>CM052436.1:1815506-1842893 GCA_028533085.1 Varecia variegata | reverse complement strand
CTCACAGCAACCTCAAACTCCTGGGCTTAAGCGATCCTACTGCCTCAGCCTCCCGAGTAGCTGGGACTACAGGCATGCGCCACCATGCCTGGCTAATTTTTTCTATATATATTTTAGTTGGCCAGATCATTTCTTTCTATTTTTAGTAGAGACGGGGTCTCGCTCTTGCTCAGGCTGGTCTCGAACTCCTGACCTCGAGCAATCCGCCCGCCTCGGCCTCCCAGAGTGCTAGGATTACAGGCGTGAGCCACCGCGCCCGGCAGCAACAGAAGCAAATATGAATACAACACATTTACTTGTGCACTTGCTGTGTGACAGCCATTGGACTCCACCATGCAGGGGTGGGGAACCTGTAGCCTTAAGGCCATACATAGCCTTCTAGGTCCTTAAGTACGGCCTTTTGACTGAATCCAAATTCTACAGGACAAATCCTTTTACTAAAAGGATTAATTAAGCGCCAGAATGTAAGGGCTAAATTCTGTTTGTTTTGTTTTATTAATGATCTCAATTGTTCCTAAGGCTGCAGGTTCCCCACCCTTGGAAGCCTTTCCTTATGGTATTTTGTTTGATCTTTTCGGCGGGATGGTTTTATATCTGAAGATACCAAGGCCCCTGGTAGTGCAGAGGCTCTTCAAGGCAACATGACTAGTGGGTGGTGGTGTTTTAGTGACAGTGTTTAAGTTCATGGTGGTGGGTAGTCAGGAAGCCACAAAACAAACAGCAAACCATCGACTGCTTTTCCACTTAGAAATGTGAGTCACTAAGCTCTTGGGCCAGGAGGATGGTCTCACATCTGATACTGGTATCATTATGTGCTATTGGGTGTGGGGATTTGGAAGTGCTGTTTGAGTTAGGATTTAAATACCTTTAGGACCTACCACTGCCTTTCAGTTTGCACTAATCTTAGCTGTTCTTTTAACTATAGACCAGATGAAAGATGCCTTTAGTCTGTAGCAGGATCCTAACATTAGTTCACTCTGTTCACCTGCTGAGTCTAAGACACATTTCTATTTATTTGGCAGGGTTACTTAACAGCAGTGTGTTTTGTTTTCTTTTGGGCTAAAAAGACTCCCCCCCCCCAAGTAAAAATGCAGTAATATGTGTGAAAGCACTTTATAAGTGGTAAATTGCTAGTCAAATGTAAGTTATTTTTATCATCATCTCCTTCTGGAAAGAATCAGGCCTTCAGAGGGTGCCCAGTACTGCAGTTTGTCCCCACAGCATTAGGTAGTAGTTCCTCTCCTCTTGCGCTCGGAGAGATACATCTTCTCAAATTCCTAAAGGGAGTCTGAAAACTTAGATGAAGGGTGTAATTCTCTGTGGCAGATTTATGGCTTCTTCCGGGGGAATGTGCAGGCTTCGAATAAATGGCTGTTCCAGAGGGGACGGTGCTGTGTCACCCTGAAAGATGAGCATGCTCATGCATGCAGACGAAGCATCATGTTCTCGTATTCTGTCACCTTAGTGGCTGAATTAATGCACCTGTTATCAGAACGGTGATATAAATCTTCTAACATGTGAGAAATACCAAATCCTAGAGGTCCAAACATTTCGAGTCCAGTTCTTAAAGCAGGAAGAAAATATAAATGGGCTGGTTGAAACCATGGCAGGGGCTCAGGAGAAGCAAGGAGGGCGGGGAGGCCCCGGCTTCTGTGCTTCGGTTGCCCTGGTACCTGCCATGGGCTCCGTGAGCCTGGGAGTGGAGGGAAGCGGAGCGGGACGCCGCGAGCTCCATGTGTCCCCTGTGGCTGGCCTCACTGGCCCTTTCTAGCCACCCCTCGTCAGGAGAGGAGGTGAAGCAGGTCTGGGCTGGCTGTGTCCTCTCCATAGGAAAACCAAGATCAGCAGTAGATAGTGGGTTTCCTCACAGAGGCAGACCCTTGTGTCCTCTGTGATCCTCAGGGTGTGAGGGTGTTGGAAGGCGGACTGATGCACAGCTTTTACCAGAATTTAGAAGGGGCTTTAACTCAGAGAAAGGTGTTAAGAATCATTGCTCCCACGGTAGTCACCCAACTTGTAGATTTGCTGGCTATCTTCAGAGGACTCAGCCAGTGTGTGGCAGCTGACTGATAGTAAGAATAGTCGATTGGATTTTTGTTCGAATTTAAGTGCCTAACAGAATAGTTGCAGGTTGAAAGGGCATGGTGAGTCGGGGAAAGCAGGACATTGGCAGTCTGCGAAGAGACCCTGCTGGGCACGTGGTCCAGCCTCCTCCCTCTGTTCCTGCCTGACAGTGAGTTGGTAATGAAAGGCTGCCTGGGGCCGTCCTCACTCACAGAGACCAGGGAGGAAGCCAGAGAGCTAATTGATTACCTGACCTCAAGCCTGTCTTTGCTAGCACTGGTATGCTCTTGTCCCATCCAGACAAGGTTTCTTCTTTCTAGTCTCTGACTCCTCGGCAAACCAAACTACCCTTTACGAGGTTGCCCCAAAAGTATGGGAATCTGAGCAAAGGGGAGGGATTTGGAGAGTTAGAGGCAGATGAGCCCCGAGACGCCTAGGACATCATCCCTGCCCCTTAGCACAGCACCCAACTCCAGGGGCCGCCCCTCCTGCACAGTCCTTCATGTCCTCCCTCACACTGCCTAGTGCCTGTCCATTCACATGGCCTCCCCACAGGGTGCACATCATCCGATACAGCTCCCTGTGTCCTGGGAGGGCACCGACTGAGTCTTGCTCACTGCCTCATGCTCTGCCGCAGCCCAGAGCTGAAGGCACATGGCTGTTGCATCAGCATTTAGCACATGAATGCGTGAACTTTGGTCTTGCCTTCTGGAGCTTACAATGAGGTCACTTTGAGTGGAGTAGTCCAGAGCTCTTTATTCATATGTTTTCAGTTAGGTTCCTAATTTAATTTCCACGATTTCTAATTGTGTACATTCTAAATGTGTGGATTTTCATAGTTTCACTCTGAGAAGGTAGCATTATTTACAGGTTCTTAGGGGGAATCTCATGCTGCTCTAGACTGTACCCAGAGCTCTGTGTGTGGAGCACCCAGTGGGCCCACCGCACATGGGACTCAGCCATGCAGCCTTAGCCCCTCTGTCACCTTGGGCCACAGTGAAAGATGGGTTAGAAAAATGGGTTTTCTGGGGTCACAGAGCTAGTAAGTGGGGGAGGCAGGATCAAGCTCTGCTTGACCTGATTCCAGAGGCCTTGCTTGGCGTAGCCATGCAGGTACATGGCGGAGGGCATCTGAGGGACATGCTCGTTCTTTCATTCTCTCACTTATGGATTCATTCATTTACTCACTAGACATTTAGTGAGCACCTGAGTACTAGGCACATGGCTGGTGTTGGAAAAGAAGGTAGACTTAGTTCTTGCCATCACAGGTTAAAAGTCTGTTCATTGGGTGCTAAAATTTCAGTGTGTTATGTAATTGATTTAGGTCTAATTTGAAAGTTATATAGTATGGAGAAGAGACAGAGATTTGCAAGAACATCTAAGCACTTTGCTAAAACTATTGATTATGGGAAAACATGTGTGTTTCAGAGGGCTCTGACTCTTAAGGTAGTTTGTTGGAAAAGGAAGCATCTGGCAGTTGGCATTTATGTCAGCTATCATTTATTAGTTTTCTGGCCAAGAGGAGAGAGCTGTAGCAGTGTTTGTCTTTGATCTGTTGAATACCTGTGAGCCACAGGGCAGGAGGAGAGTGAGAGTGCCATCATCCACCAGTGTTTGCAGTGGGCCTTCTGGGTATACTCTTTGCTAGGCATCGGGAGGTGGCCAGCTACTAAACATGTTCTCTCTCTCTGATCCACTTCTCACCTCTTTTTTCCCCTCAGGAGAGCATGAGGGTGTGTGTCTTCACCTCCCTTTCAACTTTTAGCACTCCCCAGGGCACTGTCTACGGCAGGCTGCTTCTCCAAGGTTTCTCTGGGCAGTCATGTCTACAGCCATGACTTAACTGCTTTCTTCACTCCAGTGGCACTCAAGTCTCTCACCCCAGCCCAGATCTTGCTCCCAAGCTCTAGACTAGCACGTCCACTGCCTGGACATCCTCCTTACTTGGACATCACTCAGCCACCTCCACCATGCCCTGAGACTTTCTTTCTCTGTCTCCCTCATCCCCATCCTGGCTGACGGAGCCCGCACTGCCCCTGCCCCCACCCCACACCAGGCCTCGTCTTTCCCTTGCTCTCCCCGTGCATGTCCAGTCGGGCCACACATCTTGTCTTGTTGCTGTAGTAACTTCCCAGACTGTCTTTCTGTTTTGTCCCCACAGATTCTGGCTGGGTCCAGCTCTCAGCACTTTTTGTTAGGTTATTAAAAGGGTCTTTTCCTGGTTCCCTTGGCTTCAGGCTTGGTCTCTCTAATTAAGTCCTCCCTCTCCCCAGCAGTGTTGCCTCACTGACCTTTCACAACTGGATCACACACTGGCCTCCCCATCAAATGACTGCAGGGGCTCGTATCAGGTTGCAGGATCTCACCTGCCTCCTTGGCCTCATCTCTGGGCTGTGGCCACAGTTGGCCATGCCCACATCCCCCTGTTCCTCTGCACACAGTCTTCACATATTCTTATTGAATTTGGACTCTGAAAGGTGAGAGTTTTTAGGAGAGAAGTGAGCTTAAAATATGAATTTGGCAGAAATCTCTTTTGAGATACAAGGTGAAGCAGTGAGAATAGATGTTATCTTCAAGTTAGAGTTTGGAAGTGAGGCGGAGACAGCTGAGCCTTGATAGGCTATAGGAAAGGAGCATAGGGGTGGGGAAAGATTCAGAGTTGCTCAGAGAAGGGGACAGTGGGGCGAGGGCATTGTTTCAGAGTCTGGGAAAGGAGAGGAAAGCAAGATCCAGAGGCCAAAGACGGAGTAAAGGTGTTTGAGCCAGGGTCAAGATGTCTGGGATTCCTTGGAAAAAGCAGAGTCACTGGTGTTGTGGGGCTAGAAACCACACAGAAGGAGGGCCAGCGGCCCCCCGGGGCGGTGTGGGTGGCAGTGGTAGGGAGAGGAGTGAAGAAGCCTGCAAGGGAGGCTGTGGCAGAGGAGCCTTCACAGGGCACCATGGGAGGTGAGAGGCTGGCACCCAGACTCCCTGGACCTTAACAGGGCCAGCCTTTCTATCCAGGTGCCTCTTGGGTGACCCTGACCTAATTTACAAGGAATAGAATGTGCACGCATCTTTATGTTCTCAATATATGTGAATAATTTATTATGGGTGACAGTATATTAATGGCATGTGCACATGTGTTTAACATACTGAAGTATGCAAGCGTGTACCACTTTGGCCCACTTTGTATTCTCACAATAAACACAAACATATTTGCTGTAGGACCCATAAACTAAACCTTACAGAAGATCAAAGCAAAAGGTAATTCTTGAAAAGATACTTACTTCAGATAGAAGGCCTGTGTTCTTTCGGGCCACAGGTGCCTGACAAGCCAGCATGGCGAAAGGAAACACGGTAGCCTGTAAGGGTCCTGATAGCTACTGTTTATCAAGTTCCCACTCTGTTTGGCACCTGCTTCCAATGTGCTGTGTAGAGCTCTCTGAGATGGGTGTACTTTCTGTTTTATTGACAAGGAAACTGAGGCTCAGAGAACGTGAATACTTTACTTGCCAAGGCCAATCAGTTAGGCAGCGCCACATTTGGCACTCGTATCCTGGCCCCCTGATTATAAACCCTCTGCCTGAGCTTGTGTGTTTTCTCCTGTGCCATGCTGAATTTATAAATTGAACCTACATTTAATTTGAAATGTAAAAATTATGTGTTGCCTCCATTTTAATAGATGGTATACCATTCTGAGAATTCTGTGTTTGCCAGTGGTATTTCTGCTATGGTTACTGACATCTGCTTATTTTAATGTATTTTGTCATGTGTTGAAGTGGGACTAATCTGGTTGTAATTTAGGCTCTGCATATATTCAGGCTGACCCATCTGCCATGGAAGTATATTTTAGAAAAGGAGCAAATTCCTAGTTGGGCCAAGTAACACCTTTTCCACTTTTCCTCTGTGTGTGATCTGTTGTCTACAGTATCATGTTAAAAAAGTTGAGAAGTGATTTTGGAAAGAGGGAAGTGAGGAATCTGTTGCTAGAGTGTAATTCAGAAACAGATGAGCTAATAGAGGAAGCCAAGATGTTACATTCCATTATAAGGGAGTTTTAATTTTACTGTAAAGGTTGAGAGAATAACATATTTTTGGATTTTCAAAGAAAAAATTAGAAATATCAAATAGCCTACTATATAGTTTTACTAGTTCATCTCATAATCATCTAAATGGGTAAATACTTTATGTTCCCAGACCTTCAGAATCCAACTTGAACCACTCTGTAGGGAGCTTTCCAGATTTCCCATCCTCAAGTCTGATCGTTCCTTCCTTTGTACCCTGTGGTGACTATTACAAACGGAGTCCTGGTTGTACCTTCTGATCTGCTTGCTACCGGTCTGGCACCATTTCACTGAAATATCCCTAACTAGATGAGAGAATAGGTGTGTTTCTTTTCTTTCACAAAGTGCCCTGACAGAGCTCCGTGTCCCTCTGCAGACACCACTGCTGAGCTGGGGTACGTAACCTGCCCTGGTGGTGGGTGGTGCTGTGGGAGGGTGCGCTTCAGCTTGGAGCACACTTTCCAGAGTCAGTCCTCAGGGAGCCAGCCAGCCCTTCTGTTCCAGGTGTCACTGAGCTCCTAGCTGTTCTAGGAGCTGCAGGCTCAGAAGTGAGCAAGACAGTTCTTTCCCCATGGAACTTAATATTCAGGTGGGGAGACTTGACAGTAAATACTGTAATGGCGTATATAACATAGTAATACAGATAAAAATGGAGTGGCGTGAGGAGCGGGCTGGAGATTGTCAGGCAGTGCTGCTGCTTTGGGTGTCAATATTTGAGCGAAGGCCTGTGTGAAGGGAAGGACAAGCTGTGCAGAGATCTTGGAGCAGAGCATCGCAGGCCATGGATGGCAGGGGAAGGGCCCGAGGCAGCTGTGGGCAAAGCAGGATTGCAGGAGAGACTGCAGGCTGGTGTGGCTGGAGAGGATAAGTGGGGAGTGTCAGGAGCGAGGCCCCGAGGGACAGTGGGGCCAGGAGTCAGCATTGCATAGAAAGCACTTGTAGCCATGGCAGTGGACTGTGTCGTGAGGGAGTGAGAGCGGGCTGGAGACCAAGCTTGGGGAGCTCCAGCGTTCCCAGTGCAGCTGAAGGTTGTAAGGGAGCACAGAGCCGCAAGGTGAGGGGGAAGCCCGGAGAACATGGTGACCTCCAGGGCTGGGAAATGGTGCTTCCAGACAGAGCCAGGGACTGTCCTATGCTCCTGAGCACCTGAGCTGGCAGGTAAGCCTGCAGGCAGGGAGGAGGGAGGGTCCAGGTGTATAGGCGAGGGGCAGGGGTGAGGGGCGGGGGATCCCGAAGCTGAGCTGCTCGGTCTCCTCACCTTCATCAGTGGCTCACAAACCATCATGACTAATTTCAGCAACATGCTCAGAATTGGAATCCTGTTAGGCAGCCGTCCCCAACCTTTTTGGCACCAGGGACCAGTTTCATGGAAGACAGTTTTTCCACGGGACTGGGATGGGGGTGGGGGATGGTTTCGTCTCATTTCTTATTCCTGCATGATGCCGTTTTCGGCCTTGTTGGCTGAGGAATCTCCCGGCACAAGCACGTTACATTTATTGTGCATTTTATTTCTGTCATTATTACATTGTAATATATAATCAAATAATTCTACAACTCACCATAATGCAGAATCAGCGGGAGCCCTGAGCTTGTTTTCCTTCAACTAGACGGTCCCATCTGTGGGTGATGGGAGACAGTACACCCGAAGTGTGATGCTTGTGTCCAGTCTACTCCGTAATCTCATTTAGGTTGCTGTCACTGCAGAAAACCCTGCTTCACAAGGATAGGATGTTGGAAATGGAAGCAGGCTTTTCAGTGCTTTTGTGGCAATCTCAATTCTGTCTTGACTTTAATCCAGAACATATGGAGATTTGAAGTTGTCTCAAACATACTTTTTAAGGCCACTGTCATTTGCGATCCCAAGCAGTTGATCCTCTTCTAGCATAGACAAAGCCGATTACCCTGGATTATTCACAAATGGGTCTCGGATCCATTCCTTCCCAGTTCGGGGGTCTTTTGTGGTTGGGAAGTAAAGCTCAAACTCTTGAAAGCTGAGATAGGTGATCATGCACCAGCTGGGAGAAAGAAGGCCCTGCCTCGGTCTGTTTCAAAATCTCTGCTAATGTTTGAAACATGTCCAAAATCCCAATGTTCACTTGTTTCCCCCATAATTCCAGTTTGGCGTTGAATACAGCCACTTTATCTGCTGACTTGAGCACAGTTGTCCTTCTCCCCTGAAGTGACAGATTGAGTTCGTTGAGCAGGTTGAATATGTCAGACAAGTAAGCAAGTTTTTTTTTTTTTTAGACAGAGTCTCGCTCTGTTGCCCGGGCTAGAGTGCTGTGGCATCAGCCTCGCTCACAGCAACCTCAAACTCCTGGGCCCAAGCGATCCTCCTGCCTCAGCCTCCCAAGTAGCTGGGACTACAGGCATGTGCCACCATGCCCAGCTAAATTTTTCTGTATATATTTTTAGTTGTCCATATAATTTCTTTCTATTTTTAGTAGAGATGGGGTCTCGCTCTTGCTCAGGCTGGTCTTGAACTCCTGAGCTCAAACAATCCGCCCACCTTGGCCTCCCAGAGTGCTAGGATTACAGGCGTGAGCCACCGCGCCTGGCCAGTAAGCAAGTTTTGCAACCCATTCTGTGTCACTGAAATGTGCTGCCAGTGGTGACTGTTTTTCTAAATGAAATTTCTGGAGATCCTCTCATAACTCAAAAACTCTGGCCAGTGATCTACCTTTAGAAAGCTGTCTCACTTCTGTGTATGACAGAAGATGTGTGTGTTCTGCATCCATCTCCTCACAGAGCTGTGCACAGAGACGTGAGTTAAGGGCATGCACTTCATTGTGGTTGATAATTTTAATCACATCCTGCAAAATGTTGTTTAGTTCAGGTGACATTTTTTGGCTAGCCAGCATTTCTCTATGGATGACATAGTGTGTAGACTCACATTCAGAAGTGACCTCCTTGACCCAAGTAGTGAAACCAGAAAGCCATCCAGTCATGGCAGCCACTCCCCTCTGTGCATATACCAACACAAAATGACCAATTCAGTTTTTCTGATATGTAATCCTTCAAAGACTTGAGTAGTTCTGCAGCTGTGATGTTGTTGGTTGGCAACAAAAGTGCACATAACATATCCTAATGCACATCCTCCTGAAAAATATATCACAGAAAAACAAGCATTGTTGCCATGTCAACATTAATAGACTCGTCAGCCTGGATTGTGTACCGTGGTGACTCATTAATCCTCTCTACTCTTGTGCCTCAGTATCCCCTGCTGTTTCATCAGTTGGTCTAGTTACGGTGCTAGCCAAAAGAGGCCACCTTTTGAACTGCAGCCTCTCCTAAAAGTTCATGGCAAATGTCCTTAGCAGCAGGCAGGATCTCCTCTTCACTAGCAGTCAAGGGCTTCTTAGCTTTAAAAGCAATGTGGTCAGCCACTAAGAATGATGCTCTCAGTGCAGACACATTTGATGAAGTGGTGGCCTTCGATAATTGCTTCTGTTCTTCATGCTCACATTTTTTTCTTTTGAAAAACTCCAAAAGCTTGTCTCTTAAGGCAGGGTGCTTGGTCTCCATGTGGCAAAGCAGTTTTGAAGGTTTCATGGCTTCGTTGGATAGCCGGTCACCACATATTATACAAAGTGAGCTTGGAGAACGTGAATCACCTGTTGCAGTGAACCTGTAATGTAAGTAGGACCCTTGGTATTTTCTTTTAAATGCAACTTTCATTTTTTTGGCAGTCTTATAGTCTTCTGCTGTCTCATCATTAGATATTTCCCCCTTTTCAAAGAAGCTCTCTGGTGACATTTGGTTTTTACTCATTTTTGCTAGGGTTAGCTTGTGGGCTTACCAAAACTGTGACTGAGACAAGTGTGCAGTGCAGGAAAGAGGTGCAGACGGAAGTGGTAAATAAAATAATGGGCAGCCCACGAGTAGACTAAAATAAGTGTTAGATTCTGACTTAAAGCCTTCCATTAGATGCAGCTGTTCAATTGAAGTACATCAACTCACTTGCCACTATAAAGGCTGCCACCAGATGCAGCTTGTCATTTGCCATTCACTGATAGGGTTTTGATACGAGTCTGCAAGCAATTGATTTATTATGGTCTCTGTGCAGTCAAACCTCTCTGCTAATGATAATCTGTATTTGCAGCCACTCCCCAGTGCTAGCGTCACCACCTCAGCCACCTCCGGTCATCAGGCATTAGATCCCTCGCATGTGCAGTTCACAGTAGGGCTGGGACTTCTGTGAGAATCTAATGTCCCCGCTGATCTGACAGGAGGCAGAGCTCAAGTGGCGATGCGAGTGATGGGGAGCAGCTGTAAATACATATGAAGCTTTGCTTACTCACCCACCTCTCACCTCCTGCTGTGTGGCCTGGTTCCTAACAGGCCATGTCTGTGGCCTGGGGTTTGGGTACCACAGCTGATAGGGACATGGCATTGAAATCTAAGGTGGTGATGTTTGTGTGTGGCTACACATTGAAGGTACTTCTAGGGGGAGTTTCCAAACTTTTCTGAACAAAGACAGTATGTCTCACAGCTGACTGCTTTGAAGGAGTGCAGGCTTGGGTTTCTGTGAGTTCTAGTGCTCTGGTGGAAGGGTAGTGGCCTGGGGACCTGCTGGGCTGTTTCCATTTTAGACATTGGCCATTGGTCCAAGACTCTCCAGAAGGAAGAGCCAGCTCTCAGAGCAAGGGAGGGACAGTTGCCAACCCATGCCTCTTCTGCCATATTGAATTATCAAAGGAGATACCCATTTTCTTCTGGATGGTTTCATTTCCTTTGGTAGATCCTTGATGAATATCTGATTTTGGTGGAGAGGAGCTTTCTTCTGTGGAGTACTTTTCAGTTTTAGTATTATTTATTCTCTTCATCCTTCTTGGTTCCATACAGTGGCAACTAACTATTCTTTTTTTTTCTTTGAGAAGGTTGGTTGGACTTCTTTTTATAATCTCTGAATTATTCTCTAAGAAGTAGCCAGGTAATTTTTCTCCAGAGGATAGATTTCTTTTGTATTATATAAGCATATCTCAATAGATTTGATCTTAAAAATAAAATTATGTTCTGGGCCAGGTATGGTGGCTTCACACCTATAATCCCAGCACTTTGGATTTGGGAGGCCAAGGCTGGAGGATTGCTCGAGGTCAGGAGTTTGAGACCAGCCTGAGCAACATAGTGAGACCCTATCTCTACAAAAAAATAGAAAAATTAGCAGGACATGGTGGTGCATGCCTGTAGTCCTAGCTACTTGAAAGGCTGAGGCAGGAGGATCACTTGAGCCCAGAGTTCAGGGCTTCAGTGAGCTATGAGTGTGCTACTGCACTCCAGCCTGGGTGACAGAGTGAGAACCTGTCTCAAAACAAATACCCCCCCAACCCAAATTATATCCTAATTGTTATAATTAACAGTATCTTATGATCATTCCTTTTGTAGAGTCACCTTGAAATTGATCTGTTCTGTTAATCTCTCTTATTATAGTTTAAATTTACTCCAAGAACAGGTCAGAGCACATCTACGCTTCCATTTCCTATGCTTGCATGTCAGAGATTATTGTTAATTTCCCCAGGCCTGTTGCCTTCTGTGTTAGTTTCATCTTTCATGAGCTCTCCTAGATAAGAAAGCGCAAGGTGTTGACCTTTCCAGAAATCATTCCCGAGTTGCAGACAGCAGCAGCAGGAGCACTGCTGTTGAGCGAGGGCCACTCATAAAAAGGACAGGATTAAACGTCACCATGAAAATATTTGCTCAGTGTTCTTACAATGCTAAGTTTACCCAAGTTGCTATTGTAATATGAGGGTTCCCATGGCAATATTAAATGGGAATCTGATCTGTCTTAATGTTTAAAGCTTGGTAAGTGTCTCCTGCTTAGAGAATTAGAGAATCAGTTTTGATTGATTTGTAAAGATGGATTTTCTTTTTATTCAATGGGATTTTTTCTCAATCCATTGAATTTTTCCTCCTTCACCACAGAGAAGTAATTGTAGAGGAGTTCTTTGCAGTGCTTCTCTCTGGAGTAACACACATTGAAATTTATATATAAGGGCTGGTGGGTCCCATGATCATCTGAGATAAATGATCAAATGTCATCATAGGTCAAGGACAATTGCCACCAGAGGAAACAGCACAGTGAATGGTTAAAAAGTTTGGTAAAGAACTTGACAGAAATAGGAGATTTTCTAAAATGCTTGCTGGACACTTGGGACAAGTAGCAGTATACAAGGCATAACTTGAATGAATACTTCTTAGATTCTAATTGGGGACACTGGTGGCTTTCAGGATATTTTTATATTATGATTTGATTTGATGCTTAAGGCATCTGTTTCTTTAGCCTAAAGGAGAAGGAGCTCCAAGCAGCAGAGGAAAACCAAGTACGTTTCATTGCTTGGGTGGGTGAGCTGCTACAGATGCTGTGTAGTTTATTTTGAAGGTATGTTTGGCATTATTGCTTTTCAGAATTTGTCCAAGATCAGACCTGAGTCTACTGGACAGTGTGGGAATATGGCTTTGCTAGACAGTCAGCCTGGGCTGGCACACCCCAGAAACAGTGGTCCTGCTTCAGGCTATGACTGGGAAACTAAGTGCACTGCACATGCATTGGGCCTCCCTGTAACACAGGTGCAGCTCAGTACGTCCAGCTGGCTTTGCTAACCACGGGCTATGAACTCCAGTGCAGTGTCATTCTGCAAGTTTGCATGGCACTGCATTTGAGTTTGTGAGGGTTACTGTCTTGTGTCCTGTTTTAAAGAACTTGAAATTTGCAGGGGAGATAAGACATAAATGAACTAGATTCAGACAGTAGAAAGTAATGAAATGACAGTGATGATCATTGACAGTTCTCAGGGCTTGCTCTGTGCTGGGCCCTGTTGTGAGTACCTTCCATGCCTTCGCTTACCAGCCTTGCCAGGTCAGTACTAAAACACCCTCGGAGCAAGTGGCAGGGCTGGGATGTGAGCCAGGCAGTGGGGCTCCCAGTGGGGCTAGAAGTCAGACAGGAGCATCAGGGAGCAGCAGGGTGGTAGATAGGGGCACTGAACTAGTGCCAGGCTCATGGGTCTGGAAGAACAATAGGTCAGTTGACCAGGAGATGTAGGAAGGGCTTTGGAAGATTTTTTTTCTATCTTTACTTCGGTCTACCTTCCCCTCTCAAAACAAATTTTAATGAGAAGTACAACATCCTAGAGAAAAATACAAAGACGTAAAAGTCAAGTTCGGAGAATGATCACAAAGGAACACACATTAACTGTCACTCAGGATGAGAAGTGGTACATTGTTGGCACCCAGGAAATCCCTGTACTTCTTCCTGATCACTTCCCACTTCTGCTGCTTTTCCCATTTTTGAACATCATGTGAATGGAATTACACTTTTGTGTTGGTGGGGTTCATTTTCATTGCTGTATTGTATGGTTTCTCAGCATCTTTACATTTGGGCTTGATAATTCTTTGTTGTGGGGCATACTGTGTATTATAGGGTATTTACCAGCCTCCCTGATCTGTACACACTAGATGCCAGTAGCACTTCCCAATTGTGATAGCCCAAAATGTCTCCAAATGTTCAGATGTCCCCTGGGGAGCAAAATACCCCCATCCCCGGTTGAGAGCCAGTGCTGTATAATACAGGCTCAGTATCCCTTATCCGAAATGCTTGGGAACGAAGTGTTCTGGATTTCAGTTTTTTTTGGATTTTGGGATATTTGCATATACATAATGAGGTATCTTCAGAATGGGACCCAGTCTAAACTCATATATGAAATTCATATATGTTTCATATGCACCTTATATATAGTCTGAAGGTATTAATATTATAACTTTATATTGGCATTCATTATAACTTTATATAATACTTTTAGTAATTTTGTATATGAAACAAAGTCTTTATACATCGAAACATCAGAAAGCAAAGGTGTCATTGTCTGAGCCACCTGTGTGGCTAGTCTGTAGTTAGCATCACCATCACTCCTGACTCTGAACTTACATGTGGTGATGAGCAATCCTTTTCTTATGCTTAATACACATAAGTCCTTACCAGCACTTACTGACCCCATGTGGGGCACCGTGGGGAATCTGCTGTTGGCACAGATGCCTGCACACATGCCATTTTATCATCCTTTGTGGGCATGCTTCACAGGGGAATCTGGGTGTGGGCAGGAAAGCTGTGTTGCAGCTGAAAAGGGGGTCAGAAGGGTCCTTTTTTCCTGGGAGATGCTGAATAAACTGTGTTGTATGCCTGCATTTTGACTGCAACCGTCACGTGAGGACAGGTGTGGAATTTTCCACTTGTGACATCTTGTTGGCACTCAAAAAGTTTCAGATTTTGGAGCAGTTTGGATTTGAAATTTTTGGATTAAAGATACTCAGGCTGTATCCATTGTATGAATCTACCACAGTTGACTTGTCCATTTTACTATTGATAACACATTCATATTGTTTTAGTTTTTGGAGTTTATGAATAATGCTGCTCTGAACAGTCTTGTGCCTGTCTTTGGTAAACATGCATATTTTCCCATTGGGCATATCTTTGGGAGAGGAAGTTTTGGATCTATAGAAGAGCATGCCTTTACCTCTAGTAGCTTATACCGGGCTGTTTTCCACAGTGGTTGTACCAAGTGTAAACTTTACCAACAGCACAGGAGCACTCTGGTGGCTCTTCCTTCTCACAAGCACCTGGTTTTGCCAGCACTCTTCATCTTAGCCAGACTGACTGGGTGGCTAGCTCATTGTGGTTTTAATTTGCATTTTTCCAGTGAGTTTTGAGGTTGGACACCTCTTCCTGTGTTTACTGGCCATTTGACTGTCTTCTTTTGACAAATCCTATTCAGATCTCTTGCCTGTTTTTCTTTTGGGTTGTCTGAATTTGTATATTCTGGATACAGGATCTTTTTTGGTTTTTTAAAGTTGCAGATATATTTTACCACTCCATTCTTGCTTTATTTCTCTTAATGGTGTCTTTTGATGAACAGCAGTTCCTAATTTGAATGTAGTCTGAGTACTTTATGTATCCTGTTGAGAAAATGCTTGCCTGCCTCAAGATCATGAATGTATTTGCCTATATTGTCTCTTAGAAGGCTTTTCTTTTTGCCTTTTGCATTTAGGCATGCAGTCCGCCTGATGTGTGCGTGCTGTGTGGTGGGGGTCAATTTAACGTCCCCAGGGATCCCACTGAGCCAGCACTGTCTCCTGAAGGCATTGTCCCTTCCCCACTGCTCCTTAGTGTGTGGCCTTTGTCTTTAACAGCTGCTCACTGTTGTGGATCTGTGTGGGTCTGTGTCTGGGCTGTCCATCCCATTCCACTGGTCTCTGTCATTCTGCAGTGCTACTTGCCTCTTGTCAGGGTTGTTACGTCTTGATACTGAGAACACTGTTTTCCTCCAAGAATGCCTTCAATATTATTGTCTCTTTTTCATATAAATTTTAAATTTTAGCATCTGCCTATCAGATTTCACAAAGGAAGCTGTGTTGATTTTGATTGAAATTGCATGGAATCTGTAGATCAGTTTGGAAGAATTGACATCTTTAGAGTGTTGAGACTCCAATACGTGACACAATGCATCTCTTCACTATTTAGAGCATCTGTCTTTTTCTCAACAGGGTTTGGTAGTCTTTTGCACAGAGGTCTTAAATATTAATATCTTTAATCAGATTTACTCCTAGTAGCAATACTTCTTTCTAATTCTATAATTAGGAATAGTGTCTATGACTAAACACTGTTAATTCACTTACCACATTCTTACTGAGTGCCTGTGCCTACTAGGTGACAGGTACTGTGTAGGCGCCGGGGACACAGCAACGTGCTGAGCCTGCCCAAGTCCTTGCTTTCATGGAGCTTGTGAGTGAAGAGGGACGACAGAGGCAAAGAATCAGCACAGCATACCACGGATTATGTGTCATTTAATGCTATTGTGGAAAAAAGGCAGAGAAGGGGAGTACCAGGGTGGGTTTTGTGTTTTGTTTTAGTTTCAGAGTGGCTGTGGGAGGTTGCTGAGCCGTTTACTTCCGCGCACAGACCTGAAGGCGGAGGGCAGTGAGCCCTTAGGGTATCTGCGAGGCGTGTTCCGGCTAGAGGGATTAACAAGTGCGAGAGCCCACAGCAGGCTCTGTTCTCAGGAGCAGAGGCCCGTGTGGCGGGTGGGGGCAGTGGAGGAGAGCGTGGGCTGAGGCTACCTTCTGTGTAACTTGGAAATTCCTGTTTATGGAGTGCTAGCTGTGTGCCAGGCATTTGGACAGACAGTCTTCCTTTTGTCCCCTCATTTAGTCTTTACAGTAGGGATATGGATAGTTTCAACTTCGGGTTTATAGATGAGGAAACAAGCCCAGCAAGGTGAAACAGCTTTGCCAAGTGAGTGACTGCAAGTGACTCCAGATTCCACGGCTGTCCCTCCCTGTAGTGCCACTGCACTCACACATGTTGATGCACTCTCTGTGGACCTCATGTTTTAGTTTATGCATTTAATGTGATGTGTGAATTTTTAAAAAACGGGCAATTACCAGATAAGTAAAGAAAGATGTGTTTGTCTTTCTAAGGTGTGGCTGAGAACAGAAAGCCCCTCTGTGCCTGTATCTGAGCCACCCACAAGAACGTATTAAGGAGCTGGTGCAGCTGTCAGGACATCCTCCCGGCTGAGTTTGGCGAGTTTTCTTTGTGTCAGCGTGAGTGCCTGTGTCTGAGAAATGTGGCATTGGGAGATCAGTGCCTGTGGCAAAAGCTGTCACAAGGGCATGTGGAGATAGGGGTGTCTCAGTGCCATGCCCTCATCCTCAGACGTGGCTTAATTCTCAAAGTGCCGTTTTGTCCCCCCTTCCCCTTCTCATTGGGGGTGAGTGTGGGGCTACATGGAAACCCTGTTACCATCTTGAGGAGCTAGTGTTGCAAGGGACCCAGTTCAGGAAGTATCGAGCTGGCTCGATGGTGACGCGCGTGGCACTGGGAATAGGAGGGGTGGTGAAGAGGAATGCTGTCACGGAGGGAGTCTGTAGACCTTCTCTCAGGTCAGAGAGACTGTGTGCGTGGCAGGGCCTTCTTTCTAAGGAGCCTATGTCAGCACGCCCCAGCTTTAGGATAAGACATTTTAGTTTTGTTATGTGCATAAGGAAATGTAATTTTTTTTTTTTTTTTTTTTTGAGACAGAGTCTCACTCTGTTGCCCGGGCTAGAGTGAGTGCCGTGGCGTCCGCCTAGCTCACAGCAACCTCCAACTCCTGGGCTCAAGCAATCCTTCTGCCTCAGCCTCCAGAGTAGCTGGGACTACAGGCATGCGCCACCATGCCCGGCTCATTTTTTTTTTTCCATATGTATTTTTAGTTGGCCAGATAATTTCTTTCTATTTTTTTTGTAGAGACGGGGTCTCGCTCTTGCTCAGGCTGGTCTCGAACTCCTGAGCTCAAACAATCCGCCCGCCTCGGCCTCCCAAGTGCTAGGATTACAGGCGTGAGCCACCGCGCCCGGCCAAGGAAATGTAATTTTAAAGTTCCTATTCCGTTTATTGAGGCATGGTTACATCCTTACCTTCCACTCTGGATTTTCTCCCTAAATTCCTGCACGTAGAGTAGGGAAGAATGGTACCTGCCAGTAATGATAACCAGTCACGGCCAGCGGTACATCCTCCATCGGGTGGCCAGGGCCTGGCATGGGCACCTGCAAGTCGAGTTGGCACAACCTGCAGAGTCACTTCTAAGCTGTTCACCATGAATGTAATGCAGTTATTTAAGCCGAGCTGCAGGCACAGTTCTTCAGATGACGCTGCTGGTGAGAGATCAGCTCTGAGTGAGCTGTGTGCTCATCAGAGGCGTTTGTCCGTGACAGACATGGTGGCTTGAGACCTTGAAGCTGAGGAGGACATCAGCCAGGGAAGCTCTCCAAGTACCTTGTTATGATAAAATGGCATCAGTGTTTTATGGTTGTTGGTGGCCCTCTTATTACACCTACTGTTCCATGTCGCTAGTGTAAGCTCTTTGCCCTCGCACCCCTCCTTCCCACTCCCAAGTGATTTTACACAATAAAGATATTAATAAAGAAATCTGTCTACTGTTGGGAGGAAACATGGGAAATGTGGAGATTTCATGTCCATCCAAGCTCTTGATAGGACTTTGTGAGGAGAAAATAGCCCCTAAAATGTCAAGAGGGCGCTAAATTGAGAAACTGCAGCAAAAACCAAGCAGAATGTTATTTCATTTATTTTGATTTGCTTGAGCTTTCATAATGAAATAGTACTTTTTTTTTTTTTGGTTTATTTTCTGTGTGGTTCCATTTATGTGATTAAGAACAGGCAAAACTAATCTTTGGTGGTAGAAACCAGAATATCAGTTGTTTGTGGGTTGGGCTGACTGGAGGAGGTAGGGCGTCAGGGAGCTTCGTGGTGGTGGAGACGTTTTGTGCCTTGGCAGGGTTATGTTTTGTATGTTGCAGGCATTTGTCAGAACTTAGCCAGCTGTACACACAAGATTTGTGCAGTTTATGTAAATTTTAACCTCGTTTCGATGACACCATCCAAGAAAAATGTTTTTATTCATGTAATTTTATATTATATGTACATAAATAATTCCTATCTACTGGTATAGACATTTTACCAGTTGGAGTGAAGTGTACAAGCTTTACCTCCTTTCACCTTTCCTCATTTATGGTAGAATTGTCATAAATATTCTCTCTGGGAACTTGTATACACTGTTGGTGGGAATGTACTAATGAATTAGTATAGCCACCGTGGAAAACAGTGTGGAGATTTCTCAGAAAACTAAAAATAGAACTACAGTATGATCCAGCTGTCTTACTACTGGGTATTTATCCAAAGGAAAGGACATCTGTCTCAAAGGGGGGACACCTGCACTCCCATGTTTATGGCCCTGTTTACAATAGCAGAGATACGGGATCAACCTAAGTGTCCATCAGTGCATGGATGGATAAAGCAAATGTGGTCCATATGCACACTGGAATACTATTCAGCCTTAAAAAAGAATGAAATCCCGTCATTTGCAGCAACATGGATGGAACTAGAAGTCATTATGTCAGGTGAAATAAGCCAGGCACAGAAAGAGAAATATCACATGTTCTCAGTATGTGGGAGCTAAAACAGTTGATCTTATGGACCACCACAAAGCTCCTCACACCCTGCCCACTTCAGGGGCCTGGGAGGGATGGGGCAGGGCTGCAAAGAGGTTGGCGAATGGTTACAAACACACAGAGAGAAGGAATAAGACCTAGTGTTTGGTAGCACAATAGGGTGACTGTAGTGCACAATTTATCATATATTTCAAAATAGCTAGGAGAAAAGGTTTGAAATGTTCCCAACCCAAGGAAATGGTAAATGTTTGAGATGATGGATATCCTAAATATGCTGATTTGATCACTATACATTGTATGCATGTTTCAAAATAGCACATGTCCCCCATAAATATGTACAATTATTATGTATCAAAATAAGTAAAAATTTAAAAACAAACAAAAAACGTTTCTTCTGTATCCACTGAGAACCACATCAAACAATTTTTTGCTTCAACATTCAAACATTTAAAGAATTCAAAAGAAGGAAAGTTTATTGTATGTACTTTTATTTTTACTCTCCCTTCTTCTTCCTTGCTGATGTTGCAAGATTCTTTTGTCATTTCCTTTCGGTTTCCTCTTTTAGATTTATAGAAAAGTTGCAAAAATAGTAGAATAAACCCTCACTCAGCTTCTTCTAATGTTAGCACCTTATATAACCATAGAATAGTCATTGAAACTGGAAAATTAACATTGGTACGATATTACTACATAATATTTAGCCTTAATTAGAATTTTGCCATTTTCCCCACTAATGTCCTTTTTCTAAAAATGGCTTTGTTGATATATAATTCACACACTATAAAGTTCAATCATTTATAGTGTACAATGCTGTGGTTTTAGTATATTCACAGAGTTGTGCAACCATTACCACTATCTAATTTTAGAATATTTTCATCACCACCGATAGTGACCTCCGTACCCATTAGCAGTCACGCCATTCCCTTTCCACCCACCCCCGGAAACTACTAATTTGCTTTCTGTCTCTATGGATTTGCCTATTCTGAGCATTTTGTAAAATTACAATTAGCCAGTGTGTGGCCTTTTGTGTCTGGCTTCTTTCATTTAGCATGTTTTCAAGGTTCATTCATGTTGCAGGATGTAGATGCATCAGTACTTCATTCCTTTTTATGGCTGAATAATATTCCATTGTATGTATAGACCACTTTTTTTTGAGACAGAGTCTTGCTCTGTTGTCCAGGATAGAGTTCAGTGGCATCATCATAGCTCACTGCAACCTCACATTCATGGGCTCAAGCGATCCTCCTGCTTTAGCCTCCCAAGTAGCTGGGACTACAGGCTCATGCTACTTCCTATTTTTATATTTTTTGTAGAGACAGGGTCTTGCTCTTACTCAGGCTGGTCTTGAACTCCTGATTTCAAGTGATTCTCCTGACTTGGCCTCCCAAAGTGCTAGGATTACAGGCGTGAAAGCCATTCTTTTAGAGTAGGTCTGCTGGCAACAAATCCTCTTAATTTTCCATCAGAGAATGTCTTGAATTCCCTTTCATTTATTAAAGGACCTTTTCCCTGGATATAGGGTTCTGGGGTTGACAATTCTTTCCTTTCAACATAGGAAAAACGTTGTGTCACATCCTTCTGGCCTCCATGGTTTCTGATGAGAAATCCAGGATCATTGAGTTGTTCTTTCCTTATAGATGAGTTATCATTTCTCTCCTGCTGCTTTCAAGATTTTTTTCTTCCTGGGCACAATGGCTCATGCCTGGGAGGCTGAGGCAGGAGGATTGCTTGAAGTCAGAAGTTCGAGACCAGCCTGAGCAAGCGTGAGATCCCTGTCTCTACTAAAAATAGAAAAAATTAGCCAGGCATGGTGGCATATGCCTGTAGTCCCACCTACAGGCAGGAGGATCACCTGAGCCAAGGAGTTTGAGATTGCTGTGAGCTAGGTTGAAACCACAGCATTCTAGCCCGGGCTACAGAGCGAGTCTCTGTCTCTCAAAAAAAAAGAAAAGCTTTTTTTCCTTTAGTTTTAAGAAACTTCACTATATTGTGTCTTGATGTAGATTTCTTTAGATTTATCTTGTTTGACGTTCACTAAGCTTTTTGAATCTTTAGGTTTTTGTCTTTTGTCAAATAGAATAAATTTCCAGTCATTCTTGTTTGGGCTATTTTTCCAGCCCTGCCCAGTTTTTGTTCTACTTCCTGCACTGCAGTGATATGGATGTTAGGTCTTTTGTTACAGTCCCACAGGGCCCAAAGGCTCTGTTCTTTTTTTTTTTTTTTTTAGTCTGCTTTGTCTCCGTCAGTCAGACTGGGCAATTTCTCTTTTTTTGCTTTCATTATTTTTAATTGACACTTAATAATTGCACATATTTATGGGTTACAGTGTGATATTTTGGTACATATATATAATGTGTAATGGTCAAATTAGGGTAATTAGCGTATCCATCACCTCAAATATCTATCATTTGCAGTGGGAACATTCAAAATCCACACTTCTAGCTATTTGAAAATATACACTAAATCATTAATTGTAGTTAGCATATAGTGCTATATACGGTAGAACACTAGAATTTATTCCTCCTATCTAGCTGTACTTTCGTATTCTTTAATCTTTGGCCAATCCACTCCTCCTGTCTCCCCTTCCCTGCCTGCAGTAACCACCATTCTACTCTCTACTTACGAGTGAGAACATGGTATTTATCTTTCTGTGCCTGGCTAATGTCACTTAACAAATGCCCTCCAGGTTCATCCACGTTGCTGTGAATGACAGAGTTTTGTTCTTTTTTATGGCTAGATAGTATTCCATTGTGTATATGTAGTACATTTTGCTTATCTATTTGTTGATGGACGCTTAGGTTACTCCCATTCGTGCTGTTGTGAATAATGCTTCGGTTAACATGGGAGTGCATGTATCTCTTTGAAATACTGATCTCATTTCCTTTAGATGTGTACCAGCTAGTATGCTGAATCATATGGTCGTTCTATTTTTAGTTTTTTGAGGAACCTCATACTATTTTCCATAATGGCTATACTAATTTATATTTCTACCAACAGTGTGTAAGAGTTCCTCTTTCTCTATATCCTAACCAGCATTTGTTATTTTTTGTCTTTTTGATGTTAGCCATTCTCACTGGGGTGACATGATATCTCATTGTGGTTTTGATTTTCGTTTCCCTGATAATTAGTGATATTGAGCATTTTTCATATACCCAAGGCTGCTTATATGTCTGCTTTTGGGATTGTCTATTTAGCCTATTCACCCATTTTTTAATTGGCTTATTTATTTTCTGTTGAATTATTTGAGTTCCTTGTATATTCTGGATATTAATCCCTTGTTGAATCAGTAGTTTACAAATATTTTCTCCCATTCTTCAGGTTGTCTCTTTACTCTGTTGATTATTTCCTTTGCTGTGTAGAAGCTATTTAGTTTAATCCCATTTGTCTAATTTTGCTTTTGTTGCCTATGCTTTTTTGAGGTCTTCTTATAAAATCTTTGCCCAGACCCATGTCCTGAAGCATTTCTCCTTTTTTCTATTAGTAGTTTCATAGTTTCAGGTCTTACATTTACGTCTTTATCTATTTTGATTTGATTTTTGCATATGGTGAGAAATCAGGGTCCAGTTTCATTTTTCTGCTTGTGGATATCCAGTTTTCTAAGCACCATTTATTGAAGTGTCTGTTTCTTCCCCAACTAATGTTCTTGGTGCCTCTGTCGAAAGTTGATTGAGTGTAAATAGGTAGATTTATTTCTGGTTTCTCTATTATGTTCCATTGGTCTTTGTGCCTGTTTTTATGCCAGTATGATGCTGTTTTGGTTGCTATAGCTTTGTAGTATATTTTGAAGTCAGGTAGTGTGATGCCTTCAGCTTTGTTATTTTTGCTCAGGATTGCTTTGATTATTTGGGATCTTTTGTGGTTCCATATGAATTTTAGGATTGTTTTTTTTTTCTATTTCTGTGAAGACTATCACTGGTATTTTGATAGGGATTGTGTTGAATTTTAGTATGGTCATTTTCACAGTATTCTTTCAAGCCATGAACATGGGATGTCTTTCCATTTTTTTGTGTCCTTTTCAATTTCTTTCATCAGTGTTTTATAGTTTTCCTTGTGTAGGTCTTTAACCTTTTTGGTTACATTTATTCCTAGGTATTTTGTTTTTTGGTAGCTATTGTAAGTGGGGATGCTTTATTGATTTCTTTTTCTGCGAGTTCGTTGTTGGTGTATGGAAATGCTACTGATTTTTTGTATGTTGATTTTGTAACCTCTAACTTTACTGAATTCATTTATCAGTTCTAAAAGTTTTCTGATAGAGCTTTAGTGTTTTCTGTATATATGATCATGTCCTTTGCAAATGGGGACAATTAGACTTCTTCCTTTCTAATTTGAATGACCTTTACTTCTTTCTATTGTTTAATTGCTCTCACCAGGCCTCCCAGTACTATGTTGAATAAAGGTGGTGAAAGTGGGTATCCTTGTATTGTTCCAAATCTTAGAGGAGAAGCTTTCAACTTTTCCCTGTTGAGTATGATGTTGGCTATGGGTTTGTAACATATGACCACTATTTTTTTGAAGTACATTCCTTCTGTATTTTAACTTTGTGAGAGTTTCTTTTTATCATGAAAGATTGTTGAATTTTATCAAATGCTTTTTCTGTGTCTGTTGAGGTGATGATGGTTTTTGTCTATCATTCTGTTGATACGATGTATCATGTTTATTGATTTGTGTATGGTGAACCATCCTTGTATCTCTGGGATAAAACCCTCTTCATCACGGTGATTGATCTTTTTAATGTGCTGCTGGCTTAAGTTTGCTAGTATTTTTTTGAGAATTTTTGCATCTGTGTTCATCAGGGATATTGGCCTATAGTTTTCCTTTTTTGTTGTGTTCTTGTCTGGTTTTGGTATCATGGTAATGCTGACCTCATAGAATGAGTTTGGAAGAATTCCCTCCTCTTTATTTTTCTGGATGAGTTTGAGAATAATTGGTATCAGTTGTTCTTTAAATGTTTTGTAGAATTCTGCAGTGAAGCAGTCAGGTCCTGGGTTTTTTTTCATGGGAGACTTTCAATTACAGATTCAATCTTGTTACTTGTAATTGACCTGTTCAGGTTTTCTATTTCTTCTTGGTTTTATGTGTCCAGGAATTTATCCATATCCACTAGGTTTTGTAATTTGTTGGGGTATAGTTTGTAATAGTCTTTCATGATGGTTTGTATTTTTCTGATATCAGTTGTTATGTGTCTTTTTTTATTTCTGATTTTATTTATTTGGGTCTTCTCTTTGTTTTTCTTGGTTAGTCTAGCTAATGGTTTGTTGATTTTGTTCATCTTTCCAAAAATCCAACTTTTTGTTTCATATTATAGTTTCAGTTTCATGTATTTCTGCTCTGATCTTTATTATTTCTTCCCTTGTATTAATTTTGGCTTTGGCCATTTTTGTTGGGCTGTTTTGTCAATATTAAATTTTCAGACATTTGTATGTATTCTGGGTTTAGGTCCTTTATCATATATGTGTTTTGCAAATGTTTGTCCCAGTCTAGTGGCTTGTCTTTTCATTGTCTTAGCTGTATCTTTTGAAGAGCGGATTTTAAAAAATTTTGATGGGGCTTATAAATTTTTTCTCTCGTATGAGTTGTGCTTTTGGTTTTGTATTTAAGAAATCTTTACCTAACTCAAGGTCACAAAGATTTTCTCCTGTTTTCTTCCAGAAGTTTTATAATTTGGGGTTTTATGTTTAGGTCTGTTACTAATTTTTGTATATTTTTATATGCAAAGCAAAGTATATATTTAAGTTCTTTGTTTTTGCATATGGATGTTTTATCAGCACCATTTGTTGGAAAGGCTATTCTTTTTTTGTTGAATTGCCATTACATCTTCTTGAGAGCTGTGGATCTGTTTCTGGATTCTCTAATTTTGTTTCATTTATCTCTGTGTCTGTCCCTTCACTAATGCCATACTGGTTTGATAAACGTAGATCTTGAAATCAGGTACAGTGATTCCTCCAACATTTTTCTTTTTCTAAGATGTTTTGGTTGTCCTAGTTCCTAGGCTTTTCCAAATAAATTGGAGAGTCATCTGGTCAATTTCTATGAAAATTTCTGCTGGAATTTTGGTTGGTATTGCATTGCATATATAGATCAATTTGGAGAGATTTGACATCTTAACAAGATTGAGTCTTCTAGTCCCAAGACAATGGTACATCTCTCCATTTTTTGTAGTCATCTTTGAATCCTTACATCAGTGTTTTGTGGTTTCCAGCATACAAATCTTGCACATATAAGATTTATACTTAAGTGTTTAATGTTTTTGGTGCTATTATAAATGGTAGTCTTGTAAAAACATTTGATTTCCATTTTTTTATTATTAGTGTGTGGATACAAGTGATCTTTGTATGTTGACCTTGTATCCTGCAACCCTGCTAAACTCAATTAGTTCTAGTATCTTTTTAATAGATTCTCTGGGGTTTTCTATACAGACAATCATGTCATCTGCAAACAGGGATAGTTCTAACATTCCAATCTATAAGCCTTTTATTTCTTTTTCTCGCCTTACTGCACAGGCTTGGATTTTTAGTATGATTTTCAATAGGGGTGGTGAGGATGGACATCCTTGAATTGTGCCTTATCTTAGGAAAGAGGCATTCAGTTTTCAGCCATTAAGTGTGATGTTAGCTGTGTGTTTTTTGTAGATGCATTTAATCTGGTTCAGGATGTTCCTTTCTATTCTTAGTTTGCTGAGAGTTTTTATTGTGAACAGGTGTTGAATTTTGCCAAAGACTTCTTCTACATTTGTTGAAAAGATAATTTGGTTTTTCTTCTTCAGTCCATTGTTATGGTAAGTGATATCAATTGATCTATAAATGTTGAAACCAACCTTGTATTCCTATAATAAATATTGGCTATGAAGTATTACCCTGTTTTTATATTGCTTGATTTTGTTTGCTAATATTTTGTTTAGGATTTTTGTGTCTATGTTCATGAGGGACATTGGTCTGTTCTTTTCTTGAAATATCTATGTCTAGTTTTGGTGTCAGTGTAATTCTGGCCTCAAAAAGTTGAGACTTATTTCCTCCTTTTCTACTTTTTTGAAAGAGTTATGTAAAATTGCCGTTATTTCTTCGTTAATTGTTTGATGGAATTTGCTAATGAATGGGCCTGGGTTTATTTTTATTATGCAAACATTTTTAACTACAAACTTAATTTCTTTAATAGATACAGGACTAATTCACGTTATCTGTTTTTTTATTTTGAGTGATTTGCAGTAGCTTGTGTCTTCGAAGGACTTTGTCCATTCCATTCAAATTATAAAATTTATGAGCACAAAATGATTCATAATATTCCCTTGTTATCTCTTTATGTAATGTTTGTAATTTTTGTCTGTCTTCTCTCTGTTTCACTGTCTCTGTCTTTGTCTCTCTCTCTCTCTCTCTCAATTAGTCTGGCTAGAGTTTTATCAATTTTATAGATTTTTTTAAAGGGGTCAGCTTTAGGTTTTATTGATTTTTTTCAATTGTATTGCTTTCTGCACTTTTATTTTTTCCCCTTTTGCATTTTTTAGGTTTGATTTACTCTTTTTCTGATATTTTTAAGGTGAAAGCCAAGATGATTAATTTGAGACCTTTGTTTCTTTCCAATATGAGCATTTAATACTATAAATTTCCCTCATAATCACTGGCTTAACTGCATCCACGAATTTTGATAATGTTGTGTTTTCATTTTTATTTCGTGAACAATATTTCATAGTTTCATTTATAGCTTCCTTTTTTTTTAAAGGATTATTCTTTTTTTTTATTTCAGCATATTATGGGGGTAAAAAAGTTTAGGTTACGTATATTGCCCTTGCTCCTCCCCCCCCCAATCAGAGCTTCAAGAGTGTCCATCCCCTAGATGGTGCACATCGCACTCATTATGTATGTATACACCCATTTCCTCCCCCCCCATCTGCCTAAATGTGCTCTTAGTTGATGATCAATGAAACCAATTTGATGGTGAGTACATGTGGTGCTTATTTTTCCATTCTTGGGATACTTCACTTAGTAGAATGGGTTCCAGCTCTATCCAGGAAAATGCAAGAGGTGCTATATCACCATTATTTCTTATAGCTGAGTAGTACTCCATGGTATACATATACCACATTTTATTAACCACTCATGTATTGATGGGCACCTGGGTTGTTTCCACATCTTTGCAATTGTGAATTGTGCTGCTATAAACATTCGAGTGCAGATGTCTTTTTTATAGAATGTCTTTTGTTCTTTTGGGTAGATGCCCAATAATGGGATTTCTGGATCAAATGGTAGGTCTACTTGTATCTGTTTAAGGTATCTCCATATTG
>CM052436.1:1793892-1815006 GCA_028533085.1 Varecia variegata | reverse complement strand
GACCCAGACGCAGAGGTGTGCCTTCACGTGTTACGGCTCGTCCAGTCCGTGGTTCTGGAGCCAGAAGTCTTCTCCAGGTCGGCTTCTGAGTTCCGGAGCTCCCTGCCCCTGCAGCGCATCCTGGCGATGTCCAAGAGCCGCAACCCTCACCTGCAGACTGCCGCCCAGGAACTCCTGGAAGATCTCCGCGCTCTGGAGCGTGATGTGTAGGTGCGCCCTGCCACCTAGGGGTTTGGTGAAAATGCTAGTGTCCCTTCCCCTCCCCAGGTCCCTCATTTTGTATTCCAGAACCACCACCATGTGCCATGTGTTAGAGACGGCAAAATGCGATTGACTAGAGACGGACATAAGTTTATATGTATCCCATGTAACTTCCTCCTGGAAGTGAAAGTACTTGTGGGTGGCTGTTATCTTGCCAAAGGGGAGGCCATAAAAGAATCCATCCTTCTGGAAAGGTCTGTACTGCTAGGAAGAGGGCTTCCTCCGAGTAGTTCCTCACTGTTCAGCAGACTGTCCATGACCTAGGCTCACCCATAAAAATGGGAGATTAATTAGACATCTACCACACTGGTCAGCATTTTCCTGAGATACAGTTCTTTAAAAAACCATTCTTTCTCTAGTAATTATAATCAATCCCTCCAAAATGCAGGTTTACCTTTATGACCTTTTGGTGAACCTACTATTTCAGATTACGTTGGACATTTTAGTTGTATATTTTTTGTACCTCTTTTATTTTTGAATAAAGAAAATCAGAGAGTTGATGTGTTATAATTGCTTTCTGAAATATAAACTTGTTATTAGGTAGTTGTTCTCCTTTGTGTATTACAATGCATACACTTGGTTGATAGAAAAAAACTTTCCTTTTTTTTTTTTTGAGACAGAGTCTTGCTTTGTTGCCCAGGCTAGAGTGCCGTGGCGTCAGCCTAGCTCACAGCAACCTCAGACTCCTGGGCTCAAGCGATCCTCCTGCCTCAGCCTCCGAGTAGCTGGGACTACAGGCATGCGCCACCATGCACGGCTAATTTTATATATATATATATTTTTAGCTGTCCATATAATTTCTTTCTATTTTTAGTAGAGACGGGATCTCGCTCTTGCTCAGGCTGGTCTTACACTCCTGAGCTCAAACAATGCGCCCGCCTCGGCCTCCCAGAGTGCTAGGATTACAGGCGTGAGCCACCGCGCCCGGCCGAAGACCAGTTTTTCTCATAACAAATATTGTGAAAACCGACCTCACAGATGAAAACACCCGTAGTTGGTTGAGATTCTTTGCGTGATAGTTCCAGCTCCCTTTTTGTGCGTGGGTGCGTGTGGATCCCAGGTCCCCGCCACGTAGGAATATATCCGTTTTGCCTGCATGCAGGTCACGCAGTCCAGCTTGTGTTCTGGGCCACCTGCAGAGAGAAATATGCTTCATTTCTCCTAGACACCATGCTATGTAAGAGTCAGAGTTGCCATTTAAACACTCTTTAAAATCGCATTAGAGAACACTCTTTCCTTTTTCGGGGGCTGTTTCCTCCAGTGTGGTGCTGTGCACTGAGAGAGTGAACAAGTGCAGCCGCCTCTCCCAGCAGCAGCGCGACTTGTGTGTATAAGCGGTGTCTGTTGTGCATGGCATTTTAGAATAAATGTATTTTTCTTTTATGTGGATTTTTATAGGCAGTGTGCACTTTATGGCTGAGGCTGAATGAGGAGTGTAGAGGAAGGCACAGTTGCTTAGATTTCATGAGCCAACATATTGTGGAGCACTAGCTCACCAGAGCCAGAGGAATGTTGCAAAAGGCAGTTTAAAATTCATGGAGGCAGAAATCAGCCCATCTGTGCTGTGTGGTTCTGCGGGTCCTGATTATTGGCGAATAAAATTGAGGATGTTATGTTTTCATACTGAATCTATCTGGATATCATAGTCTTTTTGGTTGTTATGTTTAATAAGGTAATGGGTGATGAATTAGTGTAATTAGTTTGTGCTGCCTCTAGAACTGCAGGGTTTCTTCCTGCCAAAGATGGGGTCTGTGGTGTATAGAGATGCGTGAACCTAGGCCAGACCCCTGAGTGTTGTGTGGTTTACCTAATTAGTAGGTGAATGTGATTAAGAGGGATCAATTTTTTCTCCTGATTTTGAAGTTCTAAGGATAGCAAGAGTTTTTAGGAAAACTCCTTCAGGAAGAAACATGACAAATACATGTTTTGAATGTATATCAAGGGAAAAGTACGTAAGGTCAGTTTTAAGTAGTGACCTGCTTCTCTAATATTTCTGCTCTTCATGTAAAGGTCAACAGGAAAACATAGGTTCTTTAATTTTTCCACATCTAATGATCTAAAGAAAATCTACTCAGTTAAAAAAAAACATTATACATAAAAGCATATACTTTACAGTGTTTGAGGTCTCTTGTGAATTTTAAAATCAGAGATAAAAGCAGTAAAATAGTGCATATATTTTGAAATTTAATTTTGACAGAATTCCTCTTGTATTTGTTAAGTTCAGGAACACTTTTTCTCCTTGGCATTGTCAGTTTATATGTAAAGGTGTGCAGCCTGGCAGGCCGACAGTCAGACTTCACCTCCTCCCTCTCTGTTTCTCCCAGGTGAGTCAGAGCAGGTCTCCTGCCATCTGCTTGCTCGTTAACCATCTAATCTGCATTCTCTCAAGTCTGAAAAGAGCAAACCCTCGTTAAGATGCAGAGTCTTTATGGATGGATTTGAAGACCTGTGTCTCCCTATGGCCTGACTTGGGATAAGTCTAATGTTACAGAATCCTTCTAGTTCCAGATATTTATATAGCCCTGTGTCCTTCATTTATTCTAGAGGATTCTTAACTAAAGTACCAAGATCACAAGCCTGGGTCTAGGAGAAAATCAGACCAAGGCTGGAAGTTAGATCATGGTCAAGGAAGGATTTTAATAAAGGTTGTAAATGTGCCTATTACAACGATTCTGCTGGACCTGCCATTGCCTATATTGCCATGACGTTGATATAAATGGAAAAGGTTGATAAATGCTTTTGCAGACTTGATAATTTTCTGAGAAGTCCTGAAGTTGAAGTTGCTCTATTTTCTGCCATGGTTTAGATGCTTAGACTGCCTCAGAAGGACTTCTCCAGCCAGTGTAGGATCTCAGATATAGAGCCTGGTATAGTATAGGACACAGTATAGGATACAACATCCTGTAGGACAGGATGAGAGCTCAGAAGGTGGTGTTAACCCATTGGAAAGTCTTTGGATGCTTTTTGAGTCCAGGCTCAGGTGGGGAGGGCAAGAGACACTGGTACACCTCTGTCGTCACAAACTGTTTCTCTGCTCTGAGAGTATGCACATTTAAATTTATCTCCAGATGTAGAGTAAGAAATTGTAGTCCTTTGAATGTGTTAGTGCATGCTATAAAATGAAAACCGTTATTATCTTGTATCTAACATAAAATTTACCATTTTAACCAATTTTTAAGTGACATTTAAATACATTCTTCATGTTGTCTAACCATTGGTATTGTTTATTTCCAGAACTTTTTCTTGTTCCCAAACAGAAATCCTTTACCCATTATATAACTCCCATTCCCCACAGCCTTGTCCCCCAGCCCCTGGCATCCTCTGTTCTACTTCTGTCTCTCTGAATTTGAATACTCTGGGTACCTCATATAAGTGGAATCATACAATATTTATTCTTTTAGTTCTAGCTTATTTCACTTAGTAATATGTCCACAAGGTTCATCCTTGCACCTGTGTCAGAACTTCATTCCTTTTTATGGCTGTATAATCCATTGTATGTATGAACCACATTTAGTTTATCCATGCATCTGCTGATGGACACTTAGGTTGTTTCTACCTTTTGGCTGTTGTGAATAGTGTTGCTATAAACATTGAGGTACAAGTATCTGGTTGAGTCTCTGCTTCCAGTTCTTTGGGCGTATACCTAGAAGGGAAATTGCTGAATCATGTGGTAGTTCTGTGTTTAACTATTTGAGGAACTGCCAGACTGTTTTCCACAGCAGCTGTACCAGTTTGCATGCCCCCGGCAGCTGTGCTCGGGACTTCCGGTTCTCCACGTGCTTGCTCACGCTTTTCACTTTTCTGTTTATTGTCGGCAGCCACTGATAATGGATGGAAGTGGGATCTCATTGTGCTTTTGACCTGCTTTCCCTAATGGCTAATAATGTTGAGCATTTTTTCATGTGCTTTCTGGCCATTTGTCTGTCTTCTTTGTATCTTTAATAATGTTTTAATTTTGTTTTCTTTTTACATTCACTTTAGTACTGTGCTAAGTATATCTTCTTTGAATAGAGAATTGTCTATTCAAGACCTTTGCCCATTTTTGTATTGGGTTGTTTGCTTTTTGTCATTAAGTTGCAGGTGTTCTCTCTTTATTATAGATATTAACACCTTATCAGGTATATGATTTTCAGACATTAACTCCCATTCTGTGGGTTGTCTTTTCATTCTTTTAATAGTGTCCTTTGATGTGCAAGAGTTTTTAATTTTGATCAAGTCCAGTTTATCTATTTTTTCCTTTGTTGCCTGTGCTTTTGGTGTTGTACCCAAGAAATCATTATCAAATCCATGCTCTTGAAGATTTTCTCCTGTGTTTTTTCCTGAACTTTATAGCTTTATCTCTTCAGTTTAGATCTTTGATCCATTTTGAAGTAATTTTTGTATGTGATATAAGATAAGGGTCCAGTTTTATTCTTTTCCATGTGGATATCCAGTCTCCCACTGCCATTTGTTGAATTTTGTAATTGTTATTTGAAACTATTATCTCAGAACTCAAAAATTCACATGTACTGTGCTCACCATATTTTAAAATTATTTGGTTTCATGAATAGTCTTTATTGTAAGGATTTTAGATCGTTCCAGTTGACCTCCTTGAGTCGCTGCCTTTCCCGCCATAAATGTGCATTTACTGCCCTTAGAACATACTTAGCAAAAAATGGCTCTCAATTAGAAAAATGACTCCCACTCATATAGTCTATTATATTTTTTTAATTGACAAAGGCATAATTGCAGATCAGGTTTTCAGAATAAATGTTTTATGCAAAATATTACTATTTCAATGTCCAGGAACAGTCCAAGCAGCAGGAAGAGGTGCAAAGGCCCTGTGAGCACTTGCTTGGTACACATCCGAAGGCAGAAGGTAGTATTTGGGCGTGGGCCACAGGAGACTTACGATTTGTTTTGTATGATGCCAAGTTGTTGGAGGGCTGGGGCAGGTGCAACATCTGATTTACATTTTAAAATGTAAAAAAAAAAAAAAATCAACTCTGCCTTTAAGATTATTAGCTGGCCACACTGTCCGACTGTAGCCATGGGGTCCTCCCCAGCCCATCACCTCAAATGGCAGTGTGGGAGTTCTCACTGGATGCCGTGTCTGCCCAGCTGCTGTACACGTGTGTGGTCCTTCCTGCACAAGGGGCAGTGTGGAGGTGACAGTTCCCTGCCAGAGTGGGGGCATGCCGCCAGCCCACCCGGGAGGAAGATGCCTCCTAGTGCCACCTGGGCAGCCCCGCCTGCCCTTTGTTGCTCCTGCCAGCAGGCGTTTCTTCAGGTCGTGCCTCCTGTCTGCTCTCTTCTTGAATCACCAACCCTAGAACGGTGGTTCCTCAGTTGTGAGGGAGTCATGGGCCCCTTTGGAATCTGAGAAACCTTCTCTACACAAAAATGCGTGGAAGCACATATCCACTGTTTCATATGCTTGGCAAGGCACTTCAGCATTGTCACGATTTCTGTGAAATTGGAACACTTCCCGTGTTAGTGGCAGCCCTGGGGCTGGGCACGGAGTGTTGGCTTCAGGGCCTGCACCTCATGGCCACCCCCTGAGGTTGGCATGGCCAGCTTCACTCTGCAGGTGAGGACTCTGGGGCCAGAGCTGTAATTTGAATCTGTAGTCATGACGTGGTGTCACCTCTCTTTCCCTGGGTCTGTGTTCTCATCTGGGGTTACTTGCCTCCAGACCAGTGTCTGTCCTGCTGCTGGGCACTTGCAGTCTGGTGACTACTGTTTAACCCCCTGGCAGAGGTCTGTAGCCTCTCAGGCCAGCATGCTCTGTTGCCATCAGCAGGCCCAAGGGGTCCAGAGGGAAGGAAGGGAAGTGGGGCCAGCTCTTCCCACTCCCTCCAGACTGGTGTTAGACAGCATGTGTTGATACACACCAGTCTCCTGTGGCTGCCTGATCACATGGTAACATTTAGAAAAATGGATTAATCATCAGTATTAAAAACATTGATTTTTAAAAGGTTCTGTTCAGTATCTGCAACAGCTTGTAAAATTAACATTTATTTTTGTCTCAGTGAGCTGCTAGTTCATGGATCACTACAACCTGTCTTAACCTTTGCTTAGAATAATTGAGAATTTCTCTCTTTCAGTCCGTCTTTCAGATTCCATAGAGCTGAGACACACCAGGGCAGGAGCAGGGCAGATTCTCCTCCCTGCTCCAGGCCAGAAGGCCAGCACCCACACTGCTAGGCTTGGAGATAACAGGGCCTGTCCCCTCAAGGCGCCCCCTGCCCTGGGCAGGCCCCTCACAGTTACAGGACGTGGCCCAGGGCTGCCGTGACCGAGGGGAGGGCTGAGGGATAGGGCACCCCTGTGAACAGCCAGTGCTTCTACTCTGTTTTCTTCAGCTGGATGCCAGTAGATGAGAAATAAAGAGGTGGCTGAAGCTTACTTAAGGGCAGAGTAGGGCGAGTGTAAAATTCACAAAATGTACCTTTTTTTCTGGGAGCTGAAGCTGACCCCTTAAGCATCAAAGCTGTTTTTTGAGAGAGCCGTTTTCATGGAAATCCTTAAAAAAACTTGTCACACCCTTGCTGCCTTTATACGTTGTGCTCGGAACATTTTACCCTTCTCCATGAACCAGTGTCCTTCCCTCCACCATCCTCAGCCAAGGAAGTACATTTTCCAGAATCCTAGGGCTACACTTTGGCATTTGAGCACGCTTCCTCCAATTATGAGAGTAGGAGGCTGTTTCTTGAATTTGGATGAAATTTCTTACCTCTGTGTACCTAAAGGTTCTGTGAAACTGATCGTAAAGGGAGTGGGGGTGTGTTTGCTGGCTTGTATCTCTATTCCTTAGAAGTAGTTTAGGTTTGGTTCTGAGCAGGTGTTAGGGAGTGAGCACCCAGATGTCCCAACTGAGCTGTGATCCGGCTGAGAACAGCAGCCTCTGACTGTGTGTGCTGTGTTTGGGGTGTGTTTGTGTGCGAGTGTACCATGTTTGGTGTGTATGTTTGTGCTTTGTGTTTGATGTGTATATATGTATGCACCATTTTGGGGGGTGTGTATGTGTGTGCTGTCTTTGGGAAGTGCGTGTGTATGTACTGAGTTTAGGGTGTTTGTGCTGTGTTGGGGTGTGTGTTTGTGCTGTATTTGTGGTGTGTGCACTCTGTATTTGGGGTATGTGTGTGTTTGTGGTATATGTGCTATATTTAGTGTATGTGTTTGTGCTGTATCTTCTGTGTCTGTGCGTGTGCTGTGTCTGCATGTGTGCTGTGTCTGTGCATGTGTGCTGTATCTGTGTGCTTTGTGCTGTGTGTGTGCTGTGTCTGCATGTGTGCTATATCTGTGTGCTTTGTGGTGTGTGTGTGTGCTGTGTCTGTGCACGTGTGCTGTATCTGTGCTTTGTGGTGTGTGTGTGCCGTGTCTGTGCATGTGTGCTGTATCTGTGTGCTTTGTGGTGTGTGTGTGCTGTGTCTGTGCATGTGTGCTGTATCTGTGTGCTTTGTGGTGTGTGTGTGCTGTATCTGTGTGCTTTGTGTGTGTGTGCTGTGTCTGTGTGTGTGCTGTATCTGTGTGCTGTGTCTGTGCGTGTGTGCTGTTTGGGGGAGATGGCCATGCAGGGAACCGAGCCCTTGCTGTTCTGCCATCAAGGCTTCCTGGTCTTCCAGAAGGTGCCTTGAGAATGGTTCAGGACAGGGTGGGGTCCTTCCTCGTGCCAGCTGCTCCTCAGGAGCCCTGCCTTCATGGGTGTGATTTGCCCTTGGGTGGAAAAGACACCAATGCCCAGGCTGCCTGCAGCCCCCGCTACCCCCTGGCTGGGCCTCAGCATCCCCTTGGGGGCTGCTCTCGCTGCCTGGCCCAACACAACCCAACAGGGCCCCGGCTCCCTGAGAGCCTTGCCCAGGCTGTGCCCTGCCCTCCGGGCCTCTAAGACGTCTGGGCCGCCCAGACCTTCTCACATGCACACGGTGGTGGGATCTCCTCACAACCCGACCCCACCCACAAACACTTTTTGCCTGAATCTAGTGTGCATGCAGTTTAAGTCTTTTTAGTGATGTCACTGGCACGTCGGTAGATGTAGCCACAGATCTTCTGTGTGTGTATGTCTGTGAGTTTCTCTGTGTGTCTGTGTGTGCCTGTCTGTACTTGTCTTTGTGTATGTCTGTGTTTGTCTCTGTGTGCCTGTGTCTGTGTATGTCATATCTCCATGTGTGTATGTGTGTTGGTGTGTGTCTCTCTCCATGTGTGTGCACATTGGGGGGCACTGTCATACCTTCCTTCATATGCTAAACGTGCCCTGTGTCTTTAGTCCAGCCAGTTACCTTGTTAAACACCCGTCCCCAATCCTGTGGAATCCTGTTTGGAATTTGGCCGACGGGATAAGAGGTTTTCTAAGGGGGTCGTTGGCCCTTGGCCGTGTGGGCTAGAACTAGGCCTCAGGTGGACATTTGTCCTCCCCTACACCCTCCTCTGCACCCCACGTCTTGAGGGGCTAGAGGGCAGTGTGCCTACAGGGCTCCGATGGGCCCAGAGGATACATTTTATCCTGTGGACTCTGAGTTTCTAGGGCTGTGTTACCCGTTTGCCTGTGTTTGGCTGCAGACCAGGTATACCTGTGCTCAGACATTTGGTCAGGTCTGTGGAGACTATGACAGGCGACGGCGGCCTCGGAGCCCTGCAAGACAAACCTCAGATCCTCTGCGTTTTGGAATTGAACCCGTGTTTCCCTCCTAAAAACAAACCAGCACGGTATTGACTAGAGACTGGGGTGGGGGGCCGGCCTGAGGCAGAGACCGCTGGGCTCTGCTGCCAGCTCTGCTCCTGAGGCTTGTCTTGCACCGAAAGCCCCTTCTTCAATCCTGTCTTCTCTGCTGTGCTGGGGAAACAACCCTGTTCTTAGGAAGTTGCCAGAAGAAAAGCTCCATCTTAAGGTAAAAGGAGCTAGAATCACAAGGGGAATGAACAAACCAGGGATCCAGGCTCCGGGCTGAGGGATTTGGTCTCCGAGGCCTGCTGACCAGCCCCCTCTCCCTCTGGCCCCGTTCAGGTGCAGGGGCGCTGTCTTACGCTCCACTGACGTCATCAGCACAAGAGACTTAGAGCAAGGAACAAAACTGCCTGTACTCTCCGGGACTCCTGATGCTATCGTCTTGTAGGAAACCCTGAATGAGGTCTGGGCAGGTGAAAAGCCTTCCTGTTTGTCCTCTCAATTAGTCACACTTGATTCTGGGCCAGGCCGTCTGCGCTGATGTTAATCCCCAGGCTGGGAGGGCGAGCTGCAGCCCTGGGGCTTGCTTGCGCAACCTGCACTCCAGGTTGCCGGCGGCTTCTCTGTGCTTTGCAACCTCTGCCCTTCCTCAGCACCCACTTTCTCCTTCCTGAGTCCTTCCAAACATCCTGGGTGGGGCTATCCTTTGTGCTGCTGGGGAGGGGCAGCCTTCACCTCAGAGGGAAGCTCCAGAGCACCTGTGCTGGGGGCCTTGGCCTCCTTCCCAGGGGCTGCTGCTGGGGCTGGGGCTCCCTCTCCCTCTGCATGTGCTTGCGGGTGGGGTCAGGGCTCCCCTTTCCCCACCCAGCGCAGGCTGAGCTCCTCTGCTGCAGCAGTGGCCGCCACCCAGAGACAGAACAGGCAGCACAACGTTTGTGCTTAGGGGTTTTCTGGGACTAATGGTTGTGCCCCCCAAGGATGGCAGACAAACCAAGGTTCAGGTTATTTCTGTTCCTTACAAATCTGCATGTAATGTGTTTTCTGTCAGAGGGAATCGATTAAATTATTTATTGTGCCAGTCTCTGAACAATGCACTGTACAAAATAGTAGAGCATTTCTTGTGGCTCCCAGACCTGTACCTGCTGTTGGGGCCAGGCCACCCCACAGTTCCCAGCCCCTCTGGGCACCACAGCTGTGCCCAGGTGCTCCTGCTCAGGACCTGGCCTTCTCAGAGGGCAGAATCAGCATGCTCTTGCCACGCTGGTGTGTGTCCTGAAGCCCTGTCCTGAGCAACCCCGTGGAGAGTGGGGAGAACTCACTCTCAGAGGGGGAGAACATGTTCCATGTGACTTAGGGTTCCACGAGCCCCTTCTCCTTCCAGATTTGACGGTTTTTATACTCAGAAAATCACTCGCCTCTCAGAGCAGCATGATGGGAAGAGGTAGGGCTGTGTCACAGAGCTGAAGTCATGAGTTACGATCAAAAACAGCTTTCACTTTTGACCTTGGAACATGTGACATGTTTTTTGCTTAAGTTTTCACCTTTTTCCCTGAGTGCACTTAGTTTGAGCCCTGTTAAAATCTGTCTGCATTTCCTTACCCAACCCTGAGAGAGTGGGGGAGTGGAACTCCAGCCAGGGACCTAGATGTTCTTGCAGACGGTGCACACCAAAGGCAGGTCTTGCCACCAGGGTGAACCTGTCCTGATGCAGGGTCCCCAAAGAGTCTCCTGTAGGGCACCAGGTGCCCCCTGCCCCTCAGGCCTGCTCCTGCAGTGTGGACTTGTCTCAGAGTTCACCTGGAGCTCCGCGGCTGCATGATGTCTCCTAAGGCTGTTCATTGGCTGTCCCTGCCATCCTTGGTCCTTTAGAGATTGTCCATTGAGTGACAGCCTGGCAGGGGTTTTGCAGTCTGGCCTGGCACCCCAAGAGCTTTGAACCCCAGCGTCTTTCTCTGTACGACTCTGAGCAGCCCTGTCTCCTGTGGGGCGATGGGTCTAGGCCCTGGACACCTCTTGTGCCCCTCACGTCTCCTGGACCCATCCTTGCACTAGCCATTGCTATGCGTGGCATAGCCCCTTCTGGGCTTCTCACTCGGGGCAGGGGGGATGCCAAGACTGCCACAGGCAGGGCATGTGCCCCCTACTGTCTGCCTTCTCCCCAGCTCTTCAGAGCGTCCTGGGGATAGAGCCTCAGTTGTCCATGGAGGCCATCAACTTAAGAACGCACCTTTGGGAGCTGGCTTTCTCTCCTCCCTGGTCCCCGGCCTCTCATCTTCCTAGGGATTTCTCTTAAAAACACCACAGAGCTCCCTGCATAGGAGCTCTGCCTCGGGCTCTGCTCTGGAGGAACCCGGGTGGTCCAGGAGAAAGTCGTCCTACGTTCCTGCCCTAGTGCAGATCAACGTGTGTATTCCCGATAGGATAAAGCATGGGTGAGTAAGAATGTGCAGAGACCAGCGTGTGAATACATCGGCGACCAGCTCTACCAGCCCTTCCTCCTACCCCATTCGGCTCCCCAAAATGCTGGTGGGCACAGCGAATGTGACAAACAGATATCAGGGCCCCTGTGCTCCGGCCCTAGGTCAGACCCTGGAGATTGAGGGATTCAAAAGCAGGGGTTTGGACACAAATCAGCCATTAAAACCCGCAGCAGATGTTTGCTAAGAGCTTAGTGTGTATGCACACCACGCTTGGTGCATTGTCCGAATGAGCTCATGTAAGCCTCTCCCAGACTTTCTGGGCAAATACTCAACTTGTCAATTATTATTATTTTATAGAAGAAGGAACTGAGGTTTTGAGGTTAAGTTCTAGAAAGAGTGCGGTGGGATTTGAGTCAGGCATTTGGATGGTAGATCCTTGTCATAATGGAAGGGTTTTCGGGGTTTGGAAGGAGCACAGGTGAGGAACGGGAGACCTCCGGCAGGAAGGGGGTCTGTCAGTCAGGGTGGTGTCCGAGCTGGACCCTGAAGGATGCACAGGGCTCTGCCAAGGAGCCAGAGCAAGATTCTGGGCAGAGGGACAGGATGTGTCCTCAGGTGTCACTTGGAGGGGGCAGGGCCAGCAGGCTGGGAGGGCCCGTTGTGGCCTCATGGTTTCCATGGTTTCTGTACCTCAGGCCCCCACCAGGCCTGATAAGCACCGTGCCCAGTAAATGTTGCTGACCTCAAGTGAAGGCCACTTGCCAGGAGGACAGAGTTCTAGAGGGAGGCCGTCCCTGAGGGAAGTTGAGGAAACGAGGATGCCCTGCACTGGGCTTGGTGTTTGGTCTTGTTCTGTTGCAGTCTGATTTTTCTTTCCTTTCCTATCTTTTTAGAATGTCTGAGCTATATTTTAAACGAATGTCCCGATCAGCTGCTCTGCTGAGGCTTACTTTTCCAGGTGGTTGTCAGGCCTCCACTGGTCACCCAGTGCGGGTGACTCGCCACGCTGCAGGAATGATTGTGTGTTTCTGGGTTGTCGGGCCAGAAAAGGGAGAAGCGTGAAGCCCCTGAGTTCCCTCCAGAAATTCAAGGTCACCTGGACCAACTGCCCGGCCCCATGTGTCTCTCGTGTTGCCACCTGGGAAGCAGGTGCCATCGCACTTTGACAGGGTTAGTGCGGCCTGGAGGACAGAAACAGGCACACAGTTGCCTTCTTTCTTGGCAGAAAATCACCATGGCATGAGCACCTTTTATGTCCACACAGCTAGGTGAAAAGGGGCCGGCAGCCCTGGGCCTGTGTGGGGGAGACTGGCTGGAGGTGGGGCGAGGCCTTTTAGGAGAAGTGGGCAGAGCATGCCAGCCCCGAGGGGACTGGGTCTGGCAGAGCCTGTTGGGTGGGGACAGCTTGACTCAGAGGGCAGACCTCCCTGGCAGTGGAATATTCTGGCATCACACTGCAAGTCTCCTGCTGCCCTTGGACAAGCTGCACCTGAGCTCTGCCCCTTCCTGGAGACTGGCCACCCACCCGCATCTCCCGAGACCAAACGTCCCCAAGGCCTGTGCTTCCTAGAAAGTGTGTCACTAGAATTTTCCTGAAGGCTAGATCCCTTCTTAGGAAATAGGTGGGAGGGCTGAGTGTGGATCTGCATAAACATCGGCTTGATACACGCATCGGTTTTCATATCAAGGATTACAGACCCAACCAAGTTGGTGACGAAGGGTTATTGCAACATTTTGGGGCACTTGTTTCTCCCCCACATCCCAACCTCCCTCCACTCACGGTCACTGATCCAGATATGCCCTGGCCCTGGGGACCAGGGAAGGGCCTCTGAGCTGCAGGAGGCCCAAGTTGGGGTCCTTCCCTGGGCCATCTGGAGAGGGATCTGAGAGGAGCACGGCGGGGAGTAGGACCCTGGACGGGCTCCAGGACCCACTGCAGGAAGCTCTGAGGTGCTGGGGGAGGTACCTGGTGCTGGGTGGGGGTGCCTGTGAGCATGTGTGAGTGTGTGTGCGCATGTGTGCATGCATGTGAGTGTGGACTGGAATTCCACAGGGAGGCAGAGCTTGCGCTGACAGACCCCCTCTCTCGGGAGCCTTCTCTTCAGACGCACTGTCGCATGGTTCTCTGAAATGGGGTCTGTTGTCTGCGGCCAAACCACCTCAAATGTGCCCAGTCTCATTTGAAATGGGGCCTGTGCCTCTCGCTGCGCCCTGCGTGCTCTTGAGGGAGGAGCTGCTCTGGGCCGCTTGCCCTGTTCATGGACACGGCACTTTCCCCAGAGTGGTGGCAGCTCAGTGAGGAAGAGCCCAGCTAGCTGCCCCCACCTGATCAGCGGCTCTTGTGGCTTCAGCCATCCAGTGCTGGTTTCCAGGCAGCCTGAACTAGTCCTGGTGGCCCTTCCAGACCACCCAGTCCCTGGGCCTTATCCTCCCTCTGGAAGACCCCCTGCCCACCGTTTCCTACTTTCCACTCACTGGCTCCAGGACCCCACCCCAGCAAGTTGGCGCCATACTCAGACCCGCCTTGTGGCACAGCGGCCCCCTGTGCCTCACCCTGGCCAGCCCCCTCCCGCCCTGGGAGACATCCATTGTGCGAGCAAGTTAGTCACTCCCTCCCGAATGCCCCAGCATCCTGGCTGTGCGCCCGCAGTCAGGCTTGCTGGCAGTGCCGGCCCTGGTGCAGCTCAGTCCTGCCCCTCCTGGGCTGCCCCGAGCCGCTGCACCACGCTGGGGACAGCCGCTCCGTCCCCTGTCAGCTCCCTCCTCCCCAGATCCCTGCGCCCTTCCCGCGCCCCTGCCTCCCTTGACGCTCGGAGGCACCTGGACTGCAGTTCCCCCTCGCCCAGCACGGTCTCCCAAAGGGATGATTTCCTTTACTTGGTCACTTTAGATGTTAACCACATCCACCAAATGCCCCTCCTGGCAACACCCAGAGTGGTGTTTGGTTGGCCAGCGGGGTTCTGCATCGGGCCGTGTGGACCCACGACCGTGACCATCACAGAAGCCAAAGCCACTGGTTTCCTCCTGCAGCTCCATCCTGCCAAGCCCCTGCCTTTCCACGCCTGGCCGTTCTCCTCCTAGCAGCCAGTTGGATGTCTTAAAAACATAAATCAGACCATATCATTCTTCTGTGGCACCTGGAGCCAGGTGTGTGAAGCCTCACGTCCACGTCTGAGCCCATCACTCCCGTGCTCTGACCGACGCCCAGGCCAGCTGGCGCCGCTGGGCTGATTGTTGGGTTTTCCCTCCTCGCCGCGTCTCCCAGCCCCAGGACAGCGTCTGGCATGCGGTCGACAGGCGGTGAATGAACAGGCGAATGAACACGTGCCTGGTGGGCAGATCACCTACTCTCAGGCTTCTTGCTGACCAAGGGTGCTGTCTGTCCGCCTCCTGTAGTTTCACCTGCCTGGAGCTGTGTTCGGGCTGTAGCGGGGACAGAGTTGAGAGCTGAGGGAGGAAGGTTCTGACCCATGTGTTTGCTAAGGGGTCAGAGTCCCGTGGACTGAGCCAGACCCGCCCTGGCTCCTCTCTCTGCGGTTGGAACCTCACCAGACCCCACACATTTCTGCCCTTGTGTTTCGTACCCCCCTGTGGACCTTCTAGAAAAGGCTGGTAAAGCCTGCCCCCACGGACAGCGCCGCTCCTCGCCTGTGCCGAGCACCAAGCTGGTGCCAGCCCTGCCTGCCTTGCAGGGCCGCAGATGAAGAGCCCCACGGGAGTCGGACGCGCTTCTTTGTGAACGGCTCTTCCTGCCTCCTTCCCGTGGGCTCCATGTGTTCTCCGGTCCCATGTGAAGACACCTCCCGAGGCTCAGCAGAGCCACAGCAGGTGGTGTTTGGTGCCAGAAGGGACTCCTGTCTGCTGCAGCGGCCAGCAGATCTTAAACTGCGTCCTGCACTATGTCCGTAAACATGAGATTCTCAAGATGCTAACTGACCTTGCAGATTGGTTGGTCCCCCGGCTTGCCAAGCCTAAAAGCCCTGTTGCACTCTCAGAGATTCACAGCAGGTGCCAAGTACGGCTCCGAGAACCCCACAGTCGAGACGCAGCTTGTCCCAGGCCTGACCGCAGAGCCGCCCCCAGCCCGTCCCCTCCTGTTCTGTGGGATGGAAATCGCTGATCTGGGTCAGACCTTCAATTGACAGGAAATTTAAAGAAAAGCGAGGCCCAGATGGCTCAGGGACTCTCAGAGGCTCATAGAAAAGTTGATAGTGACTTCGGGCCCGACCTGTGCCGCTGGGGCTGTGCGAGGTGGTGAGGAGGGTGTGCCCGGGGACAGTGCTGGCCTGCAAAGGGACAGTGTGACGTGGGCCATGGGTCTAAGGCTCACTGGTGAGAGGAACTGGCAGCTCATCCCGTCCCCTGTTCGGGAAGAGGTCCCACCATTCGCAGTTCTCGGCATGGGTCGAAGAACGCTTTTGTCTGACGGCTGCCCAGTGGTCCCGGTTGGGTCTTCTGGAGCTGCAGAGGCCGATTTTGTTCCCTCTCAGACTTGGCAGATTTTCTAGTATTTGGTAGGTGTCGTCCTCTCTCTTCCCCACCAACAGCAACACGCTTCTCAGAAGACACCAAGGAAAGAGGCCCCAGAAGAGTGACTTTAAAGATGATTGCTTGATGCTGGCTGTGCTGTCCCTGAGCCCCAGGGCTCTGGCTGGCCAGCGGGGTGGGGGGTCCAGCCGACAGAAACGTCCGCAGGAGCCCCATCTCCCCAGGCCAGCTCCCTTCGCAGACAGCCATGAGCAGCTGCCTCTCGCAGCCCCCAGCGCCTCTAGGCTGGGCAGAGAGGAGAGGACCAGGGGGGACTTGCCCCTCGAGGTTGGCCCTGGTGGTTTTCTCTGCGTGTGCGCACGAGTACACATGCTGGGCAGGACACGGGGCCTCTGTCCCCTTCCTTCTTCTGGGACTGCTGTTGCCACAAACTCCCAACCTTCTGTGGGTTTCTGTCCAAACCCAAACTGAAGTGGGTCTCCTCTGGAGCACACACCCAGAAGGATGGTCGTGAGGGAGATGCGAGGCGAGGCCCCTGGCTTTGCTGGGAAGTGATACGGACACTGACCCTGAGACGGTAGGGCCAGAGCAGCGACTGCACTGTTCACGGGGGCCTGGCCTGTTCACGGGGCCTGGACTGCCGGGCACCCTGTTCACGGGGGCCTGGCCTTCCGGGCACCCTGTTCACGGGGGCCGGGCCTGCCGGGCTCCCTGTTCACTGGGCCGGGCCTGTTCACGGGGCCGGGCCTGCCGGGCTCCCTGTTCACTGGGCCTGGCCGGGAAGCTTGAGAGCCTCAAGAGTCTAGTTCAGCCTCTGGTGAGACCAGCGGGATGGGCGGCCCTTCCAGGGGCACTGCTCACCGTGGGTGGGAAGGAGGGAAAGCAGCCTGGGAGAGGCCCCCTGTCCTAGCAGGGTCCCACCAGCTACCCACACACCATGCCAGGGCCAAGACATTTCCTGAGATCAGGAAGCTGATTTGAGCATTTTAAGTGCTTCAGCCCTACGGCGTGGGTCAGAGCGCATTAACTGCCGTGTGAGTTGTATCAAACTCACACTAGTTTTGAGCCTGGGGCCTTGTGAAACACTTGTAACTCACGTGTCTCTTCCACTTCATGAGAACTATTTTTCAAGTTGCATATAACTCACGCACAGAAAACAACAAAAAATAACAAATTTTTCACTAAATTAGAAAGGGTCGTTTTGTTTTCAAAGTTTTTATTTTATTTTTGTAATAAAACACCATGGCCCCAAGGAAAAAGAATTTCTTTCTAGTGTGGCAGTCGGTGTGTTAATCACTGGGCCTCGTCATACTTTTCGAGGGGGCCGCGAAGAAGGAAGTGAGTCAACAGGAATGTGGCTGCGGCAGCAGCTGAGCGTGGCGTCCGGAGGACACTGCTGCCTTCCTCCTGCGTGTGTGCCTGCGTCTGCTCTCGGTGGGGCGGTGGGAGATGCTGCCGCAGAGGAAGCTGTCGGCGCACTTGCCAGATGCTCATTGGGAGCAAGGAGGCGACGCAGGTTCAGTTGTGTTTCTGAAATGTTCCTCCTGGCACTCAGGTACGACGCTGCGTCTGAGAACGGGAACTCAGGGCGAGAGGCAGAGTGGGGGACCTCCTGCCGCCCCAGGTTTCCAACACTGTCTATGCAGCATGGCCTCCCCGCCAGGGCTCCTGGGAGCCTTTCCTGTCCCGGCTGTGACTGTGAATTCCTTTCTGGGTAATCCGCCCGTGGAAGGGTGACGTCTGCCCCTGCACAGACTTCGAGCCTCAAGGGTGAAGGTGTTTTGTGGTGAGCGTGGAGGCAGCTCCCAGGCATTGGGGGATGGTCCCTCGTGGGCCGGGGCGTAGAGCCCAGTGTGAAAGCGTGGAGCAGACGCCTTACTGCAGGGCACCAGAAGGAAAGAGCCAAGCCGGGAGCTGGCACGGTGGTGCAGCTGTAACCCCAGCACTCTGGGAGGCCGAGGCAGGGGGACCGCTTGAGCCCAGAGTTCGAGACCAGCCTGGGCAACAGAGTGAGACACCATGTCCAGAAAAAAAGTCAAGCCAAGTGAAGCTCTGTTTCCCCATCTGTGGGGTCCTGGGGGCGTCGAGATGGATTCCTGAGCCTCACTTTTACCAACTCGAGCACCTTAGCTTGGGGTCAGCTGTTACCTGGGGAGGGTCACTGGGACTGCAGCGAGGGCGCAGGGCCCTGGATACAGCTCCCCAGGCTGCATCCGCCTCAGCCCCACAGCACCCAAGCAGGCCGGCCTGTTCGCTGTCCCCTGGGTCTGCGTCACGTGTTTTGTAACCGTCTTGTGAATCTGCGTCAGGGTGTGTGTGCTCGCACCGTGCACAAGTGTGTGTCTGCACACCTGAGTTCATGGTCAGAGTCCCCGTTGCTTTCACCCGTGGGATTCAGCCAGGACTGTGGAGTCCGGGGACTGTCTGCCTGGGAGGTTGTCACCCACGGCCTGACTCAGAGCCACCTGGGCCTTGGCATTTTCTGGGTGGAGAACAGGGTGTGGCCCATCTCCCTGTGGGTGGCAGGCCCCTCTCGTGCCCCCCGGTCTAAGACCCTCCTCCAGCTTTCCTCCCTGTCGGGCAGCCCGCCTGCTGGGTGCCACACTGTAGGGTTTGACAGCATCGTCTTTGCTGAAGAGGAAGAAAAAGGCCACCGAGGACACTGCTGGTGGGTCACCAGCTGCGTGGGTGTCACACGCATTTGTGCCACCCCCGTGAGTGCACGAGTGCCCGCTGCCCCTCTCGTCAGACTTGCACAGAAGCAGCCCTGCTGGTCTCCCTCCCCTCCCTGTGACAGTGGAACACAGGCCCCAGGGGCTGGGACCTGGGTGCGGGGTGGGCCATGCTGGTGCGTCCTGTGTGGGAGTCCCCACTGCTTTGTGCAGGCGGGAGCTGTCCTCAGGCCACGCGTGCCGCCCGGGCCAGGCCCAGAGGAGGGGGAGGGCCACCAGGTGGTGAGAAGAGCTGTGCTGGTGTGGTGTGGGGTCCTGGAAGCTCGTCACTGGTGTCACGAACACAAGAGCAGAGCCTCAGAGGGACCTGCAGCCTGAGGTGGGCTGTGACCAGGTTGTGCCCAGTGATGCTGGGAGTGAGGATGCCGGGGGCAGCTGTTGGCAAGAGCCGGGGAGAGACAGGCCGGCGGGACCGGGGGCTGCCGAGGGTGGCATCGCTGCCAGAGCCAGCCCCACAGCAGGGACGAGAGGACAGGCAGAGCCTGCCTGGCGCAGCTGGCGACACCAGGGAAGGCGCGTGCCTGCGGGCGTCGGCTCCCTCCCTCTGTGTCTTGGGGCGGAGGCGGGAGGGTCCGTTCTAACCTGCTGTGAGTCTGCGGGGGCTGCTGTCACAAAGTACCGCAGCTGGGGCGGCTCACACAGCCGTCCTGGAGGCCGCAGTCCAGGACGAAGGTGTGTCACAGGTTCCTCTGGGACTGTCCTGGGCTGGCAGACGGTGTCCTCTCACGTGGTCGTCCCGCTGTGTGCCTGTTTCTGAATCTGCTCCTGTAAGGACGCTGGTCACTGGATTAGGGCCCACCCTGACAACCTCATTTTAGCTTAACTGCCTCTTAAAGACCCTATTTCCAAATAAATACATGTGCACTCTGAGGTCCTGGAGATGAGGGCTTCAAATTATGAATTTGGGGGAACAAACTTCAGCCTCTAGTGCCAGCGTTTCCAGGAACTCTGGACCAGGCCCTGCTCCGCGTACAATGTACAGTTCTGCTCTTGTTTTCCCGTTTGTCTGTCTTATGTCCCTGGGAGCTGCTGCCGTGAGCAGCCAGACTCTCCGCAGGGGCGGAGGCTCAGAGACAGGAGGGAGTGTCCCTGGAGGAGAGGGTGGGACGATGACTTGCAGCAGGACACTTGCTCTAGGAGTGGCACAGGTGGGTGCGGTGGGGCAGGGGAGGGCCCGCACCAGCTTGCTGGCACTGTCTGCGAGTCCCCTGTGCAGGCAGGGCCCGCTGTCCTCGCCCTGGCACAGCAAGGAGCGGTCCAGGACGGTACAGCCCCAGGGACCCAGCATCGCCGTCTCCCAGACCCCAGGGAACACGGTTTGTCTAGATGGGACTAGGCTCGGTCTTCTGTGGCTAGCAGTGTCTTCACAGAGACCCTCACCTGCCCTAACGCGTTGTTTCGAATGTGTGTGACCGGTGTCCTGGGCACGCGTGTGGCCGCTCTGCAACACATTTCCTCACCGGCAAGTTTCCGTCTGCAGCAGATGTCGCAGCACCAAGGGTGTCCCCCGGCCCGTGCAGGGCAGCCGAGAGGCTTCATAGCTGGGCTCGGTGCTGGTGCAGGCCGCTGCCTGTGGTTCCCACGGGCGCTCCAGGCCCGTTCTTGGTGTTTTGGTTCACTTGCTCCCTGAGGCTGTGCTGTCCTGCTGGCCACGTGCCGGTGAGGACGGAAATGGGCCTTCCTACCTCCAGGTGGCTCTGACCTTTGAGAGCCAGTCCAGGGCCTGTGTCCGCACGGGTTGCATGTGTGTCTTGCTGACTGCACCGACGGGCCCACGTGGCTGCCTGGCCTTGCGGTCACCATGGCCTGGCAGCTCCCTGCCCCGGTGTTCTGTCTGTCCTGCCAACCTGCTCCGGTGCACACGGCCCCCTGAGTCCTGGGTGCTCTTGTCCGGGTTGGGCTGCCAAGGGGGCCCTGCCACCTGGGCCCAGCCCCAGTTTGTTTGATTCGTTTGCATGGGGTGTGAGATCAGTGGCTCCCCAGAGAGCTTTCCTTTCCAAGCCTGGTTGCAGTTGAGCAGGAGGGTCCCTCGGAGCTTGTGGTCCATCCTGAAGCCACAAGCAGGAGTCGGGGATGCTACCCCAGTGGCACTTTGCTAGGAGTGGCTTCTGGAAAGAAAAGCCGGGGCACTTGGCAGGAGCCAGGGGCAGGGGCGAGGGGAATACGAGGGGAGCCCCCGCCGGCCTGCAGGAGGGAGGTGCTCATGCAGCCCAGCGCTCTAACAGTGGAGGAGAGGACGGATAAAATCCATAAATTTACCAGTTAAGAACATGTTTACAAAAACCACCTTAAGGAAACTTAAAAGACAAGCCCCACTGGAGAGGCATATTTGTAACACTTAAAACTAACAGGATGATTCCATAAAAAATAAAGGATTCCTACAGATCAACAAGAAAAAGACCAACAACCCAGTGGAGAAAAACACAAGTCCTCAGCAGGCATTTTGCAGTCATTTGGTCAAAAACATGGGAAGAAATCGTCAGCCTCCTGCGTATTCAGGGACTCGCACATCCAGCCGGTGACAAGAGACCACTTTACACCCACCAGATGGACAGGAGCTAAGAGG
>CM052436.1:1774841-1793392 GCA_028533085.1 Varecia variegata | reverse complement strand
TGTGTGTGGCGTGTGTGTGGCATGTGTGGCATGTGTGTGGTGTGTGAGTGTGTGGTGTGTGGTGTATGTGTGGCATGTGTGTGGTGTGCGTGTGTGTGGCGTGTGTGTGGGGTATGTGTGTGGTGTATGTGTGGTGTGTGAGTGTGTGAGTGTGTGGTGTGTGTGGTGTATGTGTAGGTGTGTGAGTGTGTGTTGTGTAGACCAGAGCACAGGCAGGGCAGCCAGGGCCGTGGCCCCAGCACTCTTCCCCGCAAGTGAATCTGACACGTCCCAGACGCCCCTCAGACACCCGAGAGCCGCGGGGGCAGCCGGTGTTGGGACGAGCACCTACTTGGGGGTGAAATCGCACCTCTTGTAACGGGTTCAAAAGTCCTCGACAGCTCAGAAGCGCAAGGAGGCAGGTTTTCTAGCTTCCCCTCCTCTTGTTAGGACAAATCCTCAGTGTTGGTGCAGAGCTCGGAAAGGGTCTGGATCTTCTGGGACCCCCGGACAGGCCACGTCCCCTCAGGTCCCTGCTGTGGGGGAAGGGGAGGAGAGGACAGGGTGGTGCCCCAGGACAGAAGGCCACAGGTGGGTACAGCGTCCCCCCTTGCGGTCCCCGGAACATTCCTGTGGTTCAGTGGGCGGGAGGCAGGGCAGGGAGGGTCACGCCTGGCAGGAGCAGGGCCAGCTGTCCCTGCGGGCTCGCCCTGCGTCAGTCCCGGCTGGTGGCATTCTGTCTACTGTCCCACAACACTGGCCTTGCCTCCCCTCCCCCAGGCCTGGCCGTGTCCGGAGCTGCCCTCTGGGCTCTGCGGGCAGCGTGAACATGTGGCCGCCAAGAATAGCGCCTCGTATTTAGACAGCAGCCTCCCCTGGACCCGCGGCCTGCCCCTCCAGGCCCTGTGTGGCAGGCTGGGCACTTGTCCCACGTCCCTTTCTGGGTTCTCTGTGGGGAAGGGCCTTGTCTTCCAGGCTGGAATTCTTTTGCTCACACACCCTCATCATTACAAACTGTTTGCACGCCCCGCAGTTGACATGTGTGTGTGTGCACAAGTCGTCCCTCCGTATACTTGGGGACTGGCTTCAGGAACCCGCGAACCCTGCCCTCGGCCCTGCCGAGCCCACGTGCATCAGAGCCAGCCTCTGTGCCTGCAGGTTCTGAGTCCTGGGAATTCTGTAGTGGCTGGAAAAATTCTGTGTGTAAGTGGACTCGCATGTTCAAACCTGTGTTGTTCAAGGGTCGACAGTGTGTGTGTGTGTGTGTGTGTGTGTGTGTGCGTGCGCGCGCGCATTAAATCATGTATCGTTTTCTCACTAGCTAATGTCTCCAGGCAAGGCACAGCATACACACCAAAGTGAGGTTTGTGGTGGCAGCAGATGTTAATCCACCACAGGAAAGTGTTGAACCCAGTGACCTCGACGGTGACTTCCCAACAGTGGGTTCTCAGAGCCCAGCCTGTGAACCTGGGTGCTGGGGACAGAAGCCGCCCCCTTGGAGGTCCATGCACCGTCCTTGCCCAGGGAACTCGGGCGTTGGAACCAGCCCTAGCTGGGTCTCTGGGGAGTCAGGGGTGTCGGGAGGAGGCGGCTGGGCTGCTTCTGGGACTGGGCCTGGCCCAGTGGCTGTGCCTGGGAGGCCCCGGCTGCCTTTCTGCCCCATATTCCAGAAGGCTCTCCTGTCCCCAGGCTGCCCTAGTTCCGGTGCCTTTTCACACTTCTGTGACTCAAAGGGGCTGATTCAGGACTGTGGGGTGTTCCCAGCAGCTGACAGATGATTCTGGAACTTGAGAAACGTTTCCACGGCCAAAGAGAGCCGCACTGAGGTGACAGAGGCCACAGCTCAACGCCAGTGAACCGTTTGCCAGTGGTCACAGGACCAGGGCTGAGTGGCAGGTGCACGTCCCTGCAGGGTGAGCGGCCTTCCCAGTGGGGTGGACAGAGGCCCTGCAGCCTGGACGCGGGAGCTGGGACTGTCCCGTGTCCTGCACTACGGCTGCACCTGGTCAGCTGAGACACACCGCCCACCGCAGCCCTGCCCCACATCCCAGGGTGGGCCCCGCCTGCTCCGGCCACTCGAGCTTCTTATTTACTTACTGAGCCTTTGTGTCTTTGTTTTTATTGTGGTAGATACACGTCACATGCAATTTAACCATTTAGCATCCCTGAGTGCACAGTTCAGGGGCCTTAAGTACATCACGGTGTTGTGCAACCATCACCACCATCCATCTGCAGAACTTTTTCATCTTCCCAAACTGAAATTCTGAACCTAATAAACATTAATTCCCACCAGCCGCTGACACCCTCCATTCCTTCTGTCTCTGTGAATCTGACCACTCCAGGGACCTCATGCCAGTGCAATCGTGTAGCATTTGTCCTTTTGTGACTGGCTTATAATGTCCTCGGGGTTCATCCGAGTTGTAGCACGTGTCAGAATTGCCTCTCTCTCTAAGTGAGTATGTTCCATCGGATGTACGTGCCGCCTTCTGCTGGCTCTTCACCCGCTGACGGAGCTGGGTCGTGTTCACCTTTGCCTGTTGCGAATAAGCTGCCGCGAACACGGTGTGCGAATCTCTTTCAGTCCTTTTGGGTACAGACTGGGAAGTGGACTTGTGTCCTGTGGTGATTCTGTTTGATTTTAGGACTGGACTGTTTCCCACAGCAGGTACATCCTTTATATTCCCACCAACAGTCAATGTCTCCACATCGCTGTCAGCACTTGTTATTTTCTGTTTTTCCCACAGTAGCCATCCCCGTGGGCGTGCGGTGCTCTCGCTGTGGCTTTGATGGTTGGTGACGTGGAGCGTCTTTTCACACGCATGTCGGTCGTTCGTGTGTCTTCTTTGGAGAAATGTCTGTGCAAGTCCTTTGCCCATTTTTGAATCAGACTGTTTCTCTCGTTGTTGCGTTTTAGGAGCTCTCTGTGTACGGTGGATACTAATCCCCTATCGGATATGATTTGCAGACGTGTTCTCCCAACCCACAGACTGGCTTTGCACTTCGTGGATTGTGCCTTTTGACGCACAAAAGTTTTAAGTTTTGCTGAAGGCCGATTTATCTGTTTTTTCTTTGTTGCCTGTGCTTTTGGTGTCACTTCAATCATTGCCAAACCCAAGGTCATGAAACTTGTCCCTATGTTTTCTTCTAAGAGTTTTATAGTTTTTGGTCTTATGTTTAGATTTTTGATCCATTTTGAGTTAATTTTTGTGTATGATGTAAGGTAAGGGTTCAAGTTCACTCTTTCGCGTGTGGATTTTCCCAGCACTGTCTGTCGAAAAGACTGCCCCTCCCCCCACTGCATGGTCTTGGCAGCCTTGTCAAAGGTCCCCCGACCACACACGTGAGGGCTTCTGCTGGTCCGTGTCTGTCCCTGTGCCAGTGCCACACTCCTGTGATTACCGTAGCTTTGTGGTAAGTTTTGAAATAAGACAGTGCAAGTTGTCCAACTTTGTTCTTCTTCCAGGATTGTTTTGGCTATTCAGACTCCCTTTGAAATTCCATGTGAATTTTAGGATGGATTTTTCTATTTCTTCAAAAAATACTGTTGGGATGTTGGTGGGCATTGCACTGAATCTGTGCTTCGGTAGTATTAACGTCTTAATATTACATCTTTTAATCCATGAACATGGGATTTATTTCCATATCTTCTTTAATTTCTTTCAATGACATTTGTAGTTTTCATTACAGAAATCTTTCACCTCCCTGTTTAATTTCTAAGTCTTTTATTCATTTTAAGGCTATTGCAGATGGAATGTTTTTAAAATTTCCTTTTCAGGTTGCTCATTATTAGTGTATAGGAATGAAACTGATTTTTGCATGTTGATTTTGTATCCTGCAACTTTGCTGAGTTCATTTATTAGTTCTAACAGGTTTTTTTGGTGGAATCTTTAGAGTTTTCTATATGCAAACAGATGGTTTTACTTCTTCCTTTCCAACTTCGCCGGCTTTGCGAGTGAGCACGTGTGAATGATGTGTGTGGTGTGTGAGCGATGTGTGCATGTGTGGGCACACGTGTGTGAGAGAGATGGTGAAGACAGCTGGCTGGTGTGGGGACTTCCCTGGGGCTGAGGAGGGGTCCTGGCCGCTGGCCCGGGCGGCACCACTCCTGGCAGCCCCGCTCCCCGGGGCGAGGGATCGCGCTGGAGTCTGACCAGTCGGAGTCACAGAAATGGTGTTTCCTTAGGCGTTCCTGGATTTCGGCAGCCAGATCCCAACCAAAAGAGTCTGTGGCAGCTTCGAGCTGTTGTAAAGTTTCATTGCTACTGAAAGAGCTCTCAGTTTGTGGTTTCTTTTTTTTTTTCTTTTTTCCTTTTTTCAAAAATCATCATATTCAACTCCAAACAGTTTGTGGTTTCTACACATCCTAGAGGAAGAACCGTGGTCTCAGACGGAATCTCAGGGGAGGTGCTTCCCTGCTGGAGCTGGGCCAGGCTGCCGGGACAGTCCCCTCTTGCCAGCAGAGCGCCTGCCCCGCTCCCGTTCCACCTTCCAGGCGAGGTGGTGCCGGAGCCAGCCCAGGGTGGAAGTGCTGATGTGAGCCAAGAATTTGGTCTCCTTCCCCCAGAAGCTGCCAACCAGGAGCAAACGCACGTTCTTCCCTCCCGTCATTCATCCCCGTGGGGGAGGAACCCGAGAGCTCTGATGTGCCACGAAGGACGCCCAGGGCAGGAGGGCCGCACGCTGGGCTCTGTCCTCACGTGCCACCACGGGCCGCTGCCTGCCTGGGCACTGCTGAACTTCCCGGGCATAACGTGGGGCCGTAGCCATACGCACAGGAGAGTTGTTGCAAGAGTCAAATGTCAACTGCTTGGTGCCCAAGAACTCAGTCCAGGTGACATCCATTATTGGGAGAGGCCCCTGCTGGGCCTCTGAACAGCCCGGGTTGCCAGCAGCACACGGCACATGGGTGGCCTGGCCCCCCAGGGTCCCTGACACACTTCTGCTGTTTGTTCCCCAAACCCCATGGGCCCACGGATGCCTCTCTTGCCCTCTGCCCTCCCGGGGATCCCAGTTGAGGCCTGACCCTTCACCCCGCCCCACTGAACTCCTGCACCTGTCGGGCGGCTCGGGGCTTAGTGCCGACAGCTGGGCGGTGCAGCCCACGCCGCACAGCCGCAAATAGCCGGGCGGCCGTGCCTTCCTCCTCTGCGTCAGCCTCGCCCTGGAGCTCAGTGCAGACTCCGCCAGTCACTCGGCGGACACTGGGGCGGGTGAGTCACTGTGACAAACTGGCTTAAAGGAAGAAGAAACACAGAGTCATCTTCCCACAATTCTGCACTGTGTGAGACGGAGGGAGAGGGAGGCGGGGCAGGGAGACAGAGAAGGCCGAGTCGGAGTGTCCTTCCTGGTGAGGAGATGCAGCGTCCGCCCGCCTGGCCCTGTGGCCGCGGTGCTCGCAGTGGGCCACCTTCTCGGGGCCCTTCCCCAGTGTGCGCGCTCTGACCCGGGACGGCTCTTGGGGGTCCTGTGGCCCCAGGCCCCTTCTCGAGGCAGCACCCGCCTGGCAGAAACACCCTCCAGGTCTGCGCCCCACAGGGAGCAGCAGCGGAGGCCTCTGTGCCCTGAGAGGTCTCTGGGTCTTTACTTAGGGCCACAGAAAACCAGCCACGCTCTCGGCAGTTGGGGTCAGGTGCGACGGGGTCCAGGAGGGCAGAAAGGCACAGTGCCGTGCTAGCGAGTGCCACAGCCGGTCCTCTAGGAGGAGAGCGAGCCCTGATCCACGGTGCGGGCCCATTTCCGCGGTGTAAATACTCCCGCCACCGTGGTTCCCAGCTGGCGCCGTGGTTACTGATCGGAGCTGGCAAGAGGTGCACCCCGTGGCACCAGCTCCCGCACACCCAGAGGCTGTGGGGAGGCTGCGGGAGCCCACCTCGCCAAGGGCCACTCCCAGTCTGTGGTCCTGGCCGGTGCCAGCTGAGCTGCTGCACGGGCAGTCACAGCTCGCAGGACGTCCTTGGTGCAGGCTCGCCCTGGGCCCCTGCGCCGCGCACTGTGGGGGGCTCTCGGCTCCCCATCACGAGGAAGGGGTCCCTTCACCTGCAGCTTGTAGCACAGCCGCAGCCACCTGGGGCCCCAGAGCTTGCCTGCCAGCTGGGTGGGGTCTGGGGCCATGGTGACAGCCAGTCCTTGCTGTGCTGCTACCACAGGGGGCGCCCCGAAACAAACACGTGCATTCTCTGTTAGAAACATCCAAAGGGAGGCAGCTGAACTGGCAAAGGAGGGGGTGTCCCTAGCGGTCCACCCTGTGCCTCGTGGTGAGATCTGAGCGGCCTTCCAGGAAGGAGCACCCCTGTCCCCTGCAGCCCTGGCCAGGGAGCAACCAGGGCAGACGCCAGGCCAGCCCGTTCCACCAGAGGAGCAGCGTTATGGCGACGCCCAGGGGTCCCAGGTCTCTCCTCAGGGTTGGTTCCTCCAGCCGTGTTCTGGTGGCCCTGCCTTCTCTCTGAGCTGGAGACACAGTTGCCACCGAGGGCCAGGCCACCGGAAGTGGGAGTGGGGTGGGGGCTGGGGCATGGCCCCCTCTGGAGGACAGACCTGGGCTCCGGCCACGCTCACGTGCGGTCTTGGGCAAGCTGCTCGACCTCTGGCCTCAGTTTTCTGTGAACTGGGGAAACAGTGGTTCCGGCGCTCGGGGTTAGGGTAACGGGGTGAAGCCCATCAGGGTGGCTGTTAATACCACAGTCACTCCCGGGGTCTGGAGACTTGGTTTTCAGTCCCCCTCCCAGCCCCGCTGGCCTATCAGAAGGGCCGGAAAATGGGGTGTGGCAGCGGCTGGGGGGCACGGGCACAAGGGAGGCCTGGTCACAGCCTTTCCAGGTCCGTGCTGCCCTGCTCCTCCTGGCTGGACCCCCAGCGGGGCCCTCCCAGCCGTCACGCAGCCCGGCTACAGCAGTGGCACAGCTGTCACTTCAGCCACCACTCGACTGGCCTGCAGCTGCTCTGTCTTCCTCACCGGGCTGGCCTGGGAACCTCGCTTGGAGCCCCTTCCCTGCACCCGGCGGCCCCAGCTCTGGCACACGCGGAGCAGGCGCTGACAGCCCGGTTGTCTTCTCAGCTGCGTCCGCCGCCCTTCCCGTCCCCCCGGACCTGTCCCCCAGCTCCCCAGGGACAGCACCGGAGCCCTTGTCCAGCCCTGACTTGTCTCCCCACGTCCCCCTCCCCCCGATTCTTCACTCTCCCTGTGCTTCTCCCCGCTCTGGTCAGGCATTGGGACTGCCCTCATGCTGGGCACAAGGCCACCCCTGCTCTGCTCCAAGGACACCCACTCGCCCTGCATGGGCATGGGCTGCCTCCTCAGGCTCCCCTGCTGGACCCACCGGCCTGGTCCAGTGTGGGCACCCAGTGTGGCACCCTGTGTGGAGACCCCAGTGTGGTACCCCAGTGTGGGCACCCCAGTGTGGGCACCCCAGTGTGGGCACCCCAGTGTGGAGACCCCAATGTGGCACCCCAGTGTGGAGACCCCAGTGTGGTACCCCAGTATGGAGACCCCAATGTGGTACCCCAGTGTGGAGACCCCAGTGTGGGCACCCCAGTGTGGGCACCCCAGTGTGGAGACCCCAATGTGGTACCCCAATGTGGGCACCCCAGTGTGGAGACCCCAATGTGGTACCCCAGTGTGGAGACCCCAGTGTGGTACCCCAGTGTGGAGACCCCAGTGTGGTACCCCAGTGTGGGCACCCCAGTGTGGTACCCCAGTGTGGAGACCCCAGTGTGGAGACCCCCAGTGTGGAACCCCCTTGTCCCTGCTGCCGTAGTCTGGGGGCGGCTGTAACAAAACCCCGCAGATGGGCGGCTGATTTCCCACAGGCCTGGAGCCCGCAGGTCCGAGGGCGGGAGCCAGCAGCGCCGGGTCTGCCGAGACCCTGCTTCGTGGCTGCAGACGGACGTCGTCCGCTGTGTCCTCAGTGGAAGGGGCAAGGGTCTCTCTGGGGCATCTGTCGCAGGTCCCCTCTGCGCTCAAGACCTAATCAAGGCCCCACCTCCTGATACTGTCACCTGTAGGGTGAGGACTTCACCCTATGAATTTGGGGGACACAGGGGTTCAGAGCTTGGCGTCTGTCACTGTGGATCCCCAGGGTTGCTGTGTCCTCCCCACCCCCACTGACACACGGGGACAGGAAGGGCTTCAGATCCTGGGGAAAAGCTCAGCTCACGAACTCAACTCTGCCCTCTGAATCCCGAGTGTGGTTGGGAGCTGGCGTGTCCATCAAAACGCAGCCCCGGGGCCGCCAGCAGCAGGGGTGTCCCCAAGGGACGGGGAAACCCACATAACCACCACCTATCTCACATGTCTGCTGCCCCAACCTGCAGGCGTTCCCGCCCCGCAGCACCCCCGGCCACACCTCCCCTTCCTGGTGGAGCCAGTTCCACCTGCAGCCGGTCACTGCCTGGGTGCCAGGCAGATGGGGCGGGTGTTCCTTGCAACTGGCTGCGCTGGCACCAGCCTGCCCCAGGCTATGCCACACGCAGGCCGGACCCCGCTCTTGCAGCTTCTGCCACAACAGCCCTGCCACCTGCCCCTCCACTGCTGAAGCCAACGCCACGACATCACCAAGTCACAATACACCAGGTGTACCCAACGCCAACCCAGTTACACCTCACCTCTGCCTTCTGCACCCCTGCTCCTGGCCTGTCCAGCCTGAACAACCACCCCACTCGCAGAGTCAGCCAGAAGATAGAACTAAGGAATTTGCTCAGAGTGCAAAAGACACAGAGCAAGTGTAAGCAAGCGTGCACAGGCCCACGCACACACGCACACACTCAGGCAGTAAGAGGCGTGGAGGGTTGAGTGAGAAGCTCCAACACGTGACTAAGAGGAGTCCCCAAAGAATAGGCTGGAGAGGGGGACAGAGAAGGAAGATTTGAAGGGATGACAGTGCAGAAGCTTCCAGAATTTAAGTGCATGAAATTTAGATTGAAAATGCACTCCCAGCACAGAGCAAGAAAGTGGTGAATGAACACTATTTATCAGGATTCTTAGATGCATGTAAAGAAATTAATTCTGGCTGGTTTGGGCATTAAGGAATTAATTGAGGGTGTGGTGACTCACAATCAGTAAGAAGTCCCGACAGACAGCGTCCGCTGAGCCAGACTCCTACCACGCACCAGGGCTGCCAAGCATTTGGGTCAGGGCTGCAGACACATCTAGAGACTAGAAGAATGAAGAGAAAATCTTAAAAGCCACCAGACAGACAAATTATTTTTTCTCTTTCCTTTAAAAGTTCAAGACAAAAGACTGGCTTTTTTTTTTTTTTTTTGACAGGGTCTCATTCTGTCACCCGGGCTGGAGTGCAGTGTGTCATCACAGCTCACTGCAGCCTCCAACTCCTGGGCTCAAGTGATCCTCCTGCCTCAGCCTCCCAACTTGCTGGGACTGCAGGCGTGTGCCACCATGCCTGGCCATTATGATAGTTTTGAAGGCAGATATTTGGATAGTCGGTGTCCTGGCCACCCACTGAGGTCAAAACCTCCGACCCAGGTGGGCAGACCCCCACCCCGCTGGGGCCTCTCGGGGATCCTAAATCTGCTGGCTTTTGAGGCTGTGGCATGCTGGCAGACAGACACTCGTGTAGATCTGAGACGTCTTGGACTGCGAGGCTCTGGCCCGGCGCCCCTCCCACCCTGCCCTGCCTGCTGCCCCCCAGCCCTCACTGTCCCATGGTGGGGGCCTCTCAGGCCGTGCCCCACCCTCTGCCTCACAGGGAGAAAGTGGACTTGAGCAGACAAACGCAAGGTCACAGGGCACCTTGGTGGTGGTGGAGACAGGGGAGCCAGGCTGGAAGACAGACCCCATCTGAGGCTCATGGCCGCATTCCTGCTCACTTGACATGTCCTCTCGGGAACATGGTGGCCACTGGGGCTGGTGGCCAAGGAGGAGGGAATCAGCCCCTCGGCCCGTCTGCCAGACTCGGGCTGGTCACACCTGACTCTCCTCGAGTCCTCGTCACCCAAGAGGCTCAGAAACGCACCTGCTGGTCAGTGGGCTGCCGGCCCCCAGCGTGCGGGCCGTGGGCAGCGCACTGCTAGAGGACAGGCCTGTGACAGGGAGGGAGCCTGGGAAGGCCGCGTGCCACATGCCACGTGGACTCCTCTGGAATCTCCGCTGTGCTCCCTCAGCGTGGAGCTGGCCGTGGGCACCAGCTGCCCAGGGTGGGGGCTCGTCCCCAGGAAACCGGGGTGCTGGGACGCAGGTGGCCGGGCTGCCTTCCCTCAAATACTAGCCAGGACTCGCCCTCGTGGAGAGATCTGGGTGCAGGCGGCTCCAGCGCACAGAGGTGGGGGTTTCTCTCCTCCCGGGGGCCGTGTCCCCTCCTATGCGCAGGGGAGACAGCCGGCCAGGCCTGTCCGCTGGAGGCGTCACCCACGAGAGCGGCCAGTGTCTGGGTCCCCCCAAGCACCCACGCAGACCCCCCACCCGCCTGTGCTGCCTCTGCGCCCGGCCTCAGGCTCCTCTCGGGGAGGGGGCCTTCCTGCTTCCTCAGTGACAGCCCCCACTGAGGCCAGGGCTGCAGGATTTCAGGAGACTTGGACAGGCCGTGTCAGGCCCGGTCCCCATCCGTCTGTGGCTCCAGCGATCGCCAGCCGCTGGGGCCGGGCTTGCCGCTGTGTGGGGTACCGCGAGGGGCTCCGGTGGCCAGGCTGTGAAAGGCAGGTGGTCGTGGAGCCCCCAAGGCCAGGGAGAGCCTGGCTCTGCCCTTTCTAATGGTGTGGTCTGGGCACCTCCAGAACCCAGGTCTCCCCGAGAAATGGGGCAGGGCGCCCACCTCCCAGGGCCGCCGTAGGGAATAAAGTCACTCAGGGCACCTGCTCCCTCCCAGCCCTGGACCCTCAGCCCCTCTGCGCCCTCCCTGTCCTCCTCCGCGGGGGCCCTGGGCTGTCTGGCGCCCACGGAGGGGCAGCGCCAGCCCTGCGTCGTGCTTTGTGAGAGACGCCAGCAGGTCCTGCCCAGCACCGAGGACGCTGCCGCAGCGCGGGGGGCCTCACCTCGGGTCTGGCAGGCCCAGGGGCGCGGCCGCCTCCCTCTCTCGGTGCCAAGCCCGCGCCTGGGGCCCCGGGGACCCAGGGGACTCTCCATCCCAGGGGACTCAGCACTCGGGGAGGGTGACCTGAGCTCAGCAACACCTGCAAAGGGTGGCAATTCTTCCTCTGTCCCTCCTGAGGGCTGCGCGGAGCCTGCTCCCGGGCGTGTTGGCGGCTCGGGGCCACATGCCTCCCACTCCCCTGCGCCTGAGCCGGCTCCCTGGTCCTTTCCGACACCATGTCCCCAAGAGCAGGACCTCCCAAGCCTCGCTGCCCCCACCCCGTTCCCGGGTCACCCCGCACAGCCGCCTCCAGCGCAGCGTCTCCCCGACACAGGTGCAGCTGAGCCCGGAGCCTGCCGCAGGCCGGGCGTGGCCCCCGCAGGGATTTAACCTCCTTGCTAGAAGTTTCCAGTTGGCACAGGTAGGCTCCACTTTCACTCGTCCTCCAGAAACGAGGGCGAGGGCCGAGGAGGAGAGCGCTCCCTGCGTGCTGGTGCGTGTGGGAGCGGTCCCCCGCTGCAGCCCGGGCGCACCCGGGCCGGCTGTGCCCCGCCTCCGTCTGGGGCCACGTCGTGTCTGCAGACGCCCAGGAATCCTTGTCGGCCTTGGCCTTTCGTTGCAGATTCGGTTGGGTGGGGGCGTGTGGGGGTGGGGGCTGTGGGGGCCCCAGCTCCGCCGGAGACGTTTCTGCTCCCCGCAGACAGGCCCGCTGCCCTCTTCCTTCTGGCGTTCGGTTTTAGTGACGGCTGGAAGAGCAGACAGCGGCCCTGGGCCTGTGTCTGAGACGGGGACAGAAGGGCTGCAGGCGAGGCCTAGGGCTCCTGTGTCAGGTGCGTTGGTTGCCCGTCGTGGGGGCACTCGTTGTGACGTCCAGGGACATTTTCTGCCCCTCGTAGATTCCCACGTGCGTTCAGGAGTCCCGAGGAGGCCGGAGGGGGCGCCCAGGGGCCTGAGGCCAGTGGGAAGGGCCGTGTGGGCAGAGCTGGGGCCGGTCCTCTCGCTGGGGACCGTGACGCCACCACTGCCTTCCTGCTGGCTCTCTGGGGCCAGGCCTGCGGCGGCGTCTCCTCGGGTTTCTAATCAGTTTATCGGTCCATCTAGGTAACGACACTTCCTGCCCATCAGCTTTGCACATATGTGGCGGGAGGCTCGCGGAGGACTTCCCATCTGGGGAGTGAGAAAGACGCGGCCTCCGGAGTGTCCAGAAACTGGAAAGCCCCGGCTTCCTGGAGCAAGAACAAACAGGGGATGCGGCCCCCAAACGCAGCCCAGTGCGCTCTGGGGACGAGGACAATCGGCCGGGGCTGTGCCAGGCGCCGCCCTCCCGTGCTGACGTCCTGGCCTCAGAGCTCGCCAGCAGCGACGGGCAGACCCGGGCCGGTGCGTGTCCCCCCGGGGCCGATGGGAGCCTGGCCCAGGCCGAGGGCCCCCACCCTCCTCCCCAGACACGTCCAGGCCTCTCGCTCTGCAGAGCCCGCTGGGGGGCAAGACGTCCCCTCTGCCATGGGCCTGGGCTCGGCCTGCCTGATGCTCCTAACTGGCGCTCTCAGGCAGCTGAGCCCTCAGTGGCCCACCCCTCGCAGCCCTGGCTCTGGGCGGCCTGGCCCGGGGTGGCGGGTCCCGGGGTCCATGGCCTTTCAGCTGGGCTCAGGGGTGGGGAGAAGCTGGGGCATTGCTCCCTCTCTCTGCCCCCAACAGCGTCTCCCAGGCTTCTGCAGCCTGTCCAGGCCCTGGTGCCCGTGACACCTCTCCTCCCCCTGTCCCTCCAGCCTGTACACGCTGATGGCTGGCGGCTGCCTGAGGGGCCCCTCTCGCCAGGCCAGACATGCTGGGTGGTCAGTGTCCCTGGGAACCTCTTGACAAGTGGCCCGGTGCTTCCCCCCAGCTGGGGCAACCCTCAGGAGTGCCTCTGTGGCCTCCCCAAGTGCCCCACGGGGTGACCTGTGCCTTGTGTTGGCCTCTGCCCTTCCCCACCCCCTCCCGGTGTGTGCCGGGGCCGCCTCCCTGTAGCCTTGAATCCTGCCCCCGCGCCTGCTCCGGGGGGCCCGCCCGGCACGCCCCCGCCCTCGCTGAGGTCCAGGCTGTCCCTCAGGGGTCCACCCATCACATCTTGCTTTCTGGCCCCGAGGCCACTGCTGTCCGGGGCAGAGGGGCCCTGCCTCTTGGCCAGGCCACTACTTGTCCTCGGACTGTGGACTGTGGCGGGGCAGGGGCAGAGCTGGAAGGGGCGGGAGGGTGAGCAGGCCACCGAGACCCATGTGGATCCAGCCACGTGCGGGGGACTGTGGCCAGTGCCCCGAGAGCCGGCGCAGCCCCCAGGCCTGGGACACAGGCGTCCCCTGCGCCAACCTCCCTGGGCCGACGGAGCCCCCGGTCACATCGTGTTCCTTCTCCTTACATAACTGGGCACAGGGACACGAAAAGCCCTGAGCAAGTCAAAACAACCACCAACGGGCGTGGAGACCTGGGGGACAAACGGCAGGAAAGCGGTGAGTAACTCGGGAAGCCCCGGCCCCCGCAGGAAGGGCGCGGGCGGGGTGGCCGGGAGAGAAAGTGGTTGGACAGACGGACGGACGAATGGCAGAGGCCGGGAGGCGGCGCTGCCTGCAGGCAACGGGCCTTGGGGACCGACGATGTGTCCCCATCCTCGTCCGCCCTCTTCACAGCCCCGGGGGGCACTGGCACTGCGTCCTCGCTCACACCAGGCACGGCGAGGTCTTTAAAGGCCTCGTGCCCCGCACACCGCGGTGGCACCTCTGTGCTTCCTCAGGAGGCAGCGTGACGTCCCCCCACCGCGGGTGCAGGGGAGCCCGGTGGGGGGCTTGCCATGACCAAGACCACGGGTTGGAGGCGGAACACGGCAGAACTCGTTCTCTCACAGTCCTGGGGCCCAAGTTCAAGACCAACGTGCTGGTGGGGCCACCTCCCTCTGAAGGCCCCAGGGGAGGATCCTTCCTTGTCACCCCCGGCTCTGGTGGCTCCAGGCGTGCCTGGGCTTGTGGCCACAGGGCAGGGCCAGTCTCTGTCTTCACACGGCCTCCTCCCTGTCTCCCCTTCCCTTCTAAGAACTTGTCCTTGGATTCCAAGTCCCCCTGTCCAGTGTGGCGCGACCTTTGCCGTAGAGCAGGTCTGCACCAGGGCTGCACCGACTCCAGTTCTGCTGCACCAGGGACCCCTGCGTGTCTGCGTCACGAATCCCTCTGAGAGCCTGATGCAGGACAAGGACCATTTCCCCAGAAAGTGCACGTCCCACCCTTCTGCTGTGCAAGATCACGGGTCACAGCGTTTTGTACCTGGCTCCACGTTGATACCCTGACTGCCCCGAGATGTTCCAGCTACCACTGCCAGGGACACGGGTGCCTGCCTGTCCCTGCCCAGCGGTGGCACTTCCAGCGTGGCTGCCTGGTGCAGGGGTTGGCTCTAACAGAACAGCACTAACGGTTCACATGATCGCTGTGACAGCAGCTGCTGTCTCGGGAGTGCTGAGGATGTCCTTGTCATTGTGCACACTACACAGATGTTGGTGGGTGGCGATGGGGACTCGAAGCTGAGCATCAGACAGTGGCAAGAAGCAGACACTGTGGTGTAGCTCAAAGACACACGAACCCCAGAGCTGCCCAAAAATGACTCTTCAGTGGGAGGGGAAATCTGCAACATGCTGCGAGCTACAGGGAGGACCAGGCTGCAAATCCGACACACGTTTGCAAGAGGTGGGGGTTCACGGCAGGTGTGGCCAGGGGGGCTGCAGGGGAGGGGGAGCCGGGTGTGGCCGTGGCCCTGTGGGATGTTGCAGAGAAGTGTCCTAGCTGCCGAGGGAGGTGGTCGGGTTGGTGAGCCACACGGGCTCCTTCCCTGACACATTCTTGAGACGGTGACAGACACGTGGGCTCCGAGGGAAACCTTGAGGCCGTGAGGACCTGGATCTGGGACACTGCCGTAAGCCTTCCTTTTGGCCGAGCCAAACCTGAAGGAACTCACGGCCGCCCACACAATGGGAGGAAAACCTGCTTCCTTTACTTTCCTTGAGGGGAAAAAATTAAAGTTCTGAACAAACACGTGGCGAGGAAGCGCTTGATTTCGTCTCCTGGCGTCCATAGGTGGTTGTTATTGGGCAAACGTGGAACTAGACACACACCTGGGTCCGGAGCCCCAGCTTCTCAGGGTACCTGTGGACCTGAGCGCCGTGCCCACCTGCCCAGCCTCAGTTTCCTCATCTGTGAGTCGCAGGGTGGGGTGAGACCAGAGCGTGTGATCTGACAGTGGCCGGCTGCCCTGTGCATCCTGACAGTGCCAGCCTGCCATGTTTCCAATACTTTTTTAAACGAATTGCCTACGTTTAGAAAGAGGAAATGCCATGTAGGATTCTGGCTTCACTGGGCCACGTTCCCATGTGGTGACAGTTGGTGGCGCCGAGTTGTGAGTCTGTCGGTTCACCGCCGTCCTCACTCCCGGGCCAGCCCTCCTCACGCAGCCCCCGCTGTCCCCACAGGCACGCGAGCCGTGGCCCTGGTCCGGGTGTCACCTGTTGGAGCCGGTGATGCCGTGGCTGCAATGAGGCACCGCCCCCCCGCTCCCCCCCGAACGTGCCGGACAGGGCCTGGCCCTGTGAGCGCAGTCGGCCTCGTGGTCAGGGCCCCGGTGGACTTGCCACCTGCCCTGGCACAGGCGTGGGGGCGCGAGGGAGATGCTGGTGCACGCCCACCCCCTCAGGCTTCAGCGGCTGTCAAGTACTCCCTTGCAGACTGGAGCCTGCCGCCCCGCCTGTCACCAACATTGTCCCCTGACCCAGCAGGCCAGGGAGGCAGGCTTCTGAGTCCTCACTGGTCCCCTGGTGACTCCCCTTGGCCAGGTCTGGGAGCTGCAGGGCACTCTGGGCCCCTCTTTGCTCGGTGCCTCAGAGTTCCGGCCTCACAGCGCTGAGAGAGCAAGGAGCCTGGCACCTCCAGTGTCATTGTCCCCAGGTGCCAGGGCAGGGCCTGTGTGTCACAGAGGCCACCGCTTGGTGGAAGGGAGGAGCTGAGAAGTTGCCCTGCACCCCGGGCCACGTGGGTCCTGGTGACAGTGTGTGCACCCGGCCAGAGCAGGTGCGCTCGCTGGGCGTGAGTGAGGTCGGTGCGGCTTAAGCACGCACACCACTCACACACGGACTGACAAGCACATGTCACAGCTACACACATGAGCTCACTCTCACCCCACGCACACGCTCTGCTCCACAGGGAGCCTTTGGTGCACACCCAGCGCTGCCGGTCACGCCGGGCCCCTGACGGCCACAGCTGCAGACAGCAGGCCCCGCGTGCTTAGGAGAGAGCGCCAGCTGTAAACACGCACACGCACAAATCGGGCGAGCCGCGCTTCGGGACACGGGTCTGCTGGGATGGAAGTGCTAAGGAAGTCATCTCCGTGGAGGCTGACACCGGCGTCACTCCAGAACAAAAGCACTTTGAGACACGTGAATGTGCTTATTGCGAGGATTTGTGACCGGCTCCATCCGCCTGCAGAGCCGGGCACCGCGCTGCTCGCGCCGGGGCAGGTCTGAGGCTCACAGGGTCACGGGCGGCCAGGGCGCTGGGCAGGAGGGGACTAGGTGGGGGAGGGGCTTGTGGCCACTCTGCATGAGCAGGACACACACGCACACACACACACACATACACACATGTACACTCAAGCATGTATAACACACATATACACAAACATGTACACACACATCACAGACATCACATATACAAACATGCACATACATCAACACACTATACATGTACACACATACATCACATACTTCATACACACACCATACATACACACCATATGTACAAACACACATGCACATACACACATCACCCATATGTCACACACAAAAACACCACACACATACATACAAACACATACCCACACATACACACATCTCACACACACACAGATCACACACACATACCACAGGCAAGCAAACAGACACACGCCATATACACAAATACACCACACACAAGCACACCACACACAAACACAACACCACCCACAAAAATATACACATGCACAAACACAAGCACATACATACCACACATAAACACATATACACACATACATACAAACACATCACACACAAGCATGAAACAAACACATCACACACATGTTACAAACACACATCACACAAACACATACAGACCACATGCATATGCACATACATACATCACACACCTCACACACAAACACCACACACAAACACAAGACCACATGCACAAACACACACACTCATGCACACGCACAGGGTGTAAGAGGTTCCCTGCTACGCTGTGTGGCTTCCCGAGTGGGTGGGCAGCCCGGCTGCGGGGTGTCTGAGGGAGCCGGGCCAGGAGCTGGGGTGTCTTGGGGCTGGGGTGTGTGGGCAGGACCTGAGCCCCCCACCAGCGCCAAGGGAGGGAGCGCGGTGCCTTCTGCACGGTGGGGACAGAGGGGAGGAGGGCGGGCCGGGCTTGCACACTGGCGGCCTTTGGACGTGAAAAGGCTGGGAAGGGTTGGACGCAGGGCTCAGAGGAGGACGACCCGCTGCCACCAGGAGGGCCCGTCCCTCCTGTGCCAACCCCCGTGACTCCCCCTACTTCAGGGGTCCAACAACCCAAACTCATCACGCAGGGGACGAGATGGGCTGTTCTGTCTGCCCCTCCTGTGGGGAGCGGCTCCCCCGGCCACCGCCTGCCTTTAGGGGCTGAGGCTCTCGGTCCTTCCCGGACGCTTGTCTTGGGGAGGACGTTTCATTACGGTGCTAAGCGTGCAATAGGCGGGTCCCAGCCAGCGCCTCTGAAGTCCGCAGGATGGGAAAGTGAGGCCAGTGTGGCCAGGCAGCCGTGTAGAAGGGACGCCTCTGGGAGGGGAGACAGGGAGAGGGAGGGAGAGAGGGTCGGCCTAGAGGGTCGGTGTGGTGTGTTTACGGTGTGGTGTCTGTGTGAGGTGTGTGGTGTATGGTTTGTGAGGTGTGTGTGGTGTGTGATGTGTGATTTGTGTGGTGTGTGGTATGTGGTGTGTGAAGTAGGTGATATGTGAGGTGTCTTGTGTCTGTGTGTGATGTGTGGTACGTGAGAAGTATGAGGTGTGTGGTATGTGGTGTGTCATGTGAGATGTGTGGCATGTGAAGTGTGTGGTGTGTGGTATGTGTTGGGTGTGTGTGTGTGTGAGGTATGTGAGGCATGTGGGATGTGTGTGTGTGAAACGTATGGTGTGGTGTGTGAGGCGTGTGTTGTGAGGCGTGTGGTGTGAAATGAATGGTGTGAGGTGTGAGGCATGTGGGGTGGTGTGAGGCATGTGGTGTGAGGAGTGTGGGGTCTGGTGTGGTGTGTATGTGGCGTGGTGTGGGCATGAGGCGTGTGGTGTGGTGTGTGGGGTGTGATGTGATGTGTGAGGTGTGTGGTGTGAGGCATGAGGCATGTGGGGTGTGGTGTGGTGTGTGATGTGATGTGTGAGGCATGTGGTGTGAGGCATGAGGCATGTGGGGTGTGGTGAGGTGTGAGGCATGTGAGGTGATGTGTGGGGTGTGGGGTGTGGTGTGGTGTGTGGGGTGTG
>CM052436.1:1753347-1774741 GCA_028533085.1 Varecia variegata | reverse complement strand
GTGTGGTGTGGTGTGGTGTGAGGCGTGTGGTGAGGTGTGAGGTGTGTGGGGTGTGGTGTGGTGTGAGGCGTGTGGTGAGGTGTGAGGCGTGTGGTGAGGTGTGAGGTGTGTGGTGAGGTGTGAGGCGTGTGGGGTGTGGTGTGGTGTGAGGTGTGTGGTGTGGTGTGAGGCGTGTGTGGTGTGGTGTGAGGCATGTGGTGAGGTGTGAGGCGTGTGGTGAGGTGTGAGGTGTGTGGGGTGTGGTGTGGTGTAAGGCGTGTGGGGTGTGGCGAGGTGTGAGCCGTGAGGTGTGAGGCATGCGGTGTGAGGCGTGTGGGGCTCCGTGTGCCTTCCCGGGCCGGAGGCGCAGCCTGGGCACCCAGTGGATTTACTCTCCCGACTCCCGGTGCCAAGTTCAGGCAAAGGGGATTTCCCGAGGGCCGGACGCCTACAGTTTCGCCTTGAAATAAGTGTTTTGAGTATTAAGAGGCCACTGGAACTCTCAAAAAAATTTTATAACCCGAGGGATTTGGCCAAGGAAAATGCTAAGCGCTCCAAGGGCCGCCTGAGGTCAGGGTAGGGTCAGGGTGTGTTCCTGGCCTTGGGCTGTCAGACCCGCTGGTGGCCGGAGCTCTGGAAAGTCCGGCCCCCCGCAGTGTCCGCCAGCCCTGTCCATCCTGAGCAAGGCCGCAGGGCTGCGGATGGAGGACGTTTTCAACAGGGATCAGAAGGGGTGTGTCCCCGACTCAGCCTGAAGGACCACCCGCTGGGCGCGAGGGGTGGGTGCAGCGTCCCAGCGCCGCCCCCCTCGGAGGGCTCTGGCGGGGTTTGCCTTGGTGTCCGCTTTCGAGCAGGAGCCAGGAGCTGTTTCTTCACATTCCTTCCACTGGTTTCCGGGTGCTCTTGCCTGGGATGAATTAAATGAAAACAAAATCCACACCCAGAACTGGGGGGGATGTGATGTGCCGGGCTGGAGCTGGGGACCTCACTCCTCAGCCCACATTCAATTAAAGGTGCCATTTGTCACCTCCCAGCTCAGCTGCTCCAGAGCTGTGTCGAAGGCACTGGAGAATGAAATAGCTTCACGGAAGGGCAGCCGCCCACCTGCAAAACAAGGCGGATCCGCATCGAACGTTCTTTGAGTGTTTTTGGACATTTCATAGCCTGACCACGGGCTGCCTTTGTGACTTGTGATCTGAAAATTCCATCCAAGAAAATGTGTCCTGTGGGGGAAAGTTGTGATTTCTGGCGCCTTTTTAGTTTTTAGTCCTAGAATGAAACACAGGGCGTCTGCAGCAGTGGGAAGGCGGTTTGCGGAAGTCGCGTTCACACACACCCGGAGTTGGGAATCAGAGGCCCCGGGCTCTGTTGTGGGTGGAAGTAACAACAGGGCGTTGGGGCACCTCGTTGGGGACCCTCCAGCACCCACCGTGGTTTCTCTTGGGGGTTTGCCTGGGTGGGGTGACGGGGGCTTTAGTCCACAACTTTCTGTGGGCAGGTAATTTTTTCAAGATGACTCGAAATGCAGCCCTGCGTTTCTGCCTGGTGCAGGGGCCAAGGGTGGTTCGGGTGCTCAGCTGCCCACCTGTGCGCCGTGGCCCAGGCTCGGGACTCAGAGTCTGGCAGGGTACGTGGCTTTGGGCCCCAGGAGTTCTCTAGAAGGGTGGTCTGCAGACCTTTGCAATATGCCACCTTTAACAGCTGAACATGTCTGAGCACACACGCCCAGCGCGTTTGTGCGCATTTGTTGTGAATGCATGTCACACGGATTAGCATACTGAAATGATATTATATGGATTACAAAATATAGGCATCTTAAACATTTTAATCAGATGAGATCAAACAGCCAGCAGGATGAAAGCACCCTCTTTCTCCCTGTGCACCCCGGGCTCACGCTCCTGGCTCTGTGCTGCCCCAGGCTGGAGTTAGGAGATGGCAGAGTTGAGCCTCACAGTAAGGACCACTTGCTTTTTGTTGTTGTTGTTAATTTTTGGCCATATATTTTAAACTTTGTATCATGCATTTTTTCCCAAACATCAAGAACACCAGAGGCAGTCTTGTCTATTAATATCGTCCCTATTCCGCCACCCGTGCCCCTAGGTGTTTTTAAAGCAACCCCCCAACCTCACTTCATCAGAAAAACACTTTAGTGGGCAGCTCTACAAAATAAGGACTCCTAAAAATGAGAAACTCTAATACCCTTATCACACCTAAAACATTACCGATGAATTCCTTACTATAATCTGCCAGCCGGTGTTGGCATTTCCTTGTCTCCTGCCTTTCTAGAGCACGAAGTCCACCGCACGCCAGGACTCTGAAGTCCCTTTTGAACTCAGCTTCCCCTCCCTAGTGCCCTCCTTCCCGGTGAGGCACCGGTTGCAGAGGCCTGGTCCCTGTCCTGTAGAAGTCCCTGCACTCTGGGTCTTGCTGACTGTGTCTCTGCAGTGCTGTGTAATGTGTCCCTCTGTCCCCGGGTTTCCTGTGCACCATTGGATTAACCCACAGGCTTGATTGGCCTCTGACGTGGTGATGACATCAATGATGACGATGGGGGTGCGGACGCCCTCACAGGGGGAGAGTCCTCCCAGGAGACACGTCACGCCTGCTGCCCCCTCTGGAGTTGTCACGATTGCTCCTGGATCAGGACCGCCGTTGTCATGGTTGCCATCGTGCCCTTGGCGATCATGGCCTCGTCTGGTATCTTATTAGGTTTTTAACAGGCTAAAGTGAGGGGTCAGCTCTGTCTGTTGCAAGAGGTGTCCCTGCTGCTGGGGTGCAGGGAGGGGAGGTGGCAGAAGCCGGGTCACAGATAGGTGACCTCAAGGGCAGTGGGCAGCCACCGGCTTGACCTGCAGCCCTGCAGCCCCCTGGCCTGGGGTGAGTCTCTGTGTGGCTGGTTGGAAGGACATCAAAGTGCAAACCGGGGACAGGGCCTTCCTGGGGCTCTGGGCTGGCCTGGCCACCACAGACAGGACGAGGAGGGGGAGGAGAATAGTTAGGCCGAGGGCTTGGCCGTCCTCTGAGCAAAACCAGCTTCGCAGGTCACCAGCTGCCCCACGGCCCCTCCTGTGCCCCCTGCAGACGCGGCCCCCACGCCCGCCCGGGGCAGGCTGTGCTCTGGGCTCTCGGAGCAGCCCGGGGCAGCCCGCCAGGTGGGGGCCTACTTGCCTGTGTTCACTTTGACAAATCACCACTTAGCTTGGAGGTGCCAGGAACGTGATTTACTGGGTGCACTGAAGACTCGGCCGCCGCCACCAGGCTTCCCATCAGCCAGCGCTGTTGGCGGTCGCGGCAGGGTGAGTCTCACCGCAGGGCAGCTCCAGTGGACCGAGACCCGAGTGCCAAGCTGTGTCCCCTCCACCTGCCCCTTGGGGCTGCGTGCCAGTGGCGAGCCCTCAGGGACGAGGACGGTGTCCCAGAGACGGCGCCCCCACCAAGCCCGGCACCCTCCAGCCACAGCAGCCAGTGGTGCCCACAGAGCGCAGGGACCGTGACAGGAATCTCCCCCTGACAGTAGCGATCCGGACAGGAAAACCGTTCCATTTCTGGCCTACGGCCCGTGTTCCTGAGCACAGTCGTTTTTCTAGGCAAACACACAAATTCACACCCGCGCACATTCCTAAACCTCCAGGTCATTGCTCCAGCCAGCGTTTCCTCAACCAGGACCCCAGGAGAGAATGTGGCCTCACAAAGGATGCTCTGCGCGGCCGTGTCCTCGGCCCACGCCACCTTTCTGGGGACAGAGGAAAGAAGGTAACCAGTGGGTCCCAGGCAGCGGCTCCCCCTCCTGAACCACAGCACGCAGGGGCTCCCCAGCCCCCGCCTCCACTACAAAAACTAGTGTTTTTCTTGGATTCATTGAAACGAGCCAGGCTTCCCCCTATGGACGGGGCTGGGGCCCTTGTAGAGGAAGCACCTGCCCGCAAGTAGCCCCCCACCCCCGCCTGGCGGGCTGCCCTGGGCGGGCGTGGGGGCCGCGTCTGCAGGGGGCACGGGAGGGGCCGTGGGGCAGCTGGTGACCTGCGAAGCTGGGTTTGCTCAGAGGATGGCCAAGCCTCAGCCTAACTATTCTCCTCCTCCTCCTTTTTGTTAAGTTAAAAGACCTTTTCTTTGGAGCGGTTTTCGTTTTATAGAAAAATTGGTTAGAAAGGACAGGGATTCACGGGTCGCCTCACCCCCTCCCCATACGCAGTTGTCCCCTTTTGTGCACGTCCTGCCGTGGGGTGGGTCATCCGCTGGGCTGGCGAGCCACACTGCTGTGTTGTTAACCGAGTCCGCGGTTCACGTCCACCAGTGCAGCGTCCTGCGGGGCAGTTTCCCCAAAGCCTCTGCAGCCGCCCGGCTCTGCCCGTGCCCCTCCCTCCCTCCAGCCAGCTCTGGCAGCCACGCTCCCTTTACTGCTTCCACCGTTCTGCCCTTTCCAGAATGTCATAGGCTGCGTGGTACAGCGTGCAGCGGCCTGGGCGCTCTGAAGGCTGCACGTGCGAGTTCCGGGGCCGGACAGGGCAGCAGCACGGCCACTCCTTCCTGGTGTGTGCCTCCTGCCTGGAACCTGGACAGACCAGTCGCGTTTCTCTTGCACCTGGTGACCCCATCTCAGAGCTCAGCTTCCTGCAGGACAGAGGGAAGGGGCGCCCAGAGCTCCTCCAGGGCTGTGCAGAGGGAACCTCTGTGACAGCTGGCCCTGCAGGGTAGGTGGCCTTAGTCCCAGGCCTCAGCAGGGCCACCTACCAGAATACAGCACAATTCCCGTGTGCACAGAGCACCACAAACACAGCTGTGCATGTGTGTGTAGGAGTGGGCACTGTGTGTGTTATGTGCTGTGTGTGTTTATGAGCATGTGAGTGTGCGGCATGTGAGTTGCTTGAGTGTGTGTTGTGTGCTTGTTGCATGTGTATTGGCCATATTTGGGCCTGTGTGAGTGCATGTTGCATGTGCATGTGTGGTGAATGTGTTGCATGTCTGTGATGAGTGTGTGTTGCATGTGCATGTGTGGTGAGTGTGTGTTTCTGTGCATGTGTGGTGAGTGCGTGTTGCTGTGCATGTGTGTTGCAAGTCTCTGATGAGTGTGTTGCATGTGCATGTGTGGTGAGTGCATGTTGCTGTGGATGTGTGGTGAGTGTGTTGCATGTCTGTGATGAGTGTGTTGCATGTGCATGTGTGGTGAGTGTGTGTTGCTGTGCATGTGTTGCAAGTCTGTGATGAGTGTGTTGCATGTGCATGTGTGGTGAGTGCATGTTGCATGTGCATGTGTGGTGAGTGTGTGTTGCATGTGCATGTGTGGTGAGTGTGTGTTGCATGTCTGTGATGAGTGTGTTGCATGTGTGTGTGGTGCGTGCATGTGTGGTGAGTGTGTTGCATGTCTGTGATGAGTGTGTGTTGCATGTGCATGTGTGGTGAGTGTGTGTTGCATGTCTGTGATCAGTGTGTGTTGCATGTGTGTGTGGTGCGTGCATGTGGAGTGCACGTGTTGTGTGAACATTGGGAGGACGAGCCCCGCCATGGTGGTGGCCGCTGGCCTGTGGAATGAGAAGACTCATTTTGCAGCAGAGTGTTATGAAGCGAACACAGATTCAAGCAGAGTTGAGGTGGTCGCTTTTCCTTCTTGAATCTTTCTACATTCCCCGGCAGCAGGAGGGAATGAGCTTTCTTGTCCTCTTTCCTGCCAGGGTGTGATTTTTGTCCTTTGCCTGCTGGTTTCCCCATGGCTGGGGGAGCAGAGGCCACGCCCGTGGGCTGGGCTGGGCTGTCGTGGTGGCAGGGCTCTTCATTGCCCCGTGAGGGGCCTGCAGTGGACAGAGGCCCAGACGTCTGATGCTGCCTGTGACACAGATGAAGGTTCGGCCGCTGGTGAGGTCGGGGCCATCCGTGCTGCGACTCTGCAGGGGTGTGCAGGGGCTGGGACCTCCCTCTGCCCGGGCCTCCCCTGCCTGGCTCCCAGGCTTGGCTCTGCCTTTCGGGGGGTGGGGTCAGGCTCCCTCGGCCACGCCGCTGCTGCCTGGGGCGCTGGGGGCCTCTCTGTTCCCAGCCAGGTCTGCGGGAAATGCGGCCCGGAGCCCCAGCAGTCCCCCACCCGGTGCGCGGAGGAGGCCGCTGCTGAGGCGGCACAGCAGAGACCTGGTTCTTTTCCCTGATGGCTTTGTCTGTCAATCACAGACCAAGAGTCAAAGATTCCTCTGGACTCCTGTTCTCAAAGACAGAGCAGGGCTAGGCGAGAGGACACCTCGCCTCCCGCTTGAGAAATCCCTGGCACGCTCTGGAGTGACTGGCATGTAGCCAAGAGGTCCCACACCTGGGACAGCATCCGCCCAGGGCCTTGGGGCCAGATGTCTGCTCCCACTGGCTGCGAAGCCTCTGGAATGGGTGGCCCTAGGCCCAGGCAGAGGAACAGGGGACCCCGCTGGGCAGCGGGTCCCAGGAGCCCACAGCGGAAGGCATTGGGAAAGGGGCAGTTTTCTGGAGGTGTTGGGGGGCCCATGGGATGAGGTTAGGAGGTTGGAGAGGCCGTTGACTGATTAGGGCTGAGGGCAGGAGCAGCGGCGAGAACGAAGATCTGGGGCTCAGACACCTGTGGGGGAAGGACGTCCAGCAGTAGCACCCCGGATGTGGGACATTCCAGTGGGGGTGACGGCCCGGGTGTGAGGGGCCAGCTCGGGGAGATACCCCTGGCGGGGCCTCCTGGGAGCCCGGATGCGCAGCGTGGGCGAACCGAGGCTGCCACTCGCTTGTCCTCCTGCCTCTCTCCCCGCCTTGGTGGGGCAGGCACAGGCTGGCACCTGCGGCTGGTCGTGGCACCTGCCTGCCTCCCCTGCTTTGCGCACAGATGGCCATCGGGAGGCACCTGCAGGGCTTACTGCCCTCCCCCAGTGTGGTCACCAGGCCCCTCTTTAGGTGGCCTTCCCAGGAGTGCTACCGAAAGCGCAGCACTTGTCCTCAAGGCCCCATCAGAAGAATGAGAACAAATGGTTTGAGGAGAGGGAAAGAGAAGTTTATTACTTTGCAGGCAAAGGAGGAAAAATGTGGACCTTCTGGTCTCAAAATCCACATTTCCTGCACGTGAGCGGAAATACAGAGCTTTGAAGGAGGGCCCTCAGTTCTAGGCTGCTGTGTTAATGATTCTTAATCGTCCCGTCTCTGCCCAAGACAAAGCCCCCGGGCCCACCCGGCCCACCTGGCCGCGGGCTGGCTGTGCTGTGTCCTGCCACACAGGAACCAAACGCCTTCTCCCGTCCCAGGGGTGCAGGCCAGGCCTCGTCCCCAGAGTGGGGGAAGTTTTAAGGAGCAGTTTTCTCAGGCCATTGCGTCTGTTACGTGTCCCCACTCTCAGTGTTACGTTTCCACGTCTGTGGGAGGAGGCGGCTACGCTGTCAGCGCTGGCGGAGTGGCCCGGCCGCTGGCACTGCTCCTGGCCCTGCGTCCCCCTGGCATCTCTTGGGGTCTGTTTGAGCAAAACGCCCCTCGTGAAGGAGGTTCTTATTTCAGTACAGAAAGCAGGGGGCCCTGCTGAGAGGGCGGCTGGGGTGCACACGTAGGGCACCTCCTTCCCTCCCTGTCCAGGGGACACAGATGGACCTTCCCCGTCCATCCTGCAGCCGGGAGTGGCCCAGAGCCCAGGGCACAGCTGGGACGGGCTCCTGAGACTCTGCAGCCTGTGGCTGTGCCCTCCGGGGCCCCGAGGTCCGGAGGGTCGGGGGTCCCTTCACGGAACCCGGCTGGCTGGCGTGCCCGCCCGCTGGGCCATCCTGCCGTGTGCCGGGAGGAAGACCCTGGGGTGGCGCTGCAGCCCCGCCAGGAGCCGGGGCCCTGCAGGGCTCAGGAACATCAATAATTCAGTGTTTCCAAACTTCAGCAATCTTTAAAATGTTTCTTTTTCTTTGATTCAGGGTCTTAATGAAAGTCCAAGCATTTCAAGGACGATTTAATATTTAAACAGTTGGCTTCGCTTTGAAGCTCAGCCCAGAGTGCGGGGTGTGAGGTGGGCCAGAGGGCGGGAGGGGAGATGGAGTGTGGGCTGCGGGCTGGGGGGCCGCGGGGGGCGTGGGCTGGGGGGCAGGGGGGGCAGGGTCCCCGGCAAGGGCCTCGGCCCCAGGCTCCATCTGAGACTGGCCCAGACGTGCCCCCCGGGAGGGAAACAGCCGCAGAAAGCAGAGCCGGGAGGTGCCCGGGAGGGAACGTGGCCCGGGAACGGCACTTTGTGGATGAAACTGACCGTGGCCTTTGCCCCCGACGGCACTTGGCGTCACTAAGGCCCCTCTGTGCCACTGCTCCGCCCCCGTTTCTGGCTGTTGCCTGTCCCACAGCCTCTGTCACGGCTCCCGCTCGGGTCTAATCAGAAAAATGGGAACCTCAGTAGCTAAAATATTTTATAAAGGTAAAAATAATCTTGAAACCTCATACTGTAGTTTTCCGTCTGAGAACGACTCTCAAAGACGCCCACCTGAGATGCACAGACGCAGGCAGAGACGGTGCGCGGTGGGGCTCCGGGTCCGGTGGAGAAGCCGGAGTGGGGTCCCGCAGGGCACCCCGCACAGTTCGCTCCAGCCACACCTGGTGCGAGGACATTTGGGGTTTCTGGAGACGCACAGCCACCTCCAGACAGACGGCAACACGTGCTGCCCGCGTGGTTGTGGCTGTGTGGACCTGCGGACAGGGGACTGGGTGTGGCTGCAGGGAGACACGCGACCCCAGGGACGTCCTCCGGCCTCCTCGGGTGCTGCTCACGGGGCTTCCCAAGCTCCCTTTGGGGCCAGCTCCCGGCGTGGTCCTCCGAGGGACACGCTGTCCCATACTCAGCTGTCTCGGATGCTTCAGTTTGAAAGAGAACAAGCCAAACCACAGGCGCGAACAGCCCAGCGGGCTCTCGGGGACACGCACAGCTGCCTCCCCCGGCCCCGCCGGCAGTGTCCCTCCAAGGTCAGGCCGGGGCTGGAGGAGCCCCAGCAGCTGCGCTGGCCAGTGAGGCTGAAGGAGGGACGGGGAAGGGGGTAAAGGCCCCCCAGACCCGCCGTGCAGCACCCCCGCCTTCCGCTGACGCTCACCCGGTGCGGTCACCAGCCAAGCCGCTGCCCTTGGCCCATTCAGCTCCTTCTGGCAGCAGTGGCAGGAAGACCCACGGCTCCCACGGCTGCCTGTGCTGCCTCCACCACCCAGACCGCCTGTGCCCTGGAGTCCCCAGGCTCCCACTCTGTCCCTTTTACGTTTCCCAGTAACCACGACCCCGTCCTGGGCTCTGCGCTGCCGGGGCCAGGCCCCACCGTGGCTTTCTGTGCTGTCATCTGCCCTGCCACCTCCTGCCCCTCGGCGGCCTGGAGGACCCGGGGACTCGGCCCCAATCCCCGGTCTGAGGGCAGCAGGGCCAGGGCTCCCGACCCCAGGTGGGGCCGCAGGGGCCCAGGGCCTTGGTGGAGGACGCGGTGGGGCACAGGGCTCGGGGGCTGTGTGCTGGGTGGGGCCTGCCCTGGCTCGGCAGCACCATGTGGAACAGCCCTAGACCCCCCTGGAGCAAACTCAGCTCCCCGAGCCAGGGAACGTCACCTGGCCGGCGAGTCACAGAAGCTGGAGGGGCGTGGAGCAGACTCTCCCTCCGGGCCCAGCCCCCGCCCAGCTCACTCCATCTCGGACCTCTGGACTCCAGAGCCGGAGACGCAAGTGTCTGCGGTGTCAGCGGCAGCCCCAGGAGAGCGAGTCCCTTGCTCTCCCCACGCTCTTCTGGAGGGGACGTCCTCCCAGGGCCCACTGCCCTCACGGTTGTCCCCAGGGTCCCCGACGCTCAGGCTCTGAATTCCTGGTCGAAACCAACACCATGTGCGATGGCGTCGGCCCAGAGGCCCAGCTGCTGCCCCCGCCATGGACGTTCCGAGGGGAGAACGCAGCGGGCGGCCCCCCAGCCCTGCCCTGGGGGGTCCTGCCGTGTGCCGGGAGGAAGACCCTGGGGTGGCGCTGCAGCCCGGCCAGGAGCCGGGGCCCTGCAGGGCTCAGGAACATCAATAATTCAGTGTTTCCAAACTTCAGCGATCTTTAAAATGCTTTTTTTTCTTTGATTCAGGGTCTTAATGAAAGTCCAAGCATTTCAAGGAGGAGCCCCAGCAGGGCCTGGACCAGGCAGCGCGGAGCCCAGGACGGGGTCGTGGTTACTGGGAAACTTCAAAGGGACAGAGTGGGAGCCTGGGGACTCCAGGGCACAGGTGGTCTGCAGAGGCCAATGGAGGCTGGGGTATGGGAGGGCAGCCAGCAGGAAACGCTTCTCGCCTCTGTCCGGGGCCGTCAGTGGCCGCTGAACTTCACTCGAGGCATGGAAGGTGTTGCTGCCCCTCCCAGGGGGCTCAGGCACCTGGCAAGATGGGGACCCTGTGGCAGCAGGAAGTGGCCCACGCTCAGTGTGCCCCTGCAACGGGTCCACTTCTGTGCCCCTGCAAGGGACAACCAGTCCTTGGGGGTGCCCAGAGCCCCCGGGTGGCCCTGGGTGTGTCTACAGGTGGTGCTGCCTCCCAGGGACGTTCAGAGACACCGCAGGACAGGGCGGCAGGGGTGAGGTGCGGTGCCACCCCTCCTCAGTGCCGGTGACCTGGTCCCCGGTCATCCTCACCCTTCCCCAGGAGGAGGCCTGGACCAGAGACCCCGTCCCGGGGGTGGCAGGTGGGACGCAGGGGCAGGGCCTGGGTCCCCAGGGCGGAGCCGTGGGCCGGAGGACTTGGCGTGGCTGCTGGGCCGGGTCCGCACGGCCGGCCTCCCTGCCCTGGAGTTCACGCAGGCAGAAGGCCCTCGTGCCCCGCAGGCAGGTGCGCGACTGTGGGCTCGGGGCTCTGCGGTGTGCGGCGGCCTGTAAGTACTCGCGGCTGAAGCCCAGCCTGGCTGGGGCTGCCTTTGGGCTCTCAGGGTCGGAGCGGGAGCCCGCAGCGCCTCCCCTCCAGGGGCGTCTGGGTTTCCGCCCACACCTCTGCCTGGCACGGAGAGGCTCCTATGGGACAGTCGGGGACTGAGCCGTGCGCTCACCCAGAACCACGGGCGGGCGGCGTAGGGGCCAGACCCAGCCCTGTCGCTGGAGGGCAGAGGTGAGCTCAGCCTGGGGACGCGGTGGCATCCGGCAGGGGCTTTCTTGGCGTGAGGAGACCTGGAGCCCGGCCGGGGGGTTCTGAACTCTTTGCCAGGTCTGGGCCCAAAGCTCCCCCGAGGGAGCCCACTTCCCGCCTCCTCCAGCCCCTGGCACCCAGGGAGTCCCAGCCACGTGTGGGACCTGCCTGCCAGCATGGAGACCCCCTGACTACCAGCGGGGAAGGGGCCAGAACCATCTCTTCAGGGAGGACTTGGGGGCAAGGCCCTTTCTTTGAGTCACAGACGGGCGTCCTCCGTGCCAGAGCCCTGTGAGGGGGCCGCCAACTGCTACTCCAGGCGGTCCTGGGTGAATGGGGGGGCTCTAGCTCAGGGCCGACTGCTCCACCCCTCCCGGTGGACCCCAGGCCCTGGCTCCGACAGCGCCGGCCCCCGCCTTGTCGTGCAGCCTCAGGGCCCACCTGTGGCCCCACCCAGACTGCACACCTGTGTCTGGAGCCCTGAGACCGAGCACCTGCCTTTCCACCCAGACTCTTCCCTGATTTCAGACACGTTCCTCCTTCACACGGGAGTGGAGGTGATTCCTTACATGAAAGGGGGCTCGTTGGGCAAATTGCTGGAGATGTGTTATCTGCACCCGCCCTCGCCAAGGGGGGCCACAGGGTCCAATTGTGCCCCGAAGTGAAGCTTCACGTGCTCAGAGGAAGCAGCTGCTTCCTGCGGCCGCTCAGGATGCGCAGATGGCGCGTGGGACGGCGTGTGCCGGCCGGTGGGCGTGACGCTGCCCACCGTGACGTCTCCTGGGTTGCGGGACTGTGGCAGGCGCTGACCCCAGGGCTGATAACGGGGCGCGATCAGGCTGCCTTTGACCATTTATGGAGCCCAGGCTGCTCCCGGGCCCGGATTAGAGAGGCGTCCACACAGACCCAGCATGGAAGCCGGGCGGGCGGCTGTCCTTCCTCACGGAGCTGCTCCAGGCTGGGGCTTCCGCACACGGAGGGCGAGGACGCGAGGCTCCGTCCGGGCTGTTGGCACACGGGGAAACCCACACGGCTTGTCACGCGCTGGGCTGCAGGTGCCCCGTGGCTACGAGGTGAGCTGGTTTCAAGTCGCCGGGGAGGATGCTGAGGCCTCCCTCCTGGTAAAGTGCACGGCTGCCCACCGGCACCAGGCACCTGCCAAGCGCTTCACGCGGCCGTTGTCATGTACTTTCCACGACAACTCAGGTGCAGGCACCATTGCTTCCTCCATTTTAAAGGTGGGGAAACTGAGTCTCAGAGAGGCGTACCGGAACCAGGTTCTCAGGGCTTCTGGCGGCGCTGGGACCCCCACAGGGTGGGGCACGAGCCTGGGCTGGCGCTGTCCCCACCTGATCACCCCCTTAGCCGTAATCCCTGCAGTGCCCGGACCTGCTGTCCCCGTGTCCTGTCAATGTGGCCCGTCCTCTCCTCCTTCCACCTCTCTGCCCAGGCAACTCCTGCCCGTCCTGGTCACCTTGCCTGGGCTTCTTCCCTTCCCCAGTCCCAGGCAGAAGGGCCAGGTTCTAGAAGCTGCTCTGCACCCTCCCCCTCCCTCTGCAATGCCTCCTTGGCCAATGGGGCCGTGTGGTCACTGTCCCCGGGGCTGTGTGGTCCCTGTCCCCGGGGCCCTGCCTCAGCATGGGAACGGGCTGCACACGCAGGCGACACGGGCCGGTGGGTGGACCAGCTGGCACCGGCGTCCCCTCCTGGGCTCTGCTCCCGGGGAGCTCCCAGAGAGAAGCCCACAGGCCGGGCTGCCAACTGCACGTCCCAGGTCTTCCTGGGAGGTTTCGACCTGGCAAAAGCACATTCCAGAATAACTTTTTAAAAAGCTTTTTAAAATGGGGTGTAACTTACCCCATTTACAGACCACGAACGGCACAAATCCCAGGTCTCTCAGCGCATCTTTGCACGTGTCTACACCCGTGTAGCCACTCTGCGTGCCACGGTCGACATCGAGAGCATCCCCAGCACCCACAGAGAGCCCGCGTGCCCCCTGGGGACCCCCAGTCATTACCCACAGAGGTAACCTCTGCCCTGACCTCTGACCCTCCAGCGCTCTGCCGCTCTGGGCGGCAGGAATCTTTCCGCGGTTGAGTAGCGAGTGGGTGGACACTGTGGGCCACCCCTTCTGTCCAGGGACATGAGGGTGGAGTCTAGTTTATGAATGAGACTGGGCTGAACATCCCTGCACGCGTCTGATTTTGGCTCTCACACGCGTTTCTGCTGGATCCATGCGCAGTGGGGGGTTGCCGGGTCCTCGGGTCTGTGTCCAGCTTTGCTGAGTCATTCCAGACGGTTTTCCAGAGTGGTGGCGTCAGTTTACCTCCCACGCACAGGACGTGAGGATTCCGATGCCACTTGGTGTTGTCAGTCTTTTGTTCCCAGCCGGCCTGGCGGGGGTAGAGCAACGTTGTCGGAAGTCACAGACCACCCGTCAACGCCATCAGGCACAGAGGAATCTGGTGGGGAGTTTTCCACAGTTTTCCACCAGTTCGGCAGCCGGCCTGGGGGCGGCGTTGCTGAAGCGTCAGAGCAGGAAGGAGCCAATTCCCAAAGCGGGGTCCCCTCCTCAGCCCCCCACCAGGAAGCCCTTCCAGGACACCTGGAGGGAGGGCATGCGGCGGGCAGGGGAGGGGTAAGTGCTGAGTGGCAGGGGCAGGCAGGTCCTTTGGGAATGGGGGTGGGACCCCAGGGGAGGTGGTGGCCACTGGCAGCCCCAGCGACTGGCAGCCCACGTGGAGAGACGCAGAAACCAGCCTGGGGCATCTCCCGGCAGTTAGTGTGTCGTGTTGGCTCCCAGGGCTGCTCAGCAAGTGACCACGCGCCGGGAGGCTCCAGCCACAGGTGTTTATCCCTCGCAATCCTAGAGGCTGGAAATGGGTGCGGCAGGGCACACCCCCTCTGAGGCTCCAGGGAAGGGTCCTTCCGGCCCCGCCCAGGTCCCAGGGCCCAGGCGTCCCTCGCTGCCCCTGCGTCACTCCAACCGCTGCCTCCCTCGAGACACCACCGTCCTCCCGTCCTCTGTGTCTGGGCTCTGAATTTCCCTCTTGTAAGGACGCTTGTCACTGGGTCAGGCCCCACCCTACTCGAGTGTGACCTTGTCTCGAAATCCTTGTATCCAAATAAGGTCACAAGCTGAGGTTCTGAGCTGACATGAATTTGGGGGGACGCTTCTGAACCCCACACCGTGTGCAGTCTCAGAGTTTCCCCCAGGTGATGTGCCTGTGGTCTGGACCAGCTGCAGACGCTTCCCTGGCCCAGCCAGACCCGCACTTCCCCTCCCCTCCCCCACACCACCCAGGGACTTCGGGGACGTTCCCCACGGCTCAGGCACCCACAGAGCCCTGGGAGCCCAAGCTGGGTACGGGGCTTGTTTCCTCCCTCACAGATGAAGCTGGGTCACCTCTGTCCTCCCTGCCCCGGGACAAACACTGACACCAAGTGGGACCTCAATCCCCTCCGCTGGAGCGAGCTGACAGTCCTTAAATGTAACAGTAAAAACGTTGGCTTGGTATTTTTATTGCTTTGCTTTTTCATTTCATTTTCCTGGTTGTTCCTTTGATCATATTTTATAAGTGTCAGTCGCAACGGGCTGATCAACGAGAGCAGGTCCCGCCCCGGGACGGGAGGAGCCCTGTGCCGCATTCCCGCGGCTCCTACGGGCCCCACGCCCGCTGCACAGACGCCCCACATGGCCACACCGCCCTCGCCGTGCCCTCCGACCCCAGTGTGGGGGGCCGTCACAGCACAGGTGTGCTCCACTTTGAGGGGCCATTGTCTTGTGGGGAGATGAACGACAGCGCTCGAGAAATGTATAAATGACCGAGAGGAAAGAGCAGAGCAGCTGCGCACTCACCGCGGCCACCACCCTGCCCCCGCTGCTCCAGCCGCCGTGCCCACCGCCGCCGTGCCCACCGTGCGGCCCCAGGGTGGCTGAGTGATGGAAGAGGGAGCAGGTCCCCGCTCGGGTTTGCGGCCACACGTGCCAGGGCACTGCGCGAGGATGCCCAGCCGCTGTGCTGTGTGGCGGTGGCGCGGCAGAGTAGGGCACAGCGTGGAGAGGAAGCAGCTGCAGTCACTGCGCCGTGGGTCGCCCTGGAAACGTGGTCCTCAGTGGGAAAGAGCCGATCGCAGGACGCCTCGTGCCACGTGCTTGGATTTGTAGGAAGCTCAAAATTATGCAAAACCACACACTTTGCTGTTCCAGGATCCAAACACACGTGGCACAGATGTACGAAAGAGCCAGCGTGTGCCAGACACCCGTGTCAGGACAGGGCAGCCCCTGGGGAGGCTGGGGGAGCGGCAGGGCTGTCCCGTGAGCCGCCTGTGAGGGGTCCACAGCCGCTCGCCCTGCCGCCTCCCAGGGGAGCCTGAGCCAAGATCCAAACCAGGAGCCGCAGCCCCTGCCGGGTCCCTCTGCCCTGAGCGCCCCAACAGTGGCAGGCAGAGGTCGGGCCGACGGAGGAGCACCTCTGCCCAGAGCAGCGCCGTGGCCCCCACCTTGGGGACCATGAGAGTGAGCATGGGGGACGGGGGTGGGCAGCGAGGCCGGCAGGTGGGTTTCATGCGGTATCTGCCTCCCAGCCGCGCATTAACCAACCGGAGTCTTCGTCCTGGTGACTGAGACCTGAAAGAGAGCAGCCACCCTTGGGGGTCACAGCTGCTGATGGGAAGTCCAGGCTGCCCCGCAGGGTCCTGCTGGCTGTCGGCCAAAATGCCCTGCTGACTGGAGCGGCCCCGAGAGGCCGGCGCGGGTCAGCCCTGGGCCCCGGCTGCTCCTCCCAGGTCTGTTGCTGGAATGAGTCGGCCGCCCTCCCCCGCGTGAACAGTCTCCCGCTGGGTCAGGGCATTCTTCTCCCCCCACAGTGACAGTGGCTCCCGTCAAGACCCGGGAGGCCTTGGCCCCGTGAAGGGCCACCTCTGCTCTCAGGATTGTGGACAGTCCTTGGGAAGGGTCTGCTGACCCCAGCCGTGCCCAGTCCGAGGAAGGAAGGCCCCCTCGTCCAGGCCCTGGAGAGCCTGGGCCTGCTGGCACTTGTGTCCCCCAGAAGCAGCCTCTCCAGGGCTGCCGGGAGCTGTGGTCTCCCGTCTGCACGTTGGGGAAGGTGGTCCCTAAGGCTGGGCTGGGCAACGTGGGGTGGGGGAGGGGCAGACCCCCTTTTCAGGAGAAAGCGGGGGGTGGGGTGTGGAGCGAGGACCTGGGGACCCTGTGCCTGCAGCTGCTGCCTCTGGCCACGGCTCGGACGCTCGGAGGGCTCGGGGAGCTGGGAGGCGACAGCAGGTGGAAGCCGTTTGAACGACAGGATCCCAGCACCCCAGGGCTCAGAGCCGCCCACTCTCTCCTGGGGGAGGACAGGGCTGTGAGGATTGCGGAGCTGAGTCACCAGGGGCCTGGGGGCGGCAGGGCCAGGGGGGTGACAGGTGAGGGCGCCTCCACTGGGCAGGCCACTCGCTCCAGGGACAGCCTGGAGTGAAGGGAATTCAGGGGGTTTCGTGGGTGGCAGGCAGGTGGGAGCCCCACCAGAATGTGCCGGAATGTAAGCGGAGGTGGGGCATGGACAGGGCTGAGGGTGGAAATGGAGGAATCCAAATGCCTGGTCCTGGACCGAGGTTCCGGTGCCCGTCCGGCACAGACCCTGCCCCAGTCCCGCTGAGGCCCAGGGCTGCTCCCGGGGCACCTTCTGCCCAGGACACGAGCACAAACCCACCAGGAGTCTCGGGTCTCAACAACAGGGGCTCGGCCCGGGCCCACTGGGCATCCCCAGGAGTGCGTCCCAGAGGCTGTGGCTGCCGCCCTGCCCAGGGGCTCCCTGGTCCCACCGGCCTCCTCCTCGAGGACAGGCGGCCCCACATCTTCCTCCGCCTGCCAAGCAGGGCTGGGCTGGGCGCAGAAGTGGACGTGGACAGGGCCGGAGGGGGCCTGGGGTCTCCAGCAGAGAGGACGCCGGGCGTGGAGGGGCAGGGACGTGCTTGGGGGCCACACCACCAGCCAGGGGCCGAGCCGGGCCTGGAGCCGCAGGCTGTGGGCAGAGCTCTGACGGCCACCCGAGGGCCAGCACAGCCCCAGAGCCTCCTCAGCAGTGTTTTGACTCTCAAGCGGGTTTCGGAGAGTGAACGCCTCCGTGTCATCTGCTGGTCCCGCTGCCAGAGGGTTTCTGGAAGACAGATGGCCACGCACGGAAGCCGTCGGCGGCGTGTGGGCTGCAGATGACTGAGCTGCGCATCCTGGCCTCGCCTCCCTCCGCTCAGGCAGTTTCCTGGTCCTCTCTGAACCTCCGTTTCCTCATCTGCCCCGTGCGTTGCAGAGCCAGGCAGTACGCGTGAGCGGGGGGTGGGACAGCGCACGTTGGTGCTTTGCCCCAGCCCAGGCCCGGTGTTGCCACCCTCTGTTTTCAGGTTTAACAGCAGGAAACGGCTCAGAGGGAGGAGCCGCCGGATCCGACATCACCCCGGCTGCTGGGTAATCAACGGAGAAGACCAACGCCAAGTTGGAGCGTGTCCCCAGGCTTCACACATCCTCTCGCCTGGAAAGAGTTTCCAGAAAGACAGCACTTCCTCCCACTCTTGGCCACGTCCCTGCGAAGTGGGGCTCAGGTGTTCTTTCTGCCTGTGCAGAAGGAACTGTGGGAGGAAAGCAGGGGCCCGGGTCCCCCCTGGGCTGGGGAGCCCCTGCAGCCCGCGTTTCTGGGGCTGGGCTCAGGGGCCCCTCCCCCCGCTGGGCTGCCCTCTGCGCACGTGGGCTCTGGGACGGGTCACCGCAGCCCCAGCATGGCTGTCAAGGCCAGTCCTGCACTGTCCTCTGTTGACACTGGCTCATGTGAATCGATGTTTGTCAAAGCCGCTGTAGAAGGGACAGCTTTCAAAATAGAGACTGAGACACGGGCTTCTGTCCCCAGAGCCCAAGGGGCTGGCCTGCACCTCCTCTCTCCCCGCAGCAGGGCTGGGGGCTCCATGAGCCCACCCTGCTGCCCGAGGACATTCCTGCTGGCTGTGGGGCTGCGAGGACGTTTTTCTTTTCTCAGCGGAAGGTCCAGGAGAAAGGGAATGACAGGGTCGCCTGAGCACCCTGCTCCTGGGGGAGCCCACACCTGCCACCAGCTGTGTTCGTTTTAATTTGGCCTGAAGACAAGGACACAGGACTGGCTCTGCTCTGGCTGCAAGCGGGCCTCGGGGAGGACTTGTGGGGGTCGTGAGAACAGGCAGGCCGCAGGGGAGGGTGGCCAGATCCCCTGCAGCGACCTGGGAGCCTGGTGTGCAGCCTCTGCCTCCTCCTGCTGGGACCTCATGCGAGCTCCCTGGTCCCTGCACTGCCATCTGCACGAGCTGCGAACTAAACCCATGCCGGGCCCATCATTGGGGTCACTGTCCACACCGCCCGAGGGATCAGACCCCTAGGGCCAGAGCAGGCGTGGGTCCTGGAGGAGGGTGGTACGAGAAAGCAGCCTGGGTTCTGGGGCAGCTGGTCACCTGCTGGGGCACTGGACAGAAGGGACCACGGAGCTGGGACCCACCAGGATCCAGCCTCCACGCACCCAGCAGGCAGGGAGTGTCCTCGAAGCCAGCCCTGCTGTGTCCCGCAGTGGGATCCTGGGCCCCCTCCCTGCCACCCCCAGGTTGAGCCTCTTCTGAGCCCACCGCTACCCACGCGCTCGTGGCTACAAGCAAAAGTGCAGACAGCCCTGCCAGTCTGACACTGCGGCTGCTCGAATCTTGTGATTTTTAAGGTCAATTACCACAGTGGCACTTGCTCTGTGTGCCCGCGAGTACTGCCGTTGCCTGGTTTGTCCAGGGCAAGCCCACCAGAGGGACAGGCTTCCTGGCACGGTCCCCTCCCTCCCAACTGGGCCCCAGCTCTGGCCTCTGCCCCTCAGTGTTGGCTGTCACTCGGGCTCCAGCCCCCTCCCGGGCCCCACCTCCCCGGGCCGACAGCTTTGGGCCTGGGCCCTGCTCGGGACCAGGCGGACACGGCCCTTGCTGGCCTTGCTGGACCTGCAAGCGAGGGGACCTGTGGTGCCCGGCAAGCCGGCTGGCATGCTCTCGTCCTCGCTGGGCCCGGGTCCAAGGTCCTCCTGGCAGGCGACGTGTCCAGCAGGATGAAAGGCAGCCGCCCGTGTGGGTGGGAGCGGCTGTGCTCACACAGGAGCCAGCGAGGGTGCCGGGCAGGACGTCTGGTGCCCCAGCCGGCAGGGCCGCGGTGACTGCCCACTGAGCACTCGGGGCGTCCCCCTCCCACCAGAGCCTGCACCCCTGGGTGTGGGTGGGACAGGCCCCCCGGCCAGCTCCTGCCAGGCCACCCTGTGGGCCACGCCCGTCTCTCAGGTCACCCCCCAAGTTAGAGAGATGCAGGGGAGCCTCCCACCTCCTCCTCCAGCATGCGTGTGTGGGTATGTGCAGGTGCACATGTGTGCAGAGTACACATAGGATGGTGCATACACGGACGTGGGTGTGCACACGTGCACACAGCGTTGCGCGTCACGATGCTCCTCTGAAACTGGACACACGTTTTCTGGCCCCCTTTCTAGTTTGACTCCCCCAGTTCACGCCCCTGTTGCCCCCCAGCCCAGACCTCCAGGTCCCCTCCCAGTTACTGCTGTTGCCCCGACACCTCCTTCCGGGGTGGGGGCCGTCAGGGGGCGCCTCTCCCAGGGCGGGGGCACCATCCAGGCAGTCATGTGGCCACGGAGCCCCCGTGACCTCCCCGACACTCCTCCTGCCGGCTGTGCGAGGAAGTGTCTCCCTGGGTCCTGGCAGGACAACGCTCACCAGGAACCTTCCCACTCCGCGGTGCTCTGTTACCCTGGAATTTAAGCATGACGTGACGTGACTTTGGGGACTGATCGGGAAAAGCAAAGTGTTAACAGGGACGTCCGCATGTGTGTTGGACCCACCCCCTGGAGGCAGGGGGAGGGGAAGGAAGGAGCGAGCTGCAGCCACTGGGGGGAGAGCCGGGGCCAGGCCCTGCGAACAGAGGGCGCCAGGCCAACTGCACCTCTGGGCCCACCTGCTTCCGCCACCCACACCCCAGGGCCCACCTGTGAGCTCCTCCCCCGCAGGCAGTGACAGCCCCTGGGTGGGGTCGTGCCCGTCCTGTTTGCCTTCAGTTCACGGCCCGATCAAAAGGTGAGCAAGTTCAAAGTTACATTCCTTATCACAGTTGTAAGATTGAGTGAGGACTTGGAACCTGCACCTGGACGAGTGACCCTTGGCATTCTGTTCTTGTCATTGCACAGCCACGGTCACTGTTACCCGCCCTGCTGGTCTTTTATTAGGTGCAGCCATGGTTTCTTTGCTTTAGCACTCACCTGTGACGTCGGTGCTAACGACAATGAGCTCCTGCGTGCCAATCCGCTGACTGAAGTCTACCCACAGCTTTTCTTTACCCTGGTGGCACTGTTCATGCCCAGAGAATGCGGCCAGACAAGACACCCTGGCTGCTGTGTTCTGCAGTAATGCCACGTGGCAAGGGACTGCAGGAACGACACTCCACCATTTGCCCTTCTGGAAGGAACCCACAGGGACAAACAGCTCAGAGAAAGTATGCGTAAGAAAGATGTGAAGGACTAACACCTTCGACACATAAAGAGCTCTCAGAACCAACAGGAAAAGCATTTGCCCTACCAGGGCCATCTTCTGATTTCGCCCTCCCAAAGGGCTCTGGGGCTCTTTCCTTTGGTGACAGCTCCCAGGAACACCCTCCCCACCTGGGCCAGATGGTTTGGGTGGGCTGACCTGTGCTTCACCTCCGGAAGTTCAACACGTGACACAAACCTGGCCGGTGAAGGGCTTCCCTGGGACGCTGCTGGAACTTCTGTGCAGAAGACATGCTCACTCCGTAGGTTGGGACTCCGGTAAATGTGAGCCACCTGTCTGTTGTGCGCGTCTGTAACACAACAGCACAGGCGGGCTGATCAACAAAGAACAGAGATGGCCACACTGGGGGCTGGGAAGTCTGGTGAGGGGCTTCCTGCTGCAGGAGCCATGGTGGAGGCAGAAGGACGAGAGAGGATGAGACAGGGGAGAGAGGGGACAGACAGGGACAGAGACAGAGAGAGAGAACGCAAGAGGAGGCCAAACGTATCTTTCCGTAAGGAACCCACTCTTGCGATAACGGCATTGATCCATTTTTGAGGGCAGTGACCCCCCCAACACCTTCCATGAGGGCCCATCCCCCAACACTGCTGCACAGGGGTCACACGTCCAACACACGGACTTTGGGGGACACATTAAAACCCTAGCACCATCTTTGCCACCAAGTGGAATGACCCCACATGAGAACAAAAGCAATGCAGGGCAAGGGCCGGGGGACGCTGGGGACAGTGGACAGGCACAGAGGAACCGTCTGG
>CM052436.1:1740408-1753247 GCA_028533085.1 Varecia variegata | reverse complement strand
AAAAAAAAAAAAAAAAAAAAAGAAAGTTGGACAGAAAATAAGAACTGACACTGAAACGAAACACAAAGGGCCAATGGAACATGGAAACAAGATTGGCTCTAAGGAAGGAGATTCCAGCTACACGCCAATATACATGCATTACCGTGATGGATTCCGTTGTGTCCCCACCCTCCAAACATATGCTGAGTCCTAAGCCCTAGTCCTAAGAGTGTGACTGTGTTTGGAAATAGGGTCTTGGCAGATGTAATTAGGCAAGGTGAGGTCCCACTGGAGTAGGCGGGGCCCTAAACCCAATGACTGGCGTTCTCACGAGGAGAGGAGGGACCCCGGGAAAGGCAGCCCACGCGGTGGGGGGGGCAGGGAACGACAAGCGTTTCCGAGAGCCCCCAGAAGCTGGCCGAGGCCAGAAAAGACCCTCCCCTGGAGCCTGGCGAGGGAGAATGGCCCTGCCAACGCCTGGGGCTCAGACTCCGGTTCCAGAACTGAGAGAGGGAATTTCTGATGTCTGAAGCCACCGAGTTTCGGGAGCTCGCTATAAGGCCCTAGGAAACGGACACAGGCACTATTTTCTACTTCTGGATTTAGCAAAAGTACTTTTTCAATGAAAATTCTTAAATGTTGGCACAGTCTAAGGTCAGGAGTATCCTGGAAGTTTAGCAACAGGTAACAAACGCTTTAAGAGAATTTATCCTTTTTAACTTGGTAATTCCATTCTTAAGGCTTTATCATAAGGAAAAATTTCATATAATAATTTAGAGTTTTGGAAAAGATGTTCACAATAACATTATTATAATGTGTAGAAACAATTATTGCCTAAAAATAGGAGAAAAGTTAAATAAATGGGAATGTTAAAAGTTAAATAAATGGAAATGTTAAATGTTAGAATATAATGAAATATTAGATATTAAAAATGATGTCTTTAAATAATATATGACACAAGGAATTGTCTTTCTATAAACAGAAAAACAGAATATAAAACTGTTAATATGGGGTATAATGCAAATTTATTTTTGAAAGACCTACGATGGGGCAGGCCTGGGCTCACGCCTGTAATCCTAGCACTTTGGGAGGCCAAGGAGGGAGGATGGCTTGAGGTCAGGAGTTTGAGACCAGCCTGAGCAAGAGCAAGACCCCGTCTCTACAAAAAAAGGAGAAATTAGCCGGGTGTGGTGGCACATGCCTGTAGTCCCAGCTACTCAGGAGGCTGAGCCAGGAGGATCGCTTGAGCCCAGGCGTTCGAGGCTGCAGTGAGCTGTGATGATGCCACGGCACTTCAGCCTTGGTGACAGAGTGAGACCCTGTCTAAGAAAAAAAAAAAAAAAAACTACAACATATATTTAGATAACTAGACAAAATACACCAAAATATTAATACTGGTGATATCTGAGTGCTAGCATTATGGATTATCTTAACTGTATTGTTCATTTCTTATATATTACTATTTTTATATCTCTTTCTTATAATAGTCATATATTCAATTTCATCATCAGGAAAAAATTTTCTAATTCCAAATCACTTAATGTGCACTAATCTTTGAAACTAATGTTAGTTAGATGTAATAATAATGTAATAACAATGCCCAACAAAAGCCAACAAACTTACTGATTTGAAGTAATAAAACAATTAAATTTGGTAGCGAAGGTCTGATTATGGGCCGTGGTGCTTCCAAGTGACATCTGGGCAGAGCGGTCACAGGGCCGCCTTCTACCGCCCTCCCCGGCTGGGCCAAGCTATGGGGCTGTCCTGGCGTGTGCACAGCAGGCGGCGATTCTTTCTTGTCTGGGGACCCACTTTGTGCCTCCCCTTCCTTGTAGCTCTTCTCCTTCCCCTGTTCACCCCACCATCTGCAGACACTTAAGTCAGAGGGGACAATGACACGGGAGAACACCCAGACCCGGGAGTCGGAGTGACTCGCTCCGGGTCAGCCTGCAGCTCAGGGCAGAGTCAGGAGAGAAGCTGGGTTTCTGGCCTCTCCAGGTTACCCCGAGAGGCTCACAGGGAAGACGGATCGCATAAGGAGCCACCCCTCCCTGCAGGGACAGAAGTGTCACCAAGCCAAGCCCTCTGATACCACCTCCCAGAGCTGTGTGACAGGCTCACCAAGGCCTCCCTGTCCCTGCAAAATCTGTGTGCAAACACTGCCGGGATCTCCCGGGATGGTGCGTGCTGCCGATCAGGTCGGCCAGTGCTGGGCGGGGCTGGGTTTCAATGATTCACGTCCCCGCCCTCTCCCCAGGCAGCTGAGGCTGGGCCGGTGGGGGTGGGGGCCTGGCGGGGTTCACCGGGCCCCCCCTGGAAGGTATGCCGTGACCCACCCAGGGCTGCAGCCCATGGCCCCTGCTGGCCTCAGCTGCCCTGAGACCACCTTGGCCCTGACAGCAGAAGACACTGCCCAGCCTGCAGGCCCTGCCAGGGCCCCCGCTGCCTTCCCAGGACCTCCTGACCATCTGTCTTTCCCCCTGGGGGGCTGCGTGAGGCCCCCAGCCTGCCCCTTCTCCATCCCGCGGCTTGAGCTTGGGTCTCCCCTCAGGTCTCCCTCCGCCTGGGACCCACCCACAGAAGCCTGCGGGGCTTAGAGCCCCACACCCCTGGAGGGTGCTCCAGTAGGAGGTGACTGCTGGGACCACTACTTGCCCAAAGGGCAAGGCTGGGGAAGCACAGCCATCCCCGGCCAGGCTGGCCACAGGGGGACGACTGGCCAGTTGGGCTCTCAATGCTGCCATGACAAGCACAGTCACATGACCACACCCTGGCCAATCAGTCTCTTGCTTACTGCCCTTCTCCTGCCCAGGGTCTCTGAGGCTGCGGTTACTGCCCTTCCAAGTCTCGCGGACCCCACACCCTAACAGGGGACCATTTCCCCAGGTCCTCTGGCCAGTGCCAGTTGGGTGCAGTCAGGGACCCTGACCGGTGGGGTGCTCCAAGCTACAGTGACCCCAAGAATGACATTTCCCATTTACCAGCCAGGGGCTCGGTGCCCAGCTTCCCTGGAGAGGGCTGCAGCCTGAGCAGAACACCCCCCACACGGGCACCTCACGCCTGTGCCGGTACACGGCCCTCGGGGGTGGAGGAGAGGACTTGGGTCTGCCGGACTGCTTGGACTCTGCACAGGAACGTGTGTGCGGTCCAGGTGTGATGACAGCAGGGGTAAGTAACAACTGCTGGTCACAGCCAGGCCTGGCCCTGGTGGTCTTTCAGCAGCAGTGCTGGGCCCCAAGCTTGGCCTGGGGGGGCCCCAGGGCCCCGGCCAGAGGTGCCTGCTTCCCTCGTTCTGGTGCCTCCAGCGGCTGCCCGGCCCGACCCTTCACCCTCGCCTCAGAGGAGGGCCAGAGGAGGCAGGCAGGGGGCCTGGCGGGACCTCAGACCTGGGGCCTCTGCCCTGGAAGGCTTCAGACGGCGGGGGTTGGGGGTGTCCCTTGAGGCTGGGTGTCAGGGCCAAACCATTCCCTGGACCCCATGCTCTCCCATCCCTGCCCCCAAAACCAGATAATATGGATTTAATCCAAGTTTAACTGCACAGTATGTGGCTTTGCCTCTTTCTCGCTAAGCCCATCAAGCTTTGTTTTAAAAAAACTCAAAGCCCCAGGAAGAGCAGCAGGCAGTCCGCTCAGGAAACGGGGCTGCACCCTGGCCATAGAAACATAAGCCCAGGCCCAGGCCCTGGCCCTGGCCACCGGGGGTGCCCAGCAGGGACAGTCAGAGCTGCTGGGAGCTGGGGCGGGAGTCTCAATGTCACCTTCTTCCCACCGCCCCAGCTGCAGCTGACCAGCCGTGAGCGCTCAAAGCCAGTCCAGGCTGCCGGCAGCGGGTAACGACGAAGAAAGACCCTCTGACCAGAGTCAGCCTGGGAATCTCCGAGGCACTGCCAGGCAGGGGGTGAGGGAGGACCTTCCCCGAGGACTCGGTGACTCTATCGTGCTGGGGTGATGGAGTGGGCTGGGCGGACCCAGGCTGCCAGGTGCTTCCTCTTTTATTAAGTGCTTGAACTTCTTTTAGAGTCTACGTTACAGATCACGTTACAACCTATTGTTCTATGACATCTCTTTTCTGCTATCCGGATATCACCGAGGGAAACCCAAAGGCTATTCCACCAGCTACACACCTGCGCCCTGGTTCTGAGAACTCAGAAGCAGCACAGCTCATTTGGGATCTGAGACTCCTTGGTGCCAATCCTGCTGGCCCAAGTCCTGGACCTCACTGATTTTAGTTCTGTGGGGGGTTTTTTGTGCAAAAAAGTTCTGGAAACTTCCTTCCAGGCCGCAAGGTGACCCAGAGAATCCTGGTCTTAAGGAAGGGATGGCTGGACCTTCTTCCTGGCCCAGATGGTCCCAAGACACTCTGCCCAATGCCTAACTGTCATGCTAAGTAGTGTTGGAATGAGCTGTGTTTTCCAGGAAAAGTGTACTTTATTTTTCCCACCAAACTTTCGTTCTTTCTGGTTTAACAGGGACCACAGTGGAAATGCCAGCATGACAATGGTGTGCTAATGCCACTGGACTTTGTCCCACTTTGTCCCATGTCAGCACATCCTTGCGTGACAAGGTGTCACGACAGAGTGCTCGATCTGGGAACTAGTTTATGTTCATTTGTATCAGCTGATCCAATGATGTCTTCACTGCCTCATAAGTGAATGTGTTTTCTTTTTAAACAGACAACAGCAGCACCCAAAACCATGGAAACCAGGTCCGAAAGAAAGAGCTCACTTTTGCAGGCCGTGCTGAAAGGGCCCGACACTGCCCGCGTCCCCCTGTCCCCCATGTCCCCTGCGTCCTCCCCACAGGCAGAGGCCTCCACATTGCCTTGGCAACCAGGACCGCGTGCTCCCGTCCACCAGGGCCCCAGCCCTGCGGCTGCCAGAGGTGTCTGGGGCCCTGCGCTCCCGAGGTTCCTGGTCGTGGTGCCAAGGGAACCCTGCTCCTTAGGGCTGTGACCGAGGTGCTGGGCCGGGCGGCCAGTCCCGACCCCGGATGTCTCCCAGACGGCTGCGCTGTCCCGGAGCAAGTCTAGGGAATGTGGGAGCAAAGGCTCGTCAGAGGTCACTCTGCCAGCTGGGGCCAGGGCCGGGGCCGGGACTGCACAATCCGTTCATCCCAGGCCGCTGGCCTGTGCTGTGCCGTGCTGTCTCTCTCAGAGACCCTCGGAGGAGAAAGTGGCCACCCCAGCGCTGCATTCCATGGGAACAGTAAGTCCATTTCCACAAGGGCATTCTAGGCAGACACCTGAAAGTCACAGTCTGCTCTGCATTCAGTGACACGGCAAGACGTGTCCTGGGCGAGGTGGGTGGGGGCAGGGCGGGGGGGAAGGCAGGCTCCACACAGTGACAGACGGGGACGGCCCCAGTATCGTTCTAATGAAAGACTAATGAAAACTGTCCAACTGCCAATAGCACTGCCAGTGCTTTTTGTTTTCATATTTATATATTTCTATGTTTTCTTAATTTTCTACTCAGCATTTTCTATTAATTTTTACATTTAGGAAAAAAAACAGTGCTTTATAAGAAAAAAAGAGTCTGCCGAGAGAGCATTCATCCCGTTCCCTCCTGACGGGGCGGCAGCCACCCTCCCGCCTCCCTTCCCTTCGTCCTCGGCGGTGCCCCACCCTGGGGAAGCCCAGACGGGCCATGCTGCCCTGCAAGAGGCTCTGGGGAAAAGTCACCCAAGCTTTGGGCAACGGACGGCAGACAGACATGCAACAACATGGGCACTCCCACCAGGTCTGCCTTCCCCAGCTCGGGGCTCTGCTCAGTCTTCTCCCCCCTCGTCTTGCCCCTGCTGAGACACCGCTCAGAGCTCCAGAGGTGCAGGTGGCTGCCTCCTGCCCGTACCCGCCCCGTGCCCCACTTCCCCCCGGGGGGCAGCCCCTACCCAAGGCCACACTCCTGGCACAGCACCCTATCCCTTCAGCCCCACTCACTTTCTTCCTGTCACCTCTGCCCTCTGAAACACTGTCCTCCTCCTCCTGTGTCCGCAGCGTCATTCTCCTTCACCGGAGTGGACGGTCCTCGGGGGAGGGTGCCTCGTCGTGTGCTGCCACTGTGTCCACACCCCAGCAGGGCACGACAGGCAGCAGGTGCGTCCTGAGCCCTTCTGGACCTGATCTGGTAGATGACTCCGACCCCTGCCCTCTCAGGACCTGTGTCTCCCCACCTTGGCCCTCAAACTTGCGTCTGTCATTGTTTCCAGCAGAGTCGGGGTCATGCTTACCCATGTCTACACCCTGCAAATGGTAGAAACTTGCATGCTTTTTTTGAATGAGTGAATAGCAACCAAAAAAAAGTTTACCGTGCTCAATGCCAGTAGGTCGCCTGGAGACACTTCAGTGCGAGACGCCACTCAGAGGACTCCCTCTTGGGGCAGGAGCCGCTGCCCTGTGTGGCCAGCAGAAAGCCCAGAATAAGGGGCGTGAGCAACGCTCCGCAGCCCACCCTGGGGCTCCGGTCCGGGTCGCCCCCGTCTGCTCGAGGCCAGAACATCCCAGAGGCTTCTGCTCTGCAGTGCGGGAGGCATCGGAACTTTGCTCCCCAGTCGCTTGGTACCTCCAGTAAAATGGTGGGAAACTGGTGTTTACGGATGCAGGTTTACTCCGCAGATGCCGAGTCAGGCCGGGTGACCACCACGTTGTCGCCTGGGCTCTTCCTAACGAGCCCCTGTAAGTGCAGATGCCCCTTTTTGGTCCTGGCTGCCTCTCCCCGACACCGGCCCCATCCTGCGCCCACCCCAGCTTCCCTAGGACTTCAGCACATGGGCCAAAGGCCTCTTGGGTCCTCAGCCTTGCCGCCCTGCTCTGATATCAAGCAAACCCGTCAGCCACATTAATATTCCTCACTAGGGACAAACACAGGAATGGGAACTTGAAACCCTAGAAATTTAGAGTTGCAAGGGCCAATCAGTCTATGAACAGGCATGTTCTGGGTGCATTCGGGAAAGCCCAGTTTGCCCCAATTCTGCTCTGCCCACCCGGGCTGCCTCTCCAGACCCTCCAGTTCCCCTCCACCCCTGTCCCAACGTCCCCAGGCCCCAGGGACCATCTCATCCTAGGTCCCTCCACTTCTGCTCCCTGTCAGGAGGTGAGGGCCTCGGCCTGCTTTGTCGCATCTGTGGTCCTTTGAGGCGGCCCTGGAAGGCCCGGCCTGATGAAAATGGGACACTTGACCTGGCTGGACCCGAGCAGCTGAGGCTGTCACGCAGCCAGCGCCTCCCAGGGCTGTGACAGTGCAGGAGTGATGCCATCCAAGGGTGGTGCTGGGCGGTCGCTGGGTGGACCTATTCACTGCGAGCTCCTGACTTAACCTGACAACTGGGCCTCCCACTGAGGGTTCCAGGGTTTGGGGCTTCCCTCCCGCCTGCCCATCCCAGGCTGGGGCTGGACCTCCCGGCCCAGGGCACACGTCTGTTGTCACGCTCTCCAAACACCGAGGGGCATAGCAGACCCAGGCCTGCACCTGAGTCCTGAGTAGATTGCTCTTCCTTTCTGGTACCTGAAATTGCCAGGCTAAAGCCTAAACAAACAAACCCCACAAACCCCACAAAACCCAAGCCAAGGAAACAAACCAGGAGGACAGAAGGGTGCCTAGAAGGGAGGGGCAAGGAAGAAAAGCGTTGGGTCTTCCCAGGACTGGGGGAAGCTATCTTGAAAAGGATGCTCCCCCCATCCCTTTAAACGACGCTGGAACCCACTGGGCACCCACCCACTTAAATAAATGCTGTCCCCGAGCTTCCCTCTGCATCTGCTGACGGACTTTGGGAGTTGAATGACATGCCCACAGCCAGCGCCCAGGGGCTGAACTAGGAATGTGAAAGGGACCCAGTTCCTGTGGATGGGGTTCCCAGTCTCAAGGTCTAAAAACAGATGAATGCTGGAAACTACAATGACAGGACAGGCTTAAGAAACTCCAAATGGAAAAGAAAACTGTTTCCCACAAATCTGTAATAATAAAGGTACCATTCCTGCAGACTTTGAGAGTATTTCTGCCATTATGTTAAATGAGGAATTCCTGGAATCATCTGCTTGTATCTTTCCAAGCACACACTGTATGTTTTTCCTCATGATGTGTGAGAAGCGTGGAGACCAGAAAACTGAAGAGAACCTACGGATTCTGAAAGGAAGTGCAGCCTCCAAAGGCCAAGAACACAACATGCAGACACTGGGGAGCAGCTGCCACTGGTGTGGAAAGCACAGACTCAACCATGCGGGTGCCAGGAGGAGCCCCGCTGGGGAGAGGTGACAGCTATTCCTGGGTCGAGGTTGGCCTTTTCCTCTGCGTTTCCGCCTTTCTCTGCAGGGCAAGCTCCTCACCCGAGGGGCTGGGGCAGGGGAGACAGGTCACTGTTGGCACAGGGCTGTTTAGGGTCTGGGCAGCTTAGGAGGGGTTGGGGGTGGGAGGTCAGGGACACCTGTGTCCCAGACGGTGTCTGGGAAGGCAGCCGTGGCTGTTTGGGACGCTGAGGACATGTTTCCAAAGAGCCAGCCAGGTGTTTGCAAACATCTATGACCTTTCGAAAGGCTCTGGCTAGGCGGGTGATGGGAGGGCAGCAGAAGGCTGGGTGTTGGGTTTGATTCCAGGAAGGATTTTAAGTCGCAGAGTGAGGGACCAAATGGTGAGTGTGATCAGGCCGTGGCTTCTTCCCTTTTTGTTTAGGTCTAGGAACAGGGTAGCGGGGTGTTGGGATCCCCAGAAGTGGAGTAAGCTGTTCAGCTGGAACTAAAAATACTCCAAATTCTTGGTGTATAAACCGGGACGAAGAAAGAGGCCGCTTTCAAAGACTATTTGGGACTATTAGTTTCCTCGAAAGCCTGTCAAACTGACCCCAGAACAACCCTGGAGTGTGTGTGTGGGGGGGGGGGGGGCTGCGAAATGTGGTCAGGCTGGGGGGATCCAGAGAGGCTCGTCCCCTGCCCTCAGGGAGGGATGGATCTAAGCTCCGAATCAATTTCGCTCAGTTCTTGCTCCGCACCCGCTTCCACGAAGGAGTATTTTTATTTAACACAAGGAAAAACGACTCTAGGCTAGACGGAGTTTCAATCCCACACTGCTGCCTTCCTGAGGCTTCAGAATTACCACTGGCCCGTTACCCTCCCCCCGCTAGACAACGGTGGATTTTCCGCCCAGGCACAGGACGCCAAGAGCAGAGCGGCCCCGCGGACGGGGTGGGCCGGCCGGTGGCCGACCAGGGCCGGCTGGGCCCCACAGGACGCGGCCCGCGTCGTGCTGTTCCGTTTCTGACCGGAGACTTCCACAGAGCACGAGGAACCGACGCCCACCGGCGCCCGGGCTCCCCGCCATCCCCGGGGCCCGGGACACCGCACCACAAAGCCCGCCCCGCACCGCAGGCCCCGCGCCGCAACCGGAGCGCAGGTGGGGCCCGAAGCGACGCGCGGGCCCGGAGCGGCCACCCAGGCCGCAGGCCGCGCCCCGCAGGCCCGAGAAGAGGCGTCCGGGCCCCGACGGGCAAGCGGGGGCACGACGCGTGGATGGCAGGGGGCGCCCGGCGGGGCGCGGGCGGGAGGGCCTCCGGGGCTGGCGCCCCTGACGTCACCGCCCGCGGTCGCCAGGGCGACGGCCTCTCCGGCGCGCGCGTCAGAGCCGCCAGTCTCTTGGCAACCGCCCGATTCCCCCGCCCGCCGGGCCCGCGCTCGGCCGCGCGTCGCTCTGGCGTCAACGTGACGTCAATGGCCGGGCGGGGCGGGGCCTGCGGGGGGCGGGCCGGGGCGGGGCGCGCGGGGGGCGGGCCGGGGCGGGGCTGGCGCCGCGTGCGGCGGAGCGGCCGGGCTGACATGCGGCGCGGCCGGGGCGGCGGTAGCAGCGGCGGCGGCGGCGTCCCGAGCGGGAGGCGCCTGAGCAGCGCGAGCGGCCGAGCGGACGGCGGGGGCCGCGGGGCCGGCGGCGTCCCTGCCCGGGCGCCCCGAGGGCGGCGGAGGTGAGGCGGCGGCCCGCGGGTGGCGGGCGGGTCTCGGCTCGCGACCGCCCCTGGGGCCCCGGCGGCCCCGAGGTGCGCGCGTCGGGGTCTCGGGGGCAGCAGCCCGGCCGCCCGCCGGCTGCCCGTGTGGCGGGTGCTGCGGGTCCGCGCCCCCCGCGGGCTCGGGCGTTGGGGCCGAGAGGGAGCCGGCCGCGGCGGCGGGGGCGGGCGTAGGAGCGGGTCCGCGGGCTCCGGAGTCCCGGGGTCGGGACGGAGCCGGCCGGGGGCGGTGTGCGAGCGGGTCCGCGCGCTCGCGGGCTCGGGGTCGGGAGTGGAGACGAAACCGACCGCGGGCGGCGGGAGGCGGGTGCGGGAGCGGGTCTTCTCTCTGCGGGGGCTCCGGTGCCGGGGCCGGACGGCGCCAGCGGCCGGGCAGGTCCGCGCGCCCCGCGGGGCTGGAGGGGTCCGGAGGGGGGAGTGGAGTCGACCGGCGACAGGTGCGGGAGCGAGTCCACGCGTCCCGTGGGATTGATTAGGGTCCCGGAGCTCCGGCTGGACCGACCGCGGGCGGCGAGGGCGGGCGTGGGAGCGGGGTCCGGAGGCTGGCGTGCAGCCGGGCCGGTCGGTTCGGGCGCTGACCGCGCTCCGTGGCCGCAGGTGCAGCCCACAGCCATGGTGATCATGTCGGAGTTCGGCGCGGCCCCCGCGGGCCCGGGCCAGCAGAAGCCCCTCCGGGTGGGCTTTTACGACGTGGAGCGGACCCTGGGCAAAGGCAATTTCGCAGTGGTGAAGCTGGCGCGGCACCGGGTCACCAAAACGCAGGTGCGTGGGCTCCCCGACCCGCCGGGGTGGACTGGTGTCGAGAGCGCCTGCAGGGTTGCTCGCCACCCTGGGCAAACGCTGGCAGCGTTAGTTTGGTAAAGAAGCTGCTTTATGTTACGTTTCTGCATAATTTGAACAAATAGTAGGAGACAGCAAAGAAGATAATGACCGAAAAAAAAAAGACCCAGGAGTGCGGTGGTTCATGGATTCAGAGCTAAAACCCTGTAAAGGGGGCCTGCAAATACTAAAGATACTTATGTTTAACTTTGTACTAAATAATATTAGTGCTTATTTTGGTTATTTCTCCCCCCAACTTTTTGTGATATTTTGGAGGCATCAAGTAATTGAGAAATTAACTTGCAAAAAAAAATGAAATGTGTAAATTAAGTGAGGGTTCTTTTTAAAACAAAATACCCTTTTTCTTTTTAAAATCTGTAGGTTGCAATAAAAATAATCGATAAAACACGATTAGATTCAAGCAATTTGGAGAAAATATATCGTGAGGTTCAGCTCATGAAGCTTCTGAATCACCCTCATATCATAAAGCTTTACCAGGTAAGCGCACGTTTGCCTCTACCCGTTACAAATGTTTGTTTTTAATTTTCAACAGTGTAAGTCTGCAATTTCTGAAGGTTGCCCCCTCTTTGGGGAGTGTGTGTGAGTCAGGAAGTTGGTTATATAAGTAAATAGATTGATTTTTGTAAGCTGTGCAGATGTATTTACAATTAGTTCTTGCCTTTAGATCACAATTAAGGTTTGATTCATTAAAATTGTACTTGGTATTCTAACTTGTTCCCATTTTAAATGTGTGGAGGTCTTTTGTTAAATTTGCTTTACTATGAAAGCAAAGAACCGTAGCTGTAGTATTGCCATAGGTCAAGCATTTAGTATAGCAGGACAACTTTGAGTGAAACAAGAAACTTCAGCCTTTGCACATATTTATTAAACTTTAAAGCCAGCTGCTCTTACCAGTTTTCATTAATTTATCTTTTCCAAGGCAGTAGTGAGCATTTGCGTTCCCTGCTTAAACTCTTCCGTGAAGATTGGAGAGATGAAAATACTTTTGCCATAGTAAGAGCAGGAACTTGTCATCCAGTCTACATTAGGAACATGCCTCACCCTGTCTGTCTGTTGGTTTATTTTGTGACTTTATTTTTGTCCTCGTGTTGAAATTAATAAATTGTGTCTTTGAAAAATAAGTACTAATTAAATTAGAACTGCAAAGCAGTCTCTTACTTACCTCCCTAGTGGTAAATGACAACTTTTGCAAAAATGAAATGAAGTCTTCTTACAGAAGAATAAATTCTTTGAAAATGCTGTATATTTCATTCTGGGGTGTTGGGTATAAGTTCCTCTTAATCATTCTTATGAAACCACGTGAATCTGAGTTGGTTTTGGGATGTTGTATATGTGCATTTGGGACAGCTAAGTGTTCAGTCTGATAGGAGAACTATAATTTGAAATTATCTCCCAAAAGACTCTCTACTCAATTAAAATAAAGGTAGCGGGGTTGGTGGGACTTGTGTTCCACCACAGCACAGGACTCATGCCATGTGCACCTGGGGTTTGTGTTTTGTTTCTGTTGTCATTTTAAAGTTGTGCTCAGAGATAAGAAGTTTCCTCCAAGGGGGCTGATGTCACTCCCTGTGCAGTGTGCCTGGCCCATTTCCTCGGGAGTGGGCTGAGCTGGTTTTGTTTTTGACTTTGCTGAAGGGCTGAACCATGATGTTAGGACCTTCTATTTCTTCCTGTTCTTCCACTTGGCCATTGTGTGGAATTAGCTCAGTTAAGGAAACAGATTGCCTGTGTGCTGGATGCTAGAGGTGAATTTTCTTATTGCTGCTGTAGCTGGTTCTTCAGCTGTTTGGAGACGAGCGCTTGGTGGTGTAGCATGCTTTTATTCCACTGGTTCTGAAGACGCTCATTTCTGATTGCCATGTAGCTGGCGGGTCTCAGAGCCTGCCGAGCCCCCTCCCTCTCTCCCCTGGCCTCTTTACTCTTCTCCCTGTCTGTGGTCGGGGAAAGGGGTGAGTGGTCTTGCACATTGTCCCACCACACATTTAGGGGCAGAGGCAGTTGAAATTCTAGCCAAACTGCTGGACTCTTAAAAACACTTTTCTT
>CM052436.1:1716120-1739908 GCA_028533085.1 Varecia variegata | reverse complement strand
GACGTTTTCTTTGGGTCTGTGGGGACCATCTCGGACAGCTGGCCCCTGGCTGGACAGCACTCCCTGTGACCAGATCCCATAGCAGACGGGGCCTCTTCCCCTGCCATCCCTGTCACCCACGGGACCCGTGGCATCCTGGTGGCGGCGTATACGGCAAAAGTCTAGGTTCAAGGTCTGTGTTAACCACCTTGGGTTCCCTCCACTAGAAAACCAGGGAGAGGAAACACATCCTCCGCGGAACACGTGAGATGAGCTCCCAAGTGCCTGATGCGCCCATGGAGCTCCAGTGACACCTCGATGACTTCCTGGACCCCAAGTACCCAGGGCACACACCCTCCCGCACCCCACACAGGCTCCGGGGCAGGGATAGAAGAGTTCCTCGGCTCAGACAGCCTCCCCCACGAAGCTTTGCTGTGGCTTGTTGGAGCTCCTCCCGGGAAGTGTTTCCGCCTGCACTTCCAGAAGAACCTTCTACCATGCAGACCCCAGTGCCAGCCCGTGTGGGCTGCCATTGCTGTCATCCACCAAGGACGAGTCAGGATGGGCTGGGCCGCGATGCAGTAACAAACGGACCTCCAAAATCCCACCGCCGAATGCTCTTGCCACAAGTTTCTCTCTGCTGCAGAGCAGGGGTCCCTTGGGAACCCAGGTGCTCCCATCCTGTGACGCTGCCACCACGGACGTGGCCTGCAGGGTCCCAGGTGGAGGGGGATCGTGTGGAGGGGCACGCAGCCTTTGAGTAGCTCGGCAAGGAGACGTGCATACCACCCTGCCCGAGGCTCCTTGGCCACGACGGGCCGCGTGTCCCAGGCTCACCGCGAGGGCCGCTGGGAATGCAGGAGAGCACAGGGGTCACCTAGCGGATCTGCCGTCCTCCACGGCGATGCTGGACAGCTGGGTGTTTCTAAATCAGTCAGTTTTGAAGAATGTTCAGTACGATCCCATCTCTGGGAGAAAATCCTATTTAAAGATAAATCATACAGAGCATACATACATACACATAGAGACTGTGTGTTATCTATTGCCGTGGATCAACTTACCCCAATCTTAGCAGTTTGAAACAACAAACCTTTCTTGCCTTACAGTTTTGGTGGCTGCGGATCTGGAAGAAGCCAGCTGCGTGGCTCTGGCTCAGGGCCTACCATGATGCCACCAAGACATCAGCCGAGGAGCAACGTCTGCAGGTGAGACTGGGCCAGAGGATCCGCGTCCAAGGACGCTTGCTCACCTGGCTGCTGGCCGGGGCTGCAGCTCCTCCCGGGCTGTTGGGGGGAGGCCTCAGCTCCTCCCATCGTGGGCGTCTCCACAGGGCTGCTTGAGTGTCCTCACAACATGGCAGCTGGCTTCCCCCAGAGCGAGGGATCTGCACACTGCACAGGCTACAAGTGACAGCTTTAGACTGGACTGGGCTGCATGTGACACTTCAAAGTGAGCAGAAGTCAGTGGACTCTTCACCAGAAGTTGTAAGGGACAGGGAGGGGAGTGTGACGGAGCACGGCTGAGGCCGCCATTGGCCAAAATGAAACAGTTCGTGTCCATCCAGGGTGGAGGCCATGGGTGCTGTCCGGAGAACACAGGAGCGCCAGGCTTTCTGCTTTCTCCGCAACACACATGACTTGCATAATTTTAAGAAAAATAATGACAATTAGTACATGTATATTTGTCTGTGTTTAAAGGAGTTTATTTTTAGCCTGGTAAATACAGAGGATGGAGAAAGAAGAGAGAGATATGAAGGGAAGCACTGAGACAGAGTGAGCTAGAACAACCTGTGCAGAAACTGGTTTCCCTGCAGTCAGCAGTGAATCATCGGACCTGGGGAATCTCTCTGATCCCTGCCCCTGAAGCCCCCCTCCCCTCCGCGGAGCAGGATGGCTTTCCTGGCCCGAGAAGGAGGGCCTCGAGAGGACCCAGCCCCAGCCAGTTGGGGAGGCTGAGGAAGTCCCCCATTCATTGGGAACAAACCCATCTGGCCTCACAGCCCACTCTGCGAGCAGGGCAGTCCTGCTAGCAATGACAGGCAGCAGAAGACATTTCAATTTAAATTCTCACGACTGCTCTGTACCCCGCTCCCTGGCAATTTGGGACACCCATTCAAATGAATTTGAGTCAAAAGGGAATTTGTTTACTTCATGGCATCACCCAGAGAACAGCTTCAGGCATGGCTGGATCCAGGACCCCAGACAACGGCCTTGAGGCTCTGCCCCTCTGCCAAGGCTGGTGCTGGGCATGCTGCCTAGGGTGACCATGGCAACCAGTCCCCGGAATATCCCACTGTTCCCAAAGTGAACTGTGCAAGACCACAGGCTGTGATGTGGAGTTGAGCACTGTGAAAACTATGAGAGGGGCCTGGGTGGGAAAGCCCACCACGCTCCCATGGCTAATTCTGCCACAAAATTTATTCCGACATCCTGAGGCCACCAGACCGGGGAGGCTCGCTGCAGGGAGGATGTCCTCGTGCTCCACTATCTCTGGCACCAAGAGAGTCCTATCTACCCCAGAGAGAGCAGCAGCCCTGCAGTAGCGCCAGGTGACACGAAGGTGCTCGGGCAGGGGTGTGCAGAGGTGCTACGGAAACGGGGAGCAGCGCCTGGGTCTTGAAGGATGAGCACAGCCACCCCGGCAAAGGCCCTCGGAGTGTCCTGGGCAGGGGACCTGCATGAGCATCAGAGGGGCGCGAGGAGGGGACGGCTGCCCAGGATTGCAGATGACCGTGAGGGGCCTCATGGTGCGGATGAGGAGAGGCGGGTGGGGGGCACAAGAGCAGAGGGGTGGGTGTTGGGGCAGCACCTCCTCCTTCCAGCCCGGAGCAGAGAGGTGATCACACACCGGACGCGCGTCCACGGCAGCCACATGGAACCGGCAGACAGACCGCACCTGCACTTCTCCCAGCAGCGGGACGGAGCTCAGGACCCAGCACCTCTGGTCCAAGCCTCTGTCTCCTGCCGTCGGTGACTGGCCCAGCACAGACGGCACAGACGACACTGTGACACTGCCAGGCTGCCGCGCCTTCCTCTCCCAAAGCCCCGATTTCGCCGCAGGCTGGGTCCTTCTCTTCGACTCCTCCTTCCCTCTGCCCCCTGCTTGGTGTGTGGGGCCCGCCGGAGCTCTGCGGGCAGCCCCCTACCCCCAGCGCGGCTCGGAAGGGCTGGCCTGGCATAGCCCTGCCACCGCTGCCTGCACGCCTCGGTCCTGTGAACACTTTCCCTCTGCAGGTCCCTCCCCAGCCCCTGCCACCTGACCCACGCTGCGCCCCGCCCTGTTTCCAGGGCCTGGTTGATACCCAGGGACTCAGGGAAGGCCCAGCTGCGGAGCTCAGGGAGACACAGAGCAGGCCCGGAGCTGGTCACAACTCCCGAGAGCCATGACAGCCCTCGCTTGAGTGAGGACGTGACGCCTGGAGTGGCCTTGCCTGCCATCGCCATCTGCCACCCAAGCCCCCAGCGCTGGGCTCTCGGGTGGCCGGAGCAGAGCACAGTCGAGGCGAGGAGGGGCCGTCCGTGAGGCCTGACGCTGGACAGTCGCTCAGAGCACTGGGCCCGAGGGCGCCCCCACCCCTCCTCCTTCCACCACAGTCCAGCCCCCGCGTGGGGAGGCCAGAGCTGTGCTGACGCCCAGGACACGGTCCCTACCCTTCGGCCACACCGTGGGCTTCACAGGGGCCCGGCCGGACAGGTGCACCCTCCACGTGGCGGCCACCTCGGCACCACCCCTAGAGCACGTCAGAGGGAAGGGGCCCCAGCTCCCGCAGAGCCTCCTAGAAGCAAGTCTTTGTATGATATTATTTAGCAATAAACCAAGGCTGTAGAGAACCCAGTTTGCAGTAAACTTTCACTGTCTTCTGGCTGGATGCTCGGAATTCCACTCGACCAGGACAGAGAAAATCTGCACGATCTGGTCTCTGGAGCAGTGACACTGCCAGCATCGGGTCCCCTCCTTCAGCATCCTCGGGCTGCGAGCAAGTCCCCGGCCAGCCTCCTCCGAGACAGTCTGCACTGCTGCGCCGTGTTGCATTTGCCTGTGACCGCAGGCCTCAGACCGGGCACCACACACAGCACACATGGGCACACATGGGCGTGCCCCACGCCCCACGGGCTGCATCCGGCAGGCGCCCACTCCCCGAGTCACAGGGCAAGCGTGACTCTCACACCACCCCGCCTGGCTGGTGGCTGGCGCAGGTCGCGGATCATGGCAGCAGCGAGCCTGGGGCACCCTGGAGCCACAGGTGGCCTGGCAGTGGGCTGAGTGCGAGACTCCCGGCCAGCTGGTGGAGGGGCCCGGGCACTGAGGACCTGGACACAGCAGTGAGCCAGCCCCAGGCCAGGAGGAAACAGGGCACTGCTGCCCACTGAGGCCACCGCCCCAGGAGCGCGGCACACAGGGACTTCCCTGCAAGAGAGGGCACAGGATGGGCACCCTCCCCCGCCCTGCCCCTCCTCCCACGGGGGTGCTCCCTCATCCTGTTCTGCAGGGTAGGTTGTCACTACCCCCAAGTCACCACTCCCTGTGGTCACCTCCCCCCTGTGGTCACCTCCCTCCTGTGGTCACCTCCCCCTGTGGTCACCTCCCCTTCTGGTCACCTCCCTCCTGTGGTCACCTCCCCCCTGTGGCCACCTCCCCCTGTGGTCACCTCCCCCCTGTGGTCACCTGCCCCTGTGGTCACCTCCCTCCTGTGGTCACCTCTCCCCATGACCACCTCCCCCCTGTGGTCACCTCCCTCCGTTGTCACCGCCCAGGGCACCTCTGCCCAGCGTTTATGCTCACCGACATTGGTGGCCTTCTGCCAGGAGTTCCCCCACCCTGGGGCACCTGACCTGGAGTCACTCAGGCGAACCCCACCTGACCAGCCGGACAACTTTGTGTGGTCACTTCACTGCTCTCAGCTCAGCTTCCTCTTCTGCACCGTGGGGACAGAAAATATTTGCTTTCCAAGCCCGTTGTGGTGACCGAACGCAACATAAAGGAAGACAGATTTTGCCCCACGCTATACACCTGGGTGTGTACACCCAGGTCCCGCACGCATGTGCAGCTGCGTGTAACACACCCGGGTTCCCGGCCTGCTCCGGTGGCCCCGTCCTGCTCCTTGCTGCCCTGCTTCTCCTCGCACCTCCCTGGGGGACCCAGGGGTGAGGGGCCGGCCCAGCTCTGGGGACACGCTGCAGCCCCTCCTCCACGTGCTGCAGGCCTCATCTGTGCCTGGAGACAGGGCGCCCAGCCAGAGGGGCCAGAGGGTTGGCGACCCTGTGTGGCATCCAGCCCGCCATGGGAGGCCCCCCTGGGCTGTGCCCCCCAGGCTGCCAAGGTGAGGCCAGCCGGGGAGAGCTGTCCCCTGCCCTCTCTGCAGACCAGGAGGCTGCCCTGGCGGCTGGGCGCTCTGCAGCGGCCGGTGGGGACCCAGGTGAGGCTGTCGGTGTGGTGACAACCGTCGTGACTGCGTCCAGGCAGCCGGGCAGATGCTCACCGCAGCCTCCCCCGGCCTTGCGCACCCCCACCTCGGAGTCCTGGGAGGGCCGGGCCTGGCGCGGCAGGCAGGGCGGGTGGGGAGGCCTGGGTGGTTTCCGAGTGTGTCAGTTTCTGGCCTCAGGGAGGGCAGGGGTCAGTGTCCCTCGCCGGAGGCCCCCGTGGCTCCTGAAGCAGGACCAGCTGCCGGCCAGGCCCCATTGCACTGTGTCCTGCACCCTGTGTACTGTCACTTCCTGCCCGGGACTCACTCGGCCAGCTCGGGGCAACCCACTTCCCTCCGGGTTCATTTCCTTCTTTCCCAGGCGGGAGCCAAATGCCCTGACCCGGGACGGGCCCCTCTCCGAGGGCAGCGGCAGTGCGAGGCTGGTGTGGGAGGCTTGGCCGGCCTAGCACACGCTGAGGCCCGGCAGCAGCTCTGTGGGATCCCACGTCCTTTCCAAATATGAGGTCAGGAGAGGAGGCGCCTGATCCCCGAGAGGAGGGGACACCGGACAGGGAGCCGTGGTCTCAGCCCGCCCTGGGTGGCGGTTGCTGGGCCAGCCAGGCCCTTGGTGCTCCCGGGGGGCAGAGCAACAGGGGCAATTCGGCAGCAGGAGGGACGGGTGTCAGGATTCAGGCCCCACAGAGAGCGCAGTGAAGGAATTGTGCCAAACAAAATGCGCAGGTGGCCAGGCAGGAACTGTGGACACCAGGCCCCGGGGAGACAAGCCTGGGCAGGGAGCCCACGGGAGCCCCTGCAGCCAGGGTGGGCTGGGAATGTGGTCCGGCTGCCCTCCTGGCAGGCACCCCCACAGCCTCCTCCTGCCTGGAGGCTGCCTCCCCTCGCCATCCTCAGGTTGCCCCCACCCATCTGTTGGGGACCCCGCTGGCCGGCCCGTGAGCCTGAGCAGGCCAGGACAAGTGTCTGTGGCAGCCCGGACCCCCGGCGGCTGGGAGGTGGAGCAGGCTCCGTGCCGGTCAGTGCCGGGTGTGGCAGAAGCGAGCCCCACACCCAGCCCTGGCCTCCCCACTGGGGACATCGTTGGCCGGATGCAGGCCCGTCCACTGCTCCCCTTGCCAGGCCCTCTGTGGTTGGGACGGGGCGGGTCCTGCCCAGGCTGCCTATGTCCTGGCCAGCGTAGCGCCATCCCCGCCGAGCCCTGCCCGCGCCCGTCCCGCACCCGGCCCGCCCCGGCAGGAGCAGCCCCCCACAGTCTCCTCAGCCCCCAGCCCTGGGCCCCGCAAGCAAAGCTGCCCCTTCGGCCCACAGCAGCCCTGGGGGGCTTCAGGGGACCCTGGAGCCATTTCTCGGGATGAAGCTCTGGGGCTCTCCGGGCAGCCAGCTCCGTTCCCCCCGACAGCCCCCGAGGAGGTGGGAACAGTGTGTTTGGGTCAGTGGGGACAGTCCCTGCTTGGGTCCAGCCTTCTGACAGGCACACGTCTGGCCCCTCCCCTGCCCACGGAAGCGCTTCAGTGTGAGCCTCCTGCTGCTCGAGCCACGGCCCCCACCTGCTCAGGGACGGAGGGGCCTCTAGGACCCCGCTTCCCTCAGAAGCCCAGGTCAGGATGCAGAGGCTGCGGCCGTTCCCCGTGGTGCCAACGAGGAGGAAGCAGCGGTCGGCAGGGTGGGGGCAGCCGTCCCTGTCCCCAAGCGTGGGGCCCTGCGTTCTGTTTGCCGTTTCCCTCCATCTGCCTCTGTCTGCCCCAACAAGGGGACGTGTTTATTTAAAGATGCCTCTGCTCACAGCAGAAGTGTCTGTTTCAAAGCAGAAATATGATCGTGTTTGGGTTGGAGGAGGGAGTCCCTCCTCGGGGAAAATATTTCCTCTTTACAAAACAAGGACCTTGTTGCGTAGAGAGGCCGGGAGCGGGAACTGTCACCAGCGGGGGAGAACCGAGAGGGGGACTCTGGCTGCAGGGCTGAGACCACGGAGCCCTGCTCTGCTCTGTGGGTCCCTTGTCCTTCACAGGCTGGGACTTGCGTGTTTTGGGGTGGCTTAAAATGACAGAAGTCCCTCCTCTTGCAGTCTGACGGCCGGAAGTCCGACCTCAGAATGCCGGCAGGGCCACACTCCCGGGGACATTGGGAGGGGTCCTTCCCGCCTCTTCCAGCTCCTGGCAGCCCCAGGCGTCCTTGGCTTGTGGCCGCATCACTCCAAGCTCTGCTCTGTCTTCACATGGCCTTGTCCCTGCGGGTCTGTGACTCACTGGGTTTAGGGCCCACCCTGCTCTAGTACCACCTCAATTCACTTGATCCCATCCACAACGACCGCATTTCCAAATGAGGCCACATTCACAGGGCTTAGGACTTGGACATAGCATTTTGGGGACACAATTCAACCCATAGTCCCTCCTTCTTAAAAAGAAAGTGAAAATGGAAACCACCGCAGAAACGCTGAGACCTTCCTCCTGCAGGGGCTGCCACCGGCACTGCGCCCTGCTCTCGGGCACAGGCTCCTGGGACAGAGGAGTTCAGGACAGGAATCACTGTGACCCCAGCCACGGGGACAGGCCTCTGAGCACGGCTTCGAGAAAGGTGGGGAGAGCTGACCCAGGACTCGGGGAGCCGAGGGGCAGGGGCTCAGAGAGGAGCTGCTCTGGGGGCTCCCTCACGGCAGAAACGAGACCCGGAGCCCAGGAGAAGTTTGGGGCGAGAGCCTCGCACCCTTGCAGGCGCTGGTCGCCCGGGCACCCGGGGTCGGAGGGGAAACCCACGCGCAGAGCCTGCCCACAGGGGCACCCAGGCCTGGGGCACGGCCGGCCCTGAGGCCCGCGGTGGGAGGGGCTGTCTGGAGCTTGTCAGTCGGGGAGCAGGGAGGGACAGGTGACTGTCACAGCATCCCCGCGCTGGGCGACCCCGCAGTGCTGTGGTTCGGGGGCCTCGAAGGCAAGCTCCACCCCAGCCCGTCCCACTTCAACCACCGATAATGTCCGTGGCCAGCATGAGGCGGTGACCAGCCTGGTATCACCCGAGCCAGGGTCTTCTTCCTTCCAACAGGGTGGTACTGCCCGGACACGTGCTGGGGGACGTGCCTCCCCGCCGCAGGGCGCAGCGTTGGACTCCATGCACACAGGGTGGCTCCAGCCGTTCCCTGCAAGCTTTACTGGAGTCCCCTTGCCATGCCCTGCCACCTTGGTGGCAACCCTGCTCCTGGAACTGCACGCTCCTCCTGGCCCCCGGGTGGGTCCCCGGGCAGGGTGGGGTCTCCCTGAGTCCAGCCGACTCCTCACCCCTGCAGCACCACAGCGGGGCCCCGGGAGGTGCGGGCCCTCTGCATTCCGGTGGCCGGCGGCACACCATGCCCGTGAGAGGCCATAATCACTGCCTGGCTCCGACAGGCAGAGCCTGTTGGGCTGTCATGCCTATTTCAAGAAAATTAATTATACCCCATGCCAAGAGGGAACTCGCCCATTAAATGTCTTAAACGCGCCCACCCGGAACGCCAGCGCACAGCCTGCCTGCGACTCTGGCGCAGGAGAGGCTGGGCGGGGCCCCAGCAGCCCCAGGTGTCCGCGGGCTCCGGGCCCTTCTAGCTGGGCCCCCACCCGCACCCACCCACCACTGATGCTGGAAACTGCACCCGCTGCCCAGGGAGCCCCTTCAAAAGCCAAGCCTTGGAGCCAGCTCGGTGCCAGGACGGGCCTTGGGCTGGGCCTGGCACGAGGACCTGGCTGGCCCTAGCGTGGCCTTAGGAGGCTCCGCAGCACGTGGGCTGACGGGCTCCTGCACGTGGGCAAGGCTGCCCTGTGCCACCTGGACGAATGGCCCTGCTCGCGAGTCCCTTCCTTTCTCCCACATGCTCCTCAGGGTCTCCCAGATGGACAGCAGGCACGGCCAGGGACCAGGCACCAGGAGCCGGGTTCAGCTGCCCGTGGGCTGACACGCCAGGGCAGGCCTCTGGGCCCGGGCCCCACCCTTCCCCAGCAGAGTTGACATACACACTGGCGTGAGCCATGCTATGAGTATCACGGGACAAGCTTCGCAATGATAAACAAAGGTGGCTCATGTTTTCTGCCCGGGCCTGCCCTTGCCGTGTCCTTGGACACCCTGGGGCCGTGCTGGCGTCGGGCAGAAGAGCAGAAGAATGGCTCGGAGCAGTGCCGTAGCTCGGCCGGCTGCAGAGCTCTGGGGAGGAGCTGGGCTCCACCCACACCTGGCGGGCCCCAGAAATCCCATGGGAACAAGTCAAGTCCTTCCGACGGAACCAGCCGGCCCGTGTGCCAGGCTGGGAATGAGCGGGGACACGAATCCACTCGTCCTAAGTCCTCCACGTCCACCTGTTGAGGCTGTTGGGTGAGTTAGTGGTTTTCAGACTTTTGTTGTCTTTGTTGTTATCATAAAAGAAATCTTACGTGAACACCATCTACAAAACGTGATCACAGCGGGTGGCCGGTGTCTAGTCTGACCCACACGGTGGGGACAGAGAGGGGTGAGCCTCACCCCTTTCCACATGGAGACACCGGGGAGCAATGAAAGTGGACCCAGAAGAAGACATAAAAAGAGATGTGTCAAGGAGGAAGAGAGGAGACAATGCAGAGAGCGACAGCGGCAGCAGCCTGGAGCTCGGCCGGCCGTCGATTGCACTAGAGATCAGTGGGCCACACTCGCCAGTCACAAGGCAGAGACGGTTGCACTGGATAGAAATCGAAGACCCACTGTGTGCACCTGCCCTGAACATGTCGCGTGCTGTCTGCAAAAAACGCACTTGAAATATAAAGACAGAACAAGTGTAGAAAGATCTAAGCTGTAATGGTAAAAATAATCAAGACAATGCACTCCTGCCATAGGACAGACAGACAGACCACCAGACACGACAGGGGCGGAAACAGGCTCTGACATGTGTGGGCCCTTGAGTTCTGACAGATGTGCCAGATTAACCCGATGAGGACAAAGGAGAGGAGAGGAAGTAAGCCCCAACTGTGGTCCCGAACCACGCACAAAAATAAGGTCGACGTGGATCAGAGCTGCAGACATAAAAGCAAAAAGCGTAAAACCTCTGGAAGGGAACACAGGAGACCCTCTCGACATTGGGGTAGACACAGATTTCTTAGCCAAGACACAAAAAGCGCTAGCCACAGAAGATGACATCATAAATTGGACTTAACAATTGAAATCTTCAATTCTTCATGCTTCAAATGAAAGGCAAGCTACAAATCAAAAGAAATGTTCTCTACGTGTGTATGTGCACATGTACAAATATGTGTATATATACATATATATACATATACACATACCCATGTAACGAAGGGACTGGTATGCAGAGTATATAGAGAACTCCTACAACTCAATCATAGGAATTCAAACAACCCAATTAAAAATTGGCCAAGACTGAAATAAACTCAAAAAATAGAATGGCTAATAAGCACATCAAAAGATGTTGAACATCCCTAGTCATCAGGAAAATGCAAAATAAAATCATAATGAGATACTGCTACAGATTATTAGAATGGTTAAAATTTATTTATTTATTTATTTAGAGACAGAGTCTCACTCTGTTGCCCTGAGTAGAGTGCAGTGGCGTCATCATAGCTCACGGCAACCTCAAACTCCTGACCTCGAGCGATCCTCCCGCCTCGGCCTCCCAGAGTGCTAGGGTTACAGACGTGAGCCACCGCGCCCGGCCCAGAACGGCTAAAGTTTAAAACGCTGACAATGCCAAGTGTTGGTGAGGCTGCGGGACAACTGGAACTCGAGCATTGTGGGTAGGAATGTCAATTGGTGCCTCCTCTTTGGAGAACAGTTTGGCAGCTTTTCGTAAAGTTACTGGCTGTCATACCATGCGATCCTGCCATCGCACTTTGACCTGTGTTACCCCAGAGGTGTGAAGTGTGTCCACACAAGCGCAACCACACATGGGTACTCACAGCAGCATCACCGATAATGGCCCCAAGCTGGAACGATGCAGACGCCCGCCCCCAGGTGAGTGACATACCTGCCGTGGCTGTCACCGCCCAGGACTAGCACGCAGCACTGAGAGGAATGACACCACAACACCAGGATGAATCCCCACATAATTAGGCTGGGTGGAAGAGCCACGCCCTCGGTGCGCCCACACGCAGGACTCCGTGGGCAGGGACTCAGGAAGACGCAGCTGCCCGCAGGACAGGAAGCGGGTCAGCGGCTGCCTGTGGCCTGGAGCTCAGTGAGGACCCAGCTCCACGGGCCCAGGGCGCTTTCTGGTGACAGGAATGTTCTGCACACTGCTTTGACGGTGGGGACACAGGCCAATGCATTGTCCAAATTCCCTGAGCTGCATGCTGAGGACAGGAGCATTTGACGGCAGGTCAGTGACACCCGGCGGAGCTGATTTGTTCTGGGGACACGGTTTTCGGAGGCAGATTCTGTCTTCAAACCCCCGTCTGGAACCTGGGGGCCCAGGCTTTTCACTTAACCTGTCGCTGGAAGTGGACACACTCAGAGATTGAAAGAAGGGACCTTCCCCCAGATGGAGAGAAACCCCCTCCAGCCTGCGGGGAGCCCAGTTGCGTGGATTCCGTGGGCCTCGTTCCAGCCGCGGCTTTTCAAAACACAAAAGGGGAACAACGGGGCGTTTCTGGTCACCTGGGCTTCCTGAGGACTTTTTAAGTCCTTTCTATTTTTCACAAAAATCACATTCAAATAAGTGAAATAATTAAAGACGAGTGAGTCAGACTGAGACCCCAGCAGGACAGGAGCTGAGCGCCCTCTGGTTCTCGCCTCCCTCCCCAGCCCTGCGCCGCTGCTGCAGCTACACGGCCACCCACGGAGCCGACCCCAGCCCCGGCTTCTGTGCTGGTCCCCGGCTGCGCCGCGGGCCCTGAGAACCCTGAGGTCGGCCCTGAGGAAACCTTCACCTGGACAGGCCCACCACTCCCGCCCCGCTGCACCCAAGACTGACCCCTCCCCAGACGAAAGCTGTGTCACACGCAGGGTGGCTGTCCCATCTGAAATACCCTGGTGTTATTCTGGAAGGAAAACCAAGAGACCAGCACTGTTTCTTCTGCCCTCGAACCAGTCGGTTCCTCTTGGCTCAGATTCGGTTCCTGCCTCCGAGAGAGACGTCACATGCAGAGACATGTGCCGCCAGGACTTCCCTCGGCTGTCCCCGCCGCCCCTGAGACCATCGTCCCGGGCCAGGACAGCCCTCTGCCCCAGACACAGAAGCCAGTCCTGCTCCTGGAGGCAACATTCCTGGCGGACTCCTCCCTTAGCGTGGCTCGAGCTAGTCCTGCTGTCCTGTGGCCTAGTGGCAAAAGTGCCACCAGCTCCCGCTGACAGGAAAGCACACAGACGCACCCCAGGACAGCTTTAGGGACAGCTCTCCCACTTCTGCAAGAGGACTTGGTGTCCCGTACAGGAGCGTCAAGACAGGAAGCCAAACCTCAAGCAATCTGGTCACCTGACAGCTCTTCCCTCGTGGACATTTGGTTCCGTTCTTGCTAAGGGTGACACATGGGGACACCGCTGAGTGCCAGCACTGTGCTGAGCGTTTCACAGGCTAGCTGTTCACACAGCCCTAAGCAGACAGCATTGCTCCGTGTGCCGTCCTGAGAGCAAGGGTGTACACACAGCACGGTCCAGTCACCTGACCAGCACCGCAGGACCGGAGAGCTGCACAGCCGGGACGCCAACCCAGGTGTGTGACAACAGAGGCCACATTCTTTGCCCCTAGTGCCACTCTGCAGGCGGGGCTCGCCGGGCACGGCCCTGTCTTGTATTCGCAAGGACTTAGGCAGCCACCTGGTCTGCAGCTCCAGGCTGTACCTGGACCCTTGCCAGAGGCATTGGGAGAAAGAAAGTGCCGGAACCCGAGAGCACCCCACGGCTCAGAAGTGCCGCCGTGAGCGAAGGGGTGCGTCAGAGCACAGCACGGCCCTGCCCGGCCCCGACAGGAGCAGACACGTCCGCAGTGGGAACATCCTGGGAAACGCCCTGGCTGGATAGGGCTGTTCCCAGGGCCAGGCCCGGGCGGGGCCGTGACGGGGCCCCTCGGGCAAGGGGCAGACATGAGGGGTCCCCTCAGCGCCCACGGCCACGCGGGCTCCTCTTCAGCACAGAGAATGGAAAGATCCGTGAGCTGATCCATTAGCCCAGACAGAGTTCAAGGGTCCTACGCAGACTCCATGAGGTTTCCCGTGAGTGGGGCTCAAACTTTCAACCAGAGAATTCATCATCATCATCATCGTCATCATCACCACACATCTCGCGCTCTGGCCGAGCTGACTGGGCTCAGAGACTTGGGACCCACGTAGCTGGGACTGTGGATGGGGGAGCCCCACATCCAGATTGTTCTCGGTGCCCTGGAGCACAATGAGACACCCGCGTCCCCACGAGGGGCGGACCGTGGAGCTGGGCAGGGACTCACGCCCGTCCCGTCTCCACTCAGCAGGACACGGCGGGAGAGCCCGAGAGGCTCCGGCACCAGGTTCTGCTTAAGCTTCTCCTGGTTTCCAGGGCTCCACGTTCCCAAACAACAAACACACGCTCCCCTCAGCACGGCCAACCCGGTCTTCTCCTCCGACAGCAGCGCGGGGCCACGCCCCTGAGCGGTGACGAGGCTGCCTGAGCACAGGGCCAGGCTCCCGCTCGCGTGCAGCCGGGCAGGGGCTTCCACTCGGTGCGATCGCAGGTCCCCGGGGGTGCAAGGTCCAGGTTGGCCTCTGTCAAAAGACGGCCTGCGGCCCACGGAGTGAGTGTCAGCCACGCCAGCAGCTTAGACGGACAGCTCCGCTTCTGAGCGGCAACTGCGGAGATGACTAGAAACCACGGAGACGTCTGCTCCGGAGGCCCCGCCAGCGACTCACCACATCCAGCGGCATGAGGGGCTGCCCCAGGGCCCGGTCACCCATGCAGGGAGCACCTGCCGGCAGCGAGGCCAGGCCTGGCCTCATGCTCAGACCTCGTCACTGACAGTGGCCTGTCCCATCCTCCCACCCACGGCGCCGGCCTGCTCTCCTCTTGGAACCTGCCGTCCACTCACTGGGTGTCCCCCGCCAGAGAAACTTTTGTTTTTCTTTTAATTGTGGTAAAATACACACAACAAAAATTCACCATTTTAACCATTTTTAGGTGCACAGTTCAGCGGCATTAAATACATCCACGTTGTTGTTCAACCATCACCACCATCCATCTCCAGAACTTTCTCCTCTTCCCAAATTGAAACTCTGTCCCCATTAAACACTAACTCCCCCGCCCCTTCCCAGCCGGTGGCACCCAGCACTCTGCTGTCTGTCCCATGGATTTCCTGCTCCGGGGACCTCAGACAAGTGGAATCGAACAGCGTTTGTCCTTTTGTTCCTGGCTGATTTCACTGAGCATAATGTCCTCAAGGCTCATCCACGTTGCAGCACATGGTGACGGCCGAATCATGTTCTATGGCACACAGGGACCGCGTTTCCCGCATCCATTCACCTGCTGGTGGCCACCGGGCTGCTCCCTGGTTTCAGCTACTGTGAATAATCTGCTATGAACACAGGTGTGCAAACATCTCTTCAAGACCCTGATTTCAAGTCTTTGGAGCACATACCATTAAGAAAAGCTGCAGGATCACGTGGTCATTCCGTTTAATTTTGTAGGAACTGCCAGTTTTCCACAGAAGCTGCACCACTTCACGTTCCTAGCAACAGTGCACAAGGGTCCGACCAAACAGCGACCACCGAGGGGGTGTGAAGAGGTTGAAGAACTTTTTTTACCAAAAACACTTGCCAAGAATCAAAATGGACAGAGTCCTTTGTTCTTGTAAACGACCATGGCTGCCCTATTGCTAGAAGGCAGTAAAGGCTTTTAGACCAGGAGACAGTTTGGCTGTGAGATTCTCCCAATCCTCCATGTGCAGTCAGACTCAGAGAGCACTGCCGGGGAGGCAACAGTGCCCGGGCCCGGCCAGCCCCGGGGTCCAGACCTTCAGCGACTCAGCACTTCGGCTGCTGGGGAAGGGGCCTGAGGGGCAGGCAGGCCCTGGGAGCGACGGGCCACCTGTCACTGCCGCTGGAGTGCCACCAGCCAGGCGGCGAGGCCAGTGCAGGAGCCGGCAGCCCAGCCTCTTCTCCGAGACGTGAGGCCTCCATGGACCTGGCAGCTGTGACCTCACGGAGCAGCTCAGAGGAAACAGCTCCCAGAGATAAACCGAGAGAGAAAGTCAAGAGTTTTTTCCCCCAAATATTTTATTTAAATATTAAATTAAAAAACATACATTAACTAATCATTTGGCATACATTTCTCATGTTAACATAAGAAATAAAATAATGCCGTTACGGTAAAAAAACCCTATATACATATCAATCAGATGACGTAGTGTCCTTAAATAGGCTACTGTGCTGCAGTCTGCAGGACAGCACTGCCGAGATCCACACACACATCACACACTCAAAAAAACAAGAAACAGAAACACGACTTTACCGGCCTCCGAAAGAGGTTCTACAGCAATAAGAAGAAACAAACCCACTATGAAAGTAAAGTGCTTGTCATTGCTTCGAAGAGGACACACGCAATGGTTTCTGAGGCCTCTGATCCACAGCATCAGCACAGAAATCACCTAAGGGGGGACAGGGTTGTGTTGGACTCGGCTGTGCTACCTCTGTGGAAACAGGCAGAGGCCTGCGCCCCGCTGGCCTGGGTCCTCTCCCCTCTGCAGACTCCCTCGAGCCCGGGGGAGACTTTGGTGTTTTCTCCGCGGCAAGGCACCAGGCCCGCCCCTCCAGACAGCCCTCTGCCCACCTGCGAAGCAGTCGCAGAGCAGCAAGAAAAGTGACACAGGGCAGGTGCCCACCACGCGGACACGGGCCACCACGCACCGGCCTTCTCCTACCCTCAAGTCACTGGGTCAATCTTTGGCTTTTGAAAATACCCACGTGTCCCCCTTTCGTAACGACCCATTTAATACTGCGGTTGTAGAAGCCAAAGTAAGCTGAAGGCACCTGGGCTAGGAAGAGGGGCGGGAACTTGAGACAGAGCGAGTGGGGAGCAGCAAGTTTCCTTCGTTGCATTCAAGACGCTTCTGACGGCCGGAGCCACCACCTGAGTCTACCTGCCACAGGTGAGCCCGAACCTGCCACGTCAGGGCCGCCCTCCCGCCACCTCCACCCAGCGCTAAGGGAGAGCAGACCCCGAGGCCCCGCGGCCCCCTCCGCAGCACAGCCTGGCGCCGGCGGGACACTTCCTAACATGACCCAGGAACACAAAGGCATAGTACAAAATATAAAAAATAAGTAGTGTATATCTGTCCCTGTTTATATACATATACAGTATTTGCTTAAAAAAAAGAAACAATGCTATAAAAACACTGACCCAAACCTCTCCTTTCATCTTCCTTGAACAAAAGCCCAGCAACAAGAGCCCAGGCCTGGGTGCGAGGGGCTGCTCCGCCAGGGAAGGTCCCGGCCAAGGGCAGCGCGGTCACGGGCCAGCGAGCCCGTCTCCCACGGTCCCGTCCACAGTCGCAGCCGCCCGATGCTGCACAACTGCACCCAGGTCAGGGGTTCTTGTTGGACCCTGATAATGAAATGCATGAAAACGTAATTAGCAGCGGAAACAAGATGAGCAGCAGAAGAAACTTCTCCTGGGCTTCCCCAAAGGTTCCTGGGGGCTCTGGGCCAAGTGACCCCGGGGACAGAGCCCCTATCACCTCAAAGTCATCCCCACCCACTTTTAGGTTCTTCCTGTGGTTCCTCCAAAGAATCTTGGAAAACTGACTCTTGAGCAGTTTACAAAACTTCTTGTCCAAAATAAGAAAAAACTGTCCTCTGGGTTCTGATTTCAGAGGCGAGAATTCCAAGAATTTGTAGATAATTTCACCTGGGCTGACCATTTAGAGCTGTTTTAAAACTGATACGTAAAAGCAGAGAGTTCACAGTTTTCATTAAAGCATGAACGTTTCAGGGAGTGGAGAACGTTACCTAAACAGGACAGCAATCCACACACACTCACGGGCACACGGCCACCCGCCGCCCCACGTCCGGCCGAGGTAATCATCTCACAGCCACGGGGACACCGTGGACGAGAGCTGAGGTCCCTCAGCCACGTGGCTCCTCCCGCCCCGCCCCGGTCTGTACGGCGGTGCTGGCCGGACACCAGCTGCCATCCCACCTCCCCTCCTGTCCACCCGCCCGCAGGACACACCAGAGATTATTATTTCTCTTCAGAAAGTTTCCAGTCCCTACTCATAGTTGAGGTCATTCAGTGCAAGGAAAAAATAAAACAAAAAATAAACTGAAAGGCCAAAACACCTAACGTATTGCTTGTTTCGCTTCTAGAAAGTTCTTGGCTTTAAGTCCGATAACGTCTTCACATACTCTGAAGTTATTGCTTGGAAGAGTCAGCCGACGTGCGCGGATGGGGGTGGGGCCCTCACTGCACCAGGACGAAGGTCCCCAGCTGGCAGGAGGTCAGGTCCTCCATCTCACAGTCCCCCCGCGGCAGCCCCGTGGGGTCGCAGCCCGGAGCCAGCACGGCCAGGCGCGGTGGCGAGGGCGCGGCAGGGAGGGCTGCTGGGCCGGCGCTGATGTGCAGATGGGTGTCCAGCAGCCGTGCTGCCGAGGCCACCGGGGAGACGCTGGCCTGCAGGAAGGGGGGCGGCAGCAGGGGGAGCCCCGCGGCAAGGAGGGCGCTGGGGAGCGGGGCGGCCCCGGGGCCGTCGCAGGGGCCGAGCGTGTAGGCCTGGGGGGCCTGCTGGCAGGTGGGCGGGGCGGCCGGGTGGTGCTGTAACTGGAGCAGCCTGCGAGACAGGAGACAGGAGATGCAGACGGTCACTCCTCAGTCGTCACTGGGCTGGCTGTGCTCCCAGCCTCCCGGGCGCTATCGGGTTTCCAGGTCGCCCACATCGCAGGGCCCGCCCACCCAGAGGAGCTGCGGCTGGGCTGACAAGGGCCCCAGTACGTGACTAATCCCTGAGCAATTCCCGACCTTTCCTTTCCCACCTTGCTTCTGCAGCAACGCGGATGCAGCCAGGCTCCTTCCCACTCCCTGCCACCTGCACCCACTCCGGGCCTCAGAGACCTGCCCTGCCTGTTGCCACCTCCAATGCCTTGAGGCCCGAGGCCCCCCAGCTTCACGCCCCCCCGGGGGCGGGGGAGGAGGGGAGGCCTGAACACTGAAGCCACTTAAGGAAACCAGCCCAAGTGGCTCAGGGCCACCAGGGCCAGCGGCCCGTACCTCTGCTGCTGCAGCACCTCTTCCAGCAGGCTCCGGCCCTCCCGGCTGCTGGCTGCGCCACCGTGCAGGCCCGGGCTCTGTGCGGGGGCGTGGAAGGGGCTCAGGCCTCCCCTGGCGGCCCGGCTGGAGGGGGACTGGCACACCTGGCGAGCCAGCCCCTTGATCTTGTTCAGCCCCAGAAACCCCTTGGTCCTCGTGTTCTTCCTCAGCTGCTGCCGGAAGGCCTTCAGCCCTGTGAGGGGTAAAGCCGGGTGGTTGGCACCTCCCGCCTCCAACTCAGGACCCACGGCCTCAGCTGACGGGGTTTCCAGCCTTGGGAGGGGTCGGGGGAGGACGGGGCTGCACGCAGGACAGGGTAGGTCTAGCACCCGAGTCCCAGGGAGGCCAGGGGGGAGCCAGGTGGGCCCCCGACTCCGTCCCTCCAAGTCAGAAGGTGCCACTCAGCACAGAAATGTCCCCTGTGCTTTTAGGACCAGTCAACAGAGACCATTTGCTCAGGGACCCAGGTCTGAGTCCATCCCAGCAGACTAGGACAACAGAGCCAGAACAGCACCTCCAGCCACCTGGGACATCACTGGTCCCATCTGGACCTGGTAGAGAATGGGGGTATCATCTGTCACCATGACAAAGTGACCTGCTGCCAGGGACAGGAGTGCCCCCTGGGGAAGGTGGAAGTGGGCCTGGAAGGAGCATGGCTCACCCTGGGTCAGGGAGGTGTCGGACGCCCTCCGGCCCTCCTGGAAGCTGACGGGGAGCAGGGTGGCTCCTCCCAGGTCCCCCTGAGCCTGCAGCACAGGGGTGGCGGACTGCGACCCCAGGAACGGCAAGGCCAGTCTAACCGGGGAGCAGGTGCCCAGCAGCCCCTGAGTGGCCAGGCCACCACTGAGCCCTGCAGGGCCGTCGCTGGCAGAGAAGGTCAGACAGCTGTCGGAGCTGGTTCCTTCCGCAGGGCTTGCCACGGCGGAGGGGGAGACGATGATACCTGTGGGAGGAGCACAGTGCTCTTGAGGGAGGCCCCCTTGCTCCCCAAGGCTGGGCAGTCAGGGTGCCGACTGCCACGGCAGAAGGACAGGCCCGTGCGCCTCCAAGGCCGTGGCCAGCCTGGTGCAGCCCACTGGTGGGGGCAGCATCTGCACTGGCCATAACATCTCTCCTCCCAGCGCTGGGGGGAAAGGGCCTCTACTGGTGGCTCGGGCCCAGGCAGCCCCAAAGGCGAGCCACCACGGGGGCACAACAGTGGGTGGCAGGTCATCGGCAGACCTCAGACCCCAGAACACAGATGAGACTGGCCAAGGACCTGCCCTCCCAGCGCCTAGAAGCCTCCCAGGGTGTATCTGTCGTAGACCAAATGCCACACTGTTTCTTCAACCAAAACGACCACATGCAGAGTCTCCGTGTGAACCGTCTTGGGGTCCCAGGAATTGAAACAAACGGCAGATCCTGAGGATCCACCGGGGCCACCGGGCAAGCAAGGTCCGTCCTACGTCAGCCCACCGTAGCCTCGACCACCAGCCCACCCACCAAGCGTCTCCCCGGCCCCCGGGGACACTTACACGGAGGGGTGAGGGGGGAGAATCGGCTGGAGACCTCGGCCAGGGTGTGTCGCCGGCCCGTGCTGCTGGGGAGGGGCTCCTGGGCCTCCCGCTCCTCCTCCAGCCCCGGGCCCTGCCGGGCCTCCTCACTGATGGCCGTGTCCAGCAAGCTGCTGGGGGAGACTGGGCGGTGCCGGAACACTCCATTGCAGTTGGCGTCCACCGGGAAGAACAAGGGCTGCGGCAGAGACGCAAACCAGTGACTTCCTGTGGCTCCTGAGAGCCGGGCGTGTGGGGGCATCACCTCAGGGAAGGAGGTGGGCCCTTCTCTGGTGTGGCGTGGGCCACCCACCTGGAGCGAGCTGTGGAGGTCACAGTCCATCTCAGCCTGCAGGACGGACTGTGCCAAGGTCGGGGGCTGCGGGCACAGCAGGACGGAGCGGAAAGGGTCAGCAGGCAGACCTTCCTGAGGCACCTGGGGGTGGTGGACAGGGAGAGACGCCGTCAGGGATGCAGCTCTGGGGACGACCACCAGCAGCACCACGAGATAGAGCACGCTGGTTCCGAAGAGGCACCGACGCGAGCGCCGTGACCTCTTCTCCAGGCCTGTGCTCAGCTGCTGGCCCAGGGGCAGTGGGGAGCCTGCAGCTGCTGGGTGGGGCCTGGACCCCGGCAGAGCCGCCCATACGGGAACCCACCCACGGACTGGGGCCCTCTCCGGGGGCTCAGCCCGTCGCGCTCCCGGGCATCGCTGAGCTGGGGCCTCACGGCTTAGAGGGCACAGTCCAAGGAGAAGGGACAGGACGGGGCTCTGGGAGGAGAAGCCTGCCCCTCACCTCAAAACCGCTGAGGTCGGAGCTCCTGGGCCTGTGCAGCCTGGCGGAGCCAGGACGCGCACACGGGCTGTTCCGGTGCTCCTGGAGCCGCTCGAGGAGGAGGTAATAGATGGCGGCAAAGTGGTTGTAGCTGCGGCTCTGCAGCGACTGGAGGGCAGAGAAGCAGAGGTCAGGGAGAGGACGGCCGCCGGGGCTCCCTTCCAAGACTGTTTGCAGGCTGCTCTTGTGGGGCCAAGAACATCCTTCAGAGAGCTGGGCAAGCCGGCCCTTCAGTGGGCCCGTGCCCCACTTCGCCTCCGTGGGTGAGCACCCGCCTTTCCTGACAAAGCCGCCGGCTCCCGGTCCTGGCGCCTCGAGGGCCCAGGAGAGGACCGGGGGCGGGCGGGGGGCCTCACCTCCACGGTGCGCTGCCGGTCGATGCCGAGGGTCTGCATGATGCCCAGCACCCGCTCGTCGGGGTCGCCCGGGCTGGAGCCGCAGCCGTGCGCAGGGCAGGCGAGGGAGGCCTGCCGCAGCAAACAGGGGTCGGCCTGCATCCACCTGTGCTGCCGGATCTGGGCGATGGTGATGCGCTTGGCAGGGTCCACCACCAACATGCGGCGGATCAGGGTCTCGCAGTCTGCGGGAGACCCAGGGAGACTGAGCCCTGGGCAGCCAGGCCTGCGCATTTCCACCCCCCACCCCACGTGGGCAAACGCACAACTGACTGTCTCAAGGAACTCGAGGCCAGGGGCAACAGCCTACACCGGCAGCTCAGACCTGCCACCCAAAGAGAGCCACCAGCCAGGGCTCAGGCCCCTGGGAGGTCGGGGTTTGGTCTTCTAAACGTCTGCCAGACAGAAGCACTTAGACCCCCATTCTGCTGCGGCACACACTGGAGTGGGCAATGGGTCAAACAACTTTATGAAACAGAAAAGTGCTGTGCGTGGTGGCCAGGTCAGACCTGGGGACAAGGCCAGCACCTCTGGCACTGGCATCAGCCTGCAGAGCTTGGGCACCTGCCTGCCCTAGAAGCAGGGCACTGACAAAGCACCCAGCGGGCTGGGTTTCCCCTGCAGCCCACAGTAACCGGGCCCGATTCCAGCCTTGCAGCGGCTCAGCAGACAGCCACTCGGGCACCACAGGGGACGCGGTCCTCCCCACCCAGCAGCGCCTGCCGCCAGAGACCGTGCCTACCCACCTTGGGACATGAAGAAAGGGATGCGGAACCGGCCCTCCAGCACCCGCTGTCTCAGAGTTGGCAGGTTGGGCCCATCGAAGGGGAGGGAACCACAGACGAGGACATACAGCACGACACCGAGGCTCTGTCGAGGACAGAGGGCCACACGTCAGCACCCAGCACCCTCCCCGGGAACGAGGCCTCCCCAACAGTGTGTGCACGCACCCGGGCCCTACCCAGATGTCCAGCTGGGGGCCTTCGTACTCCTTCCCCTCAAAGACTTCCGGGGCCGCGTACGGGGGACTCCCACACCACGTGGAGAGAAGCTCTCCTGGCTTGTAGAAATTCCCAAATCCGAAGTCTAAGACGCAAAGAAACACACGGATAGTTAGACTGGACACGGCAGGGGCTGCAGTTTCAAAGGTTGCGTGCAGAAGCCCGAGACCCTTTCTCTGGGCAGCCCCACACCCAGCAGCACCCCCGGCGCAGGCACGCGCTGCCCTCCTTGCCTGCCAGCTTGATGTCCATGTTGCCATCCAGCAGCAGGTTCTCGGTCTTGAGGTCCCGGTGCACGATGTGGTGGCTGTGGCAGTACTCCACGGCTGACAGGATCTGCCAGAACTTCTTCCGCGCTTCATTCTCACTCAGGTGCCCGTTGGACGTCAGATAATCTGAGAGGCAACAAAAGCAAGTTGTGCACCCAAATGCAAAGTCTGCCCCCGCCTGGGGTGCGACCAAAGAGTGCTGTGGAATTTGAGGGCGTAAAGTCCCAAAGGCCACCGAGCAAACCTGGACACATTAGCACCATTTGTTTGTAACAGATATTAACAATACGTGTGACTTACCAAACATCTCTCCATTTTTTGCAAATTCAGTGACAATGTAAAGCATGTCCTTTGTTTCCATAACCTAAAAAACATACAGACCTAACATTTAACCACAAGAAAAAGGAACACACGCCGATGATACAAATAATCCAGATGATCTACTTGGCCCCCAGTACATTTTTAACTTCTCTAGGACAAGTATATTCATCATGTAAAAAAGAAAGAAAAAAAAAAAAGACCTCAGCAATAAAAAAAATAAAGGGGATTCCTACCCAGAAAGAGTTTAAAAAAATCAGAGGTGAATTCCTCACTAACTTCCTTGCCTGTCCCGATAAATCTGCTCTCACAAAAGGTCACATCATATTAGAATTCCCCTATATCATCATATTGAACTTAGCTTGCCCCACGCACACCTTGAGGACTCTGCAGGCTGCAGATATAAAAGAGGTTGCTGGAGCTCTGCTGGCCTTTCTTCTAGAAGCCTAGTGGGTAACAGATCATTCAAGCCAGCTGCCAGAGCAAACTGAATAATAGATAACAAACACCCCATCCCACTGGCTTTAGTGCCGAGATCAATTAGGACACAGGAAGCCTGCTTTGCAGGTGAGCCGCCGTAGCGAATGCCACAGCCGATGTCAGTGTAGCCCTTACAAATTCATTCATTCATCAAGAATTTTATTTTACTAAAAAAGAGATTTAATACAGAACTGATGCCTCTGTGTATTTTAAACTATTTTAGAAGGAGAGAGACAATGCACTCTTATGGAAGAAGATTTCTTTGTGTTCAAAACATAGAGTTATTCCTTTACAAATACACTTCAAAGACAACTGCTTTGATCTATAAATCTAATAAGAAAAGTGTTTTT
>CM052436.1:1693495-1715620 GCA_028533085.1 Varecia variegata | reverse complement strand
CGCAGCCACCAGATTTGCAGCTGCTGGCATGTTTCCAAGCTTGGGGTGCCAGGGACAACCGCCGGACAGCCTTGGGCTCAGGCATGTTCAGGCAAATTAACACATTGACTGCCACACTAGAAAAAAAATTCTTCCCTGGGGCCACGGTGTTTCATTAAAACAAAATGATCCTTTTTGATTTATTTTTTATTGTTTTCTGTGCATGAGTTGTATGCAATGCAATCCACGTGTTTAGAATTAAATTGTCAGTATTAATTGCAACAATAAGAACATCAGCAGGTAAGATTGTCATGAACCAACTGCAGCGTTTTTCTTCACGAGGCCCCGGGCTCAAAACAAGCCTGAGTTAAATACGACTCGCACGGAGTCGGCGTGTTAACATACAACATGGTGGGGCTGCCTCCATTTCCCCCAGGAGGGCCTGCTGAGGAGCGGATGGGCTTGTCACGGGGGAAGGGAAGGGAAGAGCGAGGGCACTACGGGGGGGTGGCAGGACTCTCCAGAGCGCTCCCTGCAGCGGAGGCGTCTCTGTCTGAGGCCGCCAGTCCCAGCAAGGCCTCTGGCCTGGCAGGTGGCCCGAGGGCAGGATGGGAGGGGCACTCCTGGAGATGCAGACCCGTCCGTCACTCAGCTATGCTCAAGGTAAGCCGCAAAATGAGCATTCCTGACGCAGCTGAAATAACCCACCTCTGTTCCTGCCCCCGTCTGCGGGCTGCCTGGGACGTGCGGGCTCCGCTCGGGGCTGCAGGTGGGTGCAGCTCTGCTCCCGTGTCCGGGGCTCCCGCAGCCCCGTGGGCCAGCCGGGGCACTCTGCTGCGGTGACACGGAGGCACCAGGGCTGCCCGGCTGCACCAGCACCCCAGCAGTGCCTGCACTGGCTCCACGGACCCCCTTAGGCCCAAGCAGGGCACAGGGCAAAGCCCCGAGCCAAGGGCTCAGAGGAGCCTGGGCCTCCCGAAGGCCATAGCGAGGTGTGCCCCCAGGTGTCCCCTAGTGCCGAGGGGTGTGGGGCGGGAGCTCGGGCCAAGGGGCGGGGGCTGCCTCTGGGCGGGGCCCTCGGTGCTGGCTGAAGGGTCAGAAAGGTGGATGTGTGAAACGCACCAGTGGAAAGGCCACAGCTCCACTTTGTGGCCGCTGCCTCAGTTTCTCCTCTGATTAACCCGGGAGATGAACCCAGCTTCCCCTCTGCCTGTCTCGGCGGGGTTCCCTGGGTCATCCTGGGACAGCACTCTGAGTTTGATGCTGGGGGGCCCTGGAGGGGGTCAGTGGAGGAGAAGGCAGGTTGGAGCTAGGAAGAGTCCAAATTCTGAAAAGTTAAAAACAAACCCGAGGCCCTCCAAGGTGTTCGACGCCTCCCGCCAGAGCAAGGCTTCGTCCTGCAGAGGACGCAGGGGCGCGTGAACCGGCTCTGCGCCGGCCAGACGGGCGCAGGCGAGCGGCTGTGGCAAGTGTGTTCTCAGGAACCGTGTGCTCCTGACCGTCCAGCTGCCTGTGTCCCCCAGGCCACCCAGTCTCGTGGGCAGGTGCAAGAGGGGCAGCAGCCCTGGGGGCCAGGCCCGGCTCTTCCCTCCCTCCCTGCACACCAGCAGCCCAGCCGTGCCTCTCTGTGTCCAGGGACAAAGCAGCTTTGTCATCTTGGTCCCACATTAGGGGGCTCCTGCCAAGGCTCTGGGCTCTAGCTGTCACCCCTGTCCTCTTCCTTCCTGGGAGTCCTGCCCTTTCTGTGCCTCGGGTGCAGGAGACACTCGCCAAGCACAGCCCCTGCCCCCTGCGCAGGAAGAGGAGTGACGGCCGCTTGAATCCCGGAGCTGCCACTGCAGCGGGCAGGGCAGGGGGCTGCCCGGGCTCAGCTGCCCACAGCCCCGCCCACCTTCTCTACGGCCTGCAGGGGCTGAGGGCTGAGCCAGAGCCTCGGGCATCTCATCTGATCTGGAGATGCACAATTTTACCCCCGGGCCTGAGACTTCAGCTGGGATCCCAGAGCTGAGCTGGCCGCAGAGGTGGCATCTCCTCAGGTGCCGTTGGGGGGAGGTGGGGGAATCGATGTTTCCCCAATTTCTTGAAGCTTAGAGAATGTTCGGGTGCAGTCTGGCCGCCTGCTGCTGTGTCCATAGCTGCCCACTGCCTCCTGCCTCCCACCTGGACCCCGCACAGCCCACAGAGACCCACCCCTGCCCCGCAGACGCCCGAGCACTGGTCAGGGGTGAGAGGGGCGAGGCGCCAGGCTGGCCCCACGTCCTGGGAGCAGAGGCGAGGGGACTCTGGCTGTGGCAGAGGAGTCGGAGAAGGCCACAGCAGGCAGGGACTCCTTCAGGGTCTCCACAGGTGACTCTCCCAGCAAACTAGTGGGAGGAGGGTGTTTAGGACAGAGCTGCTCCCCTCTACCCCCAGGCCCGAGTGCCTGCCGTGGCCTGCGGGTCAGGAGCTGCTGCCTTGGCTCCTCTCTCGGGAGGAGGTGGCTGCGAGGTGGGTTCAGGCCCCAGACTCAGGGGCTCAGTGCAGTTTCCCTGAGCAGGTTGGTGGAGGGACCGTGGACAGGTGGGCTCCCCTGGGGGATGGAGGGAGGAAAGACAAGGGGCTGTAATCCTGCTTGGCCCCTCCCGGCCGCTGCTGTGGGTGCCGGACGTGGCGACATGTGTCTGTTCCCAAGGGCTGCCCGGCACAGCACCAGGACAGGGTGTCCACAGCAACGGAATTTGTCCCCACAGGTGCACAGGTCAGGTCCGAACCCAAGCAGGGCCTCGGCCTCCGCAGGCTCCGGGGAAGAGCCCCTCCCCTGCCCCCCCACCAGCTCGCTCCGTGGCGCTCCGTGGCGCTCCCGTCTCTGTGTCCGGCTTCGAGGGCGTCTCCCCGCGTGTCTGTCTCTTCCCCAGTCTCACTGGAGTAGGGCTGACCCTGCCCTAGCGTGATTTCATCCTAATTTAACTAATTTCATCTGCAAAGACCCTGTTTTCAGAGGCGGGAGTTAGGGCCTCAACACACCTTTCTGGGGGCCGTCATTGGACCTGCAGCAGGTGGCGAAGTGGGACGTGGCCAAAACACAAAAGGAGGGCCCTGGGGGTGTGGCCTGTGGACGCCGTCCTCCCGGACCAGGGACCCTGGGGGCTTGTGGGGGCCCTTCTCAGCAGCAGGCCCTGCGACCATCTGTGGGGTCACCAGGCTGCCCCCTGCGCCTTCCTGAGGACAAGGGCCAGAGGTGCGCGTGAAATGCCGAGCGAGTGAGGGAAAAGGAGGGTCCCACGCACACGGACACCTGAGAGACGGCTCCAAAGACCCCACCGGGGCAGCCACTGCCGGGGAGCCAGGACGCGAGCCCTGGCCAGCGGTGCCGCGTCCAGCTCGGGAAACCGTCAGGACGCCATAGTGTGAGCCCGACAGGAGACCACGTGGGTAAATGCCCACTGGGACCTCTCGGGGGTCTGTGGCCTGAGGCCCAGTTGAACAGAATTAAGACTTTTCTCAAAGTGGAAGAGGAAGAGGAGACCCTGGAGGGGGGCTGGGACGTAAAGGGACCCCGGGCAGGCACAGCCCAGGGGCCACATGTGCAGCCTTCGTTCCTCTGCCCACTGAAGGCCGGGCACCGTGTGCGTGAGCATGGATGGATCTGGGGATGTCCTCTGTGCGGGGAGCCCCCGACCAGCCCACTGCCGACGTGCCAGGAGCCTCACGCAGCCCCCAGCAGAGGGGTCGGCCCTGGGTCCCGAGGGAGTCGGCGTCTCCTGGGTGCAGCCCTCAGCTCTGGCAGTCAGGGGTGACTGACGGACAGACACGGGCACAGAAGAAACCCCTCCCGGGCGCCCCTCATCCCAGGGCGCAGGACAGGGCACCTCCCTCCTTCCCCCAGCAGCCCCACCGTGAAGCCCTCTGAAGGCAGGATCGGGTGGGCACCCCGAGGACAAGGTTGGCTGCTGAGTCTCCAGTGACGATAGCTTGGTCTTCCAGAAGGATCTCCAGGCCCCAAGGGGCCCCAACGGCGTCCTGGGGCCCCCATAATGGCCTGTTTGCCAAGGGGGTGAGGCCAGCCCAGCGTCACCCACTGGGACGTCTCCAGGAAAATGCAGTCCTGGGACATTAGGCAAGTGCCAGATGACCCCGGATGGGACACAGTGGAGAGTGTGTCCTTGTCTTTAAAATGGGTGCGATGACACCCACTTCCCAGCACGTGCAAACCCAAGCGGGGCCGCAGTGTCTGGCCCAGAGGAGCAGCTGTTGTTACTGAGAGTACAGGGCCAGGGTCACGTCCAAGGTAACCTCGGGTCCCAGATCTGTCGGGCTCAGGGGCCTCAGGGTGACCAACTTGCTGCCTCTTCTCAAGACAAGAGATGACCCAGGTGTTTTCTGAGCCGGGCTGGGGGGGCCCCCGCCAGGTGACTGGGACGCCTCCCTGCTGTTCTCTTAGGCTGGCGGCTTCCCTGGGACTCGCTGTTCAGAACCGCACCCACCTAGAACCGGTTCTCCTGAGTCCTTGCCTGGGGCCGGGGTGTGCCGGGGCTGCCAGGGCCGGGCGGGACCAGAAACTGAACAGGCTGTGCCCACGGTGAGAACAGGGAGGGACGCCAGCCACCGCGAGCCTGGCAGCCGCATGGCACCAGTACAGCCAGCCGGGAAACCCCCACCCAGAGACAGCGCTGCCCTTGCCTTCCTTGGGGGAGAGGTGGGGACACAGAGGGGATGTCCCTGACTAATGGGACCTGGGATCTAACCTGGCCCAGGGGACAGCTGCTCCATCCACCCCAGCCCTGTGGACGTCTCTTGTCCTCCTGGCCATGGCAAGGATGAGAAGTTCCCACCATGGCCACCCTGTTTGCCATCCCTGAATTTGGGACCCAGAGCTGGACAAGCCCGAGTGCAGAGGCCACGCCAGCCACTCTGCCACAGCCACACCGCGGTACTGGGATCTGAGACCGGGCGGCCCAGGGGCCAGCTCTGCAGCAGGAGTGGGAGGGAAGAGCCCTGGAGGGGAAGTGCCACTTTGCACAGCCCCAGCCATCAGCACAAACGGCCGGCCGCCTGGTCTCCCTGAGAGGGGCTGGGGCAGCCGCCACCTTACAGGGCCCGGTACTGGGCGGGGTCGGGCCTCCGCCGAGGGTGACCATCAGCAACATGGTCAGCACGTAGTGGCTCCGGGACCTGCGTCGGGACGATGCTGGCCAGTTTGGCAGAAATCACGCAGCACCGGGGGCCGACCGATGCCCTGTCTGAGTGTCAGCGCATGTGTATTGGCCAGGGGAGGACAGGTGGCCGTGAGACAGTTGAGTGTGCTCAGATCCCACGGGGAAGCCGCCTCCTTTGACTTAGCCGAGCCCCCCGCCCAGGCTTAGCCGTCTCCACACACGTGTGAATCAGGAGATGGTATTTAAATGCTCCGGATTCTGAAACGCCCATATGTCTTTACTTCCACTTTCAATATTGTTTGCAATATTTAAATGAGACTTTTAACAAGTGCTTTGAAATTCAGCCCACCGGAAGGGAAGCCACCGCGGTGGGACCAGCGAAAGTGCCATGGAACACCCCCACCCGCAGGCAGGAGGAAGGACGTCCCACGCAGGAAGTGCCCTGGTAGCCTTTTGCGTCGCACGGTGGGTTCTCGCTCATAACGGTTAACACCGCAGATGATCTTACAGTTCTAGAACGTTTACGTGTGCCCCAGGCCTTCACTCCCACGTCTGAGCCGGAAGAGCAGCTGTCTCAGGGGCTCAACTCTGTGTGTGAAACCGAGAGTGAAACCAGGCGAGTTTGCTGCTTTCCCTACAGTGTCTGAACCCTTCAGGCAGCTGTGTGGCTCCTCTGCTGTCTGTCACTTTCTGTCAAGCAAGCCATGACCTGAGTGGGCTGCATGGGAGGCTCTGTGGGTTCCCCTGTGACCAGGCCACGGTTCGGGATGGGATGAGCCTTCCCTGCAGGGAGCTGGGCCCGTGGAGGCAGCCGGGCCGCCCGGCCCCTCCAGGGACTGTGCAGGGGAGGAGATGCTGCCACCCCAGCCTGGGGGCACGTCCCCAGGATGCCAGCCTTCTTTCCACAGGTGGGCTAGACCCACTTCAGGGCCTCTATGGGCAGAATGACCCTGGAGGCCCAGGAACTAAACTCCTGAGTTTATGAAATGTCAACTCAAAACAAGTGACTGAAGCAAAATCTCAATCAATGGAGGTTCATGAAGCCAAAACTGAGGACGTGCCCAGGAAAAACACACGCCACAGACAAAGCTGTGGCTGTTTCTCTGAAGGGAAATTTGGACGTTTTACCATTTAAAGGCATAAAGGAAAAAATAGGCAGGGGTTAGTGAGACTCAGGAGAATCTACATTTCACATAAGATAAGGTGAAGGGTAGAGGACAAAAGGGGAGGGAAGGAAGTATCTTACACGGATGTTCCAGGGAGGTGGAAGGGTGTCTGACCCCGTCTTATCTCTGTCCTGCACCTGTGAAGACAAACTTGTAATCCGCTATTAGCGTGGCATCAACAGACTCTGGTGTTTAGAGCTGGACGTAGTCTGCGGACCCAGCTTCCCATGTGCATGTCCTTGCTTATGGGAGGTCAGCATGGAATTTTCTCTTCTTTTCTTTCTTTCTGTCTTTTTTTCTTTCTTTTTTTTTTTTTTGAGACAGAGTTCTGTTCTGTTGCCCAGGCTAGAGTGCCATGGCGTCAGCCTTGTTCACTGCAGCCTCTAACTCCTGACCTCAAGTGATCCTCCTGCCTCGGCCTCCCAGAGTGCTAGGATTACAGGCGTGCGCCACTGCTCCGGGCCAACGTGGAATTTTCCTAGCGAGTGGTCGTGGGGCCAGCTCTTCACAGGAGCCCGAGGCCTTTGCCTTCTCTTTGCATAAGGAGGGGGGGTGGGTGGTCCTGAGATTTTTATTTTCTTTTACAGAACAGAGACCAGGGATTCAGCGTCTGATAAGACCGAGTTGGTGGAAAAGCCCCGGAAAGAGGAAGCATCCTGGTGCGTCCGGTGGAAGAACCGCCGGCAGGGAAACGCCGCAGCCGCAGGTGGGTGAGGAAGCAGAGGCTGCTCCGGAGTGGAGGGCGCCGCCGGGCAGCAGGTCCAGACGCCAGGGTGTTCACTTCCTCACTTCTCTCCTTTGTTCTTCTTTTTAAAGTTTTTTAACAATGACTTTTCTGCTTGCTTTTAACAAAAGAATTTTTTGTTTTATTAATTTATTTATGTTATTGCAGTAAAATATCCATAACATAAAACTTGCTGTTTCAACCATTTTTAAGTGCACAGTTCAGTGGCATTAAGTACATTCATGTTGTCGTACAACCATCACCACCATCTGTCTCCAGAACTTTCCATCTGCCCCAGCAGAAACTGCCCCATTAAACACTAACTCCCCGTCCCCTGCCCCAGCCCCTGGCACCCACCATGCTACTTTCTGTCTTCATGAATTCGACTCTAGGGACCTCACAGGGGTGACATCAGGCAGTATTTGTCCTTGCGACTAGCTTAGTTCACTTAGCACAATGTCCTCAAGTCTCACCATGTCACAGCACGTGTCCCTCCCTTGTGAGGCTGAGCAGTGAGCAGTCCATGGCGTGCGCACACCTCATTCCGTGCCCCTGTTCATCTAGCAACAAGCACGTGAGCAGCTCCGCCTTTCGGCTGTGGCTGTGGCTGTTCTCAGGAACACGGTGCACACGTCTCTCTCTGAGTCCTGCTTCCAAACCCTTCGGATATATGCACAGAAAAGGAATTGCTGGATAAACAGTAATTTTGTTTAACCTTTTGAGGAACGGCTATGCTTCATTTTTTGAAGGGCTGGGGTTTCTTTGGGAGTTTCCCTACTATTTTATAATAGTGTCACGGAACTAATTTGATGAAAAACTCTTATTGTCTATCCGCTCATTCTGGGGGATAAATCAATGTGGTTTGGAAATACTGCAAGTGGCACCAACTCAGCCCTGGGCCCTGGCGGAGGCACCAGGCTGTGCTGGCTCTGGGAGGAGGTCCTGTTTCCACGCTGGCCCCCTGGGGCATGTCAAGGCAGGGCGTCCGCTTAAGAAGACAGTGTTTCCTTTCACTGACTGTTTAGAATTAACAGCACGTGGGAATAATAGTTGGTTTTACTATCGTTTTTAAGTTCTCTGTAGACAGTGCGTTCCCTGATTGCCTTGTTGCCTCCTGCTGCACCGGCCCCTGCTGTTGCCCTGGTCTTGGCTGCGGACAGCAGGGCTGGAATCCCGGCACAGCGACTGAGCTGCGAGGGCTCCAGGCCCGGACGGTCTTGCAGGTGACCCCACCACCCTCTTCAGGAACAGGCACTGCCAGGGTCAGGTAAATGGCTGCAAAGCGTGAACAAGGAAAGACAACTTCCAAATTCTCTTTATGCATCCAGCATAAAATGGTACCAAACTCCAATGAGATGAGCACAGAAAGAAAACCACAGGGCAATCTCGTGAATGCATATCAATACAAAAGTGTGCATTACACTGTGTAAACACTGTAAGCCGAGACCCAGGAGATGTGACGATGGTTTGATATTAGAAAATATCTTAGAGTAGATCTCCCTGTTCACTGAGCCCCGCAGTGACGATCACAGAAGCACGCACACGCCAGTCAGACGGAGCCGTGAATGGGAGACGGCCCTAAATCCAGTGTGCCCGGTCTGAGCCTGGTAGGATGCTAGTAAGTCAGGCTCCATCTAGACCGTGGGACCAGAGCCCGGCAGGTGCTGGAAAGTGGGAGGCAGCTTACGTGCAGCGTCTTCACAAGTCACTGCTGAGTGCGAGAAGCGAGGTGCAGAGCGGGACACCGTGCACTCCCCGGGGACACAGCCCAGAAGCGGCACCTCTGGACGGGGCAGCGCGTGCGTGTCCTGGGGCTGCCATGACAAAGAACCACAGACCGCGTGGCTTAAACAACAAAGATGTGTCCTCTCCCAGTTCTGGGGCCAGAAGTCCAAACTCACACATCCGCGTCCGCAGGGCGGCGCTTTCCCTAAAGACTCGGGGAGGACCCTTTGCCTCTTCCAGCCTCTGGGGGTTTCCCTGAAATTCTTGGCATTCCTCGGCGTGTGGCCTCTTCTCTGTCCCCCATGGTCGCGTGGCCTTCACAGTGTGTGTGTCTTGTCCCTCTCTTCTCTTACAGTGACATTTTCACAGGATTCAGGGCCCTCTCCAATTTAGCACGATCTCATCTAGAGACCCTTAATTACATCTGCAAACACCCTTTTTCCAAATTCGGTCACATTTGTAGGTTCCGGGTGGACATATCTTTCGGGGCTCACCATGCAGCCCACTGCTGTTGGAAACCGCGGGGAGGGAGACAGCACGACGTGCCCCCGGGGTGTTATGCCACGTCCTGGAATCACCTATTAGCAAATAAGTAGCCAAGTCCATTCCCTGGGTGGAGGAGGTCTGTGCCCGAGCTGCCTCCCAGCGGGGGAGCAGTGCCACCTGCACCCCGTCCTGTGCCAGGGACAGGCCAAGAGCACGTGAGGGACACCCTGACCCACTGGCACCACGCCAGAGCTGGGCGTCCCCCCGGCTCACAGCTCTTGTGTCACAGCAGGGAGGTCACATCTCTTTTAGAATATATATACTTTATATGAAATCTCTTGTTTTTAACAATGCTAAATTCTTCATTAACATTTTTTGTTAACTCACTCATCTATTATTTTAGCTAACCTCCCAGCTCCACACACACGCACGCACACATGTGCACACACACACACGCACAGGCACGCGTGCTTACCCCTGCAGCCGGGTGGGGAAGCCGCACTCGACTCCCACCCCAGCCCCTGATGAAGGGTCTCTCTTAGCCGTGGGGCCCACAGAGTTTGCATGTTCCAAAAGCTTAGGTCACTCAAATGCAAACAGTTCTATGCAAATATTTTGAGTTAGTCAAATCACTTCTGCCACTCAGGGGTTTTCCTGCTACAGCCCCTTCCTTCCTGGGCCCTTTGTTTATTTCCTCATCTGCCCTGAGGACAAATCCTGCTGCCTCCCCACTGCACCCTGGAGTTTTTTGCACAAAAGCCGGGCTTTGTGTCCCAGAACCTGCGGACTCCAGCCTGGAAGGGAGCCGTTTGTACCTCTCTCCTCAGCCAGACCCTCTGTATCGGTGGGTCTCCGTGGGGGACGTGGGCAATGTCTGTAGACAGTTTGGGTTGCCATGGCTTGGGGGTGCCATTAGCATCTGGGGGTGGTGGCCACGGGGCTGCTCAACATCCCACATGGCACAGGGCAGCCCTCCACAGTATGGGCATCTGTCCCCAGTGCTAATGGTGCTGAGTGTCAGAGCTGACCGTGAAGCCCTCCTGGGGCAACCCAGCCCCGAGCCTGCGCATGTCCCTTCCTGGGGGGGCTCCTGGGACACAGACGTGGGTCCGTTCCTCCTTCGGCCTTGCAGAGCTGGAGAGCAACGCTTCTCCTGGAGGCCAGATCAGGTGCATCTCTGCGCCCAGGCGTGGCCAGTCCCATTTGCTGCCCGAGGGAAGGTGGCTGCAGCGGGGGCCGGGGCTCTGCCCCCTGAGCCCCACAGTGACCTGTCTGGGTTTTCCTCACCCTTCGCTGGACTCCACCCTCCCAGCCCCTTTGAGCTGCCACTTGCTGATTCCATCCTGTGTGTCCCACACTGCTGCCAGGAAGGCTCTTACTGGCTGGAACTTCCCCGCTGGTGTGACCCTGGGGCTGAGGAAGCCTCCCGGACTCAGCTGGGGAAGCCGCAGTCCCTTCCCTCCCTGCATCCAGGGGGCCAGCGAGGTGGGGACTTTGCCCTTCCAGCCAGCGTACACCTCCCTGCCCCGCGGGAGGCGTGGAGGTGTCATGTCCCCCTCCTGATTCTGCCCCCGGCAAAGTGGGGCAACAAAGGGGAACTGACACCACCCAGAAGGGGAGGAGCCGCAGCCTCCCAGGGGTGGGAACTGTGACCCACTGCCCAGGCCTTTGCTGAGGCTGCCTTGGAGTCTCAGCAGGGGGCAGGGAGTCCCCTCCGTAGCAGCCAACACAAGATACTGCGTTGCTGCCCTCCGGCCGGCAGGCACCCAGCTGTGCACCCCGCCGAGTTCTCCCGCTTTCTCCAGGGCGGGGGCCGGGCCCTGGCTCTTCTCAGCTCGGCCGCCCTGTGACCATCTCCTCAGACCCCTCACCGGCCCTGTGGGCCACTCCCGTGGGGTTCAGTGGCCGGGAGGCTGCTGCAGAGGTCGGGGTGAAGGAGATGGGATGGGGCTTCCCCTAGAACTTTTGGGGGTCCCCCACCTGTCCCAGGTGTCCTGGGCTCCAGTGCCAGCTGCATGGCGGAGGGACGCCCACTGGGAGCGGGGGAGGGGGGGGTGGAGGCCGCAGGGCGGCAGGTGTGGCATAGGGAGGCGCCCTGGTGGCCCTGCAGCAGCGGGGCTGGAGCTGAGCTGTTAAAGTATGTGCGGGTTTTCTTTGCTGAGTGTCAAACGGAACTGAGCTTCCAAGGCCGGACAGGAGTCGCCCAGTCAGAGGGAGAGGGAGAGGGCTGGGAGGGAGGCGCTTCCAGGCAGCAGGGTGGGCCGGCCAGTCGCGTGACCCACAGGCTGGGGGCACACCAGGGGCTCCTGAGGGAGGGTCCCCAGCAACTGTCGGAAGGCATCTGGGTCCTGCAGCGTGGGGGACCGGAGAGGAGGGCCACCAGGAGACCAGGAGGAGGGAGCGCCCCTCTGCGCAGCCGTGGGGCACCGTGGGCCTTGTGCATGAAGCCACAGGACGAGACCGAGAGGAGAGGTGGGAAATGGGGGGCTTGATGGCCAGGGGGCTAGGGAAGGGGGTGAGGACGTCCTGAGGCTGTGCTGGCTTTCTGGTTGGGCCAGGACGTCGTTCACCAAGCCCTGGAATCCAGGGGTGTGGGCCGTGGGACCCCAGCCCTGGCAATGTCCCAGCCAGCCCGGGGGTCACCGGGCAAGGTGGGCTGAGCGCTAATGAGCAGTGTTCCCACCCCCGTGCACGAGGACACACAAGGTGGGCTGTGTCGTTTCACAGGAGGAAGCTGAGGCGCAGGGAGGTCTCCTCGCCTGCTCTCATCTGCTCACACAGCAGGCGTGGGGCAGGATCCCGGGGCCCTCCCTGCGCGGTCTCACCCACTCCACTCTCCGCCGCGGGCCTGGGGTCAGGGCAGGTGGAGCTGAGGGAGGACTGAGCTGCTCTGGCACCTACGGAGGAAGCCCAGAGAAGGAAACTTCCAAACGCCAATCAGCCTGGGGCTGTGGGAAGGGATGAAACTGCCCAGGGCACAGGGAGCACCAGGGAGTGGGCAGACGATGGCGAGGGGGCCAGGGCCACAGAGGTGCCAGACGGGGCCCTGAAGCCCCTCCCCAGCAAGTAGGGGCTCAGGAGCTCTGTCTAGCCGAGTCCCCAAGGGCTGCGTAGAGCTCAGGGAGAGGTCAGCCGCTATGGACATAGCGCTCTGGCGCCTTTCCTCTTTTTACAAGGGCACTGATCCCGGCACGAGGGCCCCACCCTCATGACCTCATTTAAACTTAATTATCTCCCAAAGGCCTCATCTCAAAATACCCCACATGGGGGATTGGGCTTCGAGGTGAATTTGGGGGGACACGATTCAGACCATAGTGGACAGTGTGGTCCTGCCCTTTATGGATTTGCTGGAGGTTGCACATAATGTTTCTGCTTAAAATTTTTTGGCCAAAATTCAGGCACATGGCCACACCAACCTGCAAGAGAAGATGGGGAAGGTATCCAGCTAAAATTAGGGAGATTAAATGACAGTGTGCTCAGAGAAGAGTTGGGATTCAGACTTTCCACATTGCTTCACATTCCTTCCTACTGGTCCTGCTGCCTCGTGGTCCAAAATGGCTGCTTGAGTAGCCGTCATCACCTCTGCATTCCAGCCAATGGAATGTTCTTCACTTAGTCATGATGTAGTGTGAGGAATGTAGTCTTTTATCTGAATTCAATGCATCCAGTTAAAACTTAGGGTTCCTCTCACTAAGGGAGGAGGATAGCAAGGATGTTGAGGGTGGCCAGCAGTGTTTTGTACACCTGCCCTTGTGGTCATCCAGAGGGTCTTGGGTAGAGACCAACGACTATGGTGTCTCCTGTTCTGACATTAACTGCTCAGGCTCCATCTCAGCCAAGTCTACATCACAAGCTCCCCACACGCATGAGCCATGACTTTTCTTGTTATTCCTGCCAGGGTCTAGGCTGCCACCCGGCAGATGACAAATGACCATTCCCTGGGCGTTTGTTTGCTGAGCTGAAGCGGAGCTGCGCCAGCCACGGAGTCCAGAGGCAGGGCCAGGAGTTGCCTCCTGACCTCAAGGTACCTGCCAGCGATGCTGACGCGGGACCCCCCCAAGCGCTCCCCTCCCCGGTTTCACGCACCAGCCCTGTACCAGAGGGGCTTCCCACCCCGCACCCCTCTGGAAGGTCTCAGAGCTCTTTCCAGCAAAGCCCAGGTGGGGGCACATTTGGCCTGGCGGCAAGATACACTCGGTGACACCCTAGGGACAAGGCCTGTTCAGAGCTGCGCCAAGGCTCCGCAAAGGACAGACACCTGGCCTCGGGCGGTCACAGGGACGGAGGGGGTCTGTGGCCAGGGTCTCGGCCTGCCGCGCCCGGGCTGTGTTTAGAGCCCCGCCTCCCTCGGCGCCACGAGAGCATCTCTCTGCGTGCACAGAGGCGGTGCCGGCCCTGTGTCTGCTCTGGCCCGCAGTGTGGCTCTGCGGTGGACAATGACCCAACGACCCTGAGCACAATGGGGTGGCGAGGCTTCCTTTGTTCTCCACGGCAATGCCAGGAACGAGTCCCCAGTGCAAACATGGACCGACGTCACGGCGGACGCATTGTGTGAGCTGTGCGTGCTGAGGGCTGAGTGGCACCTGTTGTCACCTTCCTGGGCTCCACAGCGGCGACCCCGGAGGGGCAGCCCGGCGGTGGCAATAAGCTCTTTCATGACAGGCCTCGGAGGAATTGGAAATATAACTTTTCAGGCGCTTCCAAAGTATCAAGTAATTAGGGCTCATGCACATAAAAGGGCGCACCGTGAGATTTGTGGCTCATTTTTTAAAGGAACCAATTTTTATATTAAAACAATAAAATATGTCCAGAGGAGCCCCAGCCTCTATAATGCCATCGGCATCTCCTCCGTGCAATTCCAGAAAACTCTGCGGCAAGAAGAAACCGAGGGACACATCCTGGGCCCATCGTCAGAGCACTGGGAGCCGTGTTGGCCCATGTGCGGGGAAAGGGTCCCACTGGCACTGCTGACCCAACGTGTCCCCTTGAACCAGCTCCCCGTAAGACAGAAAAAACATGCTCGTCCGTCCAGGTGCTAACGCAGAAATTGAAGCAGCAGAAAGGATTCGATGTTAGATTTCCAGCTCATAAAAGCAGGTGCAAGTCACGCTTGTGTGTGGCCCAGGGAGACAGAGGCCGGGCTGGGAGCCTGGGTCCCCCGAGCTCCCCGACCCCACGCCCTCGGAGGCCCCTGCCCGGGCTCCTCCTTTCCAGGGGCCAAGACCGTCCTTGTTTCCTCCCCAGCTCACGCCGCCCTGGCTCTGCCCTCCGAGTGTGTCTGTCTGCACGGTGGGGAGACAGGCCAGCGGCCTGCAGGGCACCTCCCGGTTTCTCCTCCCAGGCCTCGACAGCACAGCACCCTTCCCAGTTATCTCCCCACATGGAGGACGGAGCCGCCAGGCGCACGTCCCTCGGCACAGGGTGAGGCCCGGGCCCGGGCCCGGTGGACACCCAGCTGCGGCCCTCGTCCTTCCATCCCGACCCTCCTGACCATGTCTGGCCTCTGCCCCGGGACCTTCCCGGGTCTGTCTTCCTCTTCCAGAGCCTGGGCGGCCCAGTGTGGAGCTCAGGTGCCAGCTGGGAGTCCCCGTGCAGGCGAAGCCCCTGGGGGTGGGAGATGGAGCTGGTCTCACTGCGGCCTCCTGGGTGCTCAGTTCGGGGGGTAGCTTTGTTAGGTAGTAGGGGATTCCGGGTCTCCTAGGGACGAAAGTTTGTGCCTTGCCTTGGTGCACCTGCCCCACCAGGGAAGAAGGATGAGGGTGGGCCCTGGCCCCCACCTTGGTCCTGCCCTGAGCGACTGCCATACCTGGGGAGGAGGGAACACCCTGCGAACCTGCCAGTCGGAACCTAGAGTGACAGCTGCAAAAAACTCAGGGGACTTTCTAGCCCGTGGGAGCCACAGAGTCCGCAGAGTGACCTGGAACAGCCGTGCGTGCAGTGCCAGCTCCCAACTGTCCAGTCCAAGTGGTTCCATGGTGACGTCTGAGCCACGGGAGGCCCGACCCGGGGCCTAGAAAACGAGATGCAGACCACCAGGCCCTTCCCTGCTGCGACAGTGGGTCCGGTCGCCATGTGGGGCGTCTGCGCCAGGCTCTGTAAACCGACATCCCGCCCTTGCCCTGATCCCGTCTTTCTCTCCAGCAAGCCTCACTTTCGTGCTCGTCTGACCTTGGAGCGTCTGGTGGTTCTGCGGCCACGGGCGCACTAAGAACCGACGTTTCAGACGGAAACCTGACAGGCGTTGCTCCCTCAGCACGGGGGATGCCGCAATCTTGCCCTGGGCTTGAAGACACTCCCCTTAGTCGGTGAGGACAGACTCTGGGGACACCAACGGGATTTCAGTGTCCCCACGGACACTTAGGGTCCGCCCGCCCTCCATGGCCTCGGGCTGGGTTCCCCCCGCAGCCTGATGCCAGCCTGGCCTCCTGGCAGGAAACCAGGGGCCTGGGACCTGCCCCCGGCCAGCGAGGGTGACGCCAGCTCTGACGAGGAAGCTGAGGCTGCTCCTCTGCCCATGCAATCCGCGGGGTGCATGGCGGGAGCCCCCAACACTTGGCCCTCCCCTCATCAGCCGCAAACATTCCGGTCCAGCCACAGGGACCAGCCGCCAGCGAGGGCAGGACGAGGCCCACCTGGTTTGTGCCTTGCCTTGGTGCACCTGCCTGCTCCTGGTGGGGCAGGACCTTCCCAGCCCCCCGTCCCCAGAGGCCAAGGCTGGGCCGGTGCCAGGCTGTGCAGGGGAGGAGCTGCCGTCTCACCCACCAACCGAGTCAGGCTCCTTGTGGTGCTCAGCCAAGATCCCTGTCCCCACAGAACCTTCTGGAAACTGTGCCCACCTACACCTCCCCAGGCTTCAAATGCTCCTTCTGCCTCCGGGTTCCGTTGCTTGTTGGTGCTCACAGGACTTCGCCATGGGCAGACCTGTGTCCAGACCCTGCCCTGGTCCTTGCACACTGTGACCCCGCATGGCCCCACCCCAGGCCCGGTCTCCTTGTCCATAAAGCGGGTTGTGCAGTGCGGCTGAGCACGGAGAGCACCGCCAGGCTCGGGAGACCAGTGCGATCCCCTCTCTAGGGCGTGTCTTGCTCACAGAGACCCGAGGGGACGGAGCTGGTGCCCAACCAGGGGTGAGTCCAGGGGGGACCTACAGCACCGGCTCCTGGACTGGCCCTCCCGGGGCTGGGCCAGGGCTGCAGCTGCCGCACCCTGAGGCTCCCCAGCCGTACTACGGGAGGAGGGCTGGCATCCCTGACGCCCACCTGCCTCTTCTGGGCTGGCCGGGGCCAGGGCCGGCCCCCGGCCTGGGTGCTGTCCGGCCCAGGATGCCCAGCACTCAGGCCTCCCTGGCAGAGCCGGGCATGGAGGAGCCCGTTTCATGGTGAGAACTCGCGACACCCAGGAGCTGGTTAATGCGGATTCCTGGGCCCCCAGACAGATCTCATCAGAAGCCCGGGGTGGGGCCAGGAAGCTGCATGTTACAAGGTCCCTGAGCCGAGCAGTGTCCCTGGGGCTCTGGTGGCGCAGAGTCCGACCCTGGCTTAGCCACTCAGCAGCCGCGATGCTTGGATGTTTGAATTTCAGGTTCCTCTTCCTCGAAGTGTCAACAGTAACACCCGTAACTCACCTGCGAGGTTCTAGACATGATGCGGAGAACATACACGTGACCAGTAAATAATGTTATTAACCGTACAGCAACACGGAAACCACAGCAAACAGGAGCAGAAACCACCTTCCATTCTACCATCCAGCAGATATTTGAACAATTTTAGTATATTTTCTTCCAGCTTATTTTATAATATTATATGATATAATATAACATAAATTGGAGCCAACTCGTACATCTCCTCTGCTTTTCAACTTAATATCCCAGAGCACTTTCCTGTCATTAAATGTTCCTCTCTAACTCGGCCTTATTTCAGGGGTGCTTTAGGAACCCCAGGTTGTTTTCCCTGCTGTACATTTCCAGCACTTGCAGGCAATATTACCCTAAGGGAGTCTATGCATTTGCAAGGCTGTTTCCTTAGGCTAAATTTCCGTGTAAAAGTCACGTGGTCTCCTTGTGTCCTGTTGCTTCCACACCCCGAGCTGTCACCTCCCGGCGGCTGAACAAGGTCAGGCTCTGAGACTCAGCGAGGCGAGGCTGTCCCCGCAGAGTGAGGTGGTGCAGGGGCGAGGGTGGTGTGGGCACGCCTTGGCGTTACCCAGCCCCCACGCATCACTGTGCCAGGTCAGCCAGTGGTTCGGCAGGTGGCATGTCACCCTCTGCCGTGCTGGTCCTCGCTGGGCACCTGTGAGTGACACACCTATGGGTGTGGCTCAGTGCCCTGGGGCCTGGCAGGAGCTGCATCCACGTGGTGAAGACGGGCTGTGGGGGGAGCCGGGACCCCAGTCCGGAGTCGGGCCCTGGGCATTCGCGTTCCCAGCACGCAGCGCCAGGGCGCTCCTCAGACAGACTTCCGAGGCCCCTGCAGCCCCGGCGACTCCTGGTGACCCCTGGCAGGGGCCCAGGAGGGAGGGACGTGAGGAGGGGCTGGTGATTGTGCTTTTGTGACCAGAGTGAGACCCTGCGGATGGGGACAGGGCTGCCTGCACTTTTACCAAAACAGCGCAGGGACGCCCGCGGGTGTGAGCAGCCCCCCCACCAGCACTTCCAACCCATTTATTACGACAATGTTCAAACGTAGGAAATAGGGGAGCAGTATGACACCCCTTGTTTATACCAGCAAACTGGTGGTGATGGGTCTACCGCTGTACGTGCTTTAGTATTTGCGTGTGTGAAGTATTTTGGAGGAATCGCGAACACACTGGCGGTTCACCCCTGAATACTGCCTGTGAATGGTTGACAGATAAGGACTGTGACACGACGCCCAGGCTGGCACCTCACCTGGCAGCCCTATTTCCTTGGCAGCGTCCCACCCCGTCCACATCCATGTTCCCTGGGGTCCCCCCGGTATCGTTCTGCAGTGGGTTGGTTTGAGCGACGGTGCCGAGTCCCCGCTCCGCATCTGGTCTCTGTGTCTCTGGAGTTTCTTTCTGATCTAAACAGTCGCCTCTATTTCTTTTCATGCCAAAGGTTGTTCAAGAAACCAGGTCAAGAGGACTCTCATTCGGGATGTCCCTACTCAGTGGGGTGACATCACCAGGCCTCCGTCTCTGCTTCCCCGTGGTCTCCTGCGAACAGGGACTGAGACCTGGAGGGTCAGACCGGCCTCCTGGGGGGTGTCCCACGGCGTGGCAGTGCTGGGGGGTGTCTGGCTGAGCCGGTCCACAGGTGCCACACGTGGGCGCAGCCTGACCCTTCACTCCATGCGGCCGGTGAGGGACACTGTGCTCCCCTGGGATCCAGCGTCCCCGAGACACTGTCCTTAATGGCTTTAGAATCCGCTGGCCGTGGCTGCTGGAATCATTGCTTCCCAGGGGCTTGCAGATGGGGACTTCTTCACAGCCCCACACCCGTCCTAGACGTGCGGCTGGACTTCTCCCACGAGGAAGCACTCTCGGCCACTGCAGCCGTTCGGTTACCTCAAAATACAGGTCGTGCAGAAAAGATAAACGCGTAGTTCCTTCCCTTTTTCTCCTTGATTACCAGTTCTCAGAGTAAGGAGTTGGTACAAAAATTAACTCCAATGGTAATAAGCAGGTTAAATGTTTTTTTAACTTTCTTTTTAAGCGTCATTAAGAACGAATGGATTTTTGTGTGTCGCACATGTTTCGGTCGGTTGCGGTCATGGCTCTGTGGTGCTTTGGGCAGGGAAGCCCGCCCAGGGGACCTCTGTGTCCTCTGACATGACCTCGTTCGTGGCTGACGCCTTCCCTGGCGTCTGACACGAGAGGAGGCGGGTCCCTGCGTCTGGTCTGGAGCCAGCCACTGTGCCCACAGCTTGTAAAACGCAGGCAAGGTGGTTCAGAGACCGACACCCAGGTGCCCTCAGCGCCCGGTGCTGCCAAGTGGCCGTCACTTCTCATCCTCTGCAGTGGCAGGACTGGGAGATTCGTGCTCTGCTTTTAAACCATGAGATTATACGCACAGTTCCAACTCAAACATAAGATTGCAGTGCAATTCTTAACCTATTTGATTCTATATTTGTATGTTTTTTCCTCTAGCAATAATAATAATTTTGGTTCTGCACATTTACATAATCATTTATTGGCTTTATCCTAGAAAAGAAAAAATAATTTCAAACAACAATGCCACGTTTGACACTAACAGCACTACTTGCTGAATGGTACGCATGGTTTCTTTGTCCTTCTTTTTGTCCTTGATGATATCCCACTTAAAAAAACAAGCTAAGGCCGGGCGTGGTGGCTCACGCCTGTAATCATAGCACTCTGGGAGGCCGAGGCGGGTGGATCGCTCTAGGTCAGAAGTTCGAGACCAGCCTGAACAAGAGCAATACCCCGTCTCTACTAAAAAATAGAAAGAAATTATATGGATAGCTAAAAATATATATAGAAAAATTAGCCGGGCATGGTGGCGCATGCCTGTAGTCCCAGCTACTCGGGAGGCTGAGGCAGGAGGATCGCTTGAGCTCAGGAGTTTGAGGTTGCTGTGAGCTAGGCTGACGCCACGGCACTCTAGCCCGGGCAACAGAGTGAGACTCTGTCTCAAAAACAAAACAAACAACAACAAAAAAAAAAAACAAGCTAAATACCGTGCTCTGACACAATTTCAAGTGTCATTTGAAATAAATCTTTTCTTTGGTTATGTTATAAACTATATAAATTTTAATTTTTGTTGGTTTCCTTTTTAAGGGTACTTTTTCTTAAATTTAAGTTTATTTTTTGAAAATGGAAAACATTGACAGATTCTGGAGTCAAATGCCGCAGCCGGGCGTATCCAGGGCGCTCAGCCTCCTTCCCCAGCTCCACTCAGCCCCGAAGCCACCGTCTGTATCAGCTTCTGACTTCTCTTCCCAGGGTCTTCTGTGGCAAATATAGATAAATATGCACATGTTCATGATTTTTACACTTTATTACACAAAAGACAGCATCCCACACTGCATCCCACCTCATCCACTTAATATATCTGGAAACTTCTCCCCATCAGTCCCTGGAGAAGGGGGTGGCCCGGGTGGGAGGGTCCCCGGCAGGGTGGAGCGAGGGGTTTGGGGTGTCTCTCCAGGCAGCAGGAGCCCCAGAGGTGGGGCGCACATGGGGTCTCCAGGCGTGGACGCCACTGGAGGCTGAGAGGAGTCAGGAGAGGCCGCGGTGCGGGAGGCCGGGCACTGGTCCCAGCCAGCCGACAGGTCTCAGTTCAGATCAGATCCTCAACTGTCCTGCACACTTGTGGGGTGAACAGTGGCCTCCCAGAATGTATGTCCCCCAGAACCATACTTAGAAAAAGGCCTTTGCAGGAGTGACGGTGAAGACGGGTTGTACTGAACTCCTGTGGGCCCGGAACCCAGGGACCGTGTCTTAGGAGAAGACAGGACAGAGACACCCACGCAGGAGGAGCCGCGTGACGACAGAGGCAGGGGCTGGGGTGACGCGCCTACAAGCCGGGAGTGCCAAGGACTGCCGGCAACAGCAGAGGCCGGGAGAGGCAGATGGGCTCTCCTCGAGGGCTGTCGGGGGACAGTGATCTCGGCTTCTGGCCTCCAGACCGCGAGAGAATGCGTTTCCATTGTTCTCCGACACTGGGTTTGTGGCACGTGTCCGGCAGCCCCAGCACGCCCGTGGGCGCGGGCATGTCCAGAGGAGAGGGTGACCCATTCTCTGACACCTTGTTCTCCCTGTGGTGTTCAGAGAGTGGTCGGGGCATCTGACCCAGGCAGCCATGAGGGGTGTCCGCATGGCGGTGCATGCCACGGTGCGGTGCATGCCACGGCTTCACCGCGAGCTGGATCAGCAGAGGGTGGGGTGGCGGCCGCCGCCAGTCGGGGGAGAGGGCGCGAGTGGGGCCGTGCCTGGCGCTGGTTTCCAGGCGGCCCTCACTGGCCAACCTCCGAGTTGTTTCTGCAAACTCTAAGGAAATGTCATTTTGCCCAGGGGGCGCGCGTTTCACCGGGAGCATTTCAACGCCTGTTCTCGGCCGCCGCCCTTGCTCTGGTGATTAGAAGCGTCTTCGCAGTTGACAGCAGCCTGGGAGGTCACCGAGGGTCCTGACGCCCATGTCTGACTCAAACGCCACTCGATCTGGGGGTCTCTGGGCCTCAGGGCTGCCCTCGCCCCCCTTTCTGGTCGGCATGAGCCCGATCCCCAGGGAGGGTCTGCCACGCTCGCGGCCCCGGAGCTTGTCTAAGCAGACGCGAGCCCTGCGCTGCCAAGGGGGCAGAATTTAGCAGCGGTTCGCAGACTCCCCTCAGGCCATTGGTCCTGCTCGCTCCTCTAGTTTTATTTTTTGCTCTGCTCCGCCCATCCGGGGACAGCCTGGCCCAGTGTGTGGGAACCGCTGCTGTTCCCCTCGGGCCACTGCCCCGAGTGGGTCCCTCCCGGGGGTCCCTCCCGGCCGTGGGAGCCTCCAGGGCTCAGTGGGAGGCTGGGAAGGTGCGTGTGGCCCTGGGAGACAGCATGGGGTGCAGTGGTGCCGCGCGAAGGTCCAAGCTCAAATGCGGTGGCCGCCATCACCTACTGGTGACCTTCAGCATGTGGCTGCCTCCCCAGCGCTGACACAGTGGCTCTGCCGCCTTCTGCTGTGAGAATTCCACCCCGATTTAGGCCACGGTGGCTGTTACAACCGTGACTCTCCCCACAGGTGTCCGGGCTGTTGGTGGGAACCTCTGCAGTGTCACCGGAGCCCTGACAAAGGCTGCGTGTCTGTCCCCCGACTCCGCGCCAGAGTCCTCTGACAACTCCATGCCCTTCCTGGTTCGGGCAGACACACGGACGCACCGCAGCCCTCGCTGTTCTCTGTAGCTGCCCCGTGGGCTGGGCTCCCACCGTCGGAGCCCTCTCGCCGACTGCCCCCCCC
>CM052436.1:1675473-1692995 GCA_028533085.1 Varecia variegata | reverse complement strand
CCCCCTCCTCCTCCTCCCCCTCCTCCTCCTCCTCCTCTTCCTCCTCCTCCTCGCCAGTGAGCAGAGGGACAACAGCGCTGACCTTTGTGGGGTGTCTGCCCTGGTGGGAACACAGACAGGGAACAAGAGATGAAAAGTGCATCTTGCAGCATGTTGGGGCCCTGGGCACTCTGGCTGGCGCAGGCAGGAGAGCAGGGGGCTGGGCGCCAGTGGCCGCAGCCCGGCCCGCTCTGCTGGGGTGGGCGCCGGCTTGGGAGAGCCGGGAAGCAGCTCCCTTGGCGCCGTGCGGGGGCCAGACGGTGGCGAGGCGGGCGGGAAACCGTGGGAGTCCACTGCGGTAATCCGGCCAGTGAGGCAGGGAAGTGGGCAGATCCCGGGTGTACTTTGACGACAGAGCGGATGGGGTTTCCTGGCGACGAGGAGGACTTGGACCAACCTGAGCAGCTGCAAGGATGGATGTGCTGCCCGAGAGGGGGCTGGCTGTGGAGGCGGAGCGGCAGTCTGCTCAGCGCTGCGACTCCTTGAGAGGCTCCCGTCCACGTGGCGGGGGCCACTGAGTACCGAGTCTGGAGCCGGGGGCAGCGCGGGGCGGAGACAGCATGCAGGAGTCAGAGGGACTCCTCACTGTTGTGAAAAACACCTCAAGGAAAGGTCTTGCAAATACTTACCTAGCACCTCCCAGAGAAATATTCCCCCCCTGCAGGCCTAGGGCACCAGGGCCCATGTCCAATCCCCTGAGGATGTGAAACAGCCCTGAGGGTGGAGACGTGAGCCTGCGTGACCTCGTGCCTTCTGCAGGCTTCTCTGTGCAGGTGGAAGCCCCTCCAGCCCCTCCTAGAGCCGTGACCACCGCGCGAGGGTGCAGGCTGAAGGAAGGCTGCTTCTGGGACCAAGGTCCCAGACCAGCGAGACACAGAGGAGAAGCCCCCTCCTGCCAGATTCCAGCACGGGAGCTCCCCCTAAACCTCGGTGGGAAGGGATGCTGGTGTGTGTGTGTTGTATGTGAGTGTGTGTTTGTATGTAGGTGGTGTGTGTTTGAGAGCATGTATGTGTTGTGTGTGCATATGAGTGTATTGCATGCATGTGTGTATTTGTGAGCATGTGTGTTGCATGCATGTGTGCATTTGTGAGCATGTGTGTTGCATGCATGTGTGCATTTGTGTGTTATGTGTGAGTATGTGCATGTGTGTTTCATGCATGTGTTTGTGTGTGGTTAAGCATAAGTGCATGCTGTGTATACATGTTTGTATGTGTCATGTACATGTGCATAGGTATATGTTGTGTGTTGCATGTGTATCTGTATGTGAGCATATGTTTTTGCATATGTGTGAGTGTGTTGTGTGTGTGAGTGTGCAGCACATGTGCATGTGTATTTGTGTGTGTGGTTTAAAGAGTGATCAAGTGAACTCATGCAGAACCCTCCGAGGTCACACTGCTCAGAGCAGGGGCAGAGCGTGCATGTGCAGGCCTGTCACACTCTTTCCTGTGATGCCAAGTGTGTCCAGAGAGACTCACTTTCCACCACCACCACCACTGTCACCATCGTCACCATCACCACCACCATCATCACCATCACCACCACCATCATCACCATCACCACCACCACATCATCACCACCACCACCATCACCATCATAACCACCACCGCCATCACCACCACTACCACCACCATCACCACCACCATCATTACCATCACCACTACCGTCACCATCACCACCACCATCACCACCACCACTGTCACCATCACCATCACCATCACCATGATCACCATCACCACCACCACTGCCACCATCATACCACCACTACCACCACCGTCACCACCACCACCACTATCATCACCATCACCACCACTACCCTCACCATCACCACCACCACCATCACCACCATCACCACCACCACCACCACCACCATCACCATCATCACCACCACCATCATCACCACCACTACCACCATCACCACCATCACCACCACCACCACCATCACCGTCATCACCACCACCACTGTCATCACCACCACCACTACCGTCACCATCACCACCACCACCGTCACCATCACCACCACCACCGTCACCACCATCACCACCACCACCATCACCACCACCACCACCATCACCATCATTACCATCATCACCATCACCACCACCGTCACCATCACCATCACCACCATCACCACCACCACCATCACCATCATCACCACCATCACCACCATCACCATCACCGCCATCACCATCACCACCACCACCACCATCACTATCATCCCCACCACCATCACCACCATCATCACTACACTATCTAGTTACTACTCTTGGGGGTAATGACTGGATTTTTCTGTTTGCCCGACGTCCTTTCTCCATCTTTCTCTGTGCCACTTATGCTGTATCCCAGCTGCCCACCAGGTAGGAAACTTCACCCTGGGCTCCTTCACTTTCAGGCTTCTGGTTCGGGCTTCAGCCAATTGGAGGTGGTGGCAGGCCATCAGATAGGGGCAGGACAGGTTAGAGGGGCATTGTCCTTCCTTCATCAGCCCTGCTCCCTTGCATTCTAATAGTGGCCATGTTCCTCCAGGAGCACACCCCAGCCAGGTGGCCCCTTCCTGGGGCGCTGACCCTTGCTTTGGTAAGAACTTTCTTTCCCTTGCTCCGTCAGCCCTGAGAGTGGTCACGGCTGCTGCTATCACGGGCCCCTTGATGCCTTGGGTGGTCTGGTTTTTCTCTCAACCTGCCAACACTTCCCAAAATGCTCTTTTCATTAACAAACCTCTTCTGAACCCCTGATGAGTGGGCCATCTGTCTCCTGCCGAGATTCTGAGAAGTATCTGTCCTGCAGTGTGCCAGCGTGCCACACACAGCCTGGAGAATCCCCGCTGAATCCATACAGGGCAGTACCACCTCAGAGCGTTGGGTGGCACCTGTGACCGAGTGTCTAGGCTGCACTCAGGGGTGCAGTCCTGCCCCAGGGCCCTGCGGGCCTGAAGGGGAGCTGGGGCTCGGGCAGGCAGGGCTGGGCAGCTCCAGGCTGGGGTGGTGAGAAAGCAGGAAGGAGCCCGGGGGACGCAGACAGGCCTGGGTGTGGAGGAGACTCCTCCGTGACTGGAGAGTGGTCCACAGTAGACCCCAGCACCGGCCCTGGCGGCCCCGGGCTGTGAAGGCCTGTGTGCGCTCTGGTGTCCAGGGGCCTTGGTGTCCAGACCCTGATCATGGAGACCCATCATACCACGCCACGCCAAGCCATGCCACGTGGGGAAACACAAAGCAGGCCCTCTCTCCTCCGGGCCAGAAGCCCCTCCTGTCCTCGGCCGTCCCTGCCCCCTTCCCTTCCTATTTTCTGTCTTTGCCCTTCCCTTGTCCCCCCAGTCCTGTGTTTGCAGAAGCAGCTCGCTTGTTTCCCTATTTCCCCTCCCTCCCTAGTCCCGTGCCCCCCATTCTGAAGCCTCAGATCAGATGGAACGGAACGTCAGTGGCTCCTGCTGTCAGCTGACTGTGACCTTCCAAAGAAAGAAACCCTTAGAGCAGGGGTAAAACAGGAACCACGACGAGCCTCTGGGCTGGCCTCTTCTGTCCCCTGTACCCCAGGACGGAGCCCAGAAGGGGAGACTCCCAGGGAGGGTCTGCAGGAGCAGACGGGAGGGACTTTGTCATTTCTGAGCCAGCTCCTTCCTGAGAGCGTCGCCACTGCCAAGCCTCAGGGGTGTCCAAGGCTCACTGGAGCAGCAGCCCCTGTTCCCGCGGTCAGAGCCAGCCTCGCCCGACAGGTGCTGGCTGGGGAGGAATGTTGGTTTCCGTGGAGCCCAGGGTGGGGCGGGGGGCTGGCGCAGGCCGAGGCTCTGCTTCCCTCCTCTGGGTGCCTGGCCCCTTCCAGGGTCCAAGGAACCCCGTCCCTTCCAGACCTGACACTTGGGTTCCTGTGGTCCCTACTGCTGCCTTTGGCACCTCCTCCCCCTTCCTCTCCTGTTCTTCCCCAGTGACAGTGGCTGTGGCCACACTGAGCCCCTGCGGGCCACTGGGCAGCCCACCCTTTCCGTGAGCACACCCCTCACTCTGTGGCCATGAACTACATCCCAGAGATCTGGGGGTGTCCTAAGAGCCTATGACAAAGCCACTGTTTCTTTGGAATCTCATTTTTATGTACCACTGAACTCATTCCCGTGCTGCGTTCTCTGCTGCCCCGTCAGTGCTGCGCCAGTAGGAGAATGAAGTCTTTCCCCCAAAGCCTCCGCATACGGAGACTGCTCCAGGACAGAGCGACATCTCAGCCTGGGCGCCGCCTGCCCCGCCCGACAGATCGGCGCAGCGTGGTGTGGGATGCTGGTGACAGCTCACCACACCGACCGTCGGGCCACTGGAGAACCACACGGTCACCCAGCCGTGGGCAGGGGCCGGGACCCAGAGCCCAGTTCTGGCCCTCACAGAGCAGGGCGGGGACCCAGCCCTCTGCACAAAGGCCCGTGCACCAAGCGGGAGGACCCCAGCTACAGGCTGCCCGGCCCCTGGGACCCACCCGTGGAGGCACGATGGGGGGCTTGTGCTCTGCTCACCTGATCAGCCCGGGCCCTGGGCCTGGCACCACGGAAGAGGCGAACGAGGGGAGGGGAGGGTCTTGGGGAGCCCCCAAGCTGCTGGCAAGGCCACAGCAGAGTGTGGTTGGAAGGATAATGGCCCCATCCTAGTCCTGGAACCTGTGAACGTGTCACCTTGCAAGGCACAGGGGAGTTAAGGCTGGTAATCACCCGACCTCAAATGGGAGAGATGACCCTAGGTTCCCTGCACAGGCGCGGTGGGAGTGTGGGGATCCTACTCGGGGACGGATGTCAGAGAGATGTGCCGCTGGCTTTGAGTGGAGGACAGGCCGCAGGCCAAGGCGTGCGGCAGGTGCCTCTAGACGCTGGCAAAGGCCCCCCCCCCCCGAGCCTTCCCTGCGCTCGGGGAGCAGCAGCCAGCCGACACCTTGGCCTTAGTCAGTGGGACCGCGTGGGGACGGTGACCTCTGGAACCGTAAGAGAATAAATTTGTGGCTTTAAAGCCACTAAATCTTTGGTCCGTTGTCACGGGAGTGACAGGAAACTCAGAGACTGAGCAGTGGGGTGTGGGACCCTCAACAGCCCTCTGCGGTGGGCCTGGGGCAGCGGCGACCTGCCCGAGCCTGGGAGTCTCCACGGGCAGCGCGAGGATGCGCACACGCTCCTCGCGGGGCTGGGACGGTGGAGTGAGGCCACACGCGTGGCCCACAGCACGCTGCCCGCGCTGGGTAGGGCGGTTTCCTCATCAGGGCCAGCTCCTCCCACCCCAGGACACCACCGGGGGGTCGACAGGCTGCAGGGATGGGGAGGGGACACACAGGCTGGCAGCCCCAACCAGGGAGCATGTCCCCCCAGCGATGACAAGGTGTGAGCGTCAGGCCCAGGCCAGGGCTCCGCCCTTGCACCCCGCGTGGGTCACAGGTGAGAGGAGACTGATCCCACCTGACCTGAGGCTGCGAGGGGAGCCCGGCTGGACGGACCCCCAGCAAGGAGCCTCGGGAGCACCTGGCTCCCGGCTGCCCCAGCACCCTAAGAGGCAGCCATCTTCTGCAGGTGTCGGGGTGTGGAAGGGCTTGGGGGCTGGTGCAGGAGCTGGGGGCAGGTGCTGGGTGGGGGACCCCGTGGGCTGTGGAGCGGAAGGCTGGACACACAGGGGCAGGGAGAGCGCCAGGTGGGGCCCACGCACAGCAGGGAGGAGGCAGAGGGACGCCAGGAGGGGCTCGGGGTGGCTGGGACGGGCTGGTCGTGTTTGTGCCCGGCGGATCTGGAGCGAGGGTCCCCGACGCTGCCACACCCAGCCCTGACAGGAAGGGGCGATCCTGGGGTCCCGGCAGCTCCTCCCTGGATCCCTCCGTCTGTGTGGGTTTCCTGGGGCGACTGTGACAAAGGGCCACAGACCAGTGGCTTAGAACAGCAGAAGTTCATTCCCTCACGTGTTTGAGGCCAGAAGTCCAAAATCAAGGTGTCAGCAGAGTTGGTTCCTTCTGGAGGCTCCAAAAGAGGGTCTGTTCCAGGCCGGGGTGGTGGCCGGTGATGCCTGGGGCCTGGTTGGTGCTGCGTCACTGCTGTCCCTGCTTCCGCCTGCTGTGGCCTCCCTGCCACTCCGTGTCCAGGTCTCCCTCTCTCATAAGGATGCCAGTCACGGGCGTGGGGCCACCCTGCCCCAGCAGGACCTCACGCTAACGCGCCTACACCTGCAGAGACCCTGTTTCCAACAAGGTCTCAGTCACGAGTGCCACTGAACACATCTCTGTGAAGGTCACAATTCCACCCACAGCACGACCCACACCAACCGCGTCCGGACACCCAGGATGACCCCGGAGCACAGAGGGATTTTGTGTCGGGGGCCCCCACACAGGGCAGGCCAGGGGTTCCAGGGCTGTGAGCGACGCCCTCTTCCACCCACCAAGGCCAGCGCCAAAGCTCCTCTCTCCTCCCGCCATCGGGCCGCCCAAGCGGGAGGGTGGGGCCGGCCCCCCGGGCTGCAGGGAAGGATAGCACGAGTCCCGCGGGGCTTCGAGGCAACGCTGGCCAGTGGCCTGCACTGCGGCCTGTGGCTCAGACCAGCCACACAGAGGCTGCAGGCCGGGCAGGAGGGCCTGGTGGTCAGGGCAGCGCACGGGGCATGGGGACGAGCCCCACTGTCGTGGGCGGGGTGTGGACCCTCTGGGCTGGGGCTCCTCCCCAGCAGGGCAGGACGGTGGGTACAAACACACCCCCCTCAGGGGTGAACCGAGGGGGCTTGGAGCACCTACAAGGGCCCCGCACACGTAAGGGTCGTTAACAGAGGCCAGGGAGTGTCTCCTGGGGAAGGGTCAGTGTCACCCCCTTGCCTCCTCCAGTCCCCCTCCAAGCCCAAAGGGCAAGTCTGCCACTGGGCAAAGGCCGGTCCCTCGGGGTGTCCCAGCTGCTCTGTTGAGGCACAAGTGTCACTGGGCAGGACATCCTATCCAGGAGTCAGGAGGCGGGGCCAGGCGGGGCTGCTGCCAAAGCGCCCTGTGAACGCGCTGCCGCGGGCTGTGGGGGTCTAGTGCCCTCTCCCGAGAGCTGCTGGCCACAGTGGGACCCCGACTGGCCACAGTGGGACCCCAGCCGGCCCTGCTGAGTCAGCCCTGCTCTCTGCCCTGCGGGGGCTGCTAAACAGGAGCATGTGGCCCGGCCTCGGAGTCCCGTGCCCAGACCTAACTGTGAGGGGCTCAGCTGCAGGACTCCCCTCCCTGCCCATGGGTACCGGGCACTTTCACTCCTTTCTATCAGGGGAATGACCCTAAAAAGGGATGCGTCTCCCAGGGCCTTTTCCATTCCGGAGACAGGATCCGGGTGGGGGAGCCCAGAATGTCCCCAGCTGAGGCTTGGGGCACTGACCTGTGGCTGGGGATGGGATCGGCAGGGCAGGAGTCTGCCCGGGGTCTGCACAGGGTCCTACACACCAGCGAGTCTGTCCTCACTGTTTGAAAGCCACCCAGACACGAGGCCGGGCCTGGCTGCGGCCCCCAGCCTGGGCCTCTGCAGGGAGGAGCTGTCCCAGAGCTCAGCGAGCCGCAGGCAGACGGCGCAGGGCAGCTACCAGGGAAGCCGTGCGTCCCCTGCTGGGCCCTGCGTGTCCTCAGAGCCACGGGCACAGAGAGGCGCCGCTGTCTCTTAGCGACCCGTGTCCTGGGCGGGCACGCTCTCGCTGCCAGGCGCATTCCTGCATGCGGCGAACCTGCGGGCCCTGGAGCACCGCTGGGGAGGCCACGCCACTGCCCGGCTCACCCAGGACTCTGGCACTCGGACCCCTGGACTCCAGGAAGGGCAGTGGCCCACCATGGCGAGGGACGTGGTGGGCATTCCTAGCCCTCCCCACCCCGGGCAGGAGGGCCTGGTTCTGCTCCCAGGGACCCACTGCCTCTGCCTCTCCCAGGGGAGCTGAGGGCTCCCCACTACCGGGATCTCTCCCTAAGCACCTGGGCCTGCAGCGAGGGTGCATTTTTCTGTCCCCCTTACCTGAGCCTCAAGGAGCCCCATTCACTTTGCCAAGGAGACCCCCGAGGGCCCGGCCTCCTGCCCGACACTACCTTAGGGGAGGTAGAGGACGCCTGGCCTCTCCCCCACGGCCGGCCTGGGCTCCCACCTCCGCAGCCAGGGCTGCCCTCTCCCTCTCCCTGGGACCTCTCTGTTCTCGGGTTGTGGACACTGACCCCGGGGCCCCCCCTCCCACCGCACTGTGGGGCTGGGAGCTGGCAGTGCAGCTGCTGCGGCCAGGTGCCCGTCCCAGCTCCTCTCCGCTGGGCACCCCCCGCCCTCCCGGGAGGCCTTGGCTGTGAGTCACCATCTCTGCCAAGCAGAGCAGGTGGAGTGGCCCGGCCTGTGCAGCTTCAGAGGCCACACTGGGGCCCAACCCCGAAGGCGGCCTGGGAGGGCGGCCCTGCCCCGCTTCATGGCGCCTGGGCTACTGCCGGGCATGGCTGCCGGCGGCTCATGCGGCCCAGGCCTGGCACCATCATGGGTCTCCTGGGTGTTGTGAGGCCTGGCTCTGCCCTGAGTGGGTCAGAGGTCAGGGTCTGTGCCCGGGGGGCCTACACAGGCCCCAGCAGGCCCGGAGGAGAAGGGCAGTCACTGGCCCTTAACTGGTCCGGCCCTAAGGTGGACCCACACGCAGAGTCGGGGCGAGGGACACAGCAGGGCCTGGGGCACAGGGAGAGGGAGGCCCTGGGGTCTGAGCCACACCGTGGGGCCTGACAGAGCCCCACGGTCACACACAAGCGCCTGGCATTCCCGTCCCGGCTCTGCTCTGGCCAGGTGGCACCCTCTTTCCCTGTCTGTTCACCGGGCGCTTACGTTCAAGACGGGAGGTCGCTCCTCCTGACCCCTGCGGTGGGCCGAATGGGGGTCCCTCAGATGTCTGCGGGACTGGGACTGTGCCCACCCCTGGACGCAGGGCCTTGCAGTGCTACTAAGGCGAGACCAGGTGAGGCCCCAAATCCAGTGACTGGTGTCCTCACCAGAGACAGACAAGGAGAAGCACAGGGACACACAGGGACACAGGGACACAGGGAGGAGGGCCGCATGGAGGCAGGCAGGGCTAGAGTGATGCGACCCACCGGCGGCAGGAGAGGCAGGGACGGGGCTTCTCTCAGAGCTGCCAGAGGGAACCAGCCCTGCCAACACCGCGACCTCGGACCACCAGCCTCCGGAACTGCTGCAGGTTAACCCCCGGCCCGAGGTCCTTTGCCACAGCAGCCCCTGGACACGGACACACCCAGATGCTTGAGTTAGGGTCGCACAGTGACGAGACACAGAGCCCCCTCAAGCCCCCGAACCTGGCAAGCGGCAGAACAGGGGTTGGGGTTCCGGATGGAGTGGGTGAGGGAAGGCCCTCGGGCCCGGGGAGAAGGGTCTGCAGTGCCATGGTGGGAGGGGTCAGAATGTGGCCCCTCCACTCCCGAAACCAGAGCCCGCCCCACGCAGACTGCCTGGGAGCCCTCGCCAGGCGCCTGCTCCTCCTCCTGCTGTCACTGGCACCCATATGGCTTCCTGCGCCTCCTGGCAGGCAGCCCCGAACCTGAGGGTGTCAGTGGAGGAGCAGACAAGCCCTGGACCCCACGCCAGGGGGCAGGGGCTCTGGGGCCCTGGGGCCAGTGGAGCCCGGGGCAAAGGGTCTGCTGGGACGGGAGGCGCCCAGCTGCTTCCCTGCTGGGCCCGACGGTCGCCAGGCTGGCGGGGGTCCCCGAGAACCCTCCTACTGGATTTTTGGAGGAGCGGAGGTGGTGACCAACTCTCCTTGTGAGCGAGGACAAATGGCCTGCGCAGCAGAGTGGAGGACAGTGGACGAGGGAGAGATGCTCACACCTGGGTCCTGCGACCCCATGAGCTCCACAGCAGCACGCGGGCTCGACCCCGGTCAGCTGCGGGGTGCCAGGCGGACAAGAACCCCCACCCCAGGGCTTGCTGGGGGCACAGGGCGGGAGCAAGTGGGTGCAGTGAGTCCGGGGCTCCGGGAGCTGCGAGGGGACACGGGACCCCAGCTTTCCTGCCTGGAGGAGTTGCTCGAGTAGGTCCACTGAGGCGTAGCCGGCGCCCGCGGGTGCCTGGGCCGAGGGGCAGAGGAGGGAGGCGGCCAGGCTGTCGAGGGTGGTCACTGCCGGACGCCGGGGGCTCCCTGAAGGCTCCCGGGCAGGGGACACACAGACTCACCTCGGCCCAGGGCGGGTGGGGGCTGGGGGCGCCTTCTCGGAAGGCTGTGCAAGGCTGGTGTCGAATGTCCGGGTGACTCACATCTGCTCCTGCCCCGGCATCGGGGTCAGTGACGAACGGGGGCTGGGAGGGGACCCGTGGGGTGACACAGTGGGACTCGAAGGGGAGTGAGTGTGCGTCCCGCCCCCGCCAGCTGTGTTTCTCACGGGACACTTTCATCTCGGTGCGATTACAGGTTTCCAGTCGCGGCCAGGGCCCTGCCAAGTCCCTCCATTAGCTGGAGTCCCTCGGTGGCCACAGGGTGGCAAGCCCCCTGCTCCGGGAGCTGCCAGGGCAGCGCGGGGGAGGGAGAATTCCAGCTTCCGCCCCCCGCCCCCCCGAGGCCCGACCCCAGTGCTTGCATCACGGAAACTGCTTTTAAAAACCCAGCTCATGGGAGGCACGGAGGACGTGGGCTCGGTGCTGGGCTGAATGTGCAGGCTGCCTGTCCCCTGGGCCTCCTCCCTGGGCCCCCAGAGCTGTGATGTCACTGTGACTCCCTGCAGCTGCCAAGCGCCTGCCGCGGAGGCCCCTCCTCGCCTGCTCAGCACTGACGCAAATCAAAAGCCTCCAGCTCTCCGAGCAGCTGCCACCCGCTACTCAGCTGGCAGCCCTGCAGGGGGGCGGCTCAGGCGGGCCTGCCTCTGAGACCATCAGCTGTTCTGCAGAGGGAGGGCCGCGGCGCGTGGGGCCCCCGAGGTCAAGGAGAGGCAGCCGCCGGGGACCGCGGGTCCACCTGCCAGGCCAGCTCCTGCTCACCTCCCTGCGCTCAGGTGCCAGGTCCTTTGGCCCCGGTCACTGGCCATTTGGCCAGAGTGGCCCTGCCAGGCCAGCGTGCACCGGAAGGCAGGCGTCACACCCACCCAGGGGCTGAGGATGACACGTGGGTGTGGGGGCGAAGGGCAGCTGTGTGGGGGTCCTGCTTCCTCTGGGTCTTTACAGCTGGGCTCGTGCGGCAGCCGGTCTGAGCCCCAGTAGCCGGCCTCCCTCGGCCTCCCAGGGGCTGGCCTCGCCTTTCAGGAGCCCCTCACCAGAGCGCTCCCAGCCACGTGAGTGCACGCGTGGGGCTCCTTGGAGGAGGGCGTTTCCTGAGACCTGAGGACGGGAGCATCCTCTGGGCACCAGCAGACGGGAGGCAGCACGGAGAGCTCAGCTGCCCGGGAAGGGCCACCCACAGCCACAGACACACTCTGCCAGCCAGCCGGGTGCTCCACGCTTCCTCCAACACACACTCATACATGCACACAGGTGTACATGCATATCCGTGCCCACACATGCACACACAACACATGCATGCACAAATACGTGCACACAAGCACCCATATGAGAAGCACTTGCACAGGATGGCACATGTGCACAGAATGCACATGGGAGTGCAGCACATGTACTTGTGCACAGACATATGTGTGTATGCACATGCAAGCGTACCTTCACACACGCAACAGGACCCGGTGTTTGTCAGGAGTTGACCACTTTCTCTGCAACACAAGGACCCTCCCCTCCCTCTCTGTCCCCTCCCAGCCACACACTCACTGTGCAGCCAGGACTGAGACCCTCTGCCCTGAGCTCCATGGACACAGACAAGCGGGTATCCAGGGGCTGAGGACAGCCACCTGCGGGTGGCAGAGGGGCAGCTGCTCAGGGTCGAGGGCGGTTCCAGGTGGGCAGGGCAGCACTGAAGCCAAGGACGATGGCATGAGGTCCCACCTCAGGGGCACTTTGCCTTCAACAGGCAGCCTGGGGTGAGGACAGAAGTCCTTCCGTCCCCCCCACAGGCAGAAGTCTCGGGGCATGGTGCACGTGACACTGCGGTGTGCAGAGAAGCCATCCTGTGTGCACAGCCCAGTCAGAGCGGGGAGAGAGGGGACACAGCAGCTGTGACCTCTGGGCCACTGCAGATGCCACCGGGGGGGCGGCCCTCAGAGGACAGGACCCTCCGTGGGGAAGTGCCTGCCGGGGACGCAGCCTTTGCGTCCTGCCCGGAGACGGGACCCACAGGCACCGGCGCTGTTCACCCTCCACCCGTCCCACCCACAGCCCACAGCCCACAGCCCTCGACTTGGCCTTGCTCTGAGACGAGCTGCTTCAGCTGCACCGTGCTGGCCCCAGGGATCCAGGCAACCTGGGGCCACCGACTAACCCGGGGACAGCCCCACCTCTGCATGGGGGCCATGGACACTGGGTTACCCGTGCGGTCACGGAAACCAAAAGGTGCTCATTCCCCTCGCAGACGGTTGAGGCGCCAACGTCCAGAACAGTGCGGGAACCACGTGGGGTTAGGAGGGAAGCTCCCATGGCCAGCAGACAGGCGGGGCTCAGCGGGACCCCCAGGCCAGCCGGCCGCTCCCAGTGGGGGCATCTCCTGCCAGGGCCGGGTCTGCGTGCTTCCCGAGGGCTGTGGCCTCCCATGGCAGGGCCGGCTGGCATCGGCGGGCTGCAGGCCCCGGGCCTGGGAGAAACGGGGGCTCCCGCCGCCCGGCACGTTCCCCTGGGAAGCCGGCGTGGGGCTCTCCAGCCTGCCGAGCCCCGTCCTCTCCACAGACGCCCTGTCAGCTTCCCGCTGCTGCCCCGGCTGGAGCTAGCTTGGGAGGTGTTTTGTTTTAAGAACTTAAATCGGGGGTCCCCAACCTATGGTGAGTTGCAGAATTATGTCGTTATATATTACAATGTAATAATAATAGAAACAAAGCGCACAGTAAGTGTAATGCACTTGCATCATCCCGAAACCATCTCCCCCTCCCTGGTCCGTGGAAAAAATGTTTTCCGTGAAAATGGTCCCTGATTCCAAAAGGCTGGGGACGCTGACCTAAACCACTGGCCACGGTCATGCTCCCATGTGGCTGGACTGGCGGCTGTCACCTGCAAGTCGGGGCAGGGCGGGGTGGGTCTCCACCCCCAGGCACAGCACAGGGTCACAGCGGTGGGAGGAGCCCGCCCCACCCGGCGGGGCAGGCCATGCTCGGGGGAGCTGACGCGGCCCAGCGGCCCGGCCCTTCCCTCTTTACAGGTAAACAGCGCCCGCGGCCCCAGACGGGCGGGTTTCTGCTTGTGCAAGCAGAGCGCCTGTCGATATTCTCCACACGACAACCTGCCCTTTGGTTCGTAAGACGTAAATATTTGCTCCGCCACTAAGCAAACAGTCAGAAGTTACCCTGTAAGTGGAGTGTGCACGCTGCTGCCCCCCAAACCCCAGAGCAGCTCTTTGCAAACGGTGTGAGGGCTCAGGCTGGGCCGTGGCTCCCAGGAGCGTGGACGGTGGCTGAGAGCCCCAAGCCCAGGGCCCCGGGCAGGAAGCGGAGTTTGGGTGGAGGGGGACTGGAGAGGCCGTGTATGAACACGGGCACACAGCACGCTCGCGGCAAGAGCCACACAGATACACAAGGACAAATGGGCAGGACCACGCTGTCCCGGGCCCCAGCTGTGGAGCGGGAGAGCTCTCCTGGGCAGGAGGGCAGCCCCTTCTCACAGCACCCCTCCCTGGACAGCTGACAGCCCGGGAACCCCACAGGCAGCAGGCCCAGCAGGGCTGCCCACCTCTCTGGGGACGTGTCCACGACAGCCCCACGTAGGTCCTGCCGCGGTCCCTGCTCGCTTCCTTCAGTGTTCCCGGCGAGGCCGGGGAGCCCTCAGGAGCGGGGTGCACACCCTGGACCCCAGCCCTTGCCACGCAGCTCCTCCTGGGTGTCCCCCCACCGGAACGGGGCTGTGTTCTGGCCGAGAGCAGGGCTGGGACTGACCCATGAGGACCCCCACAGACGTGGCTTCGATTCCGCTCTGGGCCGGGGGAGGAGGAAGGGGGCCCAGCTGCCCAGACCCCAAAATCTCCTCCACGCCTGCTGCGTCAGCCCTTGGAGCCCGGTTTCCCGTTTCCGAGAGAGAATTATGAGAATCACGTGCCTGGCTGGAGCCCAGTGAGTTCTGCCCCCTCCGTTTCAGTGACATTTCTCCAGGGCCCTCTGGGTTTGATGGGGGCTCCCAGGGCCTGGGTGGGGGTGTCTCTTATCTGTGTTCTGGCGGCAGGAGCCAAGGATTAGGCAACAAGGCAACGTGAACAGGCGGAGGGCAGAGGGGGACTCGTGGTCATCCCGTGTCTACCACGTGACCCCACAAGAACCGGCCAGTGCTGGGAAACGGTGCACACAGAAGTGCTCGGGTCTCGTCCCCACCCCAGGGGTGCTGGGCCCCTCCTCCTCCTCAGCTCCTTCCTCTGCTCCTGCGTCCTCCTGCCTTCGTGCGGCAGCCCCAGCCCCGAGTGTCTGGGCCCAGTTTTAACATGTCCTTCTTGCTTCTCAGGGTCTCAGGTCACCAAGGAGAGCCCTGTCAAGGGGCTGTGACCCCACTCTGCCACCCCACTCGTCCTGGAGGAGACACCAGCTTCTCCTGTTCCCAAAGACCAGACAGGATCCCGCCAGGTGTCCCTCTGCATTCCCACATTCCAGAAGGTTCCCAAGGGCAGAGGTCATTTGACAGGGCTGCCTGTTGACGGGCAGGTCTGCCTCTGGTAGAGCATGTGCCACCTCCATGTCCAGCTGCACCCGCCTGTCCTCTGAAGGATGGTCCCCTCTCCCCGACGGGGTGCACTAAGTGGGGAGCAGAGGCCCCCGAGACTGTCCTAGGTCCAGCTACCCGGTGCCCGGCCCCACAAGGGAGCAATGGGAAGCCACCGCCCCAGATGCCTTCGCCTGCACCGGCACTGCGGAAGGGCATCTGTCCGAGGGCGCCCCCACGGCTCCTGCTGCCTGGGAGCCCCAGCTCCAGACCCAGGTGGCCTCAGGAGCTGGGCACCGGTGACCACCGTCCGCCTCCGATACAGAAGCCCTGGAGTTCAGCAGTGTTGGCTTCCTGGCTGCCACCGATGGACCCATCCTCAACGCGTTGACGTGGACTCTGCGCCCAGGAAGGGGACCCAGTGGGATGTTCCCTAGATGGGGCATCCTCACCCACAGTCTGGCAGGTCCCAGACCCCATCGAGTGGGTCAAAAGGAGCAATGGCTCTGTCCCGTCCGTCTGTCTCAGGCACCAGTGCCATCCACAGCCCCCGGGGCCTGCCCGCCGAGCACCAGGATGCAGGACAGCAGCCTTCAGTGAGCTGGCCTGACCCTCGGTCCATAATGAGAGGCCCACGCCACCACCTCCCACGGCCACCAAGGAGCCCTGCGGTGACCCCAGCCCCAGGCCTTATGGCCGGGACCCCCTGCAGCAATGACCTGGCTGAAAAGGCTGGATGGCCCCCACACCCGCAGACACGTACCCGCGCCTTCCAGGTGGTTCTCCCTGTTGTCCCCAAAGCGCAGCTGACCGGTCAGACCTCGTGCCTGAGAAGCGAGGGTCCCGCCCCGCCCCCATGCGAGAAACTGCTCCTGGCCCCCCAGCCAGCGCGCTCAGGGGAGGGGAGTGGCGTCCTACCTCTCAGGTCTCGAAAGAGTCTTCGTTTTTTCCCCAACCATTTAAATATGTTAAAATATTCTTTCTTGGCCCGGCACAGCCGGGCCTCTCATCACCCGGGCTGGCTAAGGAGTCCGACTCCCAGCTCTAGCAACTGCCCAGGAACAGGGGCACAGGTGCAGTCGGGGCCCTCGTTCCTCTGGGGTCCCCGAGCTGGACCCCCACACAGGCCTGGGGAGCTGCGGCCAGGACAGCAGGAGTCGCCTGCGGGGAGAAAGGGGACCCAGCAGAGAGGAGCCGGGAGGGGGCTGCCCTGACGCCCCCTCCTCCTGGGACTCCCAACAAAATCCCTTTTGTGCTTATTTTGGGTTCGGATCTTGTTTCCTGCAACCCTCAAAGTCCTGGTGCTCAAGGTTCCCCTTGACACTCCAAGGGGAGGACATGGAAGGTGACGTCCCCAGGGCCCAGCAGGGCGGGGACAGGATGAGGAAGGCGGGCGAGACGCAGGCAGGACCCAGGGGCTCCGGGGACAGGGCGGCACCCATGAGAGAGCAGATGGCGCACCTTGAAACCCGACATTCCACTGGACCCCAAGCGCACAGCCCTGAGACGGCCTTTTGTCCCACATCACAGCCAGGGCAGTGCGGACATGTCCCCCTGTCCCAAAGCCCCCTCCTGCTGCTGTGAGTCACGTCCCTGACCCTCTCCTGACCCTCCAGGGCGCCTCAGCCTCACGTGGGGACCTGTAGCTGAGCCAAGAGGAGCCCGAGGAGCCAGCAGCCGTGTCGGAATATTCCAAAGGCTCAGAGACTGTCATAGCCTGTGATATGAATCACATATATCACATATAATCACATATATCACATTTGTGATAAAAATCCCCAAATGTTCCAGGACAGGAAACCAGTTTACCCTTTAGATTCACCCTGCCCCTGGCTCCGCTAACACAGTCGCTCCGCAGCCGCAGCCTGAGCAGTCTCTCGCTGGAAGCCACACGTCTGTCCAACAAGGGGCTGAAACATCTTGTGGCAGAGGCAGGGATGCGAGACCAGCTCCTTGCAGCAAAGCGTCCTTGCTCTGAGGTGGTGGTTTGTCTTTTGTCTGAGGGAACCAGGGGCTGAAGCTTCAGGAGGGGCCAGCACCTCCCGAGCGAGGCCTCGGCCTGCAGGGAGCGGACGCTGCGGCCTGTCCCCCCGAGTGTCCTCTGCCCCGGGCCTGCGAGGCTGCGGGAGGCTGGGCCTCCACCCCGCCACCCTGACCCCCTCTGCCATGGGGTGCCCGTGACCTGTGCTGGGGCCGGCCGGGCATCTCCCGCCACGGGGCCTGGTGGCCTAGCGAAGGCAGCACCTGCAGAGGAAGGAGGGTGACAGGCGACCCCTGCTACCCTCTCCCGGAGACCAAGGCACCCATGGTGTCATTAACACTCAAGTTGTGGTCTTCTGGCTTCCGGGGAAGTTCTCTTTCTACACCCCTGGGGGGAGGCTGGACAGGTGATAATTTTGGAAAATAGTTTTGTTTTTTTTAATTGTGCATTAAACTCATCCAGCGTCATAGCTTCTATTACATATATATGAATGTATGTATAGACTCTTCAAATATGTAGTGAATCAAATCGAGTAGCCGAGCGTATTTTACCATAATTTCTACACAATGTCCCATACATAATGATTGCGTTTAAAATACCTGCAAAAATGTTAATATGATGCTTGAGTCCTCTGGCAATTTAACTGACCTCCTGAAGCCTCAACTGAATCAAGGCATGTTCTGGGAGCAGGGGGGTGCCTGGGACACCTCAGGATCTGACCCCAAAGTCATTCTCTTCATCTCTGGACTCACTTCTTCCCCTCCCCCTCCTCCCTTCCCCTCCTCCTTCCTCCCCTCCTCATTCTCCTTCCTCTTCCCCTCCTC
>CM052436.1:1646363-1674973 GCA_028533085.1 Varecia variegata | reverse complement strand
GGTGGAAGAATAGATCAATGAACCAGAGTAGAGAATCTAGAATAGACTGAGGCCAATATGCTCAGCTGATTTTTGACAAAGGTATGAAAGCAATTCAATGAAGGAAACATAGTCTTTTCAACAAATACTGCTGGAACAATGGATGACAATAGGCCAAAAAAAAAGTTAACCTGGACCTAACCCTCACACCTCATACAAAAAATTAACTCAAAATGGATTATAGACTTAAATGTAAAACTATAAAACTTTTAGGGAAAAATAATAGGAGAAAATCCTTGGGACATAGGGCTAAGGTGAAAAGCTCTTACACATAACACCAAGAGTATAATCTATAAAAGGAAAAAAATCAATAAATTAGACATTATCAAAATTAAAAACTGCTCTGTAAAAGAACCTGTGAAGAAGATTTTTAAAAAACCAGCTATGGACTGAGAGAAATTATTTGCAAAACACAAATCCAACAAAAGACTTGTATCTAGAATATACCAAGAACTCAAACTCAAAAGTAAGAAAGAAAAATACAATTAGAACATGAGTAAAAGACATGAACAGACATTTCACAAAAGAGGATACACAGACAACAAATAAGGACATGAAAAGATGTTCAACATCATTAGCCATCAGGGAAATGCAAGCAAATTAAAACTGCAACACACCTATCAGAATGCCTAAAATAAAAAGTAGTGATAATACCAAATGCTGGTTAGGCTGTGGAGTAAGTGGATCACTCACACATTGCTGGTGGGAGTGTAAAATGGTACAGCCACCATTCTGGAAAACTTGGCAATTTCTTACAAAACTATAAAATAAAAATGCACTTACCATACGACCCAGTAATTGTACTGTCAGGCATTTATCCCAGAGAAATGGAAACATACATTCACACAAAACCTATTCACAGATATTCACAGCACCTTTCTCAGTAATAGCAAAAAACTAGAAAAAATCCAAATGTCTTTCAATGGCATAATGGTTAAACAAATTATGATATTATCCATACCATGGAGTACTATGTAGCAATAAAAAGGAACAAACTATTGATATATGGAACAATTTGGATGGCTCTGAATGAAAAAAGTTGATCTCAAAGGTTATTTACTGTATGCCATCTTTATGACATTCTTAAAATAACAAAATTAGGGAAATGGAAACTACATTAGCTATTATTGCCAGGGCCTAGGCATAGGGAATGGGCGGCTGTGGCCATAAAGAGACAGCAGAAAGAAGCCCTGCAGTGCTGGAACAGCTCTGTATCTTGAGTGCAGTGGTGGTTACGTCAATCTACAAATGTCATAAATGGCATAAAACTCCGCACATACACATGCACACACACACAAATGAGTACATACAAAACTGGTGAAATACGAAGAAGTCCAGCTAAAACTGGTGAAACTAGAATAAGGTCTGTGGATTGTAGCAACGCCAATTTCTTGGTCTTTATCTTGTGCTACAGTTATGCAAGATATTACCACTGAGGAAAACTGGGTGGAGGGTACACGGAACTTCTCTGAACTTTTTGCAACTTCCTGTGCACCTGTAAGTACTTCCAAAAAAATTTTAACTAAAAAAATAAACTGGATTGGGACTGTAAGTGTACAACTATATAAATTTACTGAAAATTATCAAACTGTATACTTTTATAATAGAAGTATTGTGTTATATAAAATATACCCCAATAAAGCTGTTTCAAAGAAACGATAATCAAACCCTGATATATTTCCCTATTTAAAGTAAATGCTCATATGCAACAGGCTGTTAAGCACAAAATTTTCAAGATTCCTTCAAATCTTTCTGTAGTTCATTTTTTATTTTAGCTGATATACTTAGTGTAAGTTAATTTTTCTTTAGAAAGTTTCTTGAAATGTTGTACTAATGCTTACAACAACTTCCTTTTATTATCTTAAAGGTAGCAAGTCTTTCCTAACAAATTAAAAATATAGATAAAAGGCATTATATGTAACCAAAATGTTTGTACCCCCATAATATTCTGAAATTTGAAAAAAAAAGAAAATAAATAAATTGAAAAAAACTCAAAAAAAGAGTACCAATGTTAAAATTTACATATTTACAATTTTCAAATAAAATAACGCTCTAACTTACAAAAATAACATGGGTAACAAAAAAACAGCAGTCCATATTTCAGTTAGTTGACTGACCTTGGAAGGTGCGTGCCATAAGAAAACAACACATGGAGAGATGGAAACCATAGTAAGCAACTGAGATGCCTGCTCCTCAGAGAGGAAACAGTTTAACTCTGCACATTATCTGTAACACTTTCACACACTTAGGAAAGCCACTAAGTAAGCTCCTCAAGCAGATACTTCGTGAAAAGCCGTGTCTAACCTTAAAGTAACAGCATAGTCCTTCAAAAGTAATTCAATATTCTCCAACAGTTGCACCTACACCATGAAGCTGGGACCTTTTCCTCTAGAGTTCAAAGGCTGCTATTGTCAGGACTCCTCCCTGGCCAGCCTCCTGACATAATAAACAGATATCAAGTCCCAACACGCCTGCTGTACTGACCCCAGGCAATCCCCGTGGAGGAAACATCCCCACCAAGGCCAGGAACAAAGCCTTCCCTGTTCCAGCAGCCTTTCTTTAGGGGTTCAGGAGCTACTGCTCACACAGCACACTTCTTTATGATTTTGAATCCATACCTTATTTCTGACCTTTTCTTACATACTGGATTCAGTAACTTCTGCCTTTTCCTAATTATTTTTACTCATAAGGAAGTACTTACTAACAATAATCTAATTTAGGATCCTAGTCCCTGGATTCTTTCCTGGTTCCTCAACTCTAAAATAAGCTTCCAGAGTCCTGCCTAAGGGTCATACAGGCCTGGACAGAGACCACAGAAAAGGCTACAGAAAAGACAGCTGCCAGAAGAGAAATGGCCTCGTCACAGCAAACCTGCAGGGTTCCCACCTGTATTAACCTGGCAGGACTATGCAATAGGAAATTTAAGTGGGAAACAGGAAGTAGTTTAAGTTAAAATGTTCCCACAATTTAACTAAGGTCAAAGTACCAGGGATATAACACCCTGGTGATTTGAAACTATTAATACTTTGCCACAGCTATTTCATCCTCCTACACTGGCATTTACTGGGATGGCTTATTTCTACGCATAACATGTAAAATGGCAGTAAAACGTGCATTTTCCCCGTGTCTATCAATTTTCTAAAAAAGGAAATCTGAGATTCTGCTCAATTTAAGCTTCAACCTTAACAAAGATATCTCAGCAAGTTAAGGAAGAACTGGACCAATGAATTGCATTTCTAACATTTATCAATTCCTCCTTACCTGTTTGTCAACTTCTTTCCGACCATGAAAGATTTAGACTCAAACTAACCAGACTACGGCTTTTTTATTATGGTCTAAATAAAATATGACAAAAGTTAAATTTCAAATTAAATATGTGGTGTTTAGCCTAACTCAGATTTAAGAATGAAACTCTTTCCGACCCTTTTCTACTTGCTCAATATTAAAATATGTACAAAATCTATCAGCTATGCAAAACCTCTGATGCAATCACAAACATTCGGAATTCCTTTACGAGAGGAGGTAGAATGAAACAGCTTAGCACAGAGGCAGTGTAGACTTAGATCTGCGACTCAGGCCTCCCGTTAGCAGCACGTGCTGATACACCTGCGTTGGGAGAAGCACTGAGCTGCACAGACAGCTGCTTACCACTTGCCAGTGCACAGTGAACATTCAATACGTACTAGCTACTGTTATCAGTACCACTGTTTTATTATTCAAAAGTAAGAATACATCCAAACTCCAAATTTTACAAGAAGTGGCAGAATAGTTCTAGTTTTATGGAATCAGAAATATTAGGTCATTAAGTATGAAATGTCCAATTTCCTTAAGTACTAAGTTTGACGGTTGATATCTCTGACATTTCACTTTGACACCTCTTGGGGTTTTTTTTTTCCCTGTTGTGAAGGTACATCCTCAGTCTTTCAAACACACATTTTGGCTTGTGATTATCTTTCAAATATTTTTTAGAGCAATTTTTGTGACACCATAGATAGCTCAAAAATTCATGTTATTTTTTAATGTAAGTTCCATCACAGAACTAATGCAGTCCAGACAGCTCAAAATATCATTGAAGTGTTTGGGAAGGATGTGGTTAATGAATGCACAGTACATCCATGGTTTGACAAGTTCCATTCTGGTGATTTTAATTTTGAAAGTGAGTCATATGGGTGACCTGAGACCAAGGTGGATAATGAGCTGAAAGCTGTAGTGGAAGCAAATCCATCTCAACCTATGCGTTATCAGCAAGGTTTGACATTACTGTTCCAACAATATTGGAACATTTTGAAACAAATCGGCAAGGTAAAGAAGCTGGATTGATGGGCTCCACATGAATTAAACAAGCTCATCTCAAAGCTTGCCTTTCTTCGCTGTCACGACATAAAGGCAAACAATTTCTATATCACATTGTTATGTGTGATGAAAAATAGATTCCTTTTGACAACTGCAAGCATTCAGCACAATGGTTGGATAAAGATGAAGTGCCAAAACACAGTCCAAAACCAAATATTCATCAAAAAAAAAAGCGAGTGGTGTCTGTTTGGTGGTCCAGCGCTGGTATTATCCACTACAGCTTCGTGAAACCTGATCAGTCGATTACAATGGATGTCTACTGCAACCAACTGGGGAAATAATGAGGATGCTTGTGACCAACCAAGACTGGTCAATAGAGACAGGTCGATCCTCTTGCAAGACTACATGTTGCAAAAAACAATGCTGCTTAAACTGGAGAGGCTAGAACTGGAAACTCTGTCATCCACCATATTCACCAGACCTTGCACCAACTACCACTTCTTCCAGGCTTTGGACCACTTCTTGTAAGGAAAAAGAAGTATTAAATTCTCAAAAAGCTGTGGAAAACACCTTTTGCAATTTCATCGCCACCCTCCAGGCTTCTCTGCTGCTGACATAAACAAGCTACCGTTAAGATGGCAAAACTGTGTCGATAGTTTAGGTGCATACTTTGATTAATTGTACTGCTTCTCGTTTGAGATATAATAAAACTTTTGATTCAAGATCGGACATTTCATATCTAATGACATAATTTGTGCCATATAAAAAGTAAAAATATGTAATTTTTAAAAAATATTAGTCTCTCTTAATATTAAAATAAAACTGGTTATACTTCTAAAATATCAGTAAATAACCCCTAAATTGCAAATGTTTCTGATTTAATATATCTCCACTCATAAGTCATTATATGCATGATATTTTTTCCCTGAGATTCTTATTACTATGGTTTTTCCCCACCAAAACTCATGTTGAAATTTGATGCCCAATGGGGCAGTGTTAGGAGGTGGGTCTGGTGGGAGGTGTTTGGGTTTTGAGGGTGGATCCATCATGAATAGATTAATGCCACCCCCCCACGGGGGTGAGTGACTTCTTGCTCCTGCAGGAATGGACTAGTTCCTAAGAGAGTGGATTGTTAAAAACAATCTGGCTTCCTTGGTTTCTCTCTTCATTTCTCTCTGGCCATGTGATCTCTTTGCATACACCCACTCCTCTTCCACTTTCTGCCATGAGTTGAAGCAGCCTGAGGTCCTAACCAGGTATAGCTGGCCAATGTTGAACTTTCCAGCCACCAGAATCATGAGCCAAGTACACCTCCTTTCTTTATGAATTACCCAGCCTCAGGTATTCTGTTATAGCAACACAAAATAAACTAAGACAATATGAACTTTTATGTTTTAGAGCAAACTTTTAAACATAAAAATTAAAAGGCACCAAGTGAATGGTCATAACATGTTAAATGGTCATAAAATCCAACTGTTAGAGCCAGGTGTGATGATGCGCAGCTGTAGTCCCAGCTACTTGGGAGGCAGAGGTGGGAGGATCCCTGGAGCCCAGGAGTTCAAGACCAGCCTGGGCAATATAAGAAGACCACCTCTCTTAAAATAAAATCATCCAACTGCTCACCCTACCTTCCAACCCACTCAGACTAAATACATTTAAAAATATAATCTCTTGAGGATTAAGGGCAAAAAATTAAGACCCACTGCTTGTTGCAAGTTAAAGGCTGTAAGCCAACGCTACTTTCTGGCATTGTGGGAGCCTGTCCTTGAGCATGGTACCTTTTTTTCTCTCATGCTGTCAGCCTGCACGGTTTCCAGGCGGGATTTAAAGTGTTCACAATCCATTTTCAGCTGCTCTAATTCTTGCTCTTTCCTTTCCAGGTCTAGAAAAAAAAGACATAAAAATACTCAAGATATTTCAAATCACTAATCCTCTCCTAAGCATCTATTTTACCCACTCTTCTTGTAGTAAAACCTGCAATAGTTTCTTAGGTGGTAACATGTGCATTTCTGATTTCTAACTGGTTCTTGAATAACCAATATTCTAAAAGTCTAGTTTTTTAAGTTCTTATCAGTTTCTAGCCCACAGCAGAAAGGACTTTTTTGGTTGTTTTCTGTTTAGTTTTTAAGGCCTCATTTTACTGCCAGACTTGTACGCAAGGCTTCAAGAAAATGTGTTACTTAAAGGACTGAAGGCAGAGCTGAGAAGCCCGACTGTCTCATGGCACAGGCTTGTATCTGCTCCATAAAAAGCAGAAGGCAGCTCAGTGAGTGGATAGTGCCAGCACAGGCTGGTTCACAAAGCTAGTCTCACCAACTGGCAGACTGACTCAATGGGAACAACTGCAGTAGTACTCAGTCAATGGAGGAGGGAAAGCAGCAGTGATCAGACAAGAAAATGCTACAGTGCAAGGGTGGGAACTACATAACACTTCCTCTTCACCAGATTCGTTTGGTTGATGAGTCCAATGACCCACAAAAATCCCAAAAGAAATCCACATCAATAAATTAACCAAAAGTATTATCAACTTTAAAAACAATATGTTGCAAAATTACATTCAAAAAACCAAATACACAATTCAAATTTTTTTAAGTGCTTGATCTCAAGGGCTGAGAACTCATCAATTTTTATGCCAACACAAACCAAGATTTGAGGGTGCTAAGAGCTAATGGTATAACTTTTCTGATTAAAGAAGCAATGTGTTAGGACCATGATTCCCACATTTTAGTGTACATCAGTATCTCCCAAAGAACTTGATAAAACACAGTCTGCTAGGCCCCATACAAGGAGTTTCTGATTTAGTAGGTCTGCGGTGGGCCTAAAAATGTACATTTCTAACAAGTTTTCATGTGAGGCTGATGCTGCTTGTCTGGGTACCCAAACTTTCAGAATTGCTTCAGGGCAATAGTCTGGTCTCTCATCACTAACAAAACGAAATGAACGCACAACACATAATCAGCACAGCAAATGAGGGAACCCAGCCAAAGGAATGTGAAAAAGCAAAAAAAAAAAAAAAAAAAAAAGGTCTGTGATGACTACAAGAGCCTCAAAGAGCCAGAGGCCTGGAAATAAAACATTACTCCACCCTAGTGGAGAAAACACTCAGACACTCCTCTACTAAGTGTAGACAAAAAAAGAAGGGATGGGGCTTTAGAACCCAGGGTCCAAGAAGGCATGGGGAAGCTCCAAGAAACTTGTGGGGACTGCCTAAAACTACATGGGTACCCCAAAAGCTCTGGAGGAAGACATAAAGGGAGTCTCTAAGTTTTTTACAGACTCTTTGCTCTAGAAGGAAGATTAGAACCTAAAGGTAAGTATTCAGACCAGCTAGAGATTATAAAATCGGCTGGCAAAGCTTCTCTTAAAATGTGTTTCTTAAAAATCAGGGCAAAATAACTTTGGACTATTTATTCTCCCTTAAATCAGAATCTTCTTTTCTGCTCTTCTAAGAAATACATGACTTTTATTGGAATTCTTTGGCCACCTAAGATCAACTACCAAGCATTATCCTTTAAAAACTATATAGTTGCATATTTTAACAGTGTTAAATGAAAACATGTTGTTTTTAATGGTGTGAAAAGACATTTATACATATACACACACATTATAATCACATAAAATACATACCACCTATGTCACAAAGAGAAAATGAAAAAAAGGAACTAAGATGAAATTATCTGTGCTTTAACAATTTTTCTTTGCATTTGACTTAAACCTTGCTTCTATAATTAAACTATATAGTACTCAAAGATGGTAAAGAAGATAGGAAATACCTCTACAAGCTTTATCATATGTGCTTATCATCTGTAGGAATTAATTTTGACCACCTAAAAGACTCTCTTTTGTTGTAGTAATTTCATAATCTATGTGGTTGTATGTAACCTTAGTGTAAGCGTACCAAAGGGACAGAGCTAAAACATCCCACTGAACAACAGGCAACCCACAGAATTCTAGATCAGTGATCAGGGAGGCCACACCCATCCACACTAGGCTCCCATGGAGGTGGCAGGTGCCTTTCCGCTGTGTGAGGCAGCCTCCTTGTGGCCAGATGGGAGCATTGCTGCTGCCTTGTAACGAAACTCCTACTTTGCATCCTCAACTTGGCCCACTGCATGGTACCTAAAACCACTGAGGGCAGGGATTCTCATCAGTTTTATGCTATACCCCAAATGGCTAGAAAAGTATATGGAACACAGTAGGCACTACATATATATTTACCACACAAATGAATTTCACTTTTTTATACATTCCTTGAACAGAGAAAACATGGCTACTTTGGTTATCAGTATGGCTCATTCTTGTATAATGAGAACATACTACTTTTGCAATTTTTTTTTAAAAACAGGGACAGAAATAATATGGACTGGACCAGGCGCAGTGGCTCACACCTATAATCCTACCACTTTGGGAGGCTGAGACAGGAGGATCATTTGAGGCCAGGAGATAGAGACCAGCCTGAGCAACACAGTAAGATCCCTTCTTTACAAAAAAACTTTTTAAATAAAAAAAAAATTAGCTGGGTGCGGTGGCACATGCCTGTAGTCCCAGCTACTCAGGAGGCTGAGGCAGGAGGATTGCTTGAGCCCAGGAGTTTAAAGTTGCAGTGAGCTGTGATGATGCCACTGCACTCTAGCCCAGGTAACAGAGCAAGACCTTGTCTCAAAAAAAAAAAAAAAAGAAAGAAAGAAAGAAAAGGCTGGGCGCGGTGGCTCACGCCTGTAATCCTAGCACTTGGGAGGCCGAGGTGGGCGGATCGTTTGAGCTCAGGAGTTCGAGACCAGCCTGAGCAAGAGCGAGACCCCGTCTCTACTAAAAAAATAGAAAGAAATTATCTGGCCAACTAAAAATATGTAGGAAAAAAAAAATTAGCCGGGCATGGTGGCACATGCCTGTAGTCCCAGCTACTCGGGAGGCTGAGGCAGTAGGATCGCTTGAGCCTAGGAGTTTGAGGTTGCTGTGAGCTAGGAGGACGCCACAGCACTCACTCTAGCCCGGCACTCACTCTAGCCCGGGCAACAGAGTGAGACTCTGTCTCAAAAAAAAAAAAAAAAAGAAAGAAAGAAAGAAAGAAAAGAAAGAAAAGAAAAGAAAAAGAAGTAATATGGACAGTAAGTAATACATTAGAAGCAATCTAAATCACAGACCATTTCAACATCTATTTATCTTCTAAAACTATAATCCTTTTTGATACAGTTTTAATAACATGAGAATGACTATCTCTTAATACTCAATATAGTTTATTCACAGGGAAGGTACAGAAAACTATATATGGGCAGGATACAAAGATCTGTAACTAAAAAGCAGCATTGCTAAAACACTGATTAAAGATATTAAAACTGTACAAAAGGGATCAATTTCTAGCCAGTGCTTTATCACCTAGTATGCTTATAATAAATCGTTTCATGTTAATATGAAAATATTTCATCAAAATAGCTAAGGAAACAGTCTCAAAACTAAAAGGCTTTTTAATAACTATTAACTTTTACCTTCTTAATATACTCTAATAGGTTTAGAAAAGACTTTAGAATAATATAGTAATGGATTCCACCTTCACTGTAAGCTGAGATTTGGGGAGCATGTTCATTTCCTGGAGCTGTGGTAACAAGTACCACAACCTCGGTGGCTCAGAACAGCAATGTTTCATCTCACAAGTCTGGAGGCTACAAACTTGAAATCAAGGTGTCGGCAGGGCCACGCTCCCTCTGAAACCTATAAGGGAAGGATCCTTCCTTGCCAATTCCACCTTGTGGTAGCCCCAAACATTTCCTGGTTTGTGGCAGCAGAAGTCAAATCTCTGCTTCCACCTTCACAGGGCATCCTCCCTGTGTCTCTCCACATCACCTTCCTCTGTGCACACCTGTGTCTGGGTCCGAATTGCTCCTTTTTACAACAGTCATAATGGATTAGGGACCACCATAATGGCCTCATTTTAACTTTATTATCTCTGTAAAGACCCTATTTCCAAATAGGTTCACATTCTGAGGAACTGGGGGCTAGACTGCAACATATCTTTTTGGGGGATGCACAGTAGTGAGTATTCCAGAACTTTCTAGGGTTCATCAGAACTCCCTCTATACACAACCATGAGAACTACAGGGGACCGTCAAACAGTTCCAGTTGAGAGACATTCCTAACCACACGTACTGCAGTGGTTTTCAAACCTCACTGCTAAGAACCCAAGAGTACCACTGGAATGACTACAGTTCTGTAAACATTTGATTAGCATTTCCATTTTACAATGTTTTTTAAACTTTTATTTGAAAATAATCTCAAATTTACAAAACACTGCATAAATAAAAGTAACACAAAGAACATCCCAATACTCTTTACCCGGACTTCCCTATTGTTAACATCTTGCCACATTAGCTCGTTTATACCCGCCCCCCCCCTACACACACACACACACACACGTTCTTCTGAGCCATTTGAGAGTAAGTTACATATACCATGGTTCTTTACTTCGCAGAGTTCAGTGAATATGCCCCAAGAATAGGGACAATGTCTTAGGCACCCATTGTATACAGTCATCAACTTCAGGAAAATTAATATTAATATAATACATTTATCTAATCTACCACTGACATTCAAATCTTGTATAATGACCCCATATTGCCCTTTGTAGCATATCTTTGCCTTCAAGTATAGAATTCAGTCTAGGGCCAGGTATTACAATTAGTTGTCATGTATCTTTAGCCTCCTTTAACGTGGAACATCTGTCTTCTCTGTTATAACATTGTATTTTTAGCAACTGACAAATCAAGACAATACATATGGAAAGAGTTCCATTTCCCGCTATGATGGTGATGTAGCAGATCAATCTTTCCATGAAGAATAACTAGAAAAGCTGAATTTAAACAGCAAAAAATCATTTGAAGGTCTTTGACAGCTGCTAAGGCAGGCAGGTCTTGAGGACCAAGACCCAGAGGAGAGGGAAATATTCCACTGTGAATGGGCCCAACATTCTACCCCTCTGGGCTGTCACATTTGCATATTCAAAACAGCACAGGCAAAAAGGCAGCAAAGCTAAGCAGAGCATCCAATCGTCCCACGGAGCTGGGGAAAACAAGGACGTGCAGGGCTCTCTCTCACAGCCAAGACTTAAGGGCAGGCCGTGACCCTGGGGAAAATGAAAGCACAGAAAAATGAGCTGACACCAGAACCACTTCTCCCCGCAACCAAGACTTTGTACGTGGCACCTGAGAAGCTGCGGAGGAGGCGAGCAGTGAATGAAAATAAGCCAAGCTGCCAAGCACAGCTATAACTAGGGTCATGCCCAAGAGAGAGGAAAACTGGAGGTAGGTTAAGGCCTGACAAGGTGGAAGGTTCTGGTTGGCCAAGCTCTCAGCTGGACCCCCTTGAAGGACTCATGCCCTAGGAGTGAGAATGAATTAGAAACAGGCGAGAGGAAGTAAGACTGTGATCAGCTCAATCCTGGATTGGACTAAAGTGCACTCCTCTTATTCTAGTCTAATTGACAAAAGCCAGAATTTTAAAAATCCTCAGTGAAAAATACCAACATCCAGAGCCTCTATAAGTTTTCATTTTAAAAAATCCATTAATCAAAAAACAAAGATTACCAGGCCTAACAAGAGGAAAAATAGATAAGAGAGGCAGACCTACAGGTGATCCAGATTGGATTTACCAGACACAGACCTTAAAACAATTGTGATTAATGTTCCAAAAATAGGTAACAAGAGAATTTCATCAGATCTACAATAAAAAAAATCAAATGGAAAATCAGGCCGGGCGTGGTGGCTCATGCCTGTAATCCTAGCGCTCTGGGAGGTCAAGGCAGGTTTTTTTTTTGAGACAGAGTCTCACTCTGTTGCCCGGGCTAGAGTGAGTGCTGTGGCGTCCTCCTAGCTCACAGCAACCTCAAACTCCTGGGCTCAAGCGATCCTACTGCCTCAGCCTACAGGCCTACAGGCATGCACCACCATGCCCGGCTAATTTTTTCTATATATTTTTAGTTGTCCAGAAAATTTCTTTCTATTTTTTTAGTAGAGGCAGGGTCTTGCTCTTGCTCAGGCTGAGCTCAAACAATCCACCCACCTCGGCCTCCCAGAGTGCTAGGATTACAGGCATGAGTCACCACGCCTGGCCTTAAACTAATTTTAAAGGGTTAAAACTATATAATGTTAACTATTTATGTCAGAAATGAAACTGAAATTTTATGTTTGGTGTCAACATACAAAAATAATTCCAACTCCCCTGAGACTGTATCTCACGGCCATTAAGGTGTCAAGTGGGTTTTTTAATTACATCATTTAATATCTCAAATGCAACATAATTCATGAAAAGTGTTTTCTATAAGACAATGAAGATTTAAATGGGCTGAATGGCTTTTCTATCATGTCTCTCCAAAATCAACACTTGCCAATTAAGGAAAACAAAGAATTGTTATATCTTAGTGATTTAACCGTGAAACAAAAATATCTGACTCCTCTGATTTCAAACTTAAGATCAGTTAAACTGGAAAGCACCCTAATGTTCCCAAGTAAGCTGTTTAAAAACTTTACCATTTGCAATTCCTTACCTCTGTGATTTATGTCTTTTTCTTACTTCACAACCAAAACTAAAAACATAAATTGGATGCTGAGGATAATAATGCAACTGTCTTCCAAAATACCTAGCATTAAATTTTTGTTTTCATCACAATGCCTTCATTGTACCCACTGATTTTATAAGAAAACATTCTAAAACTGAATCTTTGAAATATGCAGAAAATACCATTTTCATCTATTTTACATATAGAACCACCATGTCCTACTATATAGAGTTTTACTTTTTTAACAAAAACAGGGTTCACCCAGTTTAAAACAAACTTTTGACACCCACTGATTCAATGATAACCCCCTCACTGTTGGATGAATAAAGCACAAGAAGGGATGAGAGAAAAGAGAGGGTGATCTAACTTTTACTGAGGACTTAGGTGGCTCTGCTTCACCAAGGTCTTCTTGTGCCAAGCCTGAAAACACTACTGGCATCCCCATTTTACAGGCAGAAAAACCCAAAACTGGAGGTTACACAGACGATGAAGGACAGAACTAGAATTCAAACCTAGCTTTAAACTTCTTAACACGTTTCTCCAATTCATGAAGTGACAGAGTCCAAGCCAGAATCGAGGCTGCTGGGCTGTGAACCGGAGTGCTCTCTTGGTTACACCAAGTGTTCGAGAGGTTCCCACCATCTGGGTAGGCACCACTTACTGACGATAACCACGAGCTGGGTCCCCCACCATCTGGGAAGGTGCTATTTACTGAGGACTCCCACGAGCTGGGCACTCTGCCAAGCACTTTACAAAGATTATCTCATTTTAAACTCTACCACATCCTATGAGGTAGGCACTATTGTCCCCATTTTGTAGAAGAGGAAAAAGACTGAGACGCCAGTCAGCAAGCAGTGCACAGACAATTCCTGCATCTCCACACTTCCACCGCTGATCCTAAATTATGAAGCTGTGTCCTCACTCCATCACCAAGATGCATCACTTCTTCACACACCCCTTCCAGTCTGTCCACACAGCCACACTTCCACACATTAATGGAGCCCAAGACCTTCCCTGATGAACAAGCTATCATTCACCTTCCACCCAAACCTCAAACCCACCCTGCACTCACATTCAATCATTCCCCTGGAAATGTCATTTTAATTGCTGTTTTGATGTCATTTCCATGTAATAGTTTCCAGCTGGCTCTCACCTCAAATTAAAAAACAATCCATGATTCTGTCTCCTACAAACTGCACACACTGTGCTCAATTCTGCTATTCCCAATCCTTACTCCACATGGCAACCAGCTGATGACCTGCAATCAGTCCTGCTCACTCCTGTATGTGACCTTCACACATGCTGCCACCCTCGCCTAGAACATCTCCCCATCTTCTTCTTCTAACAAGTCACGTCTCTCCCCAATGCTCAGCGAATCCCCAAAGTTTCAGGCAACACCTCGTCAGCATTATTCCAAACCACCACTCACCTTGCCAGTCTCCCGAAGGCAGATGCAGTGCCACAGTCAGAATCCCCTCACTCACCACTTGACAACCCTCACGTCAACTTGAGTCCTCCAGCTGGCTCACAAGTTACTTTAAAGCCTAAGCCCATCCAGAGAGAATCACACCTATACTCTAAAAGAAATCTCTGCTAGGTGCAGTGGCTCACACCTGTCATCCTAATACTTTGGGAGGATGAGGCAGGAGGAATGCTTCAGGCCAGGAGTTCTAGACCAGCCTAAACAACATAGAGAGACCCTCTCTCTACAAAAAAAAAATTGCTTTTTTGTAGGTTTTTGGGTTTGGTTTTTTTTTTTTTTTTCTTCAGACAGAGTCCTCTCTGTCACCCTGGGTAGAGTGCAATAGCGTCATTGTAGCTCACTGCAACCTCAAACTCCTGGGCTCAAGTGATCCTCCTGCCTCAGCCTCCTGAGTAGCTGGGACTATAGGAACATGCCAGCTTTCTATTTTTAGTGGAGACTGGCTCTTGCTCTTGCTCAGACTGGTCTCAAACTCCTGAGCTCAAGCAATCCTCCCCCCTCAGCCTCCCAGAGTACTAGGATTATAGGCGTGAGCCAGTGTGCCCAGCCTACAAAAACTTTTTTTAAAAATTAGCCAAGGCAACTCCAACCTGAGCAACAAAGCAAGACCCTGTCTCAAAAAAAAAAAAAAAGAAGCCTCTCACAGCAGGCATACAGCTTCCCTCTGCTACTCCTTCCTGCCTGCACTCGCGCCTACCTTCAGGTTGTCCTTTGTCAATGCTTAGGAAGGGGGGCACACACCAACATCTAGAAGGAAAAGGAGACACACCGGTCAAAGCCAAGAACTCTGTTAGACCACAGGGCTGGTGAGAGGGTGGAGAAATCAGCTCTGTCAAACAGCTCTTGCTGTCACAGCGTAACCCTCAGAATTCCTCTGTGGGGCTCCATTCTTAGAGCCAGGTCCCACATGGTTGGACATGTGAAGACAGGCCCCCTGGAAGGCCCTGGGAGGGGCATCAGGTCTAAGTCTTATAAAAAGAAAAGAGAGAGAATTTGTGTTTTCCTTCATGTTGTCCAAATGGTAAGAACTCAAGAGCCAAAATTAGGTGACAAGTGCCTTAGGAGGCCATCTTTCAGGCCAAGCCTTGGGCCAGCTCACAAAGTTCACAACCACCCCCACCCACTGTGATCCTCCCTTTCTCCAAACACCAAATCTCCTGCAGCACATGTGAGTCTCATGAGATGACACAACAATTTAGAAAGAAGAGCATGTAGAGACAGTAAGGTCCAAATATTCAGGCAGGCAGAGAATATAATGGTAGGCAGAGTCAGGGCCCCTGCACTCCCACCAACTTATAAAGTAAAATAGGAATCAAACTATGTTGTCTGAAGGTGCACAGGGTGCTATGACAACATCTGGTAGGAAGATAGATAGTAACTAGACAGATCAGACAGCAACTCTGGGCCAAGTCTATCCAATAATATAAAGCCTTTTAAGCTATGGTATGGTTTTGTTTTCATTTTTGGGTGGTAGTGGGTTTGGATGGGATTGGTTTTGGTCTTTATCCTAAAAGCAAGAAGCTGTTGAAGATTTAACCAGGGGAATAGCATGATCAGACTGAACTGTTACAAATTACTCAGGCTACAGCATGTCAAAGGGACTAGAAAGTGGCACTTAGTGGACACTGCCAAGAGGAGGCAGAACACAGCAGTGGAGGCAAAAGCAAGCTGATGATTCAGGAGGCATCAATGAGGCGAAACACACAGGACTTACTGGTGGGCAGGTTTCAGGAGGAGCACTGAGGAGAGACAGGTAACAAAGACAACCCCTAGGTCTCTAGTCTGGGTGGTGGTTCTCTGAGACAGGCAGGCCAGCGTGAGATGGGGGCAGAGAATGGATACCATGAGTCAGATATGACTACAGAGTAAAAATTAGCTTGCTCTGAAAAAGCGAAAATCTATCCTGCCATTTGTCAGTTGGGATAACAGACACAGATAAAGCCAGCAGCCAAGTTAACAGAAAATATGTCTCCCAAGGACACTGCAACTGTAAAGTGTCATAATGACCTCTTCTTTGAGTAATTGCTGACTTCTTATTCACTAAGAAACCTTATTCTGGAAAATCCCAGACTCTTGGATTTTGCTGTTTGAAATTATACCAGTAAGGAAACATCCCACTCTCACCTGCAGGATATAAGTCACTATGACACAGAGGCACAGCTTTGATTTCCAGCCAACTGCAGAGCTTCAAATAAGAGATTTCTAGACACAATGTTCCACATCTATTTGAGCTTTATAGTGTTCAATGAAACAGGACCTGGGCCAACTTCACAGTCAGACTTGACATTGACCCCTTTACACACAGCTCTACTTTGCGCTGAGCCCATCAAAACACTGCTTCATTTACTCTTCACCTAGATTCCACCCTGCCCCCAAGTCCGATAACAACTCTATCCTTCTCTTTGTTTGGTGAGATGTCTCACAGTTCCTCTGGTGTGTGGCCTCCCTCATTGCAAAGAGCCATAAACTTGACCTTGTCAGACTGCGGGTCTGTTCCTGGTGATCTTAGACTGATTAGGCTGGGACATTTAGAATTTGAAATGATTGTGAAACAAGCAAGAAGAAATGCCAAGTAGGAGTCAGACACAGGGCCCTGAGCTTGGAGGAGAGTTTAGGGCTAGAGATAAATCCTGCAGCCATCAAGACAGTAACTGAAGCTATGAGTGTGTATGAGATTGCCTAGGGAGAGGCCATGAGTGGGGCAAGAAGGGAGCCTGGGCCCGAGCCTCCAGCAACTGCACTACCTGAAGGCTGCTAAGAAGAGAAGATCAGTCAGCAAAGGAGACTGAGAAGGAATCACCAGAGAGATCAGTGGGAAAAGTTGCGACTACAAAGCATAGGGAAGGCCAGAGCTGTGAGGCAAGGTCTCCCAAAGTCTGATTTTGATTTGTGGCCCTCACTTAGTTTGATTTTGACAGAAGGACTGATCTCCAAAGATTGACTCACGCTCACTCACTCATGAGACTCTGATGCATTTCTCAAATGCCAATTAGTTTACAGTGAGAAATATAATCAAACAACAGGCTGATATACTCTGCTACTGGTCAGCATTTTCCTGAAGATAAATGCACAAGGATGAGTAATTATTCTCAGGAAGTTGATGGAAAACCATGAGATCACTATTAGGGAAATGAAGAAGTCAGTGACCTGGTGCTTTGGCAACCAAGCACATCCAACAGGGTCCCAGTGGGAAACAGACATCAACCCAGATGTTGAGACCTTACAGAGGGGAGAGCAGGGATAAGGGAACCAACAAGACATGGTGAAGCACCAGGGACTAGCAACAGCCCTACAGCTAAAGCGCAGGGGGAGAAAACAGCTTTACTCGAGACCAGCGAGAACTGGGACTGTAAAGGAGGACTTCCAGGCGGGAGTCTTAGTTGTGGAGAGATGCAGCTACTGCCAGAGAATAGCAGCAGAGCAGGGAAGGAGCATGAGGAAACACCCCCACCTCTCTCTCTGCCCAGCAATGCCTTCCATGGGTGGGCCCCACTGGCAGCCAGTACAGGAAGAAGGGAACCCATCACTAGAGGTCCACCTCCCAGAGCACACAAGGGAGAGGAGAGGAAAGTGGATCTGAGGACTCCAAAGACAATATACACAGGGCAGGGTGCTATGGTAACCATGAGCATTCTCCCTTCTGACTGGATATGGCTGGCCCACTGGAGCCTCAAGCAACTATGTTACCTGAAGGCTGTTAAGCAGAGAAGGAGAAAGCAACAAAAGAGACTGAGAAGGAATCACCAGAGAGATCAGTGAGAAAAGAGGCAACCACATAGCTTGGGGAAGGCCAGGGCTGCGAGGCAAGGTCTCCCAAAGTCTGACTTTAATCAAGTCATCACAGATTCATTTGTGGCCCTCACTTAAGCAAGAAACTCGTATTCTTGAATTAACTTGTCGTGACTAGAGCGATAAACACTACCTCAGCCCCCTGGATGCACCCTTTCCATAAGCCACACAGTGATGGCTAACAGTCACATGCAATGTGGTGAATTAGCCTCAACCATCAACAGCTGATGTAGCTGTAATTCAGCTTCCATTAGGCAAGTGCTGGATCAATCTCAGACTATCCCCAAGAACTTCAATAGGCTCCTAGACTGGTATCTGACATAACGGTTCAGCTCAGATCTCAACAATCTGCACGGACAAGTCCTAACAAGTCTGAACTTAAATCAGTATTAGAAACTGACCTTGCCTGTCCAACTAGAGACATCCAGCTGTTTCTACAGACACAGTTAACTCCATGCAAGGTTTCCACATGGCTAAATCCTTAACTTACACAAAAAAAAGATTTAATTTTTAGAGTAGAGCTTTCCAGTTACACAAAGTATAAAATTCTTCTGCCAGTAAAGAGAACAGGAGGGAAAGAGAAGCTGGTACTAGATACACCAAAAAGGCTGCAACCCTGCCTCCACAACCAACTCATGTATGTCCAAGTCACTCATTCAAGGGGACCTCCCTTTCTTAGGTTTTACCTGACTCTCCCAATTGTAATTATAAGGACTGTGACGGTACCTTAAAATTTGTTTACAATTCATTTACAGTTAGTTACCTAGGATAAATGTGCTAGAACACATTACTATTACTACCAACACTGCTAAAACGAAGTAAAACTCACTTGTTTCTACAATCTTTAATTTCTGGAAGCTTTCTAGTACCTCCCCATTTAGTATTCTTGGTAAGAAGTCCCGTATTTGCATCACTTCAGTGGTCAGCCGTTCCAGGTCTTTCTTTCTGACTTTAACAAATTCTTCTTTAGCTCCCATGTGCTAAAAGAACAATCAGATCTTAAGATTACATTCCTCTTCATATGACTAAAACAGCCCAAGTTAATTTGCTTCCTTTTCATTCACGCCTCTTGTGTTCATCGTTTTAAAAAGCATGTCTTTACTGAATGAGCCCCCTGCTACACATAGATTTTATATATCTGCACATAAAACATTTTGAGAGCTGAAGCCCCAGCTTTCAAAATGGCGGCCAGATGTTTTAAAAAAAGAAAAAAAAGTGCAAACAAACGCCCTAGTCGTAAAAGCCAAAGAAAACACCTGTAACCTTTTCTTAACACTGCAGTACCAAGCTAACCAGAAAGAAAAGAAAGCCACGTTTCCTGGACTCCTACTAGGAGTGCCAAGCCCTCTGCCGGTCATCTCCTGTAACATTCACCCCAACCCTCCGAGGTTGTCCACAGCAGAAACTGGGGCGCGGGGCACGGTGACTTTCCCAACGCAGCACTAAAGGCAGAACCAGGATTTGAACCCGGATCTGGCTCCAAAGTCCAAGCGCCTTCTCCTACGCTGCATGCAATGGAAGAATCTCTCTAAACCTGGCACTGAGTCCCAAAGCAGGTGACCCGGGCCTCCTGACGAGGACTGGCTCCCGGAGGGCACGGAGAGAACGACCCTTCGTCCACGCTCTCACGGCGCCAGGCACCAGCCACCGCCCCACCGCGTGCCGCCCCCAGACCCGGCCCCGCGGAGGTCGCCTCACGCCCGGGCCCACCCCCTCCCGCCCGCCCCACGCTGGTCCGTGGGGAGGTCGCCAGGCCTCCCGACAAGGCGACGGCGGGCCGTTTCCGAGCGCACTGGGCAAGGCCCTGAGGGGAGCGGAGTAAAAGGCGACAATTAGGACACAGGGCGGTTGCCAGGGCCGCCTCACTGACCCAGCAGGCCTCGTCAGCGACGCCCGCCTCGCCCATGGCCGCAGCGGCCCTGGCTCTGTGCGCCTGCGCAAGAACGCGCCCTTTGACCCCTCACGCCAGAAAGCGCGGGAACGCGTCCACGCCGGAGGGACAGAACGGACAGCCGCGAGGCTCAAACCTCGTAGAGTTTACGCATTGTTCTCGGTCTCGGGGCAAGGGTGGCTTCGGCAAGGTCTGCTTCGGCTCTTCTGGCTTAGTCGGGGTTTGAAACTTGTTAACTGCGAAGTAGAAGGAAAGTGAGACCCTGGTGTAAATGTCAAATAAGTCGAATCAGTCCGTTCCTGTTAGGCAAGGAATGCTGGCCTAAGGGGGACGGCGCATCAACAGGGCACCTGGGGAGGCCAGGTAGCTGCCGAGTGCAGGAACGAAGACAGCCTCCCCTGAAGGGGCAAACCACAGTTGGAGGGAATGGTTCAATGTTTGCTGGCGGAGTAGGGTGACTACAAACAAATGTTTTGTACTCGGGAGACAGACACTCTAAATACCCTGACTTGATCGCTAAGCATTATATACATGTAACAAAGTTGCACATGCACCTCATACATCTGTACAAATTTAAAAGATAAAAATAAGATAACCACCCCAAGTTTGGAGGAGTCACATCGTCCATTAACTTGTCCCACCCACCCGCAGAGTCCGCAGGATACGGGCCAGCTTAGGGTTTCAAGAAGAACCCAAAGTTATCGCACGACTGCCAACATTGCTTCCCTCTCTGGCATTAGCAAGCGGGGCGCTGCCCACACTCCCAGGAGGCTGCCGGCTAGACAGCTCGTGTGCTCCCCACTACACACCCCTGCGCTAGCTCCAGGACGCGGAGCGGTGGCACCCCCTCTGCAGTCGACCCTCCATCCTCTAAGCAGGCCCCAGTGAGGGCCTTTCCTCCAGCCTCAACTCCACCTGGGGGCTGTGAGGCACAGTTAAAAACTCCTGCCTGGAAGTCGCAGGAGCGCGCTGGCCGGACGGGGTTTGTTGGTTGTGCTTAAAGATCCCACACCAGGCCGGGCGAGGTGGCGCACGCCTGTAATCCCCAAACCGTGGCAGGCTGAGGCAGGAGGATCTCTTGAGGCCAGGACTATGGGACTTGCACTGGGCAACATAGAGACATCCCGTCTCTACAAAAAAAATAATAATAATTAAAAATTAGCCAGGCGTGGTAGCACACGCCTGCAGTCCCAGATACTCGGGACGCTGAGGCGGGAGGACCGTTTGAGCCAGGAATCGAGGCTGCAGTGAGCTAGGATCGCACCGCTGCACTCCAGCCCGGGTGCCAGAGCAAGGCCTTTTCTCTAAAAATAACAAGAAAAAAGATCCTAGGCCATTTACAACCAGCCCTTCGTCTCTTCCTGGTCAAGACCCACCCTGGCTAACCTCGCCGGCAATGGCCCTGAATTTTGGCAACCCAAAGAGGCACGGCGCGCACCCGAGCCGGGCCGCTCCGCCCGCTGCCCGGGCTACGGCCGCGCTTGCTCCCAGCGCGCGCTGCGAACCGGCGCCTTTGTGACGCCATCATCCCGCGCGCGCCGCTTTCTGCGCAGTCGCGGCCGGGGCGGCTCGGCTGCTGCGGCGCGCTCGGCGGCTGGCGGCGCGGCCAGGGATGCTCCAGCGGGCGCGATGGCCCCTGCCATGCAGCCAGCCGAGATCCAGTTTGCTCAGCGGCTGGCGTCCAACGAGAAGGGCATCCGGGACCGGGCGGTGAAGAAGCTGCGCCAGTACATCAGCGTGAAGACGCAAAGGGAGACAGGTGGGCGCCGGCGGCGGTCAGCCGCGCCACATGGCGGGCCGGGACTGGGGCCACGGCGGAGCCCACCCCGGGCGGGCCGGGGAGGGAAAGCAGCTTCCACTTGTCGTGCAGTGATTCGTGACACCGGCGTGTGCTCTGTGTGTCCGGTGTCCGCGCTGGGGGAACCGCTTCCTTCTGTGCCTAGTGCCATTTTACGGTCGAGGAAACTGGCGCCGAAAGCTTCAGTAATTTGTGAAAGTCCCAGTAAGCGGGCAGCTGAGAACAGACCCAGGTTTGTCAGATTCCCGAGCCTGCACCTTGAGTGCCTGCACTCATCCTGAGTTGCTCTGGTGTTCCCGTCGCTGACTCTCGCCTTCCTTTAGCGTGCGGGAGAGAAGGCAGAAAGAACCCCTACCCTCCGAGAACTTCTGATAGTAAGGCTGCGGGAGGCGGGCACAGGCAAATAACCTAGAGTTTGTGAATGTAGTAACGGAAATGAAGACCAGAGAATGGAAAAAGTGAAGGAGGGAGCTCCTCTACACAGGCTGTTCCGGGAAGGCCTCCCTGGGGGTGATGTTCAACTGAGATCTAAACGGAGAAGAGGGGAAGCGAGCCACGCAGAGGCAGGAAAGTGTTAGGAGATAAAATTGGAAATGTAGGCAGTGGCCAGTTGGTTCACACAGGGCTTTGTAGTTTGGATTTTGCTGTTGAAGGATTTCATTTACCTGATCCAGAATATTTTCTGTAAGCCCTTAGGTGAGCGCATAAGATATGAACTACAGCCTGTGAAAGAGGTTTTATGTTGCACTGAGTTAAGGTTTGATTTAGTTACTGCTAATACTAATATGTTTGGAATCTGCTTAAAAGAATAGATAGTATCTCCCCAATTATTGACATTCTCCGTTTGTTTTATTTTGAAGAGAAACCACAAAAGATTACCACAAAAAAAGAAAATACACTTTTGTGGGAAATCTGATAGAGGAATGAAGACCAAAATTCCTAACTTCAGTTCTGTTGGGGATCGCCCTGATTTCATTTACTGTCATGGTTCCAGCTATCTCGTATATGCTGATGGCTCCTAAACCTAAATTGCTAGTCCAGCCCTTTCCTCCTTTCAGCTCAATGAGCCCTGCTAGCCCGGTATCTCCACCTGCACCTCACGTTCAAATGCCAAAAGGTGATTCATTTTCTTCCCCCCAACCTGTTCTCTGGTGCTGCTGCTCCTCTGCCACTTGTGCTGTCTTTGGGTTGCTATTTTCCACCATCCACTCAGACCCCAGCCAGACACATGGGATTGTTCTGGACACCTCTCTCTAATTCATGCTATACCCCGGTCCACATCCAGTGTTCCTGGATCCTATTTCCTTCGCCTCCTCAAATACTCTGCTCTGACCACAGGCCCTCTTTATTTCACCTGGACTTCTGCACCTGCTTACTCCCTCCCAGATCTCCTTAACTCCATCTGCATCCTCCTGGAATCTGTCCTGCACGAACCAGCTGAGGGTCATCTTTCTAAAACAACTCTGATTTTGTCACCGCCTTCCTTGAAATTCAGTGTCTGCAGGTCATGAACTGTCCTCAGCCTAAGCCCCCACATGCCTGCTTCATGCTCCATTGAACCATTCATGGTTCCTGATATATAGCACACTATTTCTCACCTCTCTGCCTTTGCTTCTCCTGTTCACTCTGCTAAGAATCCCACCCGTTCTTCACTCCCAGCATTCAATTCAGCATCACTTCCTCCAAAAACCTTCCCTAGCATCTCACCTCCACTGTTGTAGGATTTGAAAACATCCAGTATGTCTCTGTGGTGGCACCAAGCTACACTGCCTAGCTGGAAATGGGCATACATCCAGCCATACAAGGAGTACATCTTGGTGGGGTACAAGAACAGAAGACCAGACCCAATACATGTGGGGCTGAGATGGATGGGCAGAGCCTATGCTCACGCCCCTTTGGTGAGCAGGCCCAGAATCTGCAGGTGCTCAGGTGATGTGGGGCCTGAGGCCAGTCAGTTTACACCTGGGCCTGTCTGGTTAGCGCCCACCACACCCAGACTTTCTTACACCTCTTGTTCATCACAATATCATGTATGGAGTAGAGTGGGCTTTCAAAAAATAACTGCAGAGTGAATGTCACAGACAGTGATATTGGGACAAGAAAAAACAAAGTCTCTGTCGCAGCTATGCTATGCCATATCAAAATAGAAAGGCAAGTTTGGAAATGACTTGGCCTGACATTTGACTCTCATTGACAGCCTCAAATTTCTTTTGTATCTTGGGCATAGAAAAGGAAATCTGAGATTTTACTGAAACACATAGCTGTCCATCGGCAACGTACATATGTAGCTTTGTGATTTTAAAAACAAATTGGAAATCTTGGAACTGCTTAAAGTACCAGAATATTGCTCCTGTGCTTTCACTGTTCATGTTGAGCACTCGCACTCACACCATAATCACTGCCCCTGGATTTAGTTCGTGAGGGCTCATTGGTCCCAATTTATTTGTGCATTCACATGGTCAGCAAATATTTATGGAGCACCATCTGTATGCTGTTGTTATTATGTATACTACTCTTGGCCCTGGGAATACAGCAATGAACAAAATGGTTCCTGTCTGTCTTATCAGTTCTGCAATGTTAAACATTTAATATCTACTAAAATTGGGGTGCATCTTAAAATCAGCCTTGTGATAATTTCATTTGTATCATTGCTCTCTTTTTAGTGGCATATAAAATAACAGTACATCTTATAGTTGATGATATCTTAGATTCAGTGCAGGTGATTGGAGAAGTAAGTGTTTTTTTCACAGTGATGGGCTTAGAGCTCTCTCTACCCAAGAGTTATAATAGGAGTTGTAGACATTTTGACACTGGGGTAGGTTAGAGCACAACACTTTACCCCAATCTCAAATGGCTTCTGTGCTCATTTCGTGGTGAGAGTAGCTGTTGGATTTGCTCATTTCAAAACTTACTGGTATTTAATATGTCCTCATGTCTCACTTTCATGTTCACTTTATGCGTTTTGAAATAACTAAAGCTATACTGTATTGCTATCAGAAACTTAGTTGTATTAAGTTTAAAAAATTTAGCCCTAAGAAGAAAAGGTAGATCAAGAAACAACAGTGGAAGGAAACTGTTTCAGATATGTACTTCACCTTTCAGAGTTCCGAAGGTAGCTCAATAATGAGCACGTTTCTCTTTCACTTTGAATGCTGCAAAAATTGGCACCTTGTTTTTACCAACTAAATTCCTAGGTGAAAACAAGTGATTTATTTATACACACACACATATGTACATTTATAAAGGGGGAAAAACTTTGGTAAACAGTGGGAAGGAAAGTAAGACAGTTACTACAGTAATATACAGCAGTTGGATAGTGCTTTACTCTTACAGTGCTTCTCATACATGTTCTTGATTTTGACCCTAACCATAAACCTTACGTGTGTTATAGTTAAGGGAACTGAGGCCCAAAGATTGGCTGACAGTTTTCTGATACTATACACTTGTCAGTAGCAAGCTAGGGCCTAGCCAAGAATTTGTTTCCACTTTTTGATGTCTCCTAGAGATGAGACAATTAATATGTTTTCTTGTCCAGCTCCCTTTCCTGCCCACTGTGCAGAACCCATTGGCCCTCTTTGTTCTAATCTGCTGTTATCCATTACAGAAACCTGGGTAGCACATCATTGCACCTTTGTTGTACCTGTGCCTATAATATGAGTTGTCCAGAGATACTAGGCATGTCACATTATCCCTTACTTTTTTTTTTTTTTTTTTTTTTGAGACAGGGTCTCACTCTGTCACCCTGGCTAGAGTGCAGTAGCGTCATCATAGCTCACAGCAACCTCAAACTCCTGGGCTCAAGTGATCCCCCTGCCTCAGCCTCTTGAGTAGCTGGGACTACCGACGCATACCACCATGCCCGGCTAATTTTTCTATTTTTTGCAGAGACAGGGTCTGGCTCTTCCTCAGGCTGCATTATCCCTTACTTAACTGACTGGGGAGCCATCTGGAGATAAATGTACACCCTCCTGTTTTTAAATGAGAAAGGCCAGAATGCAGAATGTGATGCACAACTGTGATTTTTTGCACTGCATGTATCTGTTCTGTAAATGCACAGGAAAGATCTCAAATAAATGCACATCAGACAGGTAGCAGTGGTCCCTTTGGGGAGGGGACTGGGACTCAGAAGGCAGTGAGCAAGGCTAACTTGTGACTGTATAACTTTGGTGATATTATATAGGTTCTTTGCAATAAAAAATGTGTTTGTATTTGTTAGGACTATTTTCCGGTTGCAACTTGACAAAATCCATGCCACACTAGTTTGGAGGAGGCAAATGGAGCAGAGCTTTGTGCAGGAGCTCTACTGCTGGCTCCAGAGCCCAGTTTTCCTCCACGTAAAGACTCAGCTGCCCCGAGAGTGTCTCCATTCTCATGTAGGCTCCCCTTGTGTGGCAAGGTGGCTGGGCGCAGTGACAAACTGCATTCTCTTCAAGTCCAGTAGGGGAAAGCTAGAGAATTCCTGAAGCCTGAGTCTCACGCCAAGTGGCTTATCCATTCTTGAACCCATCCTTGTGGCCAAGGGAATTCCTGCTGATTTGGTCGAAGCCCAGATTGCTGCCACCTCCCCTCATGTGGGGTGAGCCCACCCAGACCACGGCTTCCCTCCATGCCCTGCTTGAAGGTGGAGAGCCTGGGAGGGGATAACAGCCTAGCTACTTGGCAAGAACAGGGAATGCCCAGTACCTGACCTCAGTAATCTGTATCCTTTAAATCCTCTTTTTGCTTTTAAGTCGATTAACGTTCATGCCTTTCTAGTTACATTATTATGAAGAGTGTTTTTAAAACCAAAAAGAAAAGAGAAAACAGCATGGTATGACTTTGGTAATCTCATGTACTCTTTTTCTTTCTTTCTTTTTTTTTTTTTTTTTTTGAGACAGAGTCTTGCTTTGTTGCCCGGGCTAGAGTGAGTGCCGTGGCGTCGGCCTAGCTCACAGCAACCTCAAATTCCTGGGCTCAAGCGATCCTTCTGCCTCAGCCTCCCGAGTAGCTGGGACTACAGGCATGCGCCACCATGCCCGGCTAATTTTTTCTATATATATTTTAGTTGGCCAGATCATTTCTTTCTATTTTTAGTAGAGACGGGGGTCTCGCTCTTGCTCAGGCTGGTCTCGAACTCCTGAGCTCAAACAATCCGCCCGCCTCGGCCTCCCAAGTGCTAGGATTACAGGCGTGAGCCACCGCGCCCGGCCCTTTTTCTTTCTTTTATTAAGGAATATTTCAAATATATACAAAGTATACTCATGCCTCTGCTTCAGCACTGGCCAATACCTGGCCAGTCGGCCCCATCTGCCCACTTCCTCCTTCCCACTGGGCTGTTGTGAGCTGAATCCCAGACATCTCATTCCATTTCCAGATACCTGGAGCCACACCCAAGAAGCCTTAAGCAAGTGGACTCCAGGATTCTTTTTTTTTAAACATAGCTACAGTGTGATTATTATACCTTTTAAAAAAAATCTTTCATAGGATGAAATATCCAATTTGTTTAGTTTTTCCCAAAGTCTCATAAATGTCTTTTATGACAAATCAGAATCCAGATAAGATCCACTTTTTGAATATGGTGATATGTCTGCTAAGACTGTCTTAAACTCTGACAGTTCTTGTCCGTTTTCTCCACGCAGTCTGTCAGAGGATGTGGGCGTTTGTCCTGTAGAGTTGCGCACACTTGGGGTTTTGCTGACTGCGTCCTGTTGTCTCATTTAACGTGTTCCTCTGTCCCCTGTATTTCCTGTAAACTAGTATTGATAGTTAGATTTGACACAATTTAGAGGTGTTTTCAGTTTTGTTTTTGTAAGAATACTTAACAGGTTGGTGCTGTGTTCTTCCTGTTGTCTCAGCTCTGGCATCTAATGAATGATTGTCTATGCAAGCTGAGTAAAGATCGATCAGTGTGGTTTTGGGTGTGGTTGGTCTGACCCATCCATCTGTTTTAAAGTTTCTCCATATCTTTTTTTTTTTTTTTTTAGACAGAGTCTCACTCTGTTGCCCAGGCTAGAATGCCATGGTGTTAGCCTAGCTCACAACAACCTCCAACTCCTGGGCTCAAGCAATCCTCCTGCCTCAGCCTCCCAAGTAGCTGGGATTACAGGCATGCGCCACCATGGCCAGATAATTTCTTTCTATTTTTAGTAGAGACGGGGGTCTCACTCTTGCTCAGACTGGTCTCGAACTCCTGACCTCGAGCGATCCTCCCGCCTCGGCCTCCCAGAGTGCTAGGATTACAGGCGTGAGCCACCGCGCCCAGCCTCTCCATATCTTTTCATCTAATGTTTTAGCAGCCATTGATGATCCTTGCCCAGATGTCTAATATAGCGGTCCCCAACCTTTTTGGCACCAGGGACTCATTTCATGGAAGACAGTGTTTCCACAGGCAGGTTGGGGGGAGCTCAGGCAGCGGTGCGAGCGATAGGGAGTAGCTGTAAATATAAATGAAGCTTTGCTCACTTGCCCACTGCTTACCTCCTGCTGTGGGGCCCCCCAGTTCCTAAGTTTCATGGAAGACAATTTTTCCACAGATGGCCCAGAGCAGTGGACAGGGCGGGAGGTGGGGGAGTGGAGCTCAGGCGGTGATGCGAGTCCCGGTTCCTAACACGCCACAGACTGGTACCAGGCCATGGCCCGGAGGTTGGGGACTGCAGCTCTAATACACCAGGGATATATGCAGTCATTAAACAAGATGGAGGATATGTGGAGGTCACTGTGACAAAAAAAGTTACTGCGATCATGACTGCTGCCGGCTGGGCTCTGGCGGAGTTTATCACTCATGCTGTAC
>CM052436.1:1628567-1645863 GCA_028533085.1 Varecia variegata | reverse complement strand
GAGTCCCGGTTCCTAACACGCCACAGACTGGTACCAGGCCATGGCCCGGAGGTTGGGGACTGCAGCTCTAATACACCAGGGATATATGCAGTCATTAAACAAGATGGAGGATATGTGGAGGTCACTGTGACAAAAAAAGTTACTGCGATCATGACTGCTGCCGGCTGGGCTCTGGCGGAGTTTATCACTCATGCTGTACTTACATTATCAGGAGGAGGATCCCCAGGTTTGTAACAAGAGGGTTGGGAGAGACCAATTGGTACATCCTCTATCCAAATCTTAAAGGAAATGTACTGTAATAATTTTACTATAGTTTCTGATATCTTGGTTTTAAATGGGAAACTATAACAAGAGAATCAAAATGTACCTTTATAAAATTGCTGATATGAGAAAAGTCTTTAGTAACTTGAAAAGCAGTACCTGTAAAATAGGGTAATCTGACTCTAAATACACTAAATAAACTTCCGTGCATCAAAAGGGGTCTTTTGTGACTTTTTAGTCATCATTTGGAATATTGAGATCGCATTGATTCCAAGTATTGTTTGCATTCCTACTTTACTTCTCCGAAAGATTTCTCCTGATACCTCCTAGTAAGATATGAATAAAGACCATTTGTAAACATGCATTAAGACTTGAGGGTTCTGTTTGTTTTCTGATTTCATGATCCATAGGTTTGGAAACTCCAAGAGAATACAATTACTTTATCATTGTGTGATTCCTTATGTCACTCAAGTATTTCATGACACCTGCAGAATCCAAGAGACAAGGCTGAGCAAGACTGGTGGCCTCTTCCTAGCTGGTGGAGGCAGAGGCAGAGACAGAGGTTGGGGACGTGCAGCTAGAGTCAGAACAAGGCCAGCCCAGGTGATCCACATACTGCAGGCAACAATTTTCTCAGTAAATGGCAGCCAAGACAGGGAGGGAGGTTGGGACACAGCCACTTTTGACCTCATAGCAAGATCCTTAAAAGGGTCATTTTTGCAACAATATTCCCTAGCTGTGTCAGTTTCCTGGGGGCTTTCCCAGCCCTCTGACTTTTAGATACACTACCTGGAGCTCCCTGTGTCCTCACCCTGGCTGACCTTCTGTTCATCTGGAGTGGGTCTGCCAGTCCCTGGGGGCTTCGTGCGATTTGGGCAAATTGTGCATCTCTTGGAGGGTTTGCAGTTTTATATCCTAAGACCAGTGAAAACATTGGTGTGCAGGAGAGATGCTAGTTTTAAGTACGGAGGGTGCTTGAGGGGAACTGTAAATGGCCACTTCATTCACTCATTTTTTGTTGTGATGACATGTTTCCCCACATTGCTCAGATGATGGGGCCACGCGCCCACAGCCACCCTGCCCTGGAGCTGATAAAACTACGTGTGCAGTAGGAATTTGTAACAGTAAGGAAAAACGTGCTTCAGTTTTTTAAAAAGGCATCTGTAGATGGAAGGGAATTAAAATGTATGTGGTATTATTTTCACCACTTCTGAGGCAGTTCTAAACTTTAAGAAAGGAAATTTGTAGACTCTAAAATAAGATTTTTGTGCTGTTTTGCCCTCCAGGAGGTTTCAGTCAAGAAGAACTTCTAAAAATATGGAAAGGGCTCTTCTATTGCATGTGGGTGCAGGATGAACCCCTCCTACAGGTAACGTACAGTTCTCTTTGTCGTATTTCTGGATTTTTGGAACGGATGGGTAAAAGAGACTTGATCACTTAATATACCTAAACAAATTGAAAATCAATGCTTCTAGGGGTCATTTTTTCACCTTTGTGCATACAGAAAGGACTGCAGTATCAAAGCATTGTTAATTATCTTTTCAAATAAAAGGAAGGATATGCGTAAATTATAGGTTTATTATTTCTATCACAATTTTATAGGGTTCCATGGTAGATTTTACATTACGTATTTTAAAGTTTGTGTTTCATCTTCTATTAAGTGAACTATCTGTGGCCAGAAGTGCCATGGCAGGAGCACTAGTCCGAGCCCCTGTGAGACCCGGGACATGGCAGCCGCCTCACTGGGCATCCAGTTCTGTGCTGGGCGGGCAGCAGCCCTCAGCAGCCTAAGCCTCTAACACTTACAATGCAAACTGCACAGCTCCCTAGAACACGCGTGTGAATCTGTCTCTGCTGAACATGCTGAGCACCACCACCAAAACTAGGACTGAAATCGAGATTGTCACTTTTCAAAAGCTTTGTTGTGACGTACGAGAGCAGGCCTGATGTGCTGGCGTAGGCCTGGAGGGGCCGTGTGTGCAGACCTCTGACTCGAGGGGAGTCTTCATGGGTAGATTGCACTTTCTGGGCGTTAGTGTGCAGTCTTGCCACTCCTCCCAAGCCATGTAATAACTTGTTTTGACTTATTATTTTTTCTCTACTAAATATGTTTTGAGTAGGATTTCAAGGCAAAATATTGTTAGATTACATTCAAAAGTAACAACCAACAGCTTTAGTGGAAGAAAACTGATGAACAGGAACCTCATTTTCAAGATGAGGAAAACTGAGGCCAGGTGAAGTGTGCGTGAGACCCGTGAGGATTGTTCTTTCCTTCTGGACCTCTTGAGCAGAGTACTCTGTTGACACTCGGTGGCAGGCTCCTCCCCAGGCCAGACCACAGGATTCTCCCCGTGAACGAGCCTGTCTCGCCTCAGTAGGGCTTGCTCTTCCACTGAGTGATGGCCTGGAAGGGTGGCTTGCCTTTGCATTCCACCCTGTCTCTGCCCAACCAGGTAGAGGGGACTTCCTGATACCGTCGAGTGAGGATCCCTGGTGTCTGACCATCAGTGTCAACCCCACTGTCCTTTGTGTTTCACATGATTTCAGGGATTATGGGAGAATCCCAATTGAAATTACAGTTTTAGGCCGGGCACGGTGGCTCACACCTGTAATCCTAGCACTCTGGGAGGCCAACGCGGGAGGATCGCTCGAGGTCAGGAGTTCGAGACCAGCCTGAGCAAGAGCGAGACCCCCGTCTCTACTAAAAAATAGAAAGAAATTATCTGGCCAACTAAAAATCTATATAGAAAAAATTAGCCGAGCATGGTGGTGCATGCCTGTAGTCCCAGCTACTCGAGAGGCTGAGGCAGGAGGATCACTTGAGCCCAGGAGTTTGAGGTTGCTGTGAGCTAGACTGACACCACGGCACTCTAGCCAGGGCAAAAGAGCGAGACTCTGTCTCAAAAAAAAAAAAAAGAAATTATAGTTTTAAAGGCAGGAATTGACAAATAATTTATTTCTTCTGTAGTTTATTTGAACAGATAACTAGAGGTGCTTTTTTTTAGCATGTGGCTAAAACAATTCTCAGAGACCTTAAGTTAGCATAACAAACCATTAAAATTGGGAATTTTACATTTGCTAAAGTTCAGATATTCAAATACACACTTGTTAGTGGAAGTGACACTGAGAACAAGGCACACAGACTTTCCCCTGGGCAGAGATGGGAGGAGGCTACCGGCCATGATGCTGTCATCACAGTGTTACCACGTAATAATCCCAATGTTTCTCCCCAACCCCACCTTTGCAGGAGGAGCTAGCGAACACTATTTCCCAACTCATCCATGTTGTTAACAACTCAGAGGCTCGTAAGTCCTGATATTTTCATGACTTTCAACACTTCCTTGTTCATCACATTTGCTTACTTGCCTAGGAAATCTAGTCAATATTGTTTCTTCTCCTTCCTTTAAAGTTTAAGTTTTCCAAAGTACTGGTTTAGTGTAAACCTAGTACTAATACTGTGTAGACATCAGGCGACCAGCTGTTTCTGTTTTTCAAAGCTATGATAAACGTTGACTTGGTAAGAGGATGAAGGAGGTGTCTTGTGGAGAATCATATCTCAAAGATTTCAAAAAAAAAAGTTTTTAGAAATAACCGTCCTCCAGAATCTCCACATTCTGAGTCACCTAGACACTTTCAGAGACAGCTGTCCAGATGCCAGTGTTCACAGTCACCTCTGGGTGCCGGCTTTATCCTGCTCCAGGTTGGGGCTGTCACTGGTAGTAAACTTTACTACCAGTCCTCTTTACCAAAAAGAAAGACAAAGGGAGAGATTAAGGTATTCTGAGTCAGGATTGCTTACAGAGGAAGAAAAAGACAGCACGATTAGTTTATTCTGCCTAGGACTTCTCAGAACAAATCCATCCTCATGGCTTTAATACCCCCCAATGGTTCTCTGAATATTAGCTGACTCATAATGAACAAAATTCTACTTATGATGCATACATTTGCACATATCAAGGAATTGTGCAAAAAGAAGTAAAGCCAAAAGGAATCAACAAATTATTTTTCAATGAAAAAGTGTTTGTTCCATGGCTCAGAACCGAAAAGTGGCATGTTTTGTACTTATAGTTTTCCCAGGTGACACCTAACATCAGACTAAAAGCTGAGTTTCTACATGGCTCGTATAAGTGTTCGTCAAGATTAGTGGTTTGGGATTGTTGTTGGGTAGGGTTGTGATGGAAGTGTCCACAGAAGGGGATCGGGAATCTCAATCGTAAGAGAAACGTGGCTTTGCAGCGGATGAGGAAAAAGGCTCCAGAGAGCATTCTAACTAAACAGTAAGATATTAACAGCCTTCCTGTTTTATAAGAATATGTTTTCATTTAAATGTAAAGGAAATCATTGAGCATATTTGATTATTGGCCAAATTTTCAGGTTGCCCAAGAATTCTTGAGAAAAGTAGATAATAAATAATACGAATCTGTTTCTCTTCGTTATTTGCTTGCTTTGTGGTAAGATGTTAACATGGAAACCAAGCATTCAGAGCCTTTTGTTCACTGCAGAGCACCTGTTCATTCAGACCTTTTGGCAAACCATGAACCGAGAATGGAAGGGAATAGACAGGCTCCGCCTGGACAAATACTACATGGTAAGATCTGCAGCTGTCACCCACATTTACTTCAGAAACTCACGTGAAGAAAAGAATGTCCTTTGTCCTAAAAACAGTGGAAAGGCTTATTTGTGAAGCAGAATGAGCTCCAGGCTTAGTGTGAAGGAGGAGATGTGGTCTCGTCACTTGACTGAGTCCTGGAAGGCGTCTCCGCTCTCGCGGGGACGAGTTGAGGATCATTAGTGAATATGTTTTTTGATCTGGAAGTTAAATGTGGTTATTATGGTTACTTTTTTCACTTTTGGGATCCAGGCTACATTAGTTTCGTTGGTCTCCTCATTCCACTGAGCTGATTAATATTTCTTACTTTCCTTTTTGTGACAAAAACTGTCTATCTGTAGCTGATCCGTCTGGTCCTGAGGCAGTCCTTTGAAGTTCTGAAGCGAGACGGCTGGGAAGAAAGGTTGGTCCACTACTTGAGTTAGCATTTGGTGGCCTTAAAGCTTATAGGGTACTAGGATATTTCTCAAGCTTTTCAGTTAATCCACAAATATGCATTGCCGAATCTATGTCTCCCATTCCGTATAGTACCAGGAGAAGCAAAACATGAGAACTTAAAATCCAATAGAGGAGCATAAATAGTTAAGCACATATGGCAGCATTTTATACTGATTTAAGTACTTATTTCCTTCTGAAACTGTTCTTTTAGCCTTGCATTGGTAGTTGTGCAGTGTGGGCACTCAGCTGAATATTTTCATTTTCTCTTGGCACGCTGTCTTTAAAAGAACCACGTGTGTTTTTTCTTTAGCCGAATCAAGCTTTTCCTAGATGTCCTGATGAAGGAGATCCTGTGTCCCGAGAGTCAGTCTCCTAATGGAGTGAGGTTCCACTTCATCGATATCTATCTGGACGAGCTCTCCAAAGTGGGCGGGAAGGAGGTGAGCGGCAGCAGTGCTCGCGGGGGGCCGAGGAGGTGCTGTCAGTTGCCACTCTGCTACCAGTGACGGTGGCAGCATAAATTTGTTCGGCCCATCTGGGACGTGTCCTAAGTAACTAATGGGATGTGTAAACAAAGCTTTACGCACTAAGGATGTTGGTGGCAGTCTTATAAAACAATTGAAAACAGCCTTGTAGAGTCCAATAAAGAATTAAGCAATGTGGAGAAATGCTGGGGACATATCGAGTTTTTTTTTTTTTTTAAGCAGTAGAAAGAAAAGGCAGTAGACAAAGCTGTACAAACTGTATGACTTTTTAAAAAGTATATACTTGTATATAAATAGACAAAAGACTAGAAAGGAAATGTACATTTTTAGTATGCAAATGATTATCTGAATTTGGAAATAATGAGAAAATTTTACTTTTTTCTTTCACAAGTGTTCTGTAGGGAATGTGTATTTTTTTAATTCAAAGACAAGATAAATGGTATATTTAGAACAATAATTCCTTTGTCTCACACTTTCCAATTGTCTCCATGTAGAACTTCTCTTAGAAGAGGGGTGTGTACACGTTCCCCGTGCTGGACACGTAAAATGGCGATGGCTGGATTGGGCGGGTTCTCCTGTGGCTGGAGGACAGCCTTGACCTTGAGCCTGGCTCCAGGCTTCTGTGGCGCTCCCTGTGGGCACTCTTGGGCTGTGTGAGACAAGCCTTGTCTGACTCAACTTATGTGAAAAATGCAAATGATTCCTTTTTCAAGGACATGTCAGAAAGAGAAAAGGCTCTTTTGTTTCTCATTTTTTCCCTATTTTATTTCTAAATTACAGCTTTTAGCAGATCAGAATCTCAAGTTTATTGATCCATTCTGTAAAATTGCCGCCAAGACTAAGGAGTAAGTGATTTACCTGGGTGTTCTCGCTGCTTCTTGGTGGTTGGGGGTTGTTTTCTGTTCTGAAGCACAGTCATGCTCCCACGATGATTGTCCAGAGCTGAGAACAGCCGAAGTTTTTATTCCCATTAACAAGACATTTGAAGCTCTGAACAGTGATTTGGCTCTTCCAGCTTTGGGGCTTCCCCGGTCACCCCAGGAATGCCCTGCACATTCCAGGTTTGGGGCTTCCCTGGTCACCCCAGGAATGCCCTGCACATTCCAGCTTTGGGGCTTCTCCGGTCACCCCAGGAATGCCCTGCACATTCCAGCTTTGGGGCTTCCCCGGTCACCCCAGGAATGCCTGTGCACATTCCAACTTTGGGGCTTCTCTGGTCACCCCAGGAATGCCCTGCACATTCCAGCTTTGGGGCTTCCCCAGTCACCCCAGGAATGCCCCGCACATTCCAGGTTTGGGGCTTCCCCGGTCACCCCAGGAATGCCCACACACACCCAAGGTTCTGTCTGCTGCCCTCTGTCAGGTGGCGCGTGGCAGTTCCTCGAAGGTGCAGTTGACCACACAGAAGCATTGTCAGGGACGCAGATGCCCACTGGCAGGCTGAGGGTCCCCAGGCCCTGGGCAGACCACAGTAACAAATGCAGGGCTTCCCTCTGTACCCCTCAAATGACACGGCCAGAGCGACTGTTCTAATCATTTCTGTCCACTGTGCTTCTGCCCTCAGCCAGACACTGGTGCAGACTATAGCCAGGGGCGTTTTTGAAGCCATTGTAGACCAGTCTCCTTTTGTACCTGAAGAGACAGTGGAGGAACAGAAGACACAAATGAGTGACAGTCACCTCCCTGAGCAAGAGGCCCCTGAAAATGAGACGGTGTGGAGAAAAGCAGCGTGTAAAAAGAAGACAGGTGAGAGACTGTGCTTGAGTGGCCTGCCTGGTGTGCTCCTTGTCACAAATACTCTGTGACACGTGTCCTAGCATCTCGCTCAGCACACCTGGGGTTGGTTCGTGGAAGACGGCGCCGTCTCCACCCCTCCCGAGAAAGGAAGCAGTGGGTGCTCAAGCGCCTATGCCCGGCTGGAGTCTGGGAACACCCGAGACTTGTCACGTGTGGCTTAGGCACATTTCTGTACCTCCTAGGACCTTAAGGCTTCCTTCCAGGGTTTTGCCATTGTCACTGCTGTTGCTCTGGAGTTTTTTAGTTGCTTTGTTGTTGTGTGGGATGTCTTTGCATGTCCTGGTGTGGCCTCGTTGCAGGGGACCTGCCCTACGGTTCCACAGGGGACATGCGCTTGTGTCTGCCTTTCTCACCCCACGGCTCCTTTCGGGGTTCTTTTTCTCTGGGTGTTTAGCGCCCGCTGTAGACTGACACTCTGACTGCTGTTTGTATCCGTGGGCTGCTGCGGAGCGTGCGTTGGGAGGTGCAGGCCCAGCCAAGTTCCACAGCAGTTTCTGGCATCTCTTTGCAGAATGAGGTCAACGTTTGCCCATGCTTTTGAAGTGTCTGTAGCTATTAAGAAACAAAGTTTTCAAAAACTAATTACCAAAGGAAATATAATAATTTCTTTTTAAAAGCAGAACACAAAACTATGTGGAGGAGGCTGATTTGTTTTTAAACATTTGCATGTGCCTTCAAAATCTGGAATGATAGGTCGGGCGCGGTGGCTCACGCCTGTAATCCTAGCACTTTGGGAAGCCGAGGCGGGCAGATCGTTTGAACTCAGGAGTTCAAGACCAGCCTGAGCAAGAGCAAGACCCGTCTCTAAAAAAAATAAATAAATAGGCAGGAGGCGGGAGGATCACTCGAGGTCAGGAGTTCAAGACCAGCCTGAGCAAGAGCAAGACCCCGTCTCTACTAAAAATAGAAAGAAATTATCTGGCCAACTAAAATATATATATATATATATATATATACATATATATATAGAAAAAATTAGCCGGGCATGGTGGTGCATGCCTGTAGTCCCAGCTACTCGGGAGGCTGAGGCAGTAGGATCGCTTGAGCCCAGGAGTTTGAGGTTGCTGTGAGCTAGGCTGACGCCACGGCACTCACTCTAGCCCGGGCAAGAGAGTGAGACTCTGTCTCAAAAAAAAAAAGAAAAGAAAAGAAATTAATTAATTAATTAAAAATAAATTTAAAAAAAAATCTGGAAGTATAGACCAGAATGTTAATAGCCATAGGTGGCAGAATTGTGGGTGATTTTTGTTTTCTCTCTACTTTTCTCTATTTTCTACTTTTTCTACAGTGATCATATATTACGTTTAATCAGGAAAAAAATAAAAACAGCAAGTCTTTAAGAAAAAAGAAATACTCTAATTTTAAATTCAGTGTAGATCAGTGGTCCCCAACCTTTTTGGCACCAGGGACCAGTTTTGTGGGAGACAGTTTTTCCACAGATGGGGGCTGGGGATGGTTTCAGGATGATTCAAGCACATCATATTTATTGTGCAGTCAGACCTCTCTGCTAATGATAATCTGTATTTGCAGCCGATTCCCGGCTCCCATCACCGCCTCAGCTCCATGGCAGACCATCAGGCATTAGATTCTCGTAAGGAGTGAGCAACCTAGATCCCTCGCATGTGTAGTTTACAGTAGGGTTCGCGCTCACCTGCCGTTCACCTCCTGCTGTGCAGCTGGATTCCTAACAGGCCATAGACTGATACCGGTGCACAGCCCAGGGGTTGGGGACCACAGGTGTAGATGACAGAGTTAACTGATGACCTTGAGCAAATTTTGTGTAGGTGTGGGAGTAGTCTCAGGGTCCCTCTGCTCCCCACATTTCTATCAGTCTAAACTAGACATGGGGTGGTCGAGGTGGCTCAGCCTGTAATCCCACCACCTTGGGATGCTGAGGCGGGAGGACCGCTTGAGGCCAGGGGTTTGAGACCAGCCTGGGCAACAGAGTAAGACCCTATCTCCAAAAAAATTGAAAAATTAAGAAATAAGCTAGACACAGTCTCAGCCAGGCATGGTGGCACATGCCTGTAATCCCAGGTACTCGGGAGGCTGAAACAGGAGGGTCACTTGAGCCAGGGAGTTCAAGTCCAGCCCGGACAACATAGTGAGACCCTGTGTGTTAAAGAAAAACAAAAACAAAACTATGGACACCATATAGCTGTTTCCTGCGTGCAGCTGCAAATGTTCTCTCCCAGCTGCACCTGTCAGGTGCTTGTTGAACACTTACACCTGCACGGTCCTGGACCTGCCTCGTCTCCCACAGGCCACGCCCTGAATACCGCGCCACTGACAAGTACGTAGTGTTCCAGAAATGGCACACGTTTGAAAAACCTTTGAGTTCTCATTAGTCATTTTTATCTGCTCCTTCATAGGCTTTAAGACTCTTTGAATTTTTTTTCTTTTTTTTAGAGGCAGGATCTCACTCTGTTGCCCAGGCAGACGTGCAGTGACACAATCATAGCTCACAGCAGCCTCAAACTCCAGGGCTCAAGCGATCCTCCCGCCTCGGCCTCCCAAAGTGCTAGGACTACCGGCGTGAGCCACTGTGCCTGGCTGAATTATTTCTTAAATGCTGACAGTTGCATTAATATTAACTTGTATTTCCTCAGGCAGCCTCCTGGAAAATGAGCGTACCACTATGCTAGATTTTTTACTGTGGCCCTGACTGACCTGAAAATAGGGACATAAGTCCTGGATCCATTCTCCTCCTGACAGTCCAGAGCAGCATGGTGCCTGGATCCACCTGCCTGAGTCCCTAAACCCCAGAGCTTCCCGTTCCCCGGGGCCTCGGTCTTCACGTGAAGCCAGCGTGTGCGGTAGGGGACCTGCGAAGGCAGCAGGCAGGTCTCTGCTTTTGCCTGTGACGTCATCATGAGTAGAAAAAGCAAAATGTCTGTTTTCTCCCAGATTTACCCTCATTCCCAGAGACCGAACAACCAAAACATCTCTGGGAAATTATAAATATATTTTCAGGGTTTTTCTTAAAGAAATTTTCTTTTTTACTAAGAGACATCTAATTAGACAGTGGCTTCTTTGGAAGTGGTTATTGCTTAGTATTTGATGTGTCAAGAATTTGTCTTTGGATGTTTTCATAGCAATGGGCAAGAATCACTCCAGAAAAGACGGACTTGGTGATGAGAGAGGAAGAGATGACTGCAGAGCCTTGGAGGACACTGGGCCCCTTCTCCAGGTGGGTGGCGGTCGTTGCTTTTTATAGAATATAGATTTGCTGTGGGTGGCCTAGCCAGAGAATTAGGGTCACAACTAAGCTGTGTGGCCTGAGGGCCAAAGTCCTTTCTAATCCCTTCAGTCACTAATGTCACCTTCCTTAGAATGAGCTCATTGGAGACAAAGAAACTTAAATGTGATGGAATTTTGAAAGGTAATAGTCCTCACTTTGAATTGCCAGGATCTGTTCTGTTCCATACAACAGCGCCAGCTCCAGTGACACTTTGCAAATAAAAAGTTTACTGTTTTACCAAGTACAGACTGAAAAATCTAGATTAACTTAAAATGAAGCACACCCAGGTAAATTGTGTTATGTGTATTCTACTACAATTTTAAGAAGAAAAACAAAAAAGGAAGAATTACTTACCCAGCTTCTCCCAAGAATAACTAGAACATGAGTATTTCAGAACTGGTGCTTATGCTTATGGTTGCCAAGTCTTAGCATATGCTTGTTTAGACTGTTCTGTTGCCAAATGCTTCCAAATCCCATCCCAGTGGGCTCTCTCACTAGTAGGTGTGAATTTCCAAGTCAGACAGTGTGGTTTTGCTGCAGACTGACTTTTCATTTCTCTCTGTGCGTAGTTTGACTATAAGGCTGTTGCTGATCGACTGCTGGAAATTACCAACAGGAAGAACATCCCTCCTTTCAACAGGAAGCGTCTCTCCAAACTAATCAAAAAGTCAGTGACTGGGTGAGAGGGTTCCTTTGATTTTCGTTCACGTCCAAGTCCAGCCCCTTCATTTATCTCACTGCACAGGGCTAGCTAGCTACATGCTTACCTTGTCTGTTTGTTTTTTGATGTTTTCATTCATAGCAGTGTAATAGACTCACATACACTGCAGGGTTGAGTGAAAACAGCTGTCCCACCCCCAGGTTCCACTCTTCAGATGCAGCCATACTTGTCTCTTAGCTGCTTTAGGATGATGGAAAGAGAAGTCTATTAATGTCTAATGTTAACAGATTGAGAAGCTGTGATGTCAGTCTGCTGTTTGGGTGTCGGCTTTGGGTGTGCTGTTGAGCTAGACGGGGGCTGGGTTGTTTATCTCTCGCCCTCCCTCCCAGCACGGTTATGCCAGAAGTGCTAGTTGATGCGTGGTCAGTGCTGGTGTGGTCGTGGCCGTAATGACATGGTGATGTGCAGTTTGCTGTGGAGCCTCATGGCGCCTTGTGGCTGATGGCAGACAACCCCTGTCGGGTTGTACTCTACGTGAGCCAGGCACCGCTCCGAGCACTTCGCATACATCAACTTGTTTAGTTTTAAGAAAACCCCTAGAAGGTAGCTTCCTTAATCCCCACCTTTGGGCAGGGCAGCTGGCTGAGGTCACTGCTGTCAGGTACTGGGGCAGGACTTGCCCCCGGGTGTTCTGCCGCTGCACCTCCCTGCACACCACCCCGCAGTTCAACACTTCTCTGTTCTGATCCACCAAAATTGTGCCAAGCCAAGCACTGCTTGGCCTTTTCCCACTGGAGATTTGAATATAAGCTGAGATCTAAACTATTTCTGCCTTTAGAAACAAGTAAGGACAATCTAACGTCCTAGTTTTGTTTGGGTGTCCGGACAGATCCTTCAGCCTACCACGTTCTTGGTGACACTGGCAATCGTTGAGGGCTATCTCTCCTTGAGTTTTTGCTTTGGAATCACACCACCTTTCCTAAATGGAATTTCCTCTCTAGCCTCCCCTCCTAGAGGAAAAAGAAAGTGAATTATTAAGTGAACATTAAATTAAATATTTAAATATCGCTTGTGTGTGTGTGTGTGTGTGTGTATACAGAAGACAGAAAGTAGGGGTTTTTTTTAAATGAACTTTTGTTGTTTTCTTTTTCAGATTCCAAGATCTCTCTGAAGGTGAGGAAAGTCGGAGGATTACAATTCATGTTCTCATATGAACATGGACCCCACTGAGGGCATTATTGCCAGATGTCGAAAGGCAGGATTGAAGGACCTCTGTCTCCTAAGAAATGGTGGCCTTACCCATGTGCACCAGGGCATGGGCCCTCCTGTAGCCTGCCCACTGTCCCACCCTGAGCTCCCCTGCAAAGGCCAGGGCAAAGGGGAGATTGCCCTCTTACATGTGGGTGGTGTGGTGTTCTGTTTTGGTTTTTATTGCTCTTTTAACTAGATAAATTTTTACTGATCTAGGAAGGTTCTAATTTGACCTTTTATGAAGAAAAAAAGTTGATCTCTCAGGGCCCCTTTCATTTGGTGTTGTGGTCAGTTGTCCCCCAGAGAAAGACTGCTGTAAGCTTGCTCACACCTGAGCGAGTCAGTGGGCTCACTCCCCTGTGTGCCCCGTGCCCCGGGCACTTGGAATCGGGAAAGCACTGCAGGGCCCTGTGGACCTTGGAGACTGCCATAGCCAAGCCCCCTGTCGGAGCTGGAGAGGGTGTCTCCCAGGGTGTGGAATCCCTCGCCTTGCCTTGGTGAGGAATCCACAAAGCTTTTTTAAGTCTAATTCCCGTGTCAGCAGCTTTCAGGTTTGGGCTGGAGAAATAGTGAGGAATGGTGGTGAGGAGGCAGAAGTCAGGGCTCCAAGTCTTGCCTGGTTGAGGTGGGAGGCCCAGCTCTTAGGCCACTGGGGCAGAGCCTTAAAGGTCTCAGGAAGCTGACATGGTGTCACTTTGGCATCTAGCAGGCAATATATCTCAACTTAATTTTGCGGAGGACATTTCTGCTGATGAAGATGACCAAACCCTCAGCCAAGGAAGGCATAAGAAAAAAGGAAATAAACGTGTAGCAAAGGCTGACTTGGAAAAGGAGAAAGGTAAACTGCCGATCTTAAATCAGAGAGGGCTGGAGGGGAAGCACGCACGCGAATCTCAGGGATTTGTGCTCACATCTTCATAAATCAGCAGACCAAAAAGCTTTAGTTTTTCATGGCGGAAAAGTAAAGACTTTTGTCTGAGTGTTTTGTTATTCCCTGTGGAACTGCCATTCTTGCCCCACTCAACTAGAAGGTTCTGCATACTCTCAAGAGCATCTTCGGGGGAAGGGGTGGAGCTCCTGAGAGTGCTTTGGAGCAGTGGCTTGATTACTGCTCGCGACCTGTGGTTTGGCCCTTTTGGCCTTAAGACTAATAGAGATCCGATGATCTGCGTTCCAGCCACATTGAACTGGACAGACAGTTTCCGCAGCTGGGAATGGGGAAGGGGGGCCAGGTGACAAGACCAGTGGGTGCACTAAGTGCATCAGGGGGACAAAACCTTTTCTGTGGGAAAAGTCTGTCTGCCAATCACACTGGCCCAGAACTGCCAGCAAGACGCTGTCCCACCTTGGCATCGGGTGCCTGTTATTGCCTTTGTGTCTTTGCAGGGAACACAGTCTTTGCTGCCGAGAAAGAGGGCAGTGAAGGCAGTATTCAAAAGAGAAAAAGGAAAAAGAAGAGGAAGAACCACCCCCAGCCTGGAAACTCAGGCCCAGGCGATGAAGTCCCATCCCTAGAACAGAATGGCGGCTCATCCAGCACCGGGGAGGAGAGCGGCTCAGAGCACCCCCCCTCCGTCCCCACGCACAACAGAAGGAAACGGCCACGGAAGAAGAGCCTAAGGGCCCACGGGGAGACCTTGGCAGTGTCACCTCTGGAGGACATGTCACAGAGTGGCCTGAGCAGCGGACATCCTCAGGCACCTGCCACCAGAGGTCCCCCGACAGATGGAGCCCAAGTCCTGAAAAGGAAGCGGAAACTCGGAGCTCCCCCAGCCAGTGGCAGTGGGCTGACCACACTGGCCTGGCCGCCGGTGCAGAAGGAAGGGCCCCCCGCAGGCCCAGCGGAGGCGGGGAGCAGCCAAGCCAGCCTGCCCCAGTCTGGGAGGCTGCAGAAAAAACAGGCAGAGCCCAGCAGCTGCGACCTGTATGACCTGTCCAGTCACAAAACAGCAATCTTAAAAAAGAGGAAGAAAATGAAAGAGATGTCGAACTTGGTAGAACACAACGGAGTATTGGAACCCACAGTCAGGCAGAGCCAAGCTCTGGTAAGGCGGGCAGGGCCACGGGCGGGTTGCCGAGGCTCTGGAACGGACGTGTTTGGGGGACCGCACTGCCTCCTGCGGGGGTGGGGTGGGGCAGTGGTCAGACCTCTGGCCTGGGCAGAATGAGACGAGGTTGTGGTTTATAACAACCTTCACTGACAGGTAAATGACAGACAGTGGTCTCAGTGGCCAAGTTCAAGTCCTCTGCAACCCTGACTCCCCTCGGCCACATACTCAGAGGTCAGGAAAGGCTCAGCATCGAGCTGGGACAGTTATCCCCTGGGCCAGGCCTGCTGCCCCAGCCCAGGCAGGCAGGCGAGCTCCGCCAAGCGTGGTCTCGTTTCTGCATCGGCACCCAGCCAGGCCAGGCCCCTTCGGCAGAAGAGAAAGCCCAAAATTCTCTTGTCTCACTTACCTTCTCAATGAGAAGACTTTCTGTCTGCTCGGGTCTCTAGAGCCAGATGCAAACGAGGACCCAGGCTCTCGGCCTGCTGTTGCCACGTCTGGACATATGGTGTGCTGCCACAGCAGGGTCGGCACACGTGGTCCTGTGGGCACGGAGCCACGCCCGCCGGCATGTGCACTGCCCAGCTGCTCCCACTCCCCGGCACAGAGCTGGGCAGTGGTGACAGACCTTACGACCCACTCTGGCCCGTTACAGAAACAGCACTCGCACTCACACACGCCGCCCGGCCGCGGTTAGGACATCAGGGCCTTTGTGTAGGGGACTTGTGTGGACTTGGTGAAGTGCTGGCTTGAGGCCTTTCCGACAGTATCGCTGAGTGCTTAAGTGGGTTGGATGAGTGAGTTTATGGTCAGTCAAAAGTCTGAGCTGAGGCCGGGCGCGGTGGCTCACGCCTGTAATCCTAGCACTCTGGGAGGCCGAGGCGGGCGGATCGTTTGAGCTCAGGAGTTCGAGACCAGCCTGAGCAAGAGCGAGACCCCGTCTCTACTAAAAATAGAAAGAAATTATCTGGCTAATTAAAAATATATAGAAAAAATTAGCCGGGCATGGTGGCGCGTGCCTGTACTCCCAGCTACTCGGGAGGCTGAGGCAGTAGGATTGCTTGAACCCAGGAGTTTGAGGTTGCTGTGAGCTAGGCTGACGCCACGGCACTCTAGTCCGGGCAGAGCGAAGACTGTCTCAAAAAAAAAAAAAAAAGTCTTGAGCTGGCAAAACAGCACTAAGCTGACCGTAGGAGGTTGATTTCTGGTCTTGGGTCTTCCCCTGCTAGCAGGGATGCAGCCGTCCCCTCCTGCTCTGGGCGGCCTCCCTCTTCACTCCCCTTCACCCAGTGCTCTTTCCTCCCCAAGGGGATCAGAGACGCTGCCTTTCTTCACGTCCTCCCAGGCCCCTGGCAGCCTGTCTTAGAGAGGATCGCGATGGTTGCTAAATCAGTCCCAGGGTCAGGGGAGGCGCCCGAGGGAGGTGCTGTCTACCTGACATCTCTCCTGGCACAGGGGAGGAGCGGAAGAGAAGGCTCCTGGGGCCATCCTTCCCCTGGGCCAGCAATCTAGAGCCTGCCGACGCCAGCAGGTCGGCTGCGCTGGGCTTCGGGGACAACTGAGACCCCAGAGCCAGAGCCAGGTCTTTGCTGTGGGTGCTGTCAGCTGCAGCACACCCCGTGAGTGTCTTGCACCTGCCTGTAAGAGGCTGTAGAACCCAGTGGGATGTCACTCACCCTCTGTGTGCAAGGCTGTCAGCCAACAGTGATGTCTCTAATCACAAACGAGAAAGTAAGTTATTTAACAGATGGGCTTTGGAAAGCACAAACGCTCAGAACATTGGTGTAAGTTTGAAGGTGAAGACATGGTGGCATGGTAGAGAAGCGGTCGTTTGTGTGTCGCTCTGCTAAGCGGAAGGGCCCTTGGCAAACCCAGCGTAGGACACCGCGGGCGGTGGGGTCTGAGCTGGGGCGTCGGGTCTGCCTGCTGTGGCTCTGCTGCCGCACTGTCCCGTCTCACTTCCTGTGCGCACAGGCTGGCGCCCAGGCTCCATTGTGTGACCGCCTCTTGCCCCTTGCTCCGTAGGGAGGCAGCGGGACTGTCAGCCCTTTGAAGAAGAAGCAGCTGAGGACAGAGAACGACTTTGTGAAGTTTGACACCCCCTTCCTACCAAAGCCCTTGTTCTTCAGAAAAGCCAAGAGCAACACTGCCACCTGCTCTCCAGGTCCTGCCGTCCAGGTACACGCCCTCCCAGAGTGGCGCAGCCCATCCCCCCACAAGGGCACAGAGATGTGGGTGCCGGGCCTGGGGCCCACCTTGGCCTTCCTGAGCCCAGAGCACTCATAGCCACTGTCGGCCTCGGAGCCTGTCCACAGGGGCAGGGGCTGTTACAGGAGCCCAGGTTGGCTCTGCAACCAACTTCTCAGCCCTGGTGACATCGCAGTGTTTCTGGGTGGCGGGGGACCCTGCCCCAGGGATCACAGTCAGGGTGCTCTGAGCTGCGGTTGATGACACGCATTTCGCTCATGAAACGTTTCTGGTGTGAAAGCAAAAATGGTCGTAAGG
>CM052436.1:1593878-1609373 GCA_028533085.1 Varecia variegata | reverse complement strand
GAGCGAGACCCCAACTCTACTAAAAATAGAAAGAAATTATATGGACAGCTAAAAATATATATAGAAAAAATTAGCCGGGCATGGTGGCACATGCCTGTAGTCCCAGCTACTCGGGAGGCTGAGGAAGGAGGATCACTTAAGCCCAGGAGTCTGAGGTTGCTGTGAGCTAGGCTGACGCCATGGCACTCACTCTAGCCCGGGCAACAGAGCGAGATTCTGTCTCAAAAAAAAAAAAAAAAAAAAACCAAGCCAAAAGGATGCTCTTGGAGGCTGTCTTAGTCTGCTCGGGCTGCCATAACAAAATACGGAAGACTGAGTGACTTAAGCAATAGGAGTTTATTTCTCACAGTTCTGGAGGCTGGAAGTCCAAGATCAAGGGGCCAGCTGATTGAGTTCCTGGTGAGGGCTCCCTTCCTGGCTCACAGATGGCCCCTTCTCCCTAGCTGTGTCCTCCCATGGGCTGCCCTTGGTGCGTGGAAAGAGAGAGAGCTCTCTGCTGTCTCTTCCTATGAGGCCACCAAGCCTATCCGATCAGGGCCCACCGTTATGACCACATTTAATATCAATCACCTCCCCAAACCCCATCTCCAAATACGGTCACATTGGGCGTTCATAGTGCTTCAACATATGAATTTTGTGGGTACACAGTGGTGAGACACTGGGGCCCCTTGTCCCTTGTTGCCAAGGTCAGAGACAGGTGCTGGACCAGGAGAGACCTGGAGGAGTGACTACATTTTCTGGACCTTAAATTGGTCTTCGAAGTCTGCTAGTGGGACAGGGCACTCGAAACCGGAGAGGCCTCAGAAAATCTGGGACACGTGCTGCTGCAGGCTGCACCAGTCTGTCCTTTCACGGTTTTTCAGGTTCTTTGAGGTCAGTGTCAGTAGCCTTGGACTGTTAGGGGCGGCCTTGCTCCCTGCCAGGCGGCACACTCAGGTGGGACGAGCATTCTGGCGTGCACGCGGGGGATCGGCGAGCAGGCCCAGCCAAGCGTGCCATCCTCGCAGCGCCCGGACAGGCAGCGTCTGCATGTGCAGGGCTGACGTGAGACAGTGCCACAGGCTGGTGGTTTAGGCAACAGAGTGTGTTCTCAGACCACTCTGGGGGCCGGAAATCTCAAAAAGGGACTCAGCAGGTTTGGTTGCCGTGAGGGCTGTGAGTGAGACTCTGTGCCCGGCCTCTGCCCTTGACTTGTGGTGGTCAATTTTTCCGTCTCCACATTTTCTTCCCCTTTTTGTAACTGCCAGTCATATGGCATTAGGGCCCTTCCTAATGACCTCATTTTAACTTGATTACATCTGCAAAGACCCTGTTTCCAAATAAGGGCACAACTGAGGTGTAAGACCCTACCCTACAAATTGGGCAGGGGACACAAATCAACCCATAATAGGCAGCTTATATGCGAGGTTCACTCCAAGCCGAAGGTGACAGTGATCTAGCAGTAGGATCAGCCAGCCTTCTCCCAGGTCAGGTCACAACACCCCTATGAAGTGGGGAAACTCAGGCCCAAGCGGGGTTCTGGACCCAGGGTGCTGCTCTGAAGGTGCTGGGCTGCTGGGCTTCCAGGCTGGGGGGGCGGAGGCGCCCACCTGGGCTCCTTGCGTCTCCCTACAAGTCACATGTTGACACGCTAAACCCCAGTCTGATGATGTTGGGAGGTGCTCAGGGTTAGCAGAGGCTGTGAGGGTTAGCAGGGTTAGTGAGCCCACGTGTGGGATTCTGCCCTTCCAGGACAGGAAGCGATAGAGCCGGTTACTCAGGAGGCTGAGATGGGAGGATCGCTTGAGCCCAGGAGTTCGAGACCAGCCTGGACAATATGTGAGACTCCATCTCAAACATGAAAAAAAAAAAGTAATTAAAAAAAGAAAAGGAAGAAGAGGCAGGGAGACCAGAGCGCGCTCTCTTCAGGCCTGCTCACAGAGGGGGTCATGTGAAGACGGCGGTACCTATGAATCAGGATGGGGGTCCTCACCAGGAACTGAATCTGCTGGTGCCTTGACTTAGACCTGAAGCCTCCGGAACAGTGAGCAATTTCTGTGTTCAAGTCACTCAGTCCACAGGAATTTGCTGTAGCAGCCCAGGGAACTAAGACACTGTTCAAACTTTCGGCCAGGCTGGGCACAGTGGCTCACGCCTGTAACCCTAGCACTCTGGGAGGCTGAGGTGGGCGGATTGTTTGAGCTCAGGAGTGCGACACCAGCCTGAGCAAGAGTGAGACCCCATCTCTACTAAAAATAGAAAGAAATTATATGGACAGCTAAAAATATATAGAGAAAAAAATTAGTCGGGCATGGTGGTGCATGCCTGTAGTCCCAGCTACTCAGGAGGCTGAGGCAGTAGGATCGCTTGAGCCCAGGAGTTTGAGGTTGCTGTGAGCTAGGCTGACACCATGGCAGTCTAGCCCAGGCAACAGAGTAAGACTCTGTCTCAAAAAAAAACAACAACAAACAAACAAAAAAAAACAAAAAACAAACTTTCGGCCAAACACAAATCCCGCGTGATTTCCAAGCCAGAATTCCTGTGGGTGTGGTCTCCTGATTAGGGCACTCCTAGTGTCGCCAGAGCGTAGACGGAAATTTATGTACATACAGTTGTGTCCATCACGGGGTCAAAATGGACAGCTTTTGAAAAATATTGCTGATCACATGACATATGGTCACCATAATCACAGCATTTTCTGAGGCTCACCACCCTTGAAAGACACACTGTATCACCTGCCACCCGCAACTCAGACAGCAGTAACTCTAACGTGTCATCTAACATGTGCTCATAAAAACGCCCAATTAACTCATCTGCCTAAACAGTGGCTTTCACTGTTGGATGGTCTTGCCAGCACCTGGAGAACTAACGGGTGCTCAGGGCCAGGCCCAGTGAGGTGACATAGTGAAGTCCTGGCATGAGCATCAGGTTCCCCCGGGTGACTCCAGTCTGAGAACTGGGTACTGGGCATCTGCCCGATAGCTGTGAATGGGGAATCTAATCTTTGAAAAGCCCAAGAAACTAAGAGCAAAAGTGTTTTTACCAAAATGTCATTTTCAGCATTTTGACCTTGGGTACCTGGGTCCTGTGTTGAGGGGGAGGGTCCCAGAGCCCACAGGCCTGGAGGCCAGTCAGCCCCCTTCCCTACCTCCTCTGCTCTTTCCTCTTAGTGTTGGATGTACCTGGGCCAAGGTGTGGTGGGTGGGGGACTGAGGATGGGGGAGGGTGCTTATGAGGTTTGCTCAATGAGTAGGGAGGAGACCATGGGCGACAGACCAAGGTGGGAGAAATGCAATCACCTGCACAGGAGGAGATGGATTATCAGACCCTCCCAAGAGCCAAGAGCGGATGACCTCACAGAGCAAGACGACCAAGGGTCAGTAAGGGCAGTGGGTATCGCTGCTTGCCACTATGGGTTCTTGGGGCTCACCCAACACTTGTCACCAACTCTGTAACCTCTAGCTTCTCCTCCTGGGTTTCCTTACCTGTAAGATGGGATGGACTCCTACCATACAGGGTGGTTGTGAAGATTCAATGTGTTAATGCATGAAAGGTTCTTGGCACATAGTAAGTGCTCAATAAATGTTAGCTATTATTGCCATTATTATTATTGAGACAGAGTCTCCCTTTGTTGCCCAGGCTGAACTCGAACTCCTGGGGTCAAGTGATCCTTCAGCCTCCCAGGTAGCTGGGGCTACAGGTGCCAGCCACTGCACCCCACTTAAGTGTTAGCTATTATTAATCCTCAATTAGTTATTACTAATTTCACTGTACTTTCTCTTCAAGATCTGGACCTTGGTGGCAATGTCCTGCACAGACTCCCCAGCACCAGGGACCCAAATCACCTTGTCTGTAGGTCCAGAACCAAGGGAGGGTTCAGCTCCCTGGGTGGCTCAGGGAAGGGCAGGAAGTGCGTCAGCCATGGCGAGGGCAGGGGCTTGGCCTCCACCGGTTGGGTTTGTCATTGAGGGCAGGCAGAACCGGCGGGGGTGGGACCAGATATGTGGCCCAGCCCTGGGACACCTGTGGCTGGAGGGCCGGGCACGTGGCCACAGCTGGGTGCCTCTGCAGGCCACGCCAACGGAGGGGGCACTCGGGGTCCCCAGAGGTGTCCCGGCCCGCGGAGATGTCCACCGGCCCGCCTGGGCGAGACTGGGCCCCGTGCCCCAAGAGCTTGCGCGTCCAGCGCGGTGACGGCCCGGGAGGCCTGCCCCGGGGAGCGGGCGTGGGCCGGGTGCGGGCTCTGGGTCCGCAGGCGGCCAAACGCGGTCGCCCTGAGGCCCCCGGGGTGGGCGCCGGGCAGGGAGGGCGCTCACTCTCGGGCTCCGCGTGCTGGGCGCGTTCTCGTCCAGCTGAGCCCCGAGGGCCACGCCGGAGGGAGGGCAGGGCGTGGCGCCGGCCCCCGCGTCTCCCGCAGGGCGCAGTGCCCCGGCCGGCCACGTGTGTTGAATGAATGAGTGAATGAATGAATGCACAGAGCTGCAGCGTCCTACTGGACAAGACGAAAGTACAGACCCAGCGTTCCGGGGGTGGCCGCTCCCGCCCACGTGCCCGAGCGCAGAGCGGCCCGGGTCACCAAGGCCCAGCTGGCCGGGTCTGTTTCGCTTCTTCCCGGTTCCTCTCCAGGGGCGGGGCTTGCGCGGCTGTCCCCGCCCCCGGCCCGCCCCGGCGCCGCGCGGGACTCGGGTGCGGAGCCGCGGGCGGAGGTCAGGGGGAGGCGGCCTGGCGTCCGAGCCGAGCGCCTGCGCCGAGCGGGAGCCGCGCCAAGCCCGAGCCGAGCCAGAGCGCGCGGCGGAGCCCGTGACCCGCGCCCGGCCCCGCGCCGCCGCGGCAGGCCCGGCATGGAGGAGGAGTGCCGGGTGCTCTCCATCCAGAGCCACGTCGTCCGCGGCTACGTGGGCAACCGGGCGGCCACGTTCCCGCTGCAGGTACGCGCCGCCGCGACCCGCCGCCCGGCCTTACGTAACGCGCCCGGGCGTCCCCGCGCCCGCCTTGCGGGCCCGCAGCGTGGTGGCCGCAGCCGGTCTCCTCGTGACCTTGCCCGGGCCACCCCAGGCGAGCCTCCGCTCGGGGTGCGCGGGGCGCCAGGGAGGCAGGCGCTGGGCTGAGCCTCCCGCGTCCGCCCGGTTTGCGGGGGCGGAAGCGGGGCTGAGCACCCGGTGGGCCCCTGGGAGTGGGATTGGTCCCAGCGTCGGGGGTTGGGGGGTGCTCAGGGAGGATGAGCCCCCGAGCACGAGCTGTGGCGCAGCCGCTGGCTCCTGCCGGTCCCTGCCCCTTCCTGCCAGCCGGGCCAGCTGTGGACGGGGGCTTCCAGGAGGCGAGCAAATGCGGCAGGCCTGGGGGGGCACGGAGGAGTCGCCCCCGGGATGCCCCGCTTGAGTGAGGGCGGGCGTGGTGACCGCAGGTGTTTGCGTGCTCACCTGCTGGGGCCCCAGGGTTCCGTACCTGCCCCCCGTGGGTCAGGAGGCCCAAGTAAGGTCACCGACAGTGAGGCCATGGTGCCCACTCCAGGGGGTGGTGAGGGGGAAGGATGTGCTGCACCCCTGGCAGAGAAGCCCCCCACCCTCACAAGCGTGCACTCTGAGAACCCCGGAGACAGCTCACGACTGTGCTCTGTGGCTTAGGAAGCTGCTCTTGGAAAGCCTTGTCGCCTTGCCAACAGGTCCTCCTGCTGTCCCACCTGTCCTTAGCGAGGAGCTCACGGCTTCCCCATTGTAGCTGGGTGGCCCTTGGCTGGGCGGGAGGAGGCCTGGGTGCAGTGGATGTCACGCTGGCCAGAGGCAGAACCGGGGTGTTGGGCACTTCCTTGCCCTGTGGGCAGCGGGAGGGCTGGGCGGGCCTAGCCAGGAGGAGGGACCCTCTTGCCCCACTTTGGTCTGGTCCCTGAGCTAAGGAGCACGTATGTCAGGGGTAGACCCTGCCTGGGGCAGTCAGGGTGCACCTGTCCCTTAGCCCAGGCTGGGGTGTGGGAAGGAGGTAACCACAGGCAGACCGACTGTGTGGGCAGGGTCACCGAGGAGGTGGGATTGTGCTCGGGAAGAAAGGTGTGGGGTTCCTGAAGCAGGAGCGGCAGGGAGGCTGGGACCGGCCCAGCTCTGAGAGCAGCTTCAGCTCGCTGCCCGGATGGCAGAAGTGTGCGGGTCCCTCCTCCCCGTCCACCTGCTGCTACTCCTCCTTTCTCCCTTCCTTGGGCAAACTTCCCTTCCTGGGCTCACCCTGGGTCCTCTAGCAGTGTCCCTGGTTTCCAAACTTCCAGCTATTCAAAAACGGGGGTCCTCCTGGCGACCTGCCTGGGGAGGGGCCTCCCATGGATGGAGCTGCTGTTCTCCCCGGGGTCTCCCTGGCGCCCAGCTGCAGGGGGGGCCAAGTCCCAAGCTGCTGAGGGGTGGGTCTTAACTTTGATTGACATTGTGCAGCTTGGGACTGTAAAGGCTCGTTCACGTGGCTGCATCTGAGGAAAGAACACTTAGAAGTGGGCAGAATGGAGGGTCCGGCTGGGCCTCAGGGATTTGCCCTAATGCTGCTTGGAAAGAGACCAGAGATTGCCCCAGGGGCATGGCATGTACGGGGTGCTGGTGAGCCGCTAAAGTGGACATCCCTCGTCCTGGAGCTCGGCCGAGGGACCTGGCACCGGTTTCTGAGCCCTGCTGGGCCTCCCCTGCAAACCAGGCACCGTCTCTGTCGGCAGGGGGTGCCAGGGTTTCTCATGGCCGTTGTGCTGGGCTCAGCCCGGGCCTGCTGTCCCGACTGGCAGCCTGACATCTGGGCTTCAGAGATGTCCACCCCACTGCTTTCTGCAAGACCCTCCCAGCACACCACTCTCAGTCTCCCTCTGCGGCCCCCACTGCCCTGGGCTGGGCTGAGGAAAACATTGTACCAAAGAGAAGGGAGTGGAACCTGGCCCCTGTGTTTGGATTTTGTCTCTGGGCCTGAGTCCAAGGTACATTTCAGTGGCGGAAGGGGACATGTTAGCATGACCAGTGTGGGCAGGAGAAGCAGCGTCCGGCAGCACGGTCGGGGTTTGCAGAGAGCAAGGAGGGCCAGGCGCGGGGTCTGCAGGGCAAGGGGACAAGGTCAGGCCTGTCCCAAGGACAGACAGGCCTCGTGATGCATCTGGGGCGAGGGCTTCCCCGCTACTTTGGCTTGGATTCCAGGTGGGAGAAGAGGAAAAGGAATGGATGAAGTGCAGTGTGGCCTGGTGTCCCCCTACCCCCACACACAAACACTGCTGGGACTGTCCCTCCTGGGAGAAGAAAGCCTCCAGTTCTTCCAGGGTGGCAGCTTTGGTTCTTGCGAGCAGCCTCCTGCGTCTAGAGAGCCTGCGTTCTGCGGGCCCTCGGGGCAGCCTCACTGCCCCCTGCTTCCCTCTGCGGTGAAAACAGGGAACGTGACCCCTAGGGTGCGGTGTTAGTTTGCCGGGACTGCCATACGAAGTACCACGAACTGGGCGGCTTAGGACAGCAGAAATCTGTCCCTCGTAGTCTGGAGGCCAGAAGTCTGAGGTCAAGGTGTGCACAGGGCCAGCTCCTGGGCTGCCCAGAGCAGCCGTTTCCAGCCCCTGGTGGCCCCAGCTGTTCCTGGGCTTGTGGCTGCGTCACTCCAGTCTCTGTCTTCACATGGCCTTCCCCTCCGTGTCTTCTCGCCTTAGGAGGACACTTGTCATGGGATTCAGGGCCCACCCGGATAATCTAGGGTGAGCTCATCTTGGAATCTTTAACTTAATCACATCTGCAAAGACCCTTTTCCAAATACCGTCCTGTCACGGGTTCCAGGCCAGCAATACCATTCAGTCCACTGTGGGTTAGAAGGTGCCTTCAGGGAAATTTGAAAGTGGCCTAAATTTAGGGCTTAACTAAAGGGCCAGCCAGAAGCTGATGACATCAAGCTGTCCTTGTTGGACATAGGGGGCAGCACAGCCGTGAGTCTCCACGCTGCCCACACGGCCATGGAGCCTGCGCCTCCCTCCAAGCTGGGCGGCGAGAGCGTCTCCTGAGAGTGGCAGTGGGCACTGTCCAAGGCTGCCAGCGCCCCGCATGGCACTGGAACCAGTCCTGACAGCGGCGTGCCCAGGAAGGTAGCTGGCGGCTTCCCGCTGGCAGCATTGACACTGCTGTCCTTCCCTTAGCCTCTGGAGCAGCCACCCCAGAGCAGACACCCGCGGGCCCCAAGTGGGAGGATCGTGGCGTGGGTGTAGCCCCCAGGGTCATGGCAGCAGGAGGAGGCAATGCCCATCGGACCTTAAGTTATTGGATTCCAGGGACTCTGAGAACTTGACCTGGGGCCTAAGCTCAAAACCCACTTAAATACCGTGTTGCCCCGACTGGAAAGCAAGACCACGGCCCCCCGCCCCCACTGGAAGGTGCTGTAAGGACAGCTCGGTTTGGGGCCTGTGACAGTGAGCCGCCTCCTTTGTCCTTGCCTGTTGGTGCAGGAGCGGACCCTAGACACCCCAGCCACGCCTGTTTGCTGGGGCTCGAGTACCCTGCAGGAAGAGACAGGGGGTGGGCTCCTGGCCTGGAAACCGGGGCTTGGACACCTGCTCTGACTCCCACTTGCTGAGTGACGTTGGCAAAAGTATCTAGGGCAGAGGTTGAAGGTCCCTCTGGATCACTGGGCTGCGCTGCTCCCGACAGGAGCAGAAGCCACAGAGCTATGGGGACCTGGTGGGCGAGTCACCCCTGGCTCTCCTAGACTCTCGATGGAGTCTCAGGGGGCTTGCTCGGGCTTTCCAACCTCTAACCTTTAAGAATGCCCTGAGTTGCAAGGTGGTCTTCAGAGATGCGGTGTTGGTTGAGGGATTCTTCAGGTAAGGGGTTAAGACACTCCGCCTTTTGGAAAATCTTCACGTTTTTCTTAGAATTGCTTGGATAGAAGGGCCTTGTCCTTCTCCAGAGCTGCATTTACAAGATACTGGAAGAATGTCACCCTGCCCTTTAAAAGACAAGTAGTTTTTGCCTTAACGTTTTTCAAGGTGACATGCATTTGCCAGCACTGGAGAGCCGGTGCTGACAAGTGCACCTCCCCCCTGCCCAGGGCCGCCCTCATTCGCCTCCCCGGAGATGGTGCCGCAGGTCGGGAAGCCTCTGAGGGTCCTCGGGACCCCCTCGTGCTCCCGGGCTGCATTGGTCTCCTTGCTTCCCTGCCGTCTAGTTGGAATTCTCCCTCTTTCTCTCTGGCCTGGGCCAGCCCCAGCGTCTGAGCCAGAAGGTATCCCAATCCTAGAAACATAAACCTTGTTTTGGTATTTCTCCAAGAAGGAACAGAACTGGTTAGTTTCTCACCTTTCTAACTCTCCTAGTTTGGGACTGAGTTTCTGTTATTCCTCTCTGGCCGTCACAGAGAAAAGCAAAAACTTACTGGTCCCATTTTTCAGTCGATCTCTTTCCCACTTCTGAGCCAGCTGTGAGCTCTGCCTTCTCTTGGGGTTTGCGGTGTGCCCAGCCAGGCAGTGCGTGGTTCCCGTGGGGCCTGCCTGGCACCGGGAGCCCAGAGATGGGCTGAGTGTCCCTGTGCTGTGAGCAGGGCAGGGGCGGAGGTGATGGGGCCCAAGGTGGGCGCCAAGGTGACGGCGCACACACAGGTGCAGGTGGTCGTGGGAACTAGGGTGAGTCAGGTGGGGAGGCTGCTTTGGGGCACACAGGACCGTTTCCATGGAAGTTCCCCTGGGCGGTCAGGATGCAGGAGGTGGTTGAGCTGAGTTGTAGGGCTGCCAGGTAGCAGATGGGCAAAGAGTCGAGCAGGACGACAGCAGTCACGTGATGCTCTTCCTTGCCCTTTCCTAATTGCAATTTTCTGTGAAAGTGGCTAAGGTCTTGCTGAGTGAGCCACAGTGAGGATTCGTTAGGGCAGATGACACCCGGAATGCTGAGTACCAGGCATCCTCTGTCCCCTGAATGCTGAGCAGCAGACACCCTCTGTCCCCCGGAATGCTGAGCTGCAGATACCCTCTGTCCCCTGGAATGCCTGAGCCTGGGTCTAGCTGGGGTGGAGAACTGCACTGGAATGTTCCAGAGCTTCCCCCTGCCTGCTGTTCTGAGTCACTGTGCCTCCGCAGAGGAGGGCAGATCACCGAGCAGTGTCTTGCTGTGTCTGCCTCACTGTGAGCGGTGGGTTGATGATGCAGCAACTCAGGCAGGCGTGTGGCCTCTGGGGGCGCACGCCACCCACCCGAGGCAGCCACCCCCGGCACAGGCACGCAGCACCGTCTGTGCGGAGGGATGGACTGGGGTGTCTGGGAGGAGGACATGCGTGCCCTGTGGGTGGCAGGGAGAAGGGAGTCTGGAGGGAGAGCAGTTCGTGTCCTTGTTTATGCTGTGACTGCAGTGGAAGTGCCTCCCCAGGTGCGCTGTTGACGGCCCTGCACAGTGGGGGGCGGGGAAGAAGCTGGAGCCATCTCTCAGCTGTCCCCCAGCCCAGGCTCCGCAGCCTGCCTGTCTCTTCCTGCAGCGGGTCAGGGAGTCCCTGCCACGTGCACTGATGTGTGACAGGCGAAGTGTGGCTTTGTCCATGACCCGAGGGGGCACTTACCAGCCCGCGCCCCCCGCCTCTGAGCTCCCCGAGTCTGAGCATTCGTTCTCCTTACGTAGTGACCTTGGAGTCGCAGCTGGGAGTGGCAGCTTACTGGGTGGTGACCAGCAGCTCTGCCCACCAGACTCTCCAGCGGACACGCTAGTCTGTTCCGAATCAGGAGGGGGTCTCCCAGCGGAGCCCAAGGCCAGGGGCTTGGGCCAGGGCCGACGTTCGTCAGAGGCACGTGGAAGGTGGGGAGCCCCAAACCCTAAGAATCCCACCCAGGGTCTGGAGCGCCGAGGCAAGGCCTCAGGGCAGGGTTTTCAGCAGGGTCATGGAGGCTGAAAGAAAGAGAGTCTGGGGAAAGAGGTGAGCGGGGAGGGAGGCTGACAAGGCAGAGGTTTTAGAGCTTTTGGGGGTTCGAGAGAGTGGCCAGTGGCCCTGCAGCCCCAGCGCGGAACCCACGGGGTGGTGGGGATGAGGCTGGGTGGGGGCGTCGGGCCGTGGCAGTAGGACGCTCAGTGGGGGGCGCTGGGCATCACCCCAGGGCAGCAGCAGCCCCCCAAAGGCTGGGGATTAGAAGGTATGTCTGGAGGTCGGGTGGGGAGCAAATGTCAGAGGGCAGGGGCAGAGCGGTGGCACCGAGGCCAGTTGAGACCGTCACAGGAACGGAGTGAGCCGGGGTTAAACCGGCCTGCCGTGTGCGGCAGCGATGGGGCACCAGGGAGAGTTCAGGGGGCTGTGTGCTGCGGTGTTGGTGGGGGCTGGTGTCCCGCGTGTGCCGCCAGTGTCCGGGTGTCAGCACTTCCGGGGGACTGAGTGTGAGCCGGCAGGGGGAGGCGGGGCACGATGCAGGGGCCCCATCGTGCGTGTCCACTGGACGGATCCCGGGGACGACTGGCCGAGAGCGTGGGTGGCGGGAGGCTGCAGCAGGCTAACGGGACGTGGCGGCCAGGGTGTTTATGGTGTTTGCTTTCACTCATCCGTGTCAGTTTCGTGACTTGGGCTTTGATTCTGGCTGCGTGTAACACTGACCCCACACCTGCCGCCCTCAGAGCCAGCGGCGGTTCCCTGATTCCTCCTCTCCCTTCCGCTCTCTCTGATGTCCCTCTGCCCGCCAGCTTGGGAAAACGAGGGCTCGCATAGTCACACTCCTGGACAACAGCGTCACTGTCACCGTGGGGGAGAGCACAGTGACAGGTTCCACCTACACTCCAGGCGGGACACAGGGTGACTGAGAGCCACTGAAGGTCACTCTCAGAGCTCTCCCTGCCCCGGGAGCCCCGCAGTCTATTTTGGGTATGAGGTTTACTGCAAAACCAGGTGTTTCTCCCCTAAGAGAGCACATCCCGCAGCTGTCCTTAAAGTGGCCCGAGGTGGCCCAGACAGTCAGTAGGGCCCCAGGGCACCCTGCTCTGTTCCCATTTAAGGTGGCTCATCCGCAGGCTGTGCGGGGCAGGCACTTGGTCTGCCCTGCCACCTGGGCAGGAGGTGAGTCCTGGGGAGGACTCAGCCGCTCTCCGTGTTGGGGTGTATCAGACAGGGTCCAGCCCCGAGACAGAAACCAGAGCAGTCACGTTAACACAGCGTAGTAGGAGACAGTTGTTGAGCCAGGTGTCGGGAGAAAGGAGGAGACAGAAGGGAACATGTGTAATCCTGGCACTTTGGGAGGCTGATGCAGAAGGATCACTGAGGCCAGGAGTTCAAGAGCAGCCTGAGCAACATCTGGAGACCCTGACTCCACAAAGAAAATTTAAAAATTAGCAGGGCATGGTGGCGCCCACCTGTAGTCCCAGCTACTCGGGAGGCTGAGGCAGGAGGATCGCTTGAGCCCAGGAGTTGGAGGTTGCAGGGAGCTGTGATCGAGCCATTGCACTCCAGCCTGGGTGACAGAGCAAGACCTCTTCTCTTAGAAAAAGAGAGCAGGAAGATACCGGAAGGAAGCATCTGCCTTAGGCAGCTGACCATGGATGAAAGGGACGAGGTTGGGTCATTAGAACTTAGAGCTGGGGCGGGGGCGCCAGCTGACTTGTGCTCAGGGGGCTTTGGGGGATGTGAAGAGGAATCCTGCGAGTGGCGGGAAAGCCACAGGTCGGGTTCAGTGCCACTGTGGGAAGGAACTGTCACTGCCCAGAGAAGAAGAGCCCAGGGAAGAGGATTGCTGAGGGGTGATGCAGGGGCGGAGCCAGGTCCTTCCCTGCCCCCTCCAGTTTCTCCCCTCCCTCCTGGCCCACGTCACAGGGCTGAGCACAGGAGGGTGTTTGGCTGGAGGCCGAGTTTGACACCAGGGGACCCCGTTCTCTGGGGTCACAGGCTCCAGTCCGGGCTCTCCGCCTGCCGTCATCGACTTGCCTTCCGAGTGGCACTTCCTTTGCACATGCGGTGTGGTAGGAGCACTCTGGAAACGTCCAAACCACCGTGTGATACCCATTAACAAGCTGTCTTTGATGGCGGTATTTGAAATGGAGACGCCAGCCCAGGGGCTTAGCACTCTCTCTCTCATTTAGAAGCAGAAAATAGCGACTTCATTCCCAGATACGTTTGCCAGCCCCAAGGGATTAATTATCTACACATCCAGAAGCAACGGGGCAGAATATTTTGGCAGGATTTTCAGGATTTGTGTCATTGCTGCTTAAAATCTGTTTCTTTGGCGTTGATTAGAATTTTAAGGGATTTGAAATACTGCAAACTGTCTGTGAATAGGAGGCCACGGAATCAGGCAAGTGAATTTGCAAAGTGCCAATTTTAACTTTTTAGTTTAGTGAGACTGCTAATTTTTGTTTCATTATTTTAGTGATAACACTGGCTTAAAGGTATTCACCAAGAGAGACCCTGGTGAATGCAGATCGTAAGTGTAGAGCTGGGTGAATGGGCGCCGTGTGACCACCACCCACTGGGGAAATAGGCTGCGACGGCACCCAGAGCCCACCGCCCCCTCCTCCAGGGGCAGCCGCTCCCCTGACCGCCCACAGCAGAGGCAGCTGCCCATGTTTGAGTGTAAAGGTGGGGCTCGAACGGGGTTGGCGGTTCAGGTGGAGAGAGAGGGTGTGGGAGGTTGTCGGCACGCAGGAGGAGCTGAGGACGCCCGAGCCACTGCCTGGAGATGTGGGAAGGCGGCCACGCGGCCACTGCTCCCCTTGGTTCCCATCCCCCTCCCTCTCTGACCCTCACGTGCACAGTCTTGAGCAGGTGCACAGGGAGGCGGTGGCCGGCTCCCTCGGGGTGGGGACTGGGACCCACGTTCGCATAGCGAAGATGGCCTCGCAGCCCTTGTGCGGTGTCTGGACAGACACGCTGCGCTGGTTTCACTGATCACTGTCTTTGGGTGGGATTTCCAGAATGATCCGTGAAGCACGTCTCCGTTGAGTTCCAGCAGGCTGGGTGGTAACTTCCAGGTCTCGATCCTTAGGGCTGGCTGGTGACCATCTCCAGGCACGAGTCGCCCCAAAAGTGCAAATGTCGAGTCTGACTTGGGAGAGCCTCCTGCTCCCCACACTGTGTGTCCACCAGCCTGCGCCTGGGGGACCCGGCACTGGCCCTGCCTTGGTCGCTCCTGTCTTCTGGGCACCTGCTGTGGGTGAATGGGACCCCAGACCTGGCTCTCCTATACCTGTTCCTTCTGTGTCTTGCAGGTGCTGGGCTTTGAGATCGATGCCGTGAACTCCGTCCAGTTTTCCAACCACACAGGTAAGGCGCCAGCGCGGAACTGAGTGTGGGCCGGGAAGCCCTGGGGCGGCACCCCCGGGTGGAAGGGAAATGGAGCCCCAGGGTGACGCTCCTTGAGGGCCCGCACAGCACATCGGGGTGCAGGGCCCAGGTCTGCCTGGGCGCAGAGCGAGAGCTGCTTTGGAGCCGTGTGACCTGGAGCAGGCGTTGGAACCTCTCGACCCTGAGTTTCCTTCTCTGAAACAGGACGGTGATCCTGGCACCCACCCCAAGGTTTCGAGAGCTCAGTGGGTCAATTGCACAAAATGCTCGGATGCAGCCGTGTCGCTGCCGCTGTCTGCCGTGTGGCGTGCCTGTTCACCCCGGCCCACCAGGGTGACGCCTCGGTGCGGGAGGAGGCTGCCCCTCGTGCTTGTTCTGCTGGTGGACGTGCAGGTGGTTGACGCCGGTGCTGCGGGGCTTGCGTGTGTCTATCTCGGCGTTTGGGACTCGATCGAGGGTCGTTGGCTCACGGTCGAGGGTCGCTGTCCTCGGGAGGCCCTGAGTGTCAGGAGCGGGTGCCGGGCTCCCCACCGCCCCAGCCCTGGGGAGCCGAGGTGGGAGGCGTCTGCTCTGCCCCATGCTGTCCCGTTGGCGGGAGAACAAAGCCATTCAGTTCTTTGAAACACTCCATGTCACCTCTCCTGAAATTGCCGAGCCTAGCCGGAACCCCAGGGGCACAGAACGTTCTAGAAACAGCCCAGCAGAGCGCCAGCAGGGTTCACACGGGTCCTCGGCCCGGCCCTCGTGCTCAGGAAGGACTTCCGTAATTCTCCTGGATGTGCTCTTCCTGGGGGAGGGCGTTTATTGCAAATCACAAATTAAGAGGAAAGAATTAGGTGCCCGGCTCAGATGAAAAGGCCCCAGTGTCACCAGGAGTCCTCTCCTGCCCTTGCTTGCTGTGCGTGCCGGGTGCTGTGAAATTTGGAGAAGTCCCAAGAAGCTTAGTCCCCCTGGGAACCTCCCTGAGACCCCCGTGTTCGCCTTGGCTGCTCTGACCCCCTCCCCCCCAAACTTATTTTTTAGTGAATGAGCCGAACAGGCTTGGTGGGTGAATTAAGTTTATTTCTGGGGATTGTGTGGTGCTGTGGTCAGCTGCCCTCCCCGTCCAGGATGAGGGGAGGGGCCCTGGGGGCTCCCGCGGAAGCTTCTCTGGCGTCCTGAGGGGTCAGACACAGAAAGGCCTGCCCCAGGAGGCAGCGGGTGGAGACCAGGCGCCCCAGGAGCTTGGGAGCCCCTCAGGTACAGAGCACGGTTACAGGGGTGGGGGCTTCCCTTCCAGTGGGGACCACCTTTGTGGCT
>CM052436.1:1534845-1593378 GCA_028533085.1 Varecia variegata | reverse complement strand
TTTTCCTTGGGGCCACAGTGTTTTATTATGAAAACAGAATAAAAATCTCAAGTGTAATTTAAAGGTAAACATAAATAGAAAAATGAAATTTATTGATTTCTGTTTAATGCACATTTTTAGAATTAAATTGTCAATATTAATTGTAACAACAAGAATGTCAACAAGTAAGATTATACATTTGCTTCACGCGGCCCCAGGGCCACAACTAGAGTGAGGAGTGAAATGCGAGTCTCGTGGCGGGGACGTGTGAGTCGGGGGGAGAGGTCACCTCTCTGAGTGTCGACCTTGGCAAGGAGCCCGTCAGGCATGGGCATGGCCTTGTCAGGAGGGAAAAACGAGGTGCGGGAAATGTCCCGTAAAGGCCCAGGTAGTTAGTAAGTTTTCCAGGCTTTGCGGCCGTTCGTCCCGGTGCAGCTACTAAGCTGTAGCGCAGAGGCAGCCACGGCCGACAGGTCAACAAACAGGCCTGGCTGCTCTCTGGTAGACGCTGAACTTCATATTGCCTGTCATTTTCATGTGTCCAATGTTATTCTTTCTTTGACATTTCTTCCCTCCCCCTTTGAAGATGTAAAATCACTCTCAGAGGTGGTCAGAGGTGGAAGGAACTTGGAGACTGTCCTGCCTGTGGGTTTCAAACTCAGCAGTTCAACACCCAGACGATTTCTGTAAACACTTTCTTCGTTGTGGTTGTTCAGTCTGTCCGTTTGCTCTCGTTGTAAGTTCGCGGAGCACAGCGGGCCGGGCCAGCCGCGGTCTACACTGCACGGGGGCCGGTGCCCCTCCTGCCCGCTGGGTCAGCAGCTGAGGTCAGGGTATCAGTGACATTGAACCAGATGGCTTGCTCAGCATCTGTCTGTCCATCCACGCTGTCCTGTGCTTGTTTTCTGGAAGGTTCCTGCAGCAGCGCCCTTTGCCGCGGGTCCCAGCTTGCAGTCTTGCTCTTCCTTCGTTCCGCGGTGGGCTCCGTGGGCCCGGGGCGGGCGCTTGTGTATGCGTCATCAGGAGTCGAGGCCACTGTGCAGTGTGGCCACGCGCCTGCCTCTCGACTCCAGGCAGATCTGTCTTCCCTGTGAGCCGAGCTCAGCCTAACCATGAGTGAGCGTGTGAGGCTCAGACAGGCAGTAAACCTGCGTCTGAAGTTTCTCATGAGGTTAGGAGGAGTGTGTCGGGCCTGCCCACCCGAAATCGGGCTGTAATCTTTGACGTCACGGTCACACCTGATGGATCGAACCCCAAGGATTGGGGCGTCCAGGTTGCACCTGTCCGACCTCAGTGCTGACACGTGACGCTTGCGTGCTGTGAGTGCCAGGCACTGAGGTGTATCCGTGGGGGACAGCTGGTCCCCAAGGGAGGCTCCCAGGAGCAGAGTGAGGGGAAGGGACTGGAAACTCAGGCCAGCCAGCCGGTGCCAGAAAGCAAACAGAATTCCTTGTGTCCTCACTGTGGACTTGGGCTTTGGGATGCTTTGTAAAGAAATCTGATAGCTAAAGAAAACTGTTGTTTTGAATCGTTTGCTGGACAACTTAAGACAAAAAATGAATAGATCAAGAGTGCGTTGGCCCATAGCTGCGAAGAGCATGCACGTCGGGCTCCTGATCCCCATGGGCATCCGGCCGCCACGCGCGCCCTGGCCCTCCCAGGGTGACGGGGGCCACTATTCCTACCCGCCCCTCGGAGTTTTCCCGGTTCTCCCTCCTTCCTTCCTTCCTTCGCGGTCCAGTCCCTGGTCCTTCAGAACAGGAGCTCATGGGCCCGGGACCTCCTCCTCTTCCTCCCAGACCCTCTGAGCTCCCTGCAGGACTCGTTGGGGCCCTTTGGGTTCCCGGCTCCGACTCTCCTGGAGCGCTCACTGCCTGTGCGGCGTGTGCCTCAGCTCCGCGGCCAGCGTCCCGGCCCCACGGCAGGGTTTTGGTGTGTGTCCTCTGGTGCCCTCCCCTGAGCGTGAGCCGGCCCCATTCCCTGTCTCCTCTGTCCCCAGTACGTCCCGGAGGACCTCCTTCCAGTGTACAGAGAAAAGGTCGTGCCTGTTGCAGACATCATCACCCCCAACCAGTTTGAGGCTGAGTAAGTAATTTCACACGGCTGGACTGTCAGGCCCCCAGCAGGCAGAGCTGCAGAGAATGTGCTGGAAATGTCTCCATGTCTGCCCTGGGGGCTGCCTGCTCCACCCACCAGGGTCATGCCTTGGTATAGCACTGGGGTGGGGTGGGGTGGGGAGGCCCCTGCCCACCTGAGTCCCGGGGCCCCAGCCTCGCTTTGAGTGGTGGCAGCAGCAGGTGCTGGGGATGGCTGTGCTGCCCTCAGCGGTTTTCCGGAACAGCAGGGCCCTTTGGGGAGACACGGGAAGGGGCGCCCTGGGGAGCCGAGGGCACACCCGGCTGGGAAGGCCTTGGGTCGGAGAGCTGCCACCCGGACCTGTCCACAGGGCCAGGGGCGGTGTTGGACCCACCTGCCCCGTATCACTTGTCGAAAGGCCTGTGGGCGTCTGAGCCCACCCGACTGACTGGGGACTCAGACCCCTAGGGACAGCCCCGGCGTCCCAGCACGTGGGCGGGAGGCCGCCGGGTCCCCCTTGCGGCTCAGCTCAACTCAGCTGGGCTGGACCCCGTTGCCTGCGCCTCCCGGGCATGTTGGGGCGGAGGCCTGGGATCCCCTGACCCGGCCCGTCCACATGCAGGGTGACGTCTTACCTCGAGGGCCTTACCTCGAGGGCCGGGAGCGTCAGTGGTGCCACTTGTGGTGGCACATTAAGTGGCCATGTGCCACTGCTTCTCCCCGTCGTCATGTGTGGACGTTAACCACGGTCTGGAGCCTCACCAGACCTGTCACGTGGGAGAGTTCACGTTTAAACTCCGATTTCCCTTGACCCACCCCTCACCCACCTGCACGTCACACTGGCCCTGCCCTTGATGGCCCGCGATGACCCACAGGCACTGGGGTGGTTCCCTGTGGGGATGGGGGGCCGAGGCAGCTGTGGCTTTGGGAGTGTCACACACAAGCAGAGGGTTCACCTCGTCCCTGCCTGTCTCCCAGGTTACTCAGCGGACGGAAGATCCACAGCCAGGAAGAGGCGTTGGCGGTAAGGACGCCTGCCGGGCCTGGGCGGACCGGCGCCGTTCTGGGTCCCGCTGGGAGCCAGGCGGCCGGATGGTGTCAGCGCAACCCGTGCGTGTGTGTGTGTGTGTGTGTGTGTGTAGAGTGTGCGGGAGGGGTGTGTGTATGGGGGGTGTTTATGTGCGGTGTTTGTGAGAAGGGTGGGGGTGCACATGTGAGGGGCATGTGTATATGTGAGAGGGTGTGTGTATGTCGCAGGGGTGTACATGGGAGGTGTGCATACGTGTGGTGCGTGTGTGACAGGGACTCCCCTCTCGCCCGCGCCTAGCCCTGGAGCGAAGGGCGCCACGGGATCGGCACGCGCTGCTCCGAGGCAGCCGTGCCGTGAAGAGTCGCAGAAAAGCCGACTTGGGCAGAGGCCGGGTCCTCCTAGCTGCAGGGCGGCGACTTACCTGCCGGCTCCCCGTGGGTGTGGGGAGGCCCGCTCTGGTCACCTACCTGGGGGGGGCCTCATGGCCTCAGGCCCTCGAGCCCCTCCAGGGTTCCTCCCAGATCTCGGGGTGACCCCAGAAGGGCTGGGGTCCGGGGTCCCTTCCCAGCTGCTGGGGGTGCGGCTGTCTGGTTTCAGCCTGACCTGTGCCTGTGAATGCGTCAGGGGCTTGTGGCAGGTTGGGCTCGCGACACGGGACGGTGGCTGACCACGTAGCGGAAGCATCGTCTCTGCGCGTGGCGTGGGCCAGTGGGTGCTGACAGGCTGCCTGTGCTCCGCAGGTGATGGACGTGCTGCACGCCATGGGCCCCGACACGGTGGTCATCACCAGCTCCGACCTGCCCTCCTCCCGGGGCAGCGACTACCTGATCGCGCTGGGCAGCCAGCGGACGCGTGAGTGCCCCACCTCCCGCGCCTTGGCGCCTCTGGTCCTGCCCGCTCAGGTGTCCTTTGAGGCTTCAAGAATGTTCGGGTTCAGCACAATGAAAATTACACCTTATTCAGAAAGTCCCGCTAGCCACGGGGAAGAGCACACGCAGACGGGACCAGGAGAGGCTTCTGTGACCTGGGGGGTCCTGGGGGTGTTGCAGGTCACCACAGGGCTCCACAACCCAGCCGGCAGCCCCAGGGTGGTGCCCCCACTTACAGCTCTCAGGGGTCAGGTGAGACGCGCTGGACCGCCCAGTAAGCTGAGTGCCTGACTTCCCTGGGGTCACGTCTGCCGTGCCGTGCCGATTGTTCGAGGGTACAGACACCACCTGGGTTAATTTTCTCTGGACAGTGTGAACGTGACACAGGAGGCTGGGGTCTCGTGCTAAGACAGTGACTGACCCCAGATTCATGGCCCTGGGCTGCAGAGAGCAGTCCCGTGTGCAGCCTCTGTGCCACGCTCTGCCTGTGGGCACGGAGCCTCTCGAGCACACCTGCACACGCACCCACACACACACCCGCACGCTTCAGCACGTCCAGGCAGTTCCTGGTTCTTCACACCCTGTTGCTCTCTTGGGGAGCTGCCTGGTGTCCCCTGGGCCATCCTGACCACGTGGCCCTCTGAGGTTCCAGCCTGTCACTTTCTCCCTCAGAATGGGGGTGGGGGTCACCACACACATTCTGAGCTGTGGGCGCCTGACCAGGGCCCACCCTCTGCCCATGGGGCCTCCCTGCTGCGGTGCTGGGCGGAGCAGGGACACGGAAGCCGGCCCTCTGGCAGTGGAGTCGCGGGTCCTAGTGGCCTTGCCCATCCTCTCCCCAGGGAGGCCTGACGGCTCCACGGGGACCCAACGCATCCGGATGGACATTCACAAGGTGGACGCCGTCTTTGTGGGCACCGGGGACCTCTTTGCTGCCATGCTCCTGGCGTGGACACACAAGCACCCCAACAATCTAAAGGTCAGTGACATGCACCCTCCTCCCACGGCCTCCCCTGTGCCTCAGGGAGCTGGTCACGATGGTGGGGGGAGGGGAGGGACCGGCTGAGCAGGGAGGGCTGGCCCCAGTGCCGGCGGGGAGGGTGGCAGCCAGGCCGTGGGCTCCGGAGTCGGACCCCAACACCGTGGGTCCCCCCGCCCCCCGCATGTGGGAAGTGGGATGGTCAGGGGGCTGCGTGTGGGGGCTCGAGTGGGAGAACATGTTCAGGACGCACCGGGTCCCACCCTGGCTCGGGTGCTGCTGCGTGACGTTGTTGCCAGACTGTGAGTGTGCCCAGCTGTGGCGTCCCTGGTGACCTAGCAGTCGCTCGCTGCAGCGACTTGAGGGCCTGAGAGCCTGGACGCCGGCTTCGGGCCGGAAGGCGGGCGGGCGTCGGGGTCAGCCTGGCGTGGAGACCCGTCTCCCTGTGGGTCCCCCCACGTCTGTCCCACCGTTCCCTGGGTCTGCACAGAGACGCGGCGCCTTGCCCGGGCACTGCTGGGCAGGGTGGATCCGTTGCTAGGCTGGGTTGGTACATGGGTGTTGGGGCCTTTTTTCGTGCGCTAGGTGGTTAGGCACGAGGGACGGGGAGTCTCGTGACAGCCACGTCACTGGGTTCGCTGGCGACCTTCTGCCCTGTGTGCAGGAAAGTTGCGTTGTGACCTCTTAGATTGCTTTTGTCCAAGGCCCCACCAGCTGGCCATCGGGTGTGTCCTCTTTCACTGCCGTCCCCAGCCCTGGGGCTGGCTGAGCCAAACTCCCCTGGGTGTGCCATGTGCAGCACGGTGGGCTCAGGCACAGTGGAGGGAGCTACCGTCCCTTTGGAACGTGGGCAGGGCAGGCATGGGGGAGAGGCAGGAGGAGGAAGGGACACCTGCTCCACCTGGCCGCACTCAGGGAAGGGAGAGTTGGGACGTCAGGGCCTGGAATCGGCTTCCCGGTGCTCTTTGCTGGGCTCCTCGAGGGGCTGCGTCCCCCTGGGGGCAGTGCCCCCCACCCCAAGTCAGTCAGCCCGAGTCTCCGGCTCCTGGTTTGTAAAATGAAGGGTATGCCCTGAAGCCCTTCCCCTCCCGTGGGACAGGCCCGCAGCTGACCCCAAACTCGTCACAGGATTGTGTGGTCCCCTCACGGTCTCACCCCCGCCTGTGCCCCTCGAGGGTGGGGTGGGCCGGCCTGCCCTGCGTGGTTGGCAGCAGCAGGAGTTTCACTTGGTGCAGGACAGCGGAAACGCGCCAGCTGCGGCCCAGAGCAGGCCTGGGTGCCGTGGCTCCAAGGCCAAGTCTTTGCGCCAGTCTGGGGTTGCGGAGTTGGGAGCAAGTTCCCCCCGCACTGCTGAGCCCCTTAAGCCTGTGACTTTGAGACGCTGGGAGTGATGACTTTGGCTGAGTTTGGGGCAGCGGCTCTCTCCCCTATCGGTTCTTCGTAACTAATTAACTCCAGCTCTCCTCGGGCACCTGCTACCTCCAGGCAGTGGAGGGCATGTGGCAGCCCCTGGCGGGAGCTGGTTACTCGGCTCTCCCCGGGGGCACTCTGGCAGGTGGAGCAGCCGGCAGCCACACAGGGTTTGGAGCGCGTGAGCTGGTGGAGGCTCCCTGGTGGCTCAGAGGGTGGGACGGATGGTCTTTGTGTTCCCTGAAAATCCCCTCCGGGCAGCGATGAGCACATGGGAGCCCCAGGTGGGCCACAGCGGGTCTCCTCCCTGCAGGTGGCCTGTGAGAAGACTGTGTCGGCCATGCACCACGTCCTGCAGAGGACCATCCAGTGTGCAAAAGGTACGGGGCTCCCCCGTGGCCGTGTGCCCCAGAAGTGGGCGGGAGAGAGGGGTCGTCACTTGCTACGAGGGTGTGAGGGGTCTCTCCCGCTGTGAAGGGTCGCTGCGGCCCAGCTGGCCTTGGCCCGTGGGATCGGGCGGCCGCGCGGTGCTTCTGGAACGGGGACTGGGGACGTGCCCCGGGCTGCAGAGGGCTCGCACAGGCAGGGGGACGGAAACTCAGGGGCCCCGTCCGTGGTTTGCCCTGCAGCCCAAGCTGGGGAAGGACTGAGGCCCAACCCGGCCCAGCTGGAGCTGAGGATGGTCCAGAGCAAAAAGGACATCGAGGACCCGGAAATCGTCATCCAGGCCACGGTGCTGTGAGCCCGGCGTGCGCGCCCGCAACGCACAGCGTGTTGGTGTCTCCGTTCTTGTCCCTGTGAAAAATGTAACGTCTGCCTTAGAGCTATGACCGAAACTTGACATTTTTTTGTCCATGAGTGTCCAGCATCAACTGGTCTCCATCGTGAACACGTGCCAGCCCGCTTTGTAAAGGGTAACAAAGCGATCCCTCCCCTCCCCCAAGGCTCCCGGGCCGGGGAACACCAGTCCCCATTTGCCGTCTGGGGGCATCCTGCGTGAGATGGTGGGCCCGCGAGGCCAGTGCTGCCACCCCGGGGAACCTCACGGGGCCACTCGTCGCTGCTGCCACGCAGAAGCCCCGTGCCCAGTGGGCTGGGCTTGGGTGGCCTCTGTGTGTTTGCGGCTGTGAGACCGTCGGGGTTTTAGCCGTTGGCATCTAGGAGAATACGCCAGATACCTTCATTGTCATTCTGATCTTACTCTTTGTTCGTGTATCAGAATTTCTGTCCCTTAACTTGCTGCTCACTAGGCCCCTGGGCGTTTCAGGTCTCATGCTGTTGTTTAACTGTGAACCTGCTCAGACACACAGGTGCTGTGGTCGCCTCGAAAGGGACCTGGCCAGGGCCCAGCAAAGTCGAGCTGGTCCACAGCCTCCCAGGTACCGGCAGACCCCCTGCAGCGCACGGGCGCCTCGTGTGCACCCGCTGAGCCGCGGGAGGGGGTGCTGATAGGGTCAGGGTCGCTGCTGGGCTGTGGGCAGCTTGTGAAGTTCTGGGAAAAGCACCACGTCAGGTTCCTTGTGGAAACTTAATTATGGTATGACAGGTTAAGCACCGAGTGTTTGCCGCATACTGCTGGTGACAGTGCATGGAGCCACAGTGCATGTGTACAGACAGGGACAGAGGACAGAGTCAGCCCTTGTCCCCTGCCCTCCCCACCCTCTGCTCTGCGTTCTGTGCCAGCTGCAGCTCTCTGCCCTCTCGGGGAGGGTGTTGGCATGGGGGGGTGCAGCTCTCAGACCCCATGGGCAGACTGGGACGGCAAAGGCCAGCTCTGACACAAGTCCAGTTGTCCACGGCCTGGGGTGGCTTCCCTGGCCCCACTTTGCCCAGAGTTTGGGGTCCCCCAGGTGTGGCTACAGGTGAGGGGTACCCATCTCAGCCTGCCTTGATCTCAATACCCCACCCCATCCCTGCACCCCGGTTCTGGGGGTACAGAGGTTTGCATCTCTGGGGAACCCACAGCCTGGAGAGAAATAGGGAGACTGCAGAGAAGTGGGAGCCCATGTGGCCCCCGAAAAGTGGGCTCTTCCAGGGGTACCCCCACTCCATGCCCCGCAGGCAGGCCTCCTCCAGAGCCTGCACCCTCTTCTAGTGTCTTCTAGAAAGACTCACTTAGCAGTTGCTCATCCTTCACCTTGTTGGAAAATGCCCTGAAATGGAGAGCTGCTGGTCCACGCTGCCCTTCCACCCTTTCCTGCCCACTTTGCTCCCTTCTGAATGTGTTCACGCCCGTGCGTTCGTGCGCCTGACAGCTGTGCACAGGGCCAGGGTGTCCGGCTCCCCCGCCAAGGCCGGGGAAGTGGCCTCCCCCACAGGCGAGCGCAGGGACCAGCCAGAGTCACCGGTCCCTTGGCCGGTGGGGCCTTTAACTGGAAACGCTGTCACTGCCAAGTAGAGACTGGGGCACGTGCCACTTTGCCAGCCGTGAGCAAAGCTTTTTTCCCCTTCTTTGTTTTTTATATCAAGAGCAGGTGTAGGACTAGGGAAAGAACCTAAACGTGTCTCTCTTCAATGAGATGGTGAAAAACTCACCCTGAAAATAGTGTTGGGTGCAGGGGCCTGTGTGTGCGGTGGACTGACCAGTGTGCTCTGGCAAACGCGGTTCGGTCCTGGTTCTGTCAGTCTCATTGCAGAGGCCGAGTCCCCACCTGAGTTTAATTCTTTGATTTCCCTGTGCTGTGCACAGAAGGACGAGAATTGTTGCGCCACAAGAGCTTCCTGTCAAATCGTGGACTCCCTGGCACAATCTGGAACTTCCTCTTCCGTCTCCTTTGGCTGCACAGACGAGACCAGGAGAGGCCGAGGCTGAGCCACTTGGTTAGGCAGCAGGAAACGGGGGGTTTCTGAGAGCGCGGGCGCCTTGGTGGGGCGCAGGGCTTTTGTAGAAAGAACGCTGGCTCCGAGGGAAGCAGCGTCCGACATGCCGCTCCTCCCGGCACGGCTGTCTCGGTCACCGCCGCGTGGGCACACTCGGTCTCCGGCTTGAGCGGAGGCCCTGGGTGGTCTTGATTTACACTTTCCTGTCCAAGAGGTTAACCACGGGCATTGGCAGTGGTTCTTGATGCGGCTTGGATTCACATTAGAATTAATCTTTGTTTTTACTTTCCATAGTTTGATAACATGCAAAATAATAATTTATTTTAACGTGAGAGCTGTCTTAGCCCAGAATTGCCTGCTTGTTATCAGGGTACAGAATTTTAATACTTTCTTAATCCAATTTTTCAAGCCTCCTCCTGTAGACGTTAAGAATGAATTATACAACACGATCCTTTTTAAAATCAACTTGAAATCATTACCTAGTCCTGCTGAGGTCACTGTGAGCATGTGTGTTACTTTTGCGATGTATGTCAATGATTGTAAAAACGATGCTTTGTTTAATGTCCTGTTCTCAGACTCGTTAGGACCAGTTTTTTAAACGTTTCATTTGACAGTGGACTGAGCCGGGCTTGGCTGGCCCCCGGATGAGCGAGTGAGATTGTTCTGTGCAGAGAACACCGGCCCTGCCAGACGGGTGCCCAGGTCCCTGATCTGACGGTCCCCAGCACTGCGTCGTGTGTGATGAGAAGATCAAGGACGTGTGTGGGAGTGCAGGGTGGCGGTTGGTCCCGAGGAGGGAAGAGGCAGGTCGGACAGCATGGTGGGCTCGGCCGTTGCATTCCTGGCTCCAGCATGGCCCCTCTCCCTGCACGTCCGCCTCCCGGGGCGTGAGCCTCATGGCCTCTCCTTAGTTGACATGTACAAAAAGGGGTGAGAACATTCCGGCGCTGGGACCCTTCTCCTGGCCCTTCCTGCCCTCCGGCAGGGGCACTGGGGTCCGTATATTAATGTGTGTAACACGTGCTGATCCGAGGCCCCGCCGCCTGGCAGGACTGTGTTCTGCTGCTCAGCAGCCGGGAATCCTGCCTCCTCCCCTGCCGCCCGCCTGGTCCGAGGGCCTCCTTCACGCACCTCTTCCCGGGGGTGGGGGTCCGCTCAGGACCCCTCCCAAGCACCTGCCCGAGCCCAGAGAGAATGTGTGAGTGAGCAGAGCGGGTCATGGGCAGGCAGAGACTCGGACTCTGGAGACTGACAACACCGGGCGCTATAGGGGCGCAGCTCCCCCGTTTTCACCCCACGCCCCTCTTTGCCAGGGCGGAGCACTGGCCTGGGTCTGTCCGAGGAGCAGCACGTCACAGGTGTCAGCCACCAGGACCAGGTGGGCTCTCAGAAGGCCGCCAGGCCCTGGGAGGGCGGCTCTGAGAGCCCAGCTCCACTGCCCGAAGCTCCGTGGTCAGCCCAGACCCAGGGGAGCCTGGAACTTGCCCGGCTGGTTCGGGTGGACTCCGTCCCCTGGGGTGGGAGGAGGCTCGAGCCCCTGCTGCCCTGGAGCTGTGGGCAGAGCAGGGCCTGTCCTGTGCGTCCCCCCTGCGGTCCCTTTCTGACGGGTGCAGAATCGGTGCAGGTGCTGGCTGGCAGGCCCTGCATGCGGGTGGAGTTAGGAACCTGTGTCCTTTTTGGAGACACTTCTTGCCACTTCAGGGGTCTCTGCGTCCGCTCTCGGGAGATTAAACAGCCGCCTTTTGGGGTTTTTTTTTTAAGTATCTGGATCTCTGTGAGGTGATAGGAACCGGCGTGTGTGGTCTGCGCGGCCTTCTGCTTGGGCGCGGGGCGTTTGTGGTGTGTGTCTTCCCGCCCACTGCAGTGTGTTTTCCGTGCGGAACGTTTTCTGTTCTCAGTGTGCAAAGACGGAGATTGAGAAACAGTGTCTTAACCACATTCCTGCCTTCCATCGTAACACAATGCATTCCCTTGTTTAAGACAGAATTTAGTAACTTTAGATCTGACTTAGTGAATACTTTAAACTTTGTGTTAATGGAAAGTGCTTCCTGGAGTTTTTTTTTTTTAATTCTGGCAGAATAAACAGATGTTTTTAAAGTTTTCCCACCGTCAGAGCCACTGTCCTCAGCAGGAGGCCGTGGCTGGGGAACGCCAGCCCCGGTTGCCATGGCGAACAGCACTCCCACACGCCAGCCTCTCCTCTGTCCCTTCCCTGATTTGCTGTGGAGAAAGTCCTGATCTTTGTGCAATAGGAAACCCACTCGAAATGCCTTCTGGTGCCGCGGCCACTGCCCCTGGCTGCTGGGGCGTGGCTGTCCTGCCGGTCAGTTCTGAAACCGAGAGCAAGGCCGCCCGTGCCAGCGGAGTTGGGCGGTGGGAACAGAGGAGGGAGTGCCACCCTTAGCCCGTGCTTGGAAGCCCCCAAAGGTCCTTGGAAGTCACTGGGAAAACGCCCTAAGTAAAGCCATCCTCGCCCCTCACCGCGCTGCGAGGTGCGTCAGCCGTGTTTGAAGCCACTAGTGTCACTCTCTGGCGGGAGATGCAGCTCCTGGAAAGGAGGGAGGGCGTGGGGCTGGGGGGTGCGGCCTGTCCTGGAGAGTGACGGGGAGGTGAGGACACCTGTGTCACGGCTCCAGACACAGGAGGTCCCACAGGCGTCGGAAACCCCTTTGGTGGCGATGGGAGGTGCAGGTGTTAGTGTTTGGAGGATGGGAGTGAATCCCTGGTTTGCTGCACGTAGCCCTGCGCTTGGGACGTGTGTGGGTGGCAGTTTGAACTCCTTTGTAGCCGCTTCATTCCTGATTTAGAACTTGAGTTGGAATTCCATCCAATTGTTGCAAAACCGGACCAACAGAAGGACTGAGGAGCTGCCCCGTCCTCCCTTGAAAGGAGCTCAGCCCGCTGGAGGCTCCTGAGCCTCGGAACAAAGCACGTCACCCCCGTGGCCCCGCCGCCAGGGGCGTCCCTGAGGTTCGGGGTGGTTCCTGCAGCCCACGGGCGCCAGCCCTCTGTGCGTTCCGTGTGAGTGTGTGTCCGCCTCTCATAGGCCGTGTCTGTTTTGTGCTGGTCCTGTTGACTTCTGTGATTATCCACAAATAAATATTTTCGTGGCGACTGTGTGGAGGAGCGATGATTCCACCCACCGAACTCCCTCATCTGTGTGCGACTCAGAGCCGCCGCGTCCCCCAGCCAAGCCGGAGTGTTGCTGGGAGCAGCAGGAACCGATTCCCCAAGAATCTCTCTCTCAAAGGAAAGGGTGTGCCCTGTCCCTGCCCCCGTGGCCCAGGTCCCCTCTCGTCCTGCTCTCTCTGTCCGCCCCGGGGGCTGGCCCGAGTGCTCCAGGTGGGCTCCTGACCCCCCACCGGGTTCCGAGACCCAGCTCCGGGCCCTGGCCGAGCATCCCTGCCCCTCCTGGGTCTCGACGGACACCTGCCTCACGTCCTCGTGCCTGGGTGGTGACAGTGCCCACTCCTTTCACACACCTTGTGCACAGAAACCCTCAGACCACCTGCAGCGGCCGCCGGGCTCGTTGCTTTGTGCCAAAAAGGCAAGAGAAGCCTGGGCTGTGACTGTTCCGCAGAACCAGCCCACCCCGGGGGACCCCGATGGCCCCTGTGGTCGCCTGTTTCCACGGTGGACACGTGCCAGAGGGGACGGGTGGCGGAGGCAGGGCGTCTCCTGCCTCGTTCATGGGGTCCGCTGCACGCCTGGACACCGCCTGCCACCCCACCCCAGCCCCTTCTCGGGGCCTGACCCTCCTTGGAGCACATGTCACTGCCCCTCTGGCCTGGGGGCCAGATCCTGGTTGGTGTGTGGGTGTCCCGAGGCTGCTGTGACAAATCCCACCAACCGAGTGGCATAAAGCCACACAAGTGTGTTCTCTTACTGTTCTGAGGCCAAAGTCTAGAACAGCCTCTGGAGCCTCCTGCCTTCCAGCGCGGGGCTCCCACACCCCGCAGCTCGGGGGGTCCCCCATCTCCAAAGCCAGCATCTCGGCGTCTGCGATCTCTGCCTCCCTCTTAGAAGGATCTGTGATGACGTTAGACCTACCCAGACAGTCCAGGGCAGTCTCTCCTCCCAAAGTCCGTAGTTTAATCACATCTGCACAGCCCCTTTTGCCAAACCTGTGAGCTGCGCTGTTCACAGGTTCCAGGGATGAGGGTGTGGACCTCTTTGGGGGCCATTACTCAGCCCACCACAGCCTGTGACAGGCAGGTGGGGCAGGTCCTGACTCCCCTCCCAGGGCCTGAGCCACATGCCCCGAGGAGGAGGAGGAGGAGGGCCACGCCCCACCCCCCACCCCCAGGCCTCAGCCATTTCCAGTACTCCCGATGGGGGCTCCCCTGTGGGCGGGAAAGGCTGGACCCCCCTGGGTCCACGCTGGCTTAAGGGTTTCAGGGCCTGGGCCAGGGTCGCGGCCGAGGGGCCGCCCATGCTGCAGAGCGAGGACAGAAGTGGGGAGGGTGGGAAGGGAGAAGTCCTGGTGGTGTGGCCCTGAGGCCACAGCAGGTGGTTTGCTGGGCCTCGAAGGGGCGTCTCTGGCGACACCACTGCCAGCATCGTCTGGCCATGAACATCTGCCCCTGGGCTCGGAGTTCCAGGTCCCTTGGCGCTGTGAGCACGTCACATGCATGCTGGGGCCGGACCTTCAAGGTTTGCCCGTCCCCCAACTGTCCCCTGGCTGGACCTGTTCAAACCCTGCGTTCAGCTCAGTGCGCCAAGGGTGGGGGCTGTGGGGGCCCGGCCAGTGTCGGGGGGCTGGGCTTTCGGGAGGCCTCCGGGATCACACCACATGCTCGTCCCCCACAGGCGCCGGTGCGGACTGGCCCCTGTGACAGCGCTCAGAGCTGGCTCCCCACCAAGCCTGCACCCCAGCGGGGAGGCAGGAAGGGAGACAGGAGAGGGAAGGGCTGGCCAACTCTCGCTATTGCTGGTTTTGGTACTGGCCCTGTTGAGCTGTAATTCACGTTCCACGCTGACTGCCGCAGTTGAAGTGTGGAATGCAGGCACCGGTTCTGAGGGAGCTCTGCTGAGAGCTCGAAATGAAGCCTGGACAGGTGTCCCCCCCAAATTCAATGATGTCCTGCAAAAGGTCATGTTCACTCCCAACTTCAGAATATGATTTTATTTGGAAATAAGGTCTTTACAGATGTAATTTGCCCAGTAAAAGGAGATCATACTGGATTAGGACCCGAGATCCACTGCCTGGTGTCCCAGTGAGAAGGCGGCCGTGTGACCATGGGGCCCAGGCTGCAGCACCAAGTGAAGGACGGCTGGGCCCGCAGCCCCGGAAACTAAGACACGGCCACTTCCAAGTGAGGGTCCTTTCCCGGGAGGAGTGGGTCCCTGAGAGTTGGATAGGACCCTTGAGGACAGGCCTGAGACCCCCAGTCCCCCGAGTGCCTGGGCTGTGGCACTGCTCTCCCCTCACCCACTTGCTAGAGAAGGGCCTCCCACACCTGGACACCTGCGACACCCTCACCTGTGTCAGGTGCCTCTCAGGACAGCACTTGGGCCTCCCAGATCTGACCCCGGGACCCATCAGGGCTCCAGGGCCACCGCCAGTCAGGTCTCAGCCCAGCAGAGTGGCTGGGCTGGAAGGCGTGTTCTGACAGCCCAGGAAGTTCGGGACAGGCCCCCGGAGCTGCCCCCAGGGTCTGCTGAGATGCTCCTTCAAGCGTGGACTTGCTGATGGTCCAAAGCTGGTGAGGTGGAGCCTCCCCGCCCGCCTGCCTACTCCAGCCGCCCGCCTTAGCTGCTAGGTGTGTCCATACACGCGGGGTGACCTCACCTTTCTGCGTTAACTCCCGCAGGGCTCCCACGGCCCAGCCCACCAGGTCCCGATCCTGGCCACGCAGCAGACCCCCCTGAGCTTCACACAAAGCAGATCCCTGGGCCCACCCTGGACCCACAGAATTGAGTTTCCAAGCTCACTGGGTGCTTGTGATGTCGGCCAGGACAGGACAGAAGCCCACCCCTGAGCCTGCCGAGCCACCTGGTCGGCCACCATCCTCCCCGCACCGTGAGCTGCCACAGGCAGGCGCAGTCAGCACCAACACACTGTCACAGGGCTCAGCGTGGGGAGACGGGACAGGAGAGGCTTGGACCTAGAGAGCCACACCCACCAGCTGCCCAGAAGGAACCCAGAGACCCCAACTTCTGGGGTCACACTGAGAATCTGGGAAGATCCCTGGGGGGCTCCCCCCAGGTGACCAGCGCAGGCCTCTCCCCCTCTGAGGGACAGAGCAGGTACGTGGACGGTTGCAGCAAGGAGGACCTGGCCTCTCCGTAAATCGGCTTTTCTGTGACTCTTCACGGCACAGCTGCCTCAGAGCGGTGCGTGTGTGGATCGCGTGGAGGTGGTGGCGTGGCCGCTCCCTGCCCGCTGCAGTGATGGGCGTACTGCACTCCACGGACCGGATACAGCGGTCACCCCCAGCTCCCACCTGCCCTCCAGCAGGGCAGCCCGCAGAGGCGCAAGTGCCCCACTCCGGACTCTGAGTCACACCTGGGACTGCACGACTGGCTCCTGGGCAAAGCCGTGTCTGCTGCGCCCTGGCAGGGCCATGCTCAGGCTCCCAGGGGGCCTCCGGCTAAGCCCCCAGCCCGTGCCCCCGGAAGAGGTTATCCTGCCTGCGCCCAGAAACCGTCTCAGGCACGTCAGGCCCTGGAGTGGGGACCAAGAGGACAGCCACGTTTTGTAGACAGGCGGTCGTGAGCACACTGGAGTGGCCTAACCAGGGGCTGGCTGTGGCAGGGGGCACTCCAGGAGCACAGCCTGAGAGGCTGGAGCTGCATCCTTGTCCCTGTCCCTGCCGTTTGTGGGGCGGAAACAGGGATTACCGCTGCTCCCGGGCGGCCCCGTCAGACTTGCTAGATGCTCTACCCGGTAACGGAATGATGGGTTCCCCACGCCTACAGTTTCTCTTGCACAATTTCCATCCAATTATATGTTATTCTATCTCTAGTCTAATTCGAATCTAATCTCATCTAGATCAGTCCACCCCGTGCACACCCTTTCTGATAGCAATTAGAGGAGGCTGTGTGAGGGCGGGGGTGCCCTGGAGGCAGGCCACAGTTTGGGAAACCCTCTTTTTTTTTTTTTGAGACATGGTCTTGCTGTCACCTGGAGTAGAGTGCAGTGGCATCACAGTTCATTGCAGCCTCAAACTCCTGGGCTCAAGCTGTTAGAAGTAACCCGCAATGCTGTTAAGAAACAAGTCAGACACTGCAAATGTCTCTGCAGGGCAGAATCTTTCCTTCTGACCAGCAGGGCGCGTAGCGGCAGCAGAGGCAGCCAGCCTGCCCGATACAGGGAAGTTCTCCACCTTTTATTTTTTTAAACTTAATTTTTTTTTAATTTTTATTTATTTTTATTTTTTGTTTTGAAATGGAGTCTCGCTCTGTTGCCCGGGCTAGAGTGCCGTGGCATCAGCCTAGCTCACAGCAACCTCAAACTCCTGGGCTCAAGCGATCCTCCTGCCTCAGCCTCCCGAGTAGCTGGGACTACAGGCATGCGCCTCCATGCCCGGCTAACTTTTTCTATATACATTTTAGTTGGCCAGATCATTTCTTTCTATTTTTAGTAGAGACGGGGTCTCGCTCTTGCTCAGGCTGGTCTCGAACTCCTGACCTTGAGCGATCCACCCGCCTCGGCCTCCCAGAGTGCTAGGATTACAGGCGTGAGCCACCGCGCCCGGCCTCACCCGACAGTCTTAACTCTCACAATGCATGATGTATTCTTTTCTGTTCTTGGTAACACAAACGTGATTCCACTAACGGCAAGTAGCCTCTGCTGAAAACCGGAAAGCATTTTTCAAATAGACATGCTCCTCCCAAGGTGCCCCCCCTTCCCAAGGCCCTTACCCATGAGCACACGGGGCTTTCCACACGCACAGCACCTGCCCAAGCTGCGTGGCGGCTGCACAGACACGGAGCAACATTATTGCCTCCTGCACACGCTGTTCTCCACCGGAGCGTGGAGTGTGTGGCGGTGTCTGGGCAGATCTAGAGCTAATTACTCTCTTAACAGAAGTGGATTTACTCAAACCCTTTTAGTTTATGGGGGAAACCGAGGCTTGGGGACAGAACCTAGAGTCAAGGCAACGGCACGCAGAGAACCGTGGTTAGGAACGCAGGCGGGTGGGAGGCTTGGACCTTGGGTCTACCAGCCACCTGCTGGGACCCGGGGCTGTCCCCCTGGCCTCTGTGCCCTCGAGCAGAATGACCCACACCGGCCAGCTCAGGCCAGTGCTGGGCACTCCAGGGCTCCACAAGCTGCGAAAGATCTTTCTAATCTTTCTAAACAGTCTCGGTGAGTGACTCTCGCCTTCCTGGTACATCTACACTGTGATTAGCGTTTTAGATGGAGGAGAAACACCGAAACAAAGACGGTAATTTGTAAAGACTTAAAATATATATATTTAAAGATAATTTATAACCCTCTTTGAAAATAACCAAGTTAAGATCATTGATTGGAAATGAAAAAAATCAATAGTGACATTTAGGAGCAGAGATGCAGGAGAAGCTGCTTAACACGACCCCTTCCAGCCCGGGCGGCACAGCAGAGAGACAACTTGTGATCCCAAGGACAGGCTCGCAGACGACAGAGAATCATCCCGAGTATCCGGCAGGCGGGCAAAGGGCCCCGCTCAAGCCCAGGAATTAGAAATAGGTCAGCTCATCGCCCTTGGTTTTGTTGGTCTGGTAGTCAGACAGGGCCAAAGGCTTGTTTTCGTGAGGAAGACTTTCAAATACTCGCAAGTGCACGAAGTTTTCGTCACCAACGTCAACCTGGGGAGAGAGAGGGTCTTGTGAGCGGAGCCCCCGGCCCCAACCCCTTGCAAGGGAGCCGAGTGTGAGACCGGCTGCTGCCCTGGAGGCAGGAGCAGTGTCCCTTCGGGTTGTCGGTGACTTTTCCTTCATGAGCAGCGACACCCTCGCCCCCCACGCTCGTTCCACCAGAGTCCTTGGTTTCCCGAAAGCCTTAGTCCTTCTGTAAGGCCTGGGGGAGGGGATGCTGCTCGTCTTGGGGGCTGACGCAGGCCTCCCCGTTGAGACCCGGCCCTGGAACTAAGACCACCCCCCATCCTGGGCCGGCACAGGCTGCCCCCAGCCAGCCCCACTGCAGGTCGGCTCCCCCCGAGTGGCCCCTGGCCCACCTTGATGAAGTGGTTCGTCCCCGCGACCACCTGCTTCTTGAATGACACAGCCTTAAAGACAGGGAACTTCTTATTTTCTTTCTCTTCAAGCTGGGACCTCACCTTGGGGAGCAGAGAGAATGGGGTGACTCAGTGGCTTCCCTCCTGCTGGAGTAACACATGCACATACGCACACGCAAGTCTACGCCCACTCTTCACAGACTTCCCTTAACACGATAGTTCCTTGGAACTGGGGTGACACAGCACACTGTTAGCCCTAATAGAGAAAACAGTTCCTTATTAATTCTCTCAAAGTTTTAACCGTACTACCTCGGTACAACATCTGCCTTTTCCAGGCATGGGATGATTTTACACTTCTGTCGTTACAACACTATATACAAGCTTATGCCCTGTGTATTTTTTCACTTGACACAAAAATAGTTAATTTGAAAGGCTGTGTATCATTTTTAACTAATCTTTTAAAATCGAGTATTTTAAATGTAATCTCAAATTTAATTTAAATTTAACTTTCCACTTCCTAGACATGCCTAGTTCTTTTAACTATTCCCGCTGTTCCGGGCCCTCGGGCCGTTCCTCATTCCTGCTGTCACGAGTGCAGGACACGCTTTGCAGGTGCGAAGCACTTTACCTGCCTGAGAGGATCTCCTTAGCAGCTGGTGCACCGGGCACAGTTGATCCTAATCTTAGTGCCAAACAGCAAATGTGCTCTCAATTCTAGGGTCTTTGGCTTTGAGGAGCTGATCACTTTTATGATGGAAGGAAAGGGCAAATCTGTCTTTTTGAAAAAATTTCTATCTAACGTAGTTTAAAAGTGCCCCGGCTGCTGTCCGGATTAGCTGGTAGGTGCTAGAGGCCACTGACTGTGCCGGGACCACCAGGCCGGCCCTAGAGAACCGGCTTTAGTTTAAAAAAACACAAACCCCACCCATTGGCAGGAATTGAGCTAGTTGGGAAATCAAGGGAGTTGCCAGGGGAATCTGACCAAAGGTTCTGGCACCTCCTGGCACCTTCAGGGGGGGGACAGGCAGGGACAGGTAAGGACTGAAGGCCAGGCAGGAAGGACTGGGAGGGCGTGGTGAGCCGCAGGTGCCACCCTGCCGCCCCTGTGCTGGCTGCACGTGCTGTCGAGCTCCCTCTCCGCTGGGCACAGGGCCCAGCTGTGTCTGAAGACTAATCTGTAGCACCCTTCACGCAAGGTGTTGTGCTGGGCCCGCGGGGACACACACACCAGTGCAGCGGTCCTCGTCCTCAGACGAAGACAAGCCCAGGCTGAGTGACACCAACAAACCGGCCCAAGGGCCCAAGGAGATGAGGAATCGCCTTTCTCTGCCTGTTTGCAGGGCATGGGGAGGGGGAGGGGGAGGTGCGGAGCCTGGACCAGGCACCCAGCGCTCACAGCAAGGTGGGCGGGGCTTTCGCCCAGGAGTGACGGAAAGTCAGAGATCAGTTAGGAAGCCCCAGGGCACAGGGACTGGCCTGGGGGAGGGTCCCCCATGCGCCCTCACCTGCAAAGTGGAGACAGGAACACTCAGTGCAGAGTGCTCCCTAGGCGTCCATAACAAAGGGTCACTAACTCCAGGGTGCCAGTGAGTGTCCCTGCCCCTCTCCCCTCCCCTCTCCTCACAGACCACCCAGCAAATCAAGGGGCGGCCACGTTAATACCTGCCTTCAACCTCCCAGTAGCGACAGCTGCTGCCCACTCACAGGTCACTCTGGGACAGCAGCTCTTCTCTCCTGGCCGCCACAAGAACTTACTCAAAACTCATGGTGATAAATGAGGAATTTCTTAGGCCTGGAAAGCTGGGAAACTGGTCGGGAAGGGTTGGGCTTGTGCGAGTGGCTTTGGGAAGAGGAACCAGTTTTCCAGGCGTGGCTCACACAAGTGGTCTGCACAGGCATTTGGGGACAAATTCCTCATTTCCAAAGGCCTCATGGGACTGAGTCACCATGAGACTGACATGGTCAGAACCACCCGGCAATGACACCACGGCTGACCACGTGCCGTCGGATTTAGGAAGCAGCAACAGGAGCAGGAAGTTAAAGGAGAAGAAAGTTTGTTTTACTTTTCCTCTTCTTACTCAAAACAAGGCCTCAATATCCCCTGAATCTTTCCTTACTTGTAAAGAACTGGCTGTGTTCACAAACAAGGACAGCTCACAGAGCGGGGCCGGGCAGGCACCAGACACCAGAGAGTCACCTGCCACCTGCCAGCGGGAAGGCATTCAACCCTCTGGGGATTCCTCCCACGGCTCGAGCAGGGCCCCCCACACCTGTGCCACAGATGAGGGAACTGGGGGGGCAGCTGCCCAGGGTCTGCCCACTGCCACCAGCCCGGTTTTTATCTTGTCTGTGGAGTTTTAACTTTTTATTTGGACTTAGTTTGAAACAGCGCTACAATAAGAAAAGTACAGAGGACACCTGACTGCCCTTCGTGCAAACACGGTTAATTTCTCCCACACGCACCTGATAGTTTGTGAGCACCCGCGCTTTTGCACTCTCCCCCTCTCCTCCATTTTTCCTGAACTATTCCAGGGTATTTGGCTCTTTTGCTTGGCCAAACGTTAGGCAGGCTCCAGAACCTCCTCCTGGGCCACCTGTGAGCTTCCTTGTAAAACCCAGTTTTAGCAAACCAGCTGCTGACTCAGTGTAGCGATGATCCCACCCTGGATACCTGGGCGGGTCCCCGCCCCCAGGCGATGCCTGATCACCTCCCCCCGCAAGACCCCCCCAACCAACCCCCATCTTTCCTCTTGGGAACCCTCCACCCGCGGACCCCACCCTGCTCCTGGGCTCGTCCCGCTCGCTGGTGCCGTACGCAGCGGTCCCGCACGCAGCGGTCCCGCACCTGTCCCACGGCCCGCAGGGTCTGCATCGCCGTCCTCAGCAGCACCTTGAATCATCTTTCTCCGACTAGTACCCACCGTGGCCCTTCTCTACATACTCGAGTGCATACTTCCGAAGGGCAGAGGGCTCTCCGCCCGGAAGGACAACCGCAGCGCAGTCATCACCCTCGGAGACCGCCCTTCAGACAGCTGCGGGGTTCGGACGGTTTGGGCGCGGGGAGGGAGGGGGTACCGCCCGCCCCTGCCGGTCTGCTCCCCGCAAACCCGGCGTCGCGGCGGGGGTGCCCGGGCAGGGGTCCCGGGCAGGGTCCCGGCCACCCCCAGCTGTCCCCGCGCAGCCTCAGGCCCACCTGGTCGGCGATGTGCTGCGTCTCGGCCGTGGCCGGCTGCGTGGCGCTGGGCGCTCCGCACATCATCTTGGCGGCGGCTGGGGGACCTGGGGACCTGACGAGGGGACAAGGCAGTTGTACCCAGCGGCGGATGCCCCGCCCCAGTGGGCGGCGGTCACGTGACGTGTGGACGGAACCAAGGCGCGGGGGGACGGCCAGGTTTCGCTGGGTCGCCGTCCCCGGCAGGAACGAGGTCGCGGGCAGGGTGCGGCGGGGCGCGGAGCCTGGCCTGGCCTCCCCCGTCGTGGGCGCCGTGTCCGGACGCAGCGCCCGCGTCCTGCCCGGAGGGACAGAGGGAGGGCGCACCCCCCGCCCGGGTTGGTACTGTCCCTCCCGGTGTTCGAGTCGCGAGCACCGGGGCGGGGGAACGAGGGGGCGGTGTCTTCCCGTGGGCAAGCGAGGGGGTAGCGGGCCTGCGGGGGGGATACGGGGTGCACAGTACAGGCCTGCGGAGGGGACGCCGAGCCGGGGCGCGCAGGCCTGCGGGGGGGGGGACACGGATTGGGGATGAGGGGGCGTCACAGCGCGTGACCCGGGCGCACAGCCAGGGCTGAAGGCGGCTCCCGCGGGGCCCAGCCTGGGTGGGGCAGGGGGCTGAGAAAAGGGCTTGGTTCTGTGGGATTTGGGTTTAGGATTTAGATTGGGCTTAACCACGTGGGGAAGGGAAGGGTCGCTGGCCTCATTTCAGGCGGGGTTGGAGCGAGGACATGACTGGGCCTGTCCACCCCCTGGGTGCTGACTCCTGGGTCCCACGGCAGGGCCCCCGCAGGAGAGCCCTCCCCACTCCTGCCAGGCCACAGCCCGGTTGTAGCTTCAGGGAGGGGCAGGGGAAGGTGTGGGAGGCAGGTGTGGTTGGCCCTGGGTCCAGGAGAGGGAGAGACTACCATCATTGTCGAAAGAACACAGATTTGACCCCATAAAAATGGAAAACTGTTATGTGGGAAACAAAGCACTAGAAGCAAATGGTCCAGGAGGAGAGAGGGAGGTTTTCTGTCCTCTCTCTGGCCTGTAGCTGTGCAGGGCTGTGGCTGGCGCAGGGTGTTGGCCTGGAGGCCTCTGGTCTGGAGGTGCCTCCTGGTGTCTGATCCTTGCCCTCCCTACTGGCCCTGTGTCCCAGGTGCCCACGTTTTACAACAGGAGAGTAACGTCCATGGTGATAAAGGACCACCCGAGTGAGCACAAAAGGCTGGTCATTCCGGGCTAGCTGTGCGCTATGCAGGGGGCTCGGCCACCTCACTTGTGTTGGCAGAGGCCCAGAGGCCGGCAGGGGGAGGGAGAGCCAGTGGTGGACAAAGGGATGGTCCGGGCCTGTGTGCCCTGACGGGGTGGTGGCAGGGGACCTGGAGGAGGGGCGTCCCGATGCAGGGGGAGGCCCCTAAACTCGCCAGGTGGGCCCTTGGCTTTGCATGGAGAGAACTCAAGCGAGAGTCAGCTAGTGACAAAGGTTTATTGAGAGACAGACAGACGACAGGTCCTCCTCCACAGGCAGGGCTGGGGTCCTCTCCGGAGCGGGGACTCCTTGTGGGACAATGGTAACCTTTTTAAATGTTCAAAAACCCCTGTTAGGAAACAGCCGTGAGGACCAGCATTGTCTTGAGGTCTGGTCGTAGTACGGAAAGGTGAGCACAGTCTGTGAGGTGTCGGGCTTAGCAATTCATCCCCCGGGGTCCGGGGAGCGGCGGGCTGGTGACTCCCTGTCCAGGGCCCTCAGGGTCCGGTACCAGCCAAATGGCTGCACTCGGGCCCTCGACCTTCCTCTTCTGCCTCGTGCCTCCACTGAACCCGTGGGGTTGATTTGAGGGGCAACTTGGCTTTCTCTAGTTAGTCCTAAGTTGGAAGGACAGGAATTAGGGAAGCGGCCGCCTTGGCCAAGTCCTCCTCGCACGGCCATCAAAGCTGCCTTCCTGCTGTGGCTCTGGGTGCACACGGATGTTTTCAACCCCCCGCGGAGGGCAGGCTCCGGGGCCTACTGCCTGAGTGCTACCAGCCCTTGGTCGTACCTGCAGTGTGGCGTAGGACTAGCTGCTGAACCTCTCTGTGCCTGTCTGTGGGGATGATACTAATGTTCAACCTCAAAAGGCTTTTTTTTTAAAGGACTGAGTTTGTAAGTACAGACAGCTTGGGACTGCAGGGCGAGCTGCTGATATTGTCATTATTCCTGTATTATTAGTATACTAATCAGTTTTACCTATAGTTTATTTTACTTTTTCTATCCAAAACTCTGGGAAATACTTTTACCTCCCGTGCCTTGATACCAGAGTTTTTCGTTTTACTGAAGGCAGGGGGAAAAGACCAAATATCCTGTCTCCCCACCAGAGTCCCGGGAGGCCACCTCAAGGACCTTGAATGTCACCTAAGTTTGAAGTCTGTATTCAGAAGTACCAAAAATTTAAATTCAAGCAATTTTAAAATTTCATGTGTGAAATCTGATTTTCCCAGTGCAAGTAGAACCTGGGTTTTAGTTATTTTCTTTTCGAAATCCCTTCTTCCCCAGCAAGCTGATCCCGTCCTTTTTGCCCTCCTGTTAATACTCTTAAGCAGTGGCTCATACACCACCAGTTCCTGGGGCCAGTCAGGTCTTGTCTTTTGCACACAAAATTTCATCATCAAAATTTCTTGCTAATTAAATGCTAGCCCAAGAAACTGTTTGATTAAGAGAAAAAGAAAGGTGAAGGAAGCATCTGAACAAGTATTTATCAGATTGCCAGCTCATCTTCAGTATCAAGGGAAGTGACAGCAGACGCAAACCTGAAACTAGGTCGCCCCGCGGGCAGCCCACTGCCCTGCCTCGCCCTGCAGATCCCACCGCAGGCTGGGCTGCCGGGGGCTCACGCGGAGTGGACAGTGGCTTGGCCTCTGAGACGGGGCCCCTGTAAGTGAGCCCGGGTGAGCAAAGGAAGCTGTGAGCCAACTCTGAAAGGTGGAGGGAGTCACAAAAATTGGGATAAGTCAAGGAAGGGAACAGATGTACAGTTTTGTTTTATTTTATTTATTTATTTATTTATTTTGAGACAAAGTCTCGCTCTGTTGCCCGGGCTAGAGTGCCGTGGCGTCAGCCCAGCTCACAGAAACCTCAAACTCCTGGGCTCAAGCGATCCTTCTGCCTCAGCCTCCCGAGTAGCTGGGACTACAGGCGTGCGCCACCATGCCCGGCTAATTTTTTCCATATATATTTTTAGCCGTCCAAATCATTTCTTTCTACTTTTTAGTAGAGATGGGGGTCTCGCTCTTGCTTGTCTGGAACTCCTGACCTTGAGCGTTCCACCCGCCTCGGCCTCCCAGAGTGCTAGGATTACAGGCGTGAGCCACCTCGCCCGGCCAGATGTACAGTTTTAAAAGGCCACTGGTATAAACTAGTGGTGGGCAAAGGGTTTCTAACTTCAGAAGCATCAGAAGAATCGGAAGGGGCAGGCCAGGCTCCGACGTCCAGGAGCAGATGCCTTTCTGGGCACTCCTGTTGCACAGTGTCCTGGGCTTTCCCAACTTTTCTGTGTCTCCTAACGACCTGTGTCCATTTTGGGGTTCCCCAGCAGACTGACATTGTGCCTGTGTGGCCCCTCTGTCTGCTCCTGCCTCTCTGCCTAGCACAGAGTAGGCACTAAATAAATGTCGGCCTCCTTATGCACTTCGCCAGTCAATTCCAGGTATTTTTCTTGAGGAAAACTAGTGGCTGGACATAAAAATGTCCATCACAGAATTTAGAAGCAATGACAGTGGCCAGCCTCCACCCATAGCAAGGGTTACTGTGCAGTTAGCAAGAAACATTTATACATATATATATTTTTTGAAACAGAGTCTCACTGTGTTGCCTGGGCCAGAGCTGTGGCGTCAGCCTAGCTCACAGCAACCTCAAACTCCTGGGCTCAAGCAATCTTCCTGCCTCAGCCTCCCCAAGTAGCTGGGACTACAGGCATGTGCCACCATGCCTGGCTAATTTTTTTCTATATATATTTTTAGCTGTCCAGATAATTTCTTTCTATTTTTAGTAGAGACGGGGTCTCGCTCTTGCTCAGGCTGGTCTTGAACTCCTGACCTCGAGCAATCCTCCCACCTCGGCCTCCCAGAGTGCTAGGATTACAGGTGTGAGCCACCGCGCCCGGCCAAGAAGCGTTTATATTAATAGAACAGTATGTCCCCAATTGTCCTGGTGTTTGCACCCCCTGAGGTGCTTGTGGAAATTCGAGTTCCCAGGCCTTTTCCCTGGAGATCCTGTCACTGGGGCAGGGTGAGGTCCAGGCACCTGCGGGACTGACAGTGCACACTGAGATGTTAACAGCAGCCATCGCTGGGCGTGGGATACGGATATTTACAAACTTTCTTCTCTGTGATTATATTTTTCCAGGGCTTTTTTAAAGGACTTTTTGTTTTTGGAAAAAACCCAGTAGTTTATTTTGGATTACTGCATATTTTTGAAAAGTAATATAGAAAAATGCTGGGTATGTTAGTAAAACAAGGTTACAAAATTACTACTGTAGTGTGATTATTTTTAAAAAGCTTATGCACAGAAAGAAAGAAGGGATATGTTAGGCAGTTCCTTTAGGCCATGAGACTTCAGGCTCCCTCCCAAAACTCTCTTTCTTTTCCTCGTTTTCTTTTTTTTTTTTTTTTGAGACAGAGTCTCGCTCTGTTGCCCGGGCCAGAGTGAGTGCCATGGCGTCAGCCTAGCTCACAGCAACCTCAAACTCCTGGGCTTAAGCAATCCTACTACCTCAGCCTCCCGAGTAGCTGGGACTACAGGCATGCGCCACCATGCACGGCTAATTTTGTCTATATATATTTTTTAGTTGGCCAGATAATTTCTTTCTATTTTTAGTGGAGACGGGGTCTCGCTCTTGCTCAGGCTGGTCTTGAACTCCTGAGCTCAAACAATTCACCCACCTCGGCCTCCCAGAGAGCTAGGATTACAGGTGTGAGCCACTGCGCCCGGCCCTTCCTCGTTTTCTATAATAAAAAATTTGAGAACTAAATAAGGGGGAGACACGCCCCGTGTGGGAATCGATGAGTTTGCAAGAAGCAGGCCTGGCTGGGGAGCCGCCCCACAGGGAGGAGCAGGAGGCTGGGGCACAGCCACAGCCAGCGCCCGGCACACCTATGGCTTGGGGCCCAGTGCGCAAGGAACCTGTGAGCCCTTGTTCGGAATATCCAGAATTTCAGGATGGTGACAGCAGAGTGTCACGCCCGCATGAGCCCTTCTGAGTTCAAGGCCCTGGGCAGAATGCAGGGTACCCACCCTTGCCAGGCACTGGGCCCGGCCTGGGCTTGTCCTCTGGCAGGTGGCTTGACCTGCAAGCCTTGCTCAGCATAAAAGAGCTGAACCGATACCTCCCCTGCAGGATTCTTTTAAGGTTTAGAAAAGGTGTTAATAAAGCCCTAGGCACATAGGATGCATTCATTAGCTGGTAGTGACTATTATTTATTTTATCCTTTTTATGCCTCTGTAGTGGGCTGAGTAGTGTCCCCCAAAAAGTCATGTCCACCTGGAACCTTGGAACGTGACCTTAATTTGGAAATAGAGAGGGTCTTTGCAGATGTGATTCATTAAGATGAGGTCATACAGGATCAGGGTGGGCCCTAAATCCAATGACTGTGTCCTCACAAGAAGAGGCGAGGACACAGAGACAGGAAGAACGTCCTGGAAGACAGCGACACAGAGCAGAAGGCTGTGTGAAGACAGAGGCAGAGACCGGAGAGATGCGGCCATGGGCCAAGGAACTCAGGAGCCACCAGGAGCTGGGAGAGGCAGGAAGGACCCTCCCCTGGAGCCCACAGAGGAAGCAGCGCTGCCGACACCTTGATCTCAGACTTCCAGCCTCCAAAACTGTGAGAGAATAAACTTCTGTGGTTTTAAGCCACTTAGGGTGTGGCACTTTGTTAGAGACCTAGGAAACGGACACCTGGTGCCCATGAGCCACAAAGTACATGCTTTCTAGCATGGAAGCAAAACTTTGCTCTAAGGAGTCGTACACACCTCCCTGGATCCTGCCTATTTTCAGGTTGAGCCTGGAGTTGACCAAGGCTTGGGAAAACACACAGAACGCACGAACACGGAGTCTTCTACATTCTGGAACACAAAACACAAACAGGGAAACCTCCAGGCAGGAAGGGGGTCGATGTGATGTTGTACTGAGATGAGAGATGTGGGTCTTCATTATTTGTGGAATAATTGTGCACCCTTCTATTGCTAACTGGGGCATAGTGAGCTGCTCACAGCTCTTTCTACACACTCTCACCACCTGGCACTGTCCTCAAAACCCCCGACAAAACCCCTGCTTTCAGGAGTTGAAGGCATAGTGGGTAATGTACTTATGAGTAAAGTTGGGAGATATATTCATTCCCTAAATCCTTACCAGACTTTCTTTTTTTACTTTTTCAATTTTTAAGGTTTTTTATATTGAAATAATTTTAGGTCACAAAAATAGTAGAATTGCTGTAAATTCTTCATCCAGTTTTACCAAAGGTTGACGTCTTATGTAAGCATGGTGTAGATACAACACCACTAACTCGCCAGCACAACTGACTGCTGTCCCAACTACATCGCATCTCCTGTGGAGACGCCTCAGTCAACTCCAATGTAAAACAGTTCCTTCGTCTTTCTTGCTCTTTCATGCCTTTGACATTTTCAACCAGTATCAGTTAATTATTTTGAGGGATGTTTGTCAGTTTGGGCTCGGGAACGGTGATGCTGCATCCTCAGTGCACGGTGGCAGGGGCGTGCGGTGTTGGTGTGTCTTATCCCTGCTCACACTGACCGCAGTCACTGAGTGGAAGGCTGTCTGCCAGATTTCTCATTTGTGAAGGTACTTTGTCCCCTTTGTAATGAGACATTGAGACTTTGCAAATATCATATTTCTTATTATGCTTTTCGTCTACTAACTTTAGTATCTATCCATAGATGGTTCTAAAAATGGATTTTTTAAATTTCCTAAAAGAGGGATAATTTTACATTTACTAATTAATATAAATAAGTTCATTAACAAAGCACATTTATTTTTAGTTACACTGAATATGCTATTATTGGTTCATTAGCCACCTGCATTTAATAGCTGCATATACTGTACAGTATATTTTAAAAGTATATGTTGATGCATCTCAGCTATTTTGGTAAAAGTTCATGTCAGAAATTCATGCTATGTCTATTAAAATTATTCTTTTTTTTAGGCTTGGCCGTCCACTTTTCCCTGCCTTAGGTGTCTCACAGCACGTCGCTCTGGGCGCTCTGTGATGCGTGCACGTCTTTATTGCTGGGCTTCCCGGCTGAGGCCAGGATCTTGTTTGCAGAGTCACTGTCACCTACAGCAGAGCCGGCACATGTATGGCACTTAAACTGCAGTGAAAGAACTAATTCTAAAAACAGTTTCTAAAATATTTTCCAACTTTTTGTTATGAAAAATTTCAAACCGAAAAAGCCGGAAGAATAGGGCAATGAGCACCTGCAGTCCCACCACTAGGTCCCACGCTTGTTAACCTTTTGCCATATTTCCTTATTGACACGTGTATGTGTCAATATGTGTGTATAATTATTATTTTTTTTTTGCAGAATTAACCTCCAGACATCAGGACACTTTGCCCTTACCAAGTAGGGCAGTATGGTCTTTCACTAATTCTATCACTAAAAATAAAGGACATTCTTCTATGTCAGGGGTTGGCAAACTATGGTCCTAGGCCAAATCCAGCCACCACCTGTTTTTAAAAATAAAGTTTTAAAAGGCCGGGTGCAGTGGCTCATGCCTGTGATCCCAGCACTTTGAGAGGCCAGGAGTTCCGTACCAGCCTGAGCAACATCGCAAGACTCCCATCTCTACAGATTTTTTTTAAGTGTTACTGTAACACTGCCATGCCCATTCATTTATGTACCACCTATAGCCACTTTTGCATGACCATGGCAGAGTTGTTTGGCTTACGGAGCTGATAATGTCTCCTATCTGCCCTGTGCAGGAAACAGCTGGCATAGCAGACCTGACTGCTGTCCTCTGAAAGGCCTGCCTTTGAGGCTGGCACTGGCCTGGGAACCTAGATTTGGGGAGGGTTCCCACCATTCCCTGATACGAGGAACGTGGGAACCTAAACTGTTTGTACAACAAACATGGCGTATGCTGAACACCTGCATTCCTTCTAGGGGTCTCATTTCCGTCCATGCCAGGCAGAGGTGCCCGCATCACCAGTAAAGCCCCTGGGCACTGAGTCTCTAACCAGCCTCCCAGATTGGCAATAGTTCACACACATCATCACAGCTCGTTGCTGCGGGACGTAAGTGTGTCCTGTGTGACTCCCCGGGAAAGATCTCAGGGGAGCTTGTGCCTGGGTCCCGCTGCCTCCGCCCCGGCATCTTTCCCCTGTGCAGAGTTTGCTCTGTCTTTTCTGCATAATAAATTGGGGCACGAACACAACCCAGGCCTGTGAGTCCTCCTGGCAAACCACCAGACCTAGGTGGTCCTTAGAGAAACAGGCCCTTCGGAGAAAAGGTTTGCAGACCCCAGTCTACACGGACCCACTGTCACACCTAATAAACGATCTTTCGGTACTGTAACGTCTAGTCCATGTGAAAGTTTTCCCAACTGTTCCAAATTGGCTTTTGGTCCTACCCGGGATACAGACAAAATTAGGGCCTCACACTCGGTGCTCCCGGATGCGCGCGCCCCCGAGAGGCGCCTGCGAGTGCGCGCCCCGGGCACGCGCCTCCACTGCGGCGCCGGCCGCGCGCTCCCGCCTCCAGCCCCGCCGCAGCCCTCCGCTGCAGTTGCGCGGCCCGGCCACTGCGCGGCGGTGTCGCGCGGCGTGCGGCGTCGCGGGCGTGTGACGTATATCCGCGCGCCGGCGAGGGGCGGAGGCGGGTGCGCGTGTGGTCGCTAGAGTTGGGGTGTCTGGGGCCTGGGGTCGCGACCGCCGTCGCCATGGTTTCGCGCGTCCAGCTCCCCCCCGAGATCCAGCTGGCGCAGCGCCTGGCGGGGAACGAGCAGGTGACCCGGGACCGGGCGGTGAGGAAGCTCCGGAAGTACATCGTGGCCCGGACTCAGCGCGCCGCAGGTTGGCGGGTGCGGGCGGGGGCCGCGGGGCCAGCGGCTGCGGGCTGCGGGGTGTGGGGCGTATGGGGTCGAGGCCGCGCGGCCCTGCAGGTGGCCGGGCGGGCGGAAGGGCCCGCGGGCCTTTCCCCCTGCTCCCGGCTCGGCCCGCGCGGCGCTTCCCCTCGTGGTGCGCTGGCATGTGGTCCCTCTGCTGGGGCCTCCCGGCGCCCACCTCTTTCCGCAGCTTGACGGCCTCTCCCTGCAGTGGGCCCTACACCTCTGCTTCCCTGCTGTCGGGCACCCTGCGTTCCCTCAGGCAGCATTGACCGCTGCTGTCAGTTTTCTTTCTGTGTGATTATTGGATCGTTTTCTGAGTTCCATTCGAGCCAGGGAACGTGCTTAACTGTTCTTGTATCAGTGGTTCTCGAAGTGTCCCTCCGTGCCCCCTTCAGCAGCTTGAGAGTCACCTGGGCAGTTGTTAGGAACGCGGTGTCAACGCCCACATCTCAGCACTTGGGCAGGCTGGGGTGGGAGGATTGCCTGAGCCCAGGAGGCTGCAGTGAGCTGATTGTGCCAGTGCACTCCAGCCTGGGGGACAGAGCCAGACCCCATCTCTGAAAACAGAAAAACACATTCTATTATTTATTTATTTATTTTTAAATTTTTATATTTACTTATTTTGAGACAGAGTTTTGCTGTGTTGCCTGGGCTAGAGTGCCGTGGCATCAGCCTAGCTCACAGCAACCTCAAACTCCTGGGCTCCAGTGATCCTCCCACCTCTGCCTCCCGAGTAGCTGGGACTACAGGCACATGCCACCACACCTGGCTGATTTTTTCTATTTTTAGTTACCCAGCTAATTTCTTTCTATTTTTAGTAGAGATAGGACCTCACTCTTGCTGAGGCTGGTCTTGAAATCCTGACCTCAAGCGATCCTCCCCCCCTCGGATTCCCATAGTGCTAGGATTATAGGCATGAGCCCCCATGCCCGGCCAAAAATGCACGTTCTAGAGTCCCATCCCAGCTGAGCCAAATCAGGGCAGGCCATCTGTGTTTCTGGAAGCCTCCAGGTGATTCTGACACACTACGTGAGAACCACTGCTCCAGGAACAGGGTGCCAGACGCATAGGACCTCAGTGAATATTTGTCAACTGAGTAATTTTCTATCTCTGTCTCCATTGCTCGCTTAAACGACTAAGTTAATTCTTTTTTTTTCATATTTGAGGTATAGCACAGAAAAGTGCACAAACTCTCTGTAACGCAGGATGAATTATCAACAACAGATTAACCTGTGTGGCCACCATTCAGCTCAGGAAGTGGCTGAGGTTCTCAGTTTTGAATCTCCAACCTGGAGTACCATGCCTGATACCTTGTAGATTCTCCATGAGTTTTATTGCATGAATGAAGTTAGCACAGGCACAGCAGCTTCTGCATCAGAGGATTGTTTGAAGAAGAGGGCTGGACTCAGCTCCCCACTTGCCTTTAATGGGAAGTAGGACATAGGTCTAATTTAGGCAGTTACATTTCTCTGGCTTCCTTCTTGGCACTCGGAGGTTGAGTTCATTTAGTCTGAATGTTTCTGTTTCAATGCAGGTGGCTTCAGTCATGACGAGTTGCTGAAGGTGTGGAAAGGACTGTTCTATTGCATGTGGATGCAGGACAAGCCACTGCTGCAGGTGAGTGGACTGGCGGGGAGCCGAAGAAGCTGGGGTGCAGGGGCTGCGGTGGGAGGACAGGCGGGCAGACAGGTGGGCATGCAGTTGACTCCATTTTAATATGGCCTGAGACCTGGGCCGAGTTTTATAGCCTCAGTGGTGCCAAGGCCTTTGGTCAGAGGCCTTGCTGGGGACATGGGCATGGTTTGCTGCGTCGTGCACCGTAGCCACAGTGGGGTAGGCAGTGCAGGTCATGGCTTGGGTGAAAACCGGGTGGTTCTGTGTGTGTCCCAGGTCACAAACGAGGAAATAATGGCCACCAAGGGACAGGGTCTTCTGAGCAAGGATTTCTCCTGCCAGCCTTTTTAGAACAGTGTTTCTCAAAGTGTGAATTATTTGCTCTCCTTCAAAATCACCTGGCTGGTGAAGGTACTTATTTAATTGCGTATTCCTGGGCCATATTCCATGCCTACTAAGCTACCATCTCTCAAGGGGAGGCTCTGGAGTCTTCTGTCTTAGCACGTGCTCTGGGTGATGCTTGGTACAGTGACACAGGCATTGGGTGATTTATGGGGATCTGGTCAGCCCCTCCTGCTGGTACGAGGCTCCCTTCTGCTGTCCTACTCCCCCCTTAGACGTTACCCTCGTTGCTCAGGGCACAGCCTTAGTCAGGAGACAGGGTCCGCGTTTGTGGCCCCCGCTGGCGAGGCCTTTCACAGCAGGGGTCAAACTTGCAAACCTCCAGTCTGCTGGGCCGAGACCCGCTGGAGCTGGTTCTCTGTGGCGAGTGAGTGGACAGGACAGTTGAGTTGTTCGTCTTGTCATCGTAAGAGCACAGTGCTTCAGGAACTGAGGGTGTTTTTATTGTTCCCTGCACAGGAAGAACTAGGAAGGACTATTTCCCAGCTGGTCCATGCATTTCAGACCACAGAGGCACGTGAGTATTCTCTGCTGTAGTTATGCCCGTTTGTACACGTCGGAATCTGAGCATCAGAGCCACCAGACAGAGAAGGTTTACGTTGTAAAATCTGGAGCAGGTAGCACCTAAATAAGAGAGAGCCAGCTAGTGTCTCCTGGGTGCTTATCGTGTGGGTGTGCAAGGTGCATTAACTCACTTACCCAAAATAGACTCAGTTCAAGAGTCTAATGGGCTAATGTTTTACATTTTTAAATAAAAAAGAAAAGCTGGTACAATGTTACCAAGGTATTTGACTGAATGCCAGTGGACAGTTGTGAAGTTCCTGCAGTTACTTTTCCTGACTCTTCTGTTTTGTATCCTGCCCATCATGACTAGTTCGCTGTCCTGACCCCGGTCTGGTTGAACCCAGCTCTGGGGGAGGGGCCTGGACACAGCATTTGAGACCTCCCTGCGCGAGGCTGGTGCTGGGCAGCTGCCGGGACCTTGCTGCTGGCGTTCACGGTGGGCGTCGCCGAGGCTGTGCTGAGCGTCAGAGCTGGGCCGTGCATAGTTGGTTACGGTGACTAGTCTCTCAAATTGGGAGGATCTCTTTTTTTTTTTTTTTTTTTTTTTTTGAGACAGAGTCTCACTCTGTTGCCCAGGCTAGAGTGCCGTGGCGTCAGCCTAGCTCACAGCAACCTTAAACTCCTGGGCTCAAGCGATCCTACTGCCTCAGCCTCCCGAGTAGCTGGGACTACAGGCGCTTGACACCATGCCTGGTTAATTTTTTCTATATATTTTAGTTGGCCAGATAAGTTCTTTCTATTTTTAGTAGAGACGGGGTCTCACTCTTGCTCAGGCTGGTCTCGAACTCCTGAGCTCAAACGATCCGCCCGCCTCGGCCTCCCAAGTGCTAGGGTTACAGGCGTGAGCCACCGCGCCCGGCCGGGAGGATCTCTTTAATCGTGTTTGAGTAGATCTGTCCTCCATAATTACTCTTTCTAAGAACTTGCAGAATGGTTTGCTCAGCACAGTGGCAAGCGTAAAAGGTTCACTCAGTAATGCTTACATGGTTTAGTAAGTGCAGGCCCGTCATCACTGAACCATCTGGCCAGCGCATGCTGTTACGGAAACTGACTGGAGATACGAGCTGCCCTCTCTGTGTCCCAGGATCAGGGTGCTGGCTGCTTCTGCGGCCTCTCTCCTTGGCTTGTATATGGCTGTCTTTCCCACGTGGTCTTCTCTCTCTGCATGTGGGTGCCTGTGTCCTATTCTCCTCTTCTGTTTTCTTTTTTAGAGGCATTGTCTTAATTCTGTTGCCCGGCTGGAGTGCAGTGGCCCCATCATGGCTCACTGCAGCCTGAACTCCCGGCTCAAGCGATCCTCCTGCCTCAGCCTCCCAAGTAGTTGGGATTACAGGGTCACACCACCACGCCCAGTTGGCTGTGTTGCCCAGGGTGGTCTCAACTCCTGGCCTCAGGCGATCCTCCCACCTCCCCTGGGCCTCCCAAACTGCTAGGATTACAGGTGTGAGCCACTGCCCCTGGCCTAGTCTCCTCCTCTTATAAGGGCACCAGTCAGATTGCATTAGGGCCCACCCTAATGACCTCATTTCGCCTGGATTACCTCTATAAAGGCCCTGTCTCCAAATCACAGTCACATTATGAGGAACTAGGAGTTATTACTTCAACATGCGAATTTTGAGGGACACAATTCAGCTTACAGCATCGGACATGCCTGTCATCTGTAGGGTTATTGTCTGATTAGGTCGGTGGATCTAGTGTGACCAGCGTGCTGTGTGTAGTTAGGCTGCCACGAAGAGGTCAGACGTGGGTGTCAGGTGGTCTCAGCCCAGGCCAGGGCAGAGGCGGCTGGGAAGGAAACGCCTGAGCAGCCGCTTCTCTGGCAGCTTTGCTCCCTCTTTGCTCCTGTTCTGCAGAGAGTGTGGCTGTAGTTCTGTGCTTTCCTTTTCTTTCTGAAGTGCGTAATGGCCCTGTTTTTTAAGACGAATGCATAGCACCGCTCCTCAGCTCAGCAAACCCTGGGGCTGAGAAATCCCAGAGGTTGCATGTAAGTGACGTTCTGAGCAGGTCCCTTTACGTTCCCACCTCCCCTCCCACGGTGGCCTCTGCGTTCCTCTGTGCTTCTCTTCTGGCGTTAATGTCGGGCCCTTCCCTCCCCTAGAGCACCTGTTCCTTCAGACGTTCTGGCAAACCATGAACCGCGAGTGGACGGGCATAGACAGGCTGCGCCTGGACAAGTTCTACATGGTGAGGTGGCCGTGGCTTCCTGCGGGCCTGGGGCGGGTGCAGGTCTTGCTACCCAGCGGAGCAGAAACAGGCCGTGGGCCCATAATGGCAGTGTCTGGCCTCAACTCTCTCTGTCCCCACGCTTTGTACAGAGAGGCGACCCTGAGGCGGTGTGACCCTGTACCTCCAGGGGGCTTAGAGGTGGAGCCAAAGCTTTTGGAGGTACATGCCAGGGACTCTGCAGCCTTTGTTCCCAGCCTCCAAGAGAGAGAGCAAGTGGGCAAAGGATTCGATTCTTTAAAACACCCACACAATTTGCGGTTCAGGGGACAGTTAACAGTCACGACCTTACTAAGAGGCAGCAGCCCGCGGGCACAGCAGAGGCGGCGAGGCCGGGCTGGGTCTGCGGTGGAGTGCTGAGCCCGCGAAGACTTTTTTCTTCTAGGTGGGGATGAGGATTATGTCACAGTGTGGAACCTCCTTTTTCTTTCTCCTTTTTACGTTGCTTTCTTACTGAGGTTGTGGACTCGCCCTGCAGAATAAAGGGGAGAACTGGGTCTTACAGACAGCGTCTTGCTGCTCCAGCCTCCTTCCCCACCCTCCTTCCTTGTGAACTTCAGGTCCTGTTACCAGGTGCTGGTCACTGTGACTTTAGAGCATTCCTGAGATAAAGGGATGTTGTCACTCTCCAGGAGCTGGTGACCCATGGGGACACTGAATGGGGCAGCGTCTGGGCCTCCCTGAGGGCAGGTAGTGGTCTGCCACTGTGGCTCAGCGTCCAGCTCAGGGTTGGACCAGGAGTAGGTGGATAGTGTGTGCGAGGGGTCCCGAAAGGCCCACCTGGCGAGAAGAGCAGGGCAGGTGGGAGCGGGGGCAGGCGGGAGGGAGGGCAGGCAGGAGGGCGGGCAGGGGCCACATTGCACTGGTGCCAAGTGCAGATTGTGAGTCACAGGAGCTCTTCTGTCACGTCACCTCCGTATTCGGCTGAGACGCAATCGCTGGGCCCTTTTATATGACGGATTCTGTCGCTTTTCAAGGCCATTTCCCATGTTCCCCCGTGTGTGATCCAGTCCAGCCGCACAGCCTTGCATAGGGGCCGAGCAGCTCGAGACTCTGCAGGGAGTAATGAGAGATAGGCCTCCTGTGTCCCCAGTACGGCGTCTCGTCTGCCAGGGTGTGCTCTGTAATCGTGGCTCTCGGGGACCTGTGTGTCCTCTGTGTTTGCTTTTTACCGTGACTTGGAGCCCTCTGCGGGCACTGTGTGTTAATATCCTGAAGCTAGGAAAACCACAGAAAAGGCTTTTTTTTCCTTCTTTTTTTGAGACAGTGTTGCTCTGTTGCCTGGGCTAGAGTGCTGTGGTGTCAGCCTAGCTCACAGCATCCTCAAACTCCTGGGCTCAAGCAATCCTCCTGCTTCAGCCTCCCGAGTAGCTGGGACTACAGGCGTGCGCCACCATGGCTGGCTAATTTTTTTGTTTTTCTATTTTTAGTTGCCCAGCTAATTTCTTTCTATTTTTAGTAGAGATGGGGTCTCACTTTTGCTGAGGCTGGTCTCAAACTCCTGACCTCAGGTGATCCTCCCTCCTTAGCCTCCCAGAGTGCTAGGATTACAGGCATGAGCCACCACGCCCGGCCCACAGAAAAGGCACTGTGCCATGTGAAGGGGGCTGGGGGAGTGGTGGCAGATGTCGCAGCTTTACTTCTGTTATGGGGCTTAGCGGGTGGGCCTTCACCGAGTCGCAGACTGGAGAAGTAGGCTGGGTTCCGTGCCCAGTGGGAGAGAAGTCCCTGGGAGCTTGGAGAAGATGCGCTGCGTTCAGACCCGGTGTTGCCGAGGGCTCTGCCTCCCGTGGGAGGAGCTGTACTTCCTTCCCTGTTCTCACGTCTGGAACAGGAACCGTTCTGTTTTGGCTCCAGTTCATGGATTGGACTTGCTAGCTGGACTTATCCACTGTGAGCCTGACTTCCTGCTGTTCTGGGGAAGTTGGGGTGTCTCTGCCAGGTGGAGGGGTGCATTCCCAGAGTCCTGGGGCTTGGTATGGTCCCCACCAGCATTGATCCTGTCACCAGTTCTTGAGGGCCTCCTGTTCGCTCTCGGGCAGGCAGAGGTGACCGTGGCCACGGCCCTGTGCTCAGGTGGCTCCTAGAACATGGGTTGGGGGTGGGGGTGGCGCGTGTGGTGAGGTCCGGGCTGTGCTTCCGCTAACGTGCATCTCCCTTTGTGCCAAAGCTCATGCGGATGGTCCTGAGTGAGTCCTTCAAGGCCGTGAAGGTGCAAGGATGGGAGGACAGGTTGGTACACGGGTGCGTCTGCTTCCCACGGGCGAGCCGGGAGGGCAGGCCGTGTTCGGGGGATGGGGGTCCCGTGTTTCTCTGTGTCAGAAAGAGCTGTTAGCCTTTACATCAAAGGGTACCCTAAATGGTGCTTAAAGTGAAGGCATTTTCCAAAATCAAATGTGTTGGTGGAAATGACTCCGTTTGTTTTCGGTCTCAATGGTATGACCTTAACAGGCGGCAGAGCCGAGACCTCTGACATGGAGGTGAGGGGCCTCTGTGAAAACATGGCGTGTTCAGCCCTGTTCTCAGTGGTAGTTGCTCCTCTAAAAATTTGTTCTAAAAATACTTAAGCCGTCCAGCCTTCTCACTTTCCACAGCAGTGCATGCAGCGGGGTGGTCTGTGTGCCCCCGGCTGCCTGCTGCTGTGTCCTCTGTGTGGCCGCGGGCTCCGGCGCCACCGAGCCTGTGCCTCACTCTGCCTGGTCCCAGCTCCTCCTGGAGGCCCCGGAGCCTGGGTCACCTGAAGCTCTTCGTCCAAGTAGGGTGGCAGGTTCCAAACCTTCAGGCGGCGGTCTCAGTTCCACAACGCAAAGGGGTTTCCAAGTGTTTAACATTTTAAAGTTGTTTTATAGTTTTGTTCTAATTGTGAGTGGTGCATACTCAGTATAAAGACAGTTGTTACACGTGACAGTAGCCGTCTTCTGTGGGTGCTCACGGGAGTGGTGTGGGGAACTCGCCCGCAGGCTGCTCTTTTGTTTTACTGAAAATGTATCAAAAACGCCACCTGTGAGGTTTTTTTTTAAGAGGGAGAGAAGCTAGGAAAAAATCCGTTGGGAATTGATTTGTAATTTGAAAATGTATGTTAAAAGGAGTTGATCTTGAGTATATGAAGATGAAAACTAGTGCCCAGGTGTCAGAATAGCTGCCAGACCAGAGTACGGCTTAGCCCACGTTGGTGTAGGACTTTCTTACCTTCAGGGGTACAGAATCAACAGATTCTTGCTCCAGCCCCCTTTTCTCCTGCCCTTGTGAAAAAGCGTCAGCAGGAGTGGCACTGTGGTTACCTGAACTTCCCTAAATTTGAATTACCCAGAGTGAGTTTTACATCTGGGGCAGCTGTGCCCTGGTTTGGCTGTGGTTTCCGTCCTTGAACTGCCTGGGAGGGCGTGGAGGCCAGGACTCCTGCTCATTTTAGGACTTAGTGTTGTGGGTTACCCCACTGGGATCTAGTGACTTAATCTGAATTAAATGTTAAAGGGACGATTTTATTTAACTTTTTTTGGCTTATTACAAAAGTCATTTCATCCTCATTGTAACTAATAATTCCACGCAGAGATCATCGGGAACAGATTGGTAACTTCTCCTGTTGGCCTGGGGTATCCAGTGCTGAGAGCTTGACCTACTCTTCTAGCCTTTCTCAGCTCTCCTGCAAACATGGCTTTTTTGTTTTTCTAATGCTCAGGGGTGTCATCACTAGCCCGGGGAGTGGGTCTCCTGCCTCTGGGTGTCTTCCTCTTGGTTTTGCACCAGATCTTGCCTCTGTGTCCGTTTTGCTGAGCCTTGGAGAGGGCATCACTTTTCCTTTCTGTAACTGGGGATTCCCAGCCCTTGCTGTGCATCCAAATTGTCCAGGGGCTTCTTAGAGGATACGCATTGTGTAAGTCAGGGTGTAGGGTCTGCATTACCAAGCGCCCCAGGCGTTTCGGATGCATCTAGACTGTTAGACTGGCGTTTGGGGCTCTCCAGTCTTAGGATCCAGGTTCTGTGAGGCCATCAGACCCACGTGGCAGGAAGGCCTCTGGCGCAGGCGCAGGCGCTGTGGGCGGAGCCCTCCAGCAACGGGGCCTGGGCAACCAGTGTGTGGCGTGCAGTGCTCAGCCCCCACCTGGGCCTCCGTCTTCCTTTTGCCTGTGCTCTGTCCTGCTGTGTCTTCCCAAGCGGGACCCAGTGAGGACAGTGGAGAGGAAAGCCAGGCAAGGTGGTGGTGTCCTGCCTCGGCCAGGCCTTTGTCCCTCTGCTAGCAGGCTGGAGGACAGAGGAAGGCCTGTGGGAACGTGTGCAGGTGTTGCGTTTTGTAGCTGAGATCCAAACTCATGCCATGTGTCCTAGAGCTGGTCACAGATATGTAATTGTGGGACAGCTTTGTGCTGGAATGGACCCCGGCTCGTGGGTGTTCACCTGTGGGGACGTGAGAGTCGGCATGTTTGCAGATGGTGGCGTCTGCACTCGTGTTCCCGGCGAGCTTGTGACTGAGGGCAGGAGGGATAAGAGTGCAGACCGGTCGTGGCTGCCGGCGGTACCAGCCTTTCCTTCCTCAGACAGATCGAGCAGCTGCTGGAGCTGCTGACGACCGAGATCCTGCACCCCAACAGCCAGGCCCCTCACGGGGTGAAGAGCCACTTCATCGAGATCTTTCTGGAGGAGCTGACCAAAGTGGGCGCCGAGGAGGTGAGGCTGGGCCCGGCGGGCGGCTGAGCCCATCGGTGGGTGATTGTGGACGAGGAGCTGAGGCCCCGTCTGCTTCCCCGTAGCTCACCGCGGAGCAGAATCTCAAGTTCGTCGACCCCTTCTGCAGAGTCGCTGCCCGCACCAAGGAGTAAGTGGCAGGCGGCCTGGTCAGGCCTGTCTTTTCCACTGAGTTCTCGGGGTTCCCACCGCCTTTGCGGGGTGCTGCTCCCTCTAGGCAAGAGTGACGGGGCTGTGTTGACCGTGTCCGGGCGCTGGAGAGGCTGGTGGCCCAGCAGTGGGGCGAGTCTGACAGGATGACTGGGTGTCGCTTCTGTCTGAGAGCCGGCCCAACGCGCCCGCTCTGTGGCCTGCTTTGCCCCCAGTTCCCTGGTTTTGCATAACATCACGCGAGGCATCTTCGAGACCATCGTGGAGCAGGCCCCGTTTGCCATCGAGGACCTGATGAAGGAGCTGGACGCACAAAGCGAGGAGGAAGAGGAGGAGGCGTCGGATGGTGATGAGTCCTTGGAGGGCAGTGAGGACACACGAGACCTGCCGTCCCAGAAGAGGTCTGAGAAGCTGCCTGCAGGTGGGGATCACAGAACGTCCGGGTCTGCGGGTGTCGAGCTGCCTGTGTGGCACCTGCCCCGGACGGGCCCTGTGGTCTCTGGCTGGAGCAGTGCGGCCACCTCCTGGCTGGTCCCCTTGTTAACGCCCTCGGCCCCAAAGTCTGCCGTCAGCACTGCAGCCAGAGCGACCTTTAAAAACACAGCAGGCTGGGCGCGGTGGCTCACGCCTCTGACCCCAGCACTCTGGGAGGCCGAGGCGGGTGGATCGCTTGAGCTCAGGAGTTCGAGACCAGCCTGAGCAAGAGCGAGACCCCGTCTCTACTAAAAATAGAAAATGCCATCATGGTTCGCGCCTGTAGTCCCAGCTCCTCGGGAGGCTGAGGCAGGGGATCACTTGAGCCCAGGAGTTGGAGGCTGCAGTGAGCTATGATGACGATGCCACTGCACTCTATCCGGGGCAACAGTGCGAGACTCTGTCTCAAAACAAAAACAGAGCACACGTGTCGTGGGCTGTCCTTGGCCTCCCACGGCCGCGGTGTTCTCAGAGTGCTGCCCGGCTCCCCAGGCTCGTCCCCTTCCCGGCTCGTCCTGCCTTGGAGCCAGAGTGTGCCATCCCCTGCAGGTCTCTGTGCCCCTGTCCAGGGCTGTCCTGGCCACCCTGTTTGAAGGGCAGCCTCCAAGGCTGTCGTCCACAGTGCGTGTCACTTTCTCTAACAGCATACTACGTGTACCCCCTGCCCTTCATGTCCCTCCTTCCCGGCCTGCCCCCGAGAGGACAGGCGCTCTGTCTGTCTTGATCCTGGCTGGCCCCGCACGAGAGTGGCACCTGGCTGCTGCTGGGTGGATGGACGGCCGGGAACTCGAGCTCGTGAACGGCCCACCGCAGGGCCTTGTGGCCTGGCTGTGGTGCTCCAGCTCGGTGGTGGCCAGCCTGGCCTGTTTCATTGTCTGACTGCCGGGCCGTCTGGGCACTGAGTGTCCTGTCCTGTGCCGTGGAGGGTGTGTCGTCAGCCATTCTCAGGGTGCCCCTCTGACTCCTGGTGCCGTTGCTGTGCACCCTTGACTTTGTTGTTAGAAGCGAGTCCCCGGGGTTAGAAGCAGACCCCGCACTTGGTCTGCTGTCCTGTGAGCATCTCCCTGTCCCTGCCTCGTCCTCGCTCAGTGGCCGAGTCATCCAGAGCACACCCCTGGGCCCGGCAGTTGTCATCCTTGCTGTGAGCTGCCCCCAAGCTGCCTGCTGTCCCAGAGCCACTCTGCAGGCGGTGCCACGAGAGCCCCAACCAAGGCGCCGTGTCCACAGTCCTCAATCCGGGCCCAGCTTGTTGCTGGACTCAGCCACCCTCCTTCCTCACCTCTGGAACTGGGGACACTGTCTATGCTGCCTGCGGTGCCCACTCTTCATCACTCTCCAAGGGCTGGGCGGGTGCCACGGTCCCAGCACGTCTTCCTGCATTCCCTGGCCCGAGGCTGTGCGGTCCCCTCCCTACGAGGCCGCCTTGAGCTGGGGCCTCTCCCAGCCTGTGCGTGAGCTCTGAGCAAGCCGAGAGGAGAGGCTTTCAGTTCCCAGGTGTTTGTGTTGGGGCCCTGCATGCACAGACGCAGGTCTTGGAGCTCACGGGCCCCTTTTCTTCTAGGTTCCGTCCGCAGTGCTGAACCTGAGGTAGGCCAGGAGCAGTGGGGAGACGACAGGGACGGCCCTGTCCTCCAGGTGGGTGCCTGCGCTTGCGGCTGCATTCTCGGCCTTTGCCCACCTTCCCCGCCGACCCTGGGGAGGAGGGTGGCAGCCACTGACGTAGAAGCCAGCCCTCACGGCAGGTCTTACAGAGGCTGCGTTGTGGGAAGGGTGGGCCTGTGCACGGGCAGGAGGAGCGTCACTGGGAGAGTGGGCGCTCGGGCAGACCCCCGCTTTCCAGGCCTGGCTTTGCTGTGCGTGCCCCCTTCACCTCGCACGTGGCCCGCACCCCAGGATCTCCTGCCGCCCCATCGGGGTGCAGGGCTGGACGAGGTGGCGCATGCTGAGTGGTTGGCCTGCTTGGTCCCAGCTCAGAGTCACCTCGGCCAGTGGGGTCTGCGACTCCCAGGCCAGCAGGTTGGAAATGTAAACTGTCCTAGTAAGTTTTAAGTAGGACTACCTGTGGAATTAATGAAATTTTGGGTATTTTGGGTTAAATAAAATTTACCAAATTCATGGTCTCTGTAGCTCCTTTTGGGCAGTGCTGCCCGGGAGCGTGTGTGTTGCCCGCTGTTCGTGGACAGTTGGCATTGGCTGCAGGAATGTCCTGCGACACAGAGGGGTGTTCTTGTGAGCCGAGTAGAGGACCCGCAGGTGGGACCGAGTGCCTTCTGCGTCTGATGAGTTCCACGTTCTCGGAGCGCGGGGAGGGTGGCTGACTGTGGCATCTCTGCAACAGTTTGACTACGGGGCACTCGCGAACAGACTGTTCGAAATGGCCAGCCGGCAGCGCACCCCTTCTCAGAACAGGAAGCGTCTCTACAAGGTGATCCGAAAGTGAGTGTCCCTTTGGAGTGGCTGGCGGTGCCCTTCCCACTGCCCCGGGGCTGCCCTCCCTTGCCGGGGCCTCTCTGAAGTGGCCTCAGCCTGGCCAGAGGTCTTCAGGGCTCCCTCGGGAACATGGCTCAGCAAGGGTAGGGGGCTCTGGGGTCCCTCTGCAGCCCACAGGGCAGCCCCTCGCTGGGATTCTAGAGCTCTCTCTGGGCGCAGCTTCCCTCTGTGCAGAAACCGCGACTGTGGTGAGTGACAGTGTGTGTCTGTCTCTTTAGGTTGCAGGACCTGGCAGGAGGTGAGGATTGGGCTGGGCTTGGAGAGCGCCCTTCCCAGCGCCTTGCGAGTCCGTCTTCGTGGGAGCGGATTGCTTCCATGTCTCCTCATAGCACGCGGGGTCTCGCAGAGAGGCCTGGTGGGGGCTCTGGGGGAGAGGGAGGCAGGGCCGAGGGATGCCACGGCGCTCATCTTTGTAGTCTTGCTGAGTGGTTCTCAGACTGGAGCGTCCACCGGAGCCCCTGGAGAACTGGGAGACGGGTGCTGGCCCCCGGGCTCCCGAGAGGCCGCAGCGCTGGCTGCTGGTCTGCGTAGAGCGTGGCTGGTGGGACCCGCCTAGGTTCTCTGGAAGGCCGTTCCTAGGAGGGTCATGGTTGGAGAGGTGAGCGTTTCCCCCAGCATTTCATCATGGGACATTTCACACATACAGTGCAGTTGGGAGGATTTTATAGTGGCTGCCTGCGTATGTGCCACCTTGATTCCAATGTGAGCATTTACTGTCCTTGTGTTGTCTTGTAAATACCCGCCGACCCGTCCCTCTGCCCCTGCTCTGACCTCGCGCCCGAGGACCACTCGCCCGAGTGCGGCAGTGCACACTGAGAGTCCAGTCTGGGGTGCTTTAGGGATAGCTTGCCCGCAGCACAGGGCGTGAACCTTGAGTCCCTCCGTGGGTTTGGGCCACCGCATGGACTTGTGTAACCCGAACCTCTGTCAAGGTGCAGAAGGTTTCCATTGCCCAGAAAGTCCCCGGCCCCTCCCCAGCGTGGGCACTTTTAGGAAATAGACCTGGATCCGCAGGGTGAGCATCCCTAGCCTGAAACTCCCAAACCCTGGATCTCTGGAATCCAAAGCCGTTGCCAGTGCCCATGTGATGCTCAAGGGAGCTGCTCCCTGGGGCATCTTTTATTTTGGATTTTCAGGTTATGGGTGCTGACCCGGTAAGTCTAATGCAAATACTCCAAAATCAGACAAACCCGAAATCTGAAACACTTGTGGTCCCTACATTTTGGATAAGGGACTCTCACCCTGGGTCGTAAATGCTCCAAGAATCGGCTTTCCCGGGTGTGACTGGTTTTGAGCCGGCTGGGTGCCGCTGTGGCGTGTCCCTGAGCAAGGTGTGCCTGGGTGTTAGGACAGGGCCTCTTGCACAAGAAAGAGTCGGATTGCTGGGGCCGTGGGGAGTGGTGAACCTCGGACCAAAAGCACCCAGCCCCCGAGCCCCCTGACGGTCTGCCCTGGTCCTCAGGCGTCTTCCCTGAGGACGAGCTCCCGGAGAAGGCCTGCAGGAGGCTGCTCGAGGGGAGGCGGAAGAGGAAGACGAAGAAGCGTTTGCCTAAAGCGCGAGTGCAGCACAAGAAAGGTAGGGCTCCAGGTGTCCGTTACCTGTGAAGGTGCTGGCGTCACCTGTTTGTCTCCCCCAGGTGGGAGTGCCGAGTCCCCTGTCCTGGGTGCCCACTGTCCACGTGTCCTGGAGAGGCCATGTGTGGTTGCAGCCTCAGGGCTCACGGCCTTGGTGCCTTTCCTGGTCCGAGGCTGCTGCCGCTGCACACGGGCCCTCTGCAGGCGGAGGCCGTTCTCGCTGGGCTGCCTCTTAGCGACCCTCCTGCACCTTTGCTCCGAACCCCACTCCTCCCGCATGCCCAGAGATCCCTGGGCCCTGCCACTATTGTCCCTGATTTCAGGGCTTCCCTCTCAGCCTCCACGGCCACCTGAGTGTGGTTGGCACACGGCGTCCTCTAGGGCTGCCCTGGGGCTGCAGCAGGAAGGGCCGTGCGTACAGCGCCAGGCAGGGTGCCGGGGTGCTGTAGCCGGAATGGGGTGCGGAGGAGGGAGGCGTGGCCCCGCCCCAAGTAGGAAGCCTTCCACACCTCTTCTGTGCTAACCCAGCCCCAGGGTCACTAGATTTATCCCTACTCCAGCCCAGGCCACCTGCCTCACTGAGGCCGGTCATTCCCCAGCTGGGCAGTGGCCTCTCCGGCCTGCCCTCCCACCCAGGCTCGTGCCCTGGCCAGGAGCTGTCCTCGTGGCCTGCTGTGCAGCAAGCTGAGTTAAACCTGCCAGCCCTGGCGTCGCAGCCTGGCCCTCTGGCCAGGTGCTGTTCTCCCTCCCCGCAGCGACCCTCAGCCCACCCCCTTGTGCCTCTCCCCCAGGTCTCCTGGCCCTGCCCCACCTGGTCTTTCTGAGCCCCCTTCCCAGGTCTGCCCGCCTTCCCTGGTGTCGTGAGCCAGCATAGGTGGCCCGTGGGCTTGATGTCCACACTCGATGTGGGATCCCCTCGCAGGCTGTCGTGGCTGGGTGGTCCCGTGCCCCCGGTGCTGGCATCTGCAGTCACAGAACTGAAGTGAGTGAAACAAGCCCCTGTGTTCACGGCATCTTGTCCTTTGGTCAGGGAAAGGTGACCAGGAGGACTCGAGCCCAGACTCGAGCTCGGGAGTCGAGCGGGCCCGGCCCCGAGAGCAGCCCCGGGGCTGCAGCCGTGGAGGGGCTGGCAAGAGGAAGAGGACGCCGCGGCAGCCGTCTGGTGCCCGAGCAGAGGTGGCCGGTGTCCAGGAACCAGAGAAGAAAAGGAAACGGATCCCGGGGAGCAGGAAGTGACACGGCTGGCTCAGGACGGGCCAGTGTTGGGCGAGGGCAGGGGCACTGGGCCTGAGCCCTGGACTCCAGTGCCAGCAGCTGCTCAGCTCACCCCGCAGGAAGGTGACAGGGACAGGGCTGGGGAGGGCGGACCCTGCATTCAGTGCCATTGTCCCAGAAGATGCTCCTTTCTCCAGAGAGCCACTGCCTGCGACTGCGGTGACCTCGGGTGGGAAGGGCAAACTCTGAAGGCTTAAACTGCACCTGTACCAGGGCCTGGTCACCCACGCCGTGCAGCAGCCATGTAATAAAACGCTTCAGGTCCTCACCGGAGCAGCTTTGCTTCGGGCACGTCCTGCAGACATTTCCTGGGTGGGAGACGCCTGGCGCGGGCTCCTGAGCGGTGTTCAGTCTCACGTCCCCCTGCGAGGGAAAAGTGTTCAGGCACCTTGGGAGAAAGCTGGACAGAGCCGCCGGCGTGTTGCTGGGCTGTGGACAGGGCTCTTGTACCTCCCGCTTCCACGCTTGCGTCTGGGGGCTGCGCAGGGGACTTGTGCTCGTGCCTCTGCCAAGACCCCCGTCCTCTGCAGCACAGGGGCCGCTCGCACCTGATGTCCCGGCTCAGCTGGTGCGCGTCCATTCCAGCCCTGCTGCTGGCCCCACCAGAGCCTGGGTGGGGGGCGCGGGTCCCCACTGTGGGGATGGAGGTGTGTGGAGCTCCGGGCACCCTGACAGCACAGCAAGGAAAGCCCCGTCCGCCAGCCAGTGCCACACTGACGCCTGAGTAGGTGACGAGGGTTTCTTGGGTTCAGTCCATGTCCCAGTGCCATGGGTCCCGGCCGGCCAGGCCATGCTGGGCAGGAGCCCTGGGCTTGGTGTGCACTTGCGGGTGGGGAGGACCCGGGCCTCTGGCCGTCACCGTGTGACTGCTGAAGGGAACGCAGCTCCCTGGAGCACTGCGACTCACGAGCGTGGCCCGTGGGGAGGGCAGCGGCACCTCCTTCAGTCCCGCCAGCTGGGCAGGCCGGGCTGGGAGCAGGGTAGGGGCCAAGGAAAAGGAAGGGCCGTGGCCAGGTCACCTGTCCCAGACGCTGTGGTTCTCTCCTCAGGGATGTAAAAAGGTGAGTCCATCACACCTGGTGACAGCCAGGCCGTGATCCCGCCATGCCCGGCCCTTCACTGCAGGGGGGAGGTGGGGGCTGCTGGCGCCACTTTGGCGGAGAGATGTCTAATAATAATGCTTTGTGGCTTTTATTGACGTTTTTTGGTCAGAGTTGGAAGCCATACTATAGAACTTTTTGAAAGAAAGGAAAGTCCGAATTGCAGTTCTTAAACCATAAGCCACAATGACTTGTTCTTTTCTGAGGTTTTGTTCACAGGGAGGTTTTGCCGTGGCTACATCTGAGCCACCGTTTTCAGGCCGTGCCGTGTGCGTGTTCCAGGCCTTCAGGATCACTGGAAGGCTGCGCTGGGCGCACCCGTGAATTACTGAGTTCCCTCCTACCGCTGCGCTGCGGTTTTTTCAAGCCATAGTCTCACTGTGTCGCCCAGCATGGGGTGCCTCGGCTGTCCACAGGTGCGGTCCTAGCGCACTGCGGCTTCCCTCTGGGCTGCAGCCATCTTCCCGCCTCAGCCTCCGTGCCTTGCCAGGGGTCTATTGGTCGAGAGTCAGGGGACGACTCTGGGACGCCTTGCCCCTCTGTGCATGGGTTCCAGTAGGTGGAAGCCCAGGCTGCAGGGCGGGGCAGGTGAGGGAGCGCTGGTCACTGCAGTGCACGCGGGCGGCCGTGGCCTGGCAGGAGGCCCTGCGTGGGGACCTGTGTGCCCCCAGCCAGCGTGGTGGGACCCTGGGCAGCAGGCCCTGCGGCAGTCCCGTCTGTAAGGTGCCGCCAGCTCCAAATGAACTTTTCTGCTGGGAAGAGAAGGGCCAACCTGAAGCCGGTGGTGAGCGGCTTGGAGCTGACCCTGCCGGGCCTGGCCTGGCCGGCCCGGGCGGCTGTGTTTCCTGCACCGATCTGGCTAGGAGCCGCGGCGGGCAGGGCCTCTCCTCCCGAGGCAGCCTGACTGGGAGTTTCGAGACTTTCCTCAAATAGTCTCAGGCCGAGGTTTGATTGGGCACCTTCCCCTTCCGGCTGGGTTTCTTGACTTTGAGCTGGTGAGCAGGCGGACGCGTCCACGCTGAGGCTGTGCCGTTGACAGCTCTGTTCCTGCGGCACCGCATGTGCGAGTTTGCACACGTGCCTTCAAGTGTCCATCCACCTACCTACCTGTCCACCTTCCTACCTACCTGCCCTCTATCCATGGCGCTGTGACCTTAGAGAACAGGTGACTGGAGAACCGTGGTGATTCCATCTGCAAAGTAACCCGTCCCCCATGGTGCCTCCCCCACTGTGTCATCCCCCATGGCGGCACCGCCCGTGGGGACCGTGTCGGCCTGGAGCCCTGGCCCCCTACTGTGGGCGAGGGGCAGGGCGGAGTGAAGCTGTGGCTTCCACGGTCCAGGGAGGGTGGCTCAGCCCTCTCTGGCTCTGCCTGTCAGCCCCAGCGGCCCAGGTCACCTCTCTGTATCACCTCCTCCCTGGGGCCTGCTCAGACGCAGTCCCACCAGCTGCCTCAGAGGGGCGCCCTTGGCCCTGGAATGGGCACCGCCCCCCTGGGTGGCCAGGAGCAGCTCCAGTCTCTCCCAGCTGGGCTCCGGTGGGGACGGCTGGGCTCCGGTGGGGACGCTGCCCCCGCCCCAGGCACCCAGGGCGCAGAGCACCCCTTTGTTTTCCCCTGAGTGGAGCGTAGAGCCTCCACAGGCACCTCCTGGGGCTGGCACACCCCATCACCTGGGTCACAACCTTGGCCCTCCCAGCACTGTCCCTTCCCTGCGCCCAGGCAGGTGGTGGGTGGCCAGGGCCCCAGTCTGTGCAGTGGGACTCAGTCTCCCTGACCCTTGCCCCCCACCACCCTGCTGTGGGCGGCACTGGGCTCCTGGCCAGGGATGGGGAGGGGGACCCTGTAGGTGAGGCCCCTGCGGCCCCTCCCCTCCCACGTGGGGTGCTTCCTCTGCAGGAGCCACCCAGGCTCAGAAGACACCTGTGACCCCTCCCTCCAGGGTCCACACTGGGGGTCCCTGCCACCTGCTCCACCCCTCCTCTCCCAGAGCCCCCAAGCTCCTCAATTCCAGCTTCTGGGAACACGGGACCCCAGGAAGAAGCCTCACCACTGGGTGGGTGAGGACAGCCTTGCGTCCCAGCGCCCCAGAGGGCCATTGAGTCCAAGGGCAGCCTGCGGAGGTCAGACCCGTGTCAAGCCCGTCCTGCTGGGGCTGGCGTCCCTGGGTGCAGCCGCGCCCCGCTGGCAAAGGGCTGGAGAAATCAGCTTCCAAAGCCCCGGTCACCGCGGGCAGGTTGCAGGACAAGACTTGAGGACGGGAGGTGGCAGGAGACTCACGGCTTCAGGGGGCCACGTGCTGGAGCCCCAATGTGGAGGCCGAGGCCGTGGAGGCTGAGGCAGTGCTGGTCCCACTCCCCTGAGACAGGCAGCAGGGAAAGCTGAGCCCCAGGTCCTGGTCCCCTTCAGCAAGCCCCTCACTGCTCTGGGCCTCAGTTTCCTCATCTGTGCAAAGGGTGGGCCCTGGGCTCACTGGAGGCTCCACGGGGCGCAGAGGCGCTGTCTGGTCTGCTCCTGGCCGGGGCTGCGTGTCTGGAAACCTGGCGTGGAAGTTGACACCCGGCCTCTGCCCCTTCCCCAGGGTCGGCTCGTTCCCCTACGTCTCAGGATTCGCCCAGCATGTTGCGACGACGGCCCCGCGGGTGCAGCCTGGCAGCGCTTCCCAGGCCTGGCAGAGGGCGCGGGGATGGGAAAACTGTACTCGCAGGGTCGTCATCCCAGAGGGCTACGTCAGTGCACACAGCCCCGCCCGGTCCCATGGCCACACCCAGCTCCAGCTGCTGTCGCCTGGGTCCCAAGTGGAACCTGCCCAGTGCCCAGTGCCCCGTGCCTGGCTGCAGCTCCTCTCCGGGGTTGCAGCTTGGGTTCTCGCAGGCCTGGCCACCAGGGGAGTGTCGCCACCTCTCAGCATCCCGACCTCGTCCCCTTTGCTTTGTCTCACAGAGGTCTGCATGGCGCGATCTGGGTGATATTTGGTTGTTCTTTGCCGCACCCTCTGTGCCTCCTGCTGTGCCCTGGCCGCCCCCAGGGTCTTGCTCTGTAGAATGCAGTGGCATCATAGCTCACTGCAGCCTCAAACTCCTGAGCTCAAGGGATCCTCCCGCCTCAGCCCCCCAGGGTGCTGGGATCACAGGCATGGGCCACTGTGCTGCCCGGCCCTCTTCCTCCCTCCCTCCCGTCTCCTCTCTCGTTTCCTACCTGGTGTCTAGTCAGGCCCTGGGTTAGACGTCTGTGTGGCATGACAGAGCCCTGAGAACGTGGTATTGGACCGCCCTGTGTCAGCGCCCAGCTGTGCACATGAGGTGTCTGGCTGGGCCCGCTTGGGTCTGTCAGGCTAAAACCAGGCTGTGCCCGGGGCTGCCGTCCCGCCTGGGCCTGGGCCTTCCAAACTCACTGGCTGTTGGCCAGACTCAGGTCTTTGTGGCAGTCGCCTGAGTCCCTGCTCTCTTGCTGGCTGTTGTCTGATGCTCACTCTCAGCTCCAGGAGGTGCCCACGGTCCCCTGCCATGGGGTCCCTGCACCACGGGCTGTTTGTTTCTTCAAGGCCAGCGGGGAAATCCTTGAATTTGAAAAGTGGGGGCATTTGGATGTGAAACACTTCAACTCACAGAACCCAGACTCCAGTGGACTTGAATGGGGAAGGGAACGCGGACCCCCGGTGCCAGCCTCGGCGAGGTCACAGCACTGCCTCCGTGTCAGCTCCTGGGTGCGCCCCCCTGGGGAGTGGCTCCTGCGTCCCCAGCCAACGCCCTGGCTGCCCTGACCCCGCCCGGTGGTGGTCAGAGGAGGACGCACACCCCCAGGGCCCTGCCCGCACCAGGTCTGGTCCGAAGGAGGCTCTGGGGGGTGGCAGTGAGGGGCGTCTGCTCCAGTCCCTACCCGGAGGGGCTTTTTGCAGCTGGAAACCAGTCTTAACCTTTGCTTAAGGGAAAGCTTTGGATAGGAGTAGATAAATGCGTGAAAGTGAGCAGCTCGTGGCTCTGAAGCTGAGATTTAGCTGAGGACCAGTCGTGGCCTGGTGGCTCTTCCTCTCTGCAAATGCCCCCTCTGCCCCGGGCCTTCCGCAGGCGGCTGCGTCCTGCAGGCCCCCCCGGCCCCCCTATGCCTCCTCACTCCCCCTTTCCCCTCCCCCCAGCGGGGGCCGTGGGGGCCGTATGACAGCCAGGTGCACGTTGTCACAGGTGCCTGCCTGGGCAGGTTGACACAGGCAAACGCCTGGTCCACGAGCATTTGCATGGTTGGAAGCAGCTGACAGGCCTGGTGGGTTTACCATTTTGTTGTTTTTCCTTTTGAAATAATTCCTTTTTGGAAAGTTCCGGTCGGATGCCTGCGTTTCTTTCTGGAGGGAAGTAGAGGACCAAGTCCCGCCTGTGCCTTGTGCGAGCGCGGCCACGACCCGGGCACCCTGCCAGCTGCTCCTCCCCGGGCGCCGGCCGTCGAGGCTGACGCCTTCTAGGACTCACGGCCCTGCTGGGAAGGAACAGCAGGGCTGGCGTAGGGGACCCTCAGGGCCGGTCTCGGCTGGGAGCCTGTGAAATGGTGAAGCCTCTGCCAGGTTCCAGCTGCCGTCAGGAGCCAGCGCTTCCTTCCTTCCTTCCTGGGAGAGGCAGGAAGGACCCCCCCACTGGAGCCTTCAGAGGGGACGTGGCCCTGCCCACACCCTGACATTAGCCCGCTGGCCTTCAGGACATCAAGAGAATAAATTTGTGGTAATTTGTTACATTAGCTCTAGGAAACTAATATACCATTTCTCTTTCTTTCTTGAACAAATTTACCAGCAAGGGGTGCAAGGCCATCCTGAGCAAGAGCCAGACCTCGTCTCTACTAACAATAGAAATGTTGGTCGGGCGTGGTGGCACCTGTAGTCCCAGCCACTTGGGAGGCTGAGGCAGGAGGATTGCTTGAGCCCAGGAGTTCGAGGTTGCTGTGAGCTACGATGACACTTTAGCTGGGGTGACAGAGAGAGAGACTGTCTAAAAAAAACAATAGGTTATTATGAAATGTCGGATTTCCTTAAGTGCTAAGTTAGACAGTTGGTATCTCTGACATTTCACTTTGACACTTGTTTTATTTTTATTGTGAAGGTACATTCTCAGTCCTCCAAACACACAGTTTGGCTTGTGATTATCTTTCAAATTTTTTTTTAGAGCAATTTTTGTGAAACCATGGATAAGTCAAAAATTCATTTTGTTTTCAAATGTGAGTTCCATCATGGAACCAATGCAGCACAGAAAGCTCAAAATATCAACGAAGGATGTGGCTAATGAACACACAGTACATTGATGGTTTGAGAAGTTCTGTTCTGGTGATTTTAATCTTGAAAATGAGCCACGTGGGCGACCTGAGACCAAGGTGGATAATGATGAGCTGAAAGCTGTCATGGAAGCGAATCCATCTCAACCTATGAGTGAATTAGCAGCAAGGTCTGACGTTACTATTCCAGCAATATTAAATCATTTGAAACAAGTGGGCAAAGTAAAGAAGCTGGGTAGATGGGTTCTGTGTGAACTCAATGAGCATCAGAAGAGAAATGTCTCGAAGCTTGCCTTTCTTTGCTGTCATGACATAAAGGTGAACCATTTCTACACTGTAGTGTTACGTGTGATGAAAATTGATTCTTTTTGACAATCGCCAGCATTCGGCACAACGGTTGGATAAAGATGAAGTGCTGAAACACAGTCCAAAACTGAATATTCGGCCGGGCGCGGTGGCTCACGCCTGTAATCCTAGCACTTGGGAGGCCGAGGCAGGCAGATCGTTTGAGCTCAGGAGTTTGAGACCAGCCTGAGCAAGAGCGAGACCCCGTCTCTACTAAAAATAGAAAGAAATTATCTGGCCAACTAAAAATATATAGAAAAAAAAATTAGCCGGGCATGGTGGTGCATGCCTGTAGTCCCAGCTACTCGGGAGGCTGAGGCAGGAGGATCGCTTGAGCCCAGGAGTTTGAGGTTGCTGTGAGCTAGGCTGACGCCACAGCACTCACTCTGGCCCGGGCAACAGAGTGAGACTCTGTCTCAAAAAAAAAAACAAAAAAAAAACGAATACTGATCAAAAAAAGCTAATGCTGTCTGTTTGGTGGTCCAGTGCTGGTACTGTCCACTACAGCTTCATGAAACCTGGTCAGTCGATTACAGCGGGTGTCTACTGCAGCCAATTGGATGAAATGATGAGGATGCTTGTGATTAAGCAGCTGAGATTGGTCAACAGAGATAGGCCAATCCTCTTGCAAGACCATGTGTTGCAAAAAATGCTGCTCAAACTACAGAGGCTATACTTGGAAACTCTCTTGTCATCCACCACATTCACCAGACCTTGCACCAACTGACTACCACTTCTTCCAGGCTTTGGACCACTCCTTACAAGAAAAAATATTCAGTTCTCAACAAGTTGTGGGAAACACCTTTCATGATTTCATGGCCACTCGCTCTCCAGGCTTCTTCACTGCTGGCGTGAACAAGCTATTGTTAAGATGCAAAACTGTGTCGATAGTTCAGGTGCACACTTTGATTAATTGAGCTACTTCTTGTTTGAGATATAATAACCTGCATTTTTGATTCAAAATCGGACATTTCATATACAATGACCCAATATAAAATGTGTGACTCATAAAATGTGTCAGTCACAGCAACCTCTAACTCCTGGGCTTAAGCGATCCTCCCTCCTTGGCCTCCCAGAGTGCTGGGATTATGAGCATGAGCCACCACGCCTGACTGAGATAATATAATCTTGATACCGAATGAAACAAGGATATTACCAGAAAGGATAATTAATGGCCAATCACAATTATTAGAAAAAGTATTTTTAAAGATCAAAGAAAATATTGGCAAAATTTATCAAGCAATGGATTAAAAAATCATGACTGAGTTGGTTCAGCCCAGGGATTCAGGGTTAATAGAACATCAGAAGAGTTATTTAGACAATTCACCTTTTACCACTCTCACCAATCAGAAAAAACACGGCTTCGGCGCACTTGGTTCGTGGCTGACATTCAGTAAAGTTCGATGAAGACATCGCCTCAAGGGGAGAAACATTTTCTTCCGAAACTCTGCAGGAAACACCTGCATGGAGGCAACAACGTCAGAAGGATTTCTTTCAAGTTAGGAGCAGGACGAGGCTGTGCCTTCCTGATCTCATCCGGCTGGTGCTCGGGAGCCGGGGAGCGAAGGGTTAAGGGGAGGGAGCCCGCTCCGCAGGGTGGGGCACGGCCTGGACTCCCGGCTCAGTGCTCTCTCTGCCCCTCGCCACTCCCCGTCGGGTTCCTGCTGTCACAGGTGTGGCTCGGTCCCCAGTCCGAGCGCCCAGGCCAGGCGGAGCCGATAGCCTCCTAATCTCCAGAGAAGGCCTGCGCCAGTGGGGGTCCTGGGGTGCCAACACAGAATCTTCTCTGGCCAGCTCAGCCAGAAAGGGGCATGTGGGGGTGACGGGTGTGGGGCCTTGTTGGGAGGAACAGAGGAACGCTTCCAAGAGCAACGCCCCAAACCTCGCTGAGAGCCGCTGCCCAGAAGCCCCTGCTGCTGCCACCACCAGGCCCCGGCCAGTCCTGACACCACGCCCGCGGTGGGGACGCGACCTCGTGTCCCTGGGGGCTGCTCCACCCGCACCCCAAACACTCCAGGTGCTGAGCCGTCTCCCCGTGGTGCCCCTGCTGACGTGGGGGCTTGCTGCGTCTGTGGGGGCGCCGATGGCCAGGGTCTTTCCCCAGGGGCAGACAGGACGTGCAAAAGACACCCTCCAGGGTGCATCCCTGGGAGACGGGGCAGGGCAAAGACAGCCGGTCCCCAAGGTTACGCAGGATGATTCCTCTCACAGAACATCCGACACGGCAAAAGCATGGAAGCAGGATGGGTGGGTGGTTGCCAGGAGCTGGGGGGGCAGGGACCCGAGTGGAGTGGAGTGGAGTGGCTGTGACAGGGCAGCAGGCAGATCCTTGGGACAGGAAGTTCCTGTCTGTGTCGGTGTCGACACCTGGCTGTGCCAGTGTGCCGTGGTTTTACAAGAACCCCTGGGGACACTGGGTGAAGGGTGCCATGTCTTACCCTGCATGTGGATCCACTATTGTCTCAAAGTGAGAAGCCTAATTTTAAAACAGACAGCAGACAGCTGGGACAAAGGCGCATGTCCCTGCCTGCTGGGTGCCCCAGACCCCTCCCAGCAGCTGAGCCAGAGATGTCCAAGAACAGCATTTTCCTGCTCAGGGCCGCAGACCAGGGGACCCGACGTCACTGTTGGAGACTTGCCCCCGACAGAGGTATCACAGGGAGGGGAGCCCAGAGACCTGGGGGGACACTGGAGGAGCCCAGAGACCTGGGGGGGGGTCCTGGAGAGGGGAGCCACCCCCTTTCCCTGGCTCTCATCAGCCCTCTGCCCCCCGGTCTGATGAGTTCCAATGAGTTCCAATGTCACGGTCCCTATGCCTTGGAATGCTGTACTCAGCAGGAAGTCACAGCTGTGCCGCTTTGTACATCCAAGAAGTCTGGCGGCTCCAGAGACAACACACTGGATGCTTTATTTTTAATCTTTTCTTCCTTCAGTTTGCCAGTGCTTCATGTCGACTGCAGCTGGACTTTGAGTGTATTTGCAAAGGAGAGTGAGCGTCCGGGTCTCTGGAGAGACGGAGCAGCAGGGGGAGAAAGTGCGCTCATTGCCGACCTTGCCCGGGGTCTGCCTGGCAGCTGCTCCCCGTGGGACCTGCTGCATCCTCACCTGCGGGAGTGTGGGGACCACAGGTCTCCTAACCGGTGTCTTCGCTGTATGGACTCAGAGTCCCACACAGACGGTCACAGGTGCAGCTGCGATTCTGGAGGGTGACGCCGTCACGTAGATCCCGGTTTGCCCGACGAGAGAGAGAGAGAGAGAGAGAGAGAGAGGACGGAGCCACTCATTGGGCCACACACAGCAGGTGTCAAGCATCGGCAGTTGAGTCATGGTGTTGGCAGAGTGGGGAAACCAACAGAGCAAGTTCTACCCTCTGCTTTCTCCTGGTGGCTCGTGGCTTGATCTGCTCGTTTCTCCCCATTTTTTTCTATTTATAAGTTGCTGGCATGGTGTAATTTTATCTGGTTGCAGTCACAGAGAAGAATAGAGAATTCAATTTTAGAACCATCCGTAGAACAAGAATTGCTGTCACCTAGCCTACCCGTTCCCTCTGCTTGAGGCCGAGCGCACAGGGCCAGGACCTTCCTGGCACTCACAGGAGACTTTTGTTCCACCAGGCGTCTCCTTAACACAGAAAGGCTCCCCTATTCTCCTTAGCGTGAAACATCTCCCTGTCATCCCACCTTGGCTCTCGGCTGTGTGTGTGTGTGTTTGTGTGAGGAGGGGGGAGAGGTTGGAGAGTTGAAGAATATAGATTTTAGAATCAAAAGTCCAATGCTTGGCTCTAGAAGTTTCGTGCTATTTAAACTTGGACTTCCCAAATTCAAGGGCAGGCACTTCATATCACAAAATGACCACGGGAGCACCAGCCATCAGTCACATTCCAGGCAGGAAGGAGCAAGGAGGAAGAAAAGGGCTCATATCTCAGCTGAGGCAGCACCTGTGAGGAACTTTTCTGGAAGTGCCAGCCCATCACTGGCAGGCAACCCCTCTCTGCACGGGAGGCTGAGCAGCGGTGTCAGAGCTGTGCTCCTGGCTGCACCAGCACCGCTGGGCTGTGTCAGAGAAAGGAGGGAGCGTGGGTGTTGGCAGGCAGCTGGAGTCTCCTCTGCGCCCCATCCAAGGAGGCCGCCTGCTGCGTCTGTCTTGGCCCGTGATTGTTTTGTTCGTGGCACTAACCCCAACTTGTAACCCTGGGCTTTGTCTGTCTCCCGAGGGAATGCCAACTCTGTGAGCGCGGAGCTGGGCTGATCTGTGCCCCACCTTGAATTCTGACCCCAGCCCAGTTGGCCCACAGAAGGGTCCCCCCACTGCCCCAGTGTGGGGTCTGCTGGAGGCTGGGGCCTGAGCCCTGCAGCGGGGCTGGTGAAGCAGCCCTGCCCCACGCAGATCCCGGGTCTCCTTTGCGGCTGAGACTGAAGCTCCGTGGCCGTAGCAGGAGGGGCCCCGGCAAGCAAGCCGTGCTCAGCGCAGTGTCGCCACGGCTGAGGGGCAGGCCGGGAAAAGGGATCGGCACTGCTGACTCGGTTGGGCCAGGGTCCTCCGGGCTGTGGGGGGCACGGACATCCCCCGCGTGGGCAGTCTGGAAGCAGACGGTCTGTGTTTTCTGCTTTGATTTATCTTTAGTCACAAAATTTATTTTCAGTTTCAAATAATGTCAATTGGAGGCATGATTTTTTGAAAGGTTTTATTATTAAATTAACACCTGCTTATTGAAAAAATTACCCCCACTTCTCCTCAATTTCTAAGGGTAGCCACTATTTTTTAAAATAGACTTGATTTTTCATGTTTGCTTCAATCATCCATCCGTCCCCTGCTCCCTGAATGTTGACCTCTGGGCTCAGGCAGGAGGCGGTGGCTGTGCCAGAGGTGTTGGGGCCAGACGTGGGTGGAGGGGCTGTGGGAGGGCAGGCGCCAGCTGGGCAGACGTGGCCCGGACAGAGCAAGGACACGGCGGCTGTTTAGGTGACGCTGGGGCCAGGCCAGCTGAGAGCGGAGGAACCACCGGGCCGGGGGCCAGCCTGGCACGGTGCCAATGGCAAACATGCGGCCCGAGTTGGCACCTGGGCAGGTGATACAGGAGGGTTCCAATTTTCCCAGCACAGGCTCTGGGTGACCAGCAGGGGCCCTGGCGGGTGGGGGGACCCCGTCCCTGCCCGGTGCTGAGTCACGGTGGCCCGAGCTCGGGCTGTCAGATAAACTCTTATCCACGCGGAGCAGCGTGTGGGCAGCCGCGTTCCAGGACATGAGGACGCTGCAGCCAGGAACATAGGGAGATGTCCCTTCAGAGTGGCAGCTTCTAGAACTCCACTGACATGCCTGACAGGGGCACAACCATGGACCCAGCTGGGGAGGTGTCCTGGCCCCCTCGGCATCTGGCAGCAGGGCCTGGCGGGGAAGGGTCCCCACAGACACCGCGGTAGCATCCACCGAACACAGTGGGCGTCTCCAGGGGGAGTTCCTGTCCCCCTCACCCGCCCCGGCCTATCTCTGTCTTCAGGCTGTTTTTCGTTATGAGCGCATCAGCCCGGAAAGCAGGTCCCGGGCAGTGACTTGTCCTAACTGACGGATTTAAGCAGCGAGGACCTAAGAGGAAGTTCCAGGGCCTTGTCCCTGGACCTGCTGCCCGAAACACCATGAACTTGGGTGGGGTGTGTCATTTGTCTCCAGAGTCCCCCAAAGTACCTATTTCTGCTCCCTTTTATGCAAACGAGGAACGTAGCCCAGCGAGCCTGAAGACTTTTTTCCAGGTCCCCTCAGGCGCCCCTGTCCCCA
>CM052436.1:1503982-1534345 GCA_028533085.1 Varecia variegata | reverse complement strand
CCGTGTCCATGCACCCCGCAAGCAGCGCCTGCTCCGCGGAGGGACAGACAGGGATGTCCTGGGAGAAACTGCCTCGTACCCAGCATCTCGGTCTACCTCCTGCTGCGACTGGGTACTGACAAAGAGCAGAGACTTATCTCTTACAGTTCTGGAGGCTGGCAAGTCCAAGGTCGGGGCCTGCGTCTGGCGAGGGCTTCCTGCTGCGGCATCCCGTGGCGGGAGGCGAGAGGTGGGTGGGCAAGGGAGCCCACTGGACAGGGGGGCGGTGGAACTCGCAGCCGCCGCCCTTCGCAACCTGCAGAATCCACTTGGCGCCCAACACTGCGGGGGGTTATGTTTCCAGCACATGACTTTGGGGGATGCACTCAAACCACAGCACCCAGGGAGGCCCCCGGCTGCCATTCACTGTGACCCCTGCACCTCCTCGTGTCACTGCTGAAGGAAGAAAGGTCGGCCAGAGCCGGCTGGTGGCAGAGCTGGGGGCAAAGTCCAGTCCGTCTGCTCTTTCCAGAGACGGCCCTGCTCCCCCAGCTGGGCTCCCAGGATACTGAATGAAAAGGGGGAGGAGACGCCACCCAAGGACTGGCTGGGATCTGGACCCCGCGGCTGACGTCAGACAAAGGGAATGTGGGAGGCGGGAGGGCCCCCCCGGCTGGAGAAAGGGGGTGCCAGCACGGACTGTTCCGGCAGAAGCAGCCGGAGCGTGCGCAAGGCACCAGGTTCCCAGCCACGGGGGACTCCGCCACCCCACGCTCGGCCTCTGGAAGGGCCGTGTGGCCACACTGCCACTGCCTGCGCCACAGCCTTGCCTGCAGCTGTCCTAGCCCAGCCCTGGGATCTGCCGAGGGGCAGTGACATCCCGGCCTTGTCCTTACACCTTGTGCTTAGTTTGACAAAAATGTCCCCTGCAAATCCCTGAGGCGAGCTATGACCCCAACAGACTGGCTGCAAACACGGGGACCTCAGAGTCCCGTGCCAGTAACCGCAGCAGACCTGGGCCTCACCCCTGCGCTCGACTGCGGGGTTGCCCCCTTTGTGAGCCACAGGAAGGCACCCTCCTGGGCTTTGCGTGCAGAGCAGCACGCCCCGTGGAGTTAGCTCGTCTCTTCCACCTTCCTGGGACGCCAGGCAACCAACCGCAGCCTCTCTGGGGACCCTCGGCCACCTGCACTCGACAAGACGTCTTCACTGGCCCACGCGAACCATCGCCGCCGGCCGCAGGGACCCCACTCCTCCTCTCCCCCAGAGCCTCCCACGCACACTCAGGGTCCCTTTGGCCATGGGGCACCCTCAGCCCACCCTTTGGTGTTTGCTAGTCTAAGGGCCGCGCTGTGGCACCGTCTGGCTGACGGGCATCTTCCAACCACACGGCCAGTGCACGCGGTCCTTCTGTCCTGTCGGGCACCGCCGCTCTCCCCCACCCGTCCACTCGGCACTCGGTGGGCAGGTTGTGAGTGTGGTGGGAGGGGCCGGCCCCCAAGCTTGCGCCCTCCTTCCTGGGACCCTGTGGCCTGCAGAGTGCCCACCCTCTGACTCCCCTGCACCCTGGGAGGCCTCCCCTGCAGGGCAGGCTGTGGGTGCCCAGCGTGGCTGTGGCTGGCGGGCTCTGAGTCAGCAAGACGACGGCAGCTGGGCATTTGGGTCACGACCTTGGACAGGTCAGTGATGGAGCTGGCGCATTCGACCCCCACCCGCCTGACACTGCATTTACCTCCCCTTGTGCCGAGCCACACGGGAGACGAGGTCAGTCCCTTGACCTGCCACTGCTCCTGTGCACAGTGCTGTGGCTCCTTCAACAGATGTCACACCTGCCCCAGCTCTCTGAGCATCCCGAACATGCTGTCCCCTAACGTCCCTCCAGACTGTTCTACAAAATAAATCTCATCGGGAGAAACCCTGCTGGGTCTGCAGATTTCTGTCCTATTTGGGGCTGGGTTTCTCCGTGTGACCCTGAACTTGGTCAGGAGCTCTCTGAAGGGCTGTGAGGGCACCTCCCTCCCTCACATGCAGCCGTCTGCAGCTGCCTCCGTCCGGCTGTCCGAGGCCTTCAGTCCAGCCAGGGCCAGAGGGCGTCGGGGCTGCTCGGGCAGGAGTTAGCGGACAGCCCGGCCCCTCAGCAGCATTGAGGGGCCACGTACTTTCTGTCCTTTCTGTCCACCCTGCTCCCCGCCCCCAGCTGTGTGCCCCCACCAGCAGCCAAGCTCTCGGACCCCTCGGCCCCTGGGGATGCCGACCCTGTTGGGCCAGACGTTCTGTGCGCTGGTTTCCTTGAGGGGAGGGCACCTCTCGTGTCTTCTCCTTGCCACGGCGCTCACCAGCCCCCACATCCACAGCCCCAGGGCGTCCTAGGTGGGGCAGCCTCTCTCTGACGTGCCCCCACCCGTCCGGAACACACCTGGCCACGGCCACCTGCCCGGTGCTCGCACCCCTGGTGAATTCACAGGGACCTGGTCTGGGCTCCGGCCGCCCGCGCCACACTCGTCTCTGTGGCCGCGCGACTCGCTCAGCGCAGAGCGTTGGGAACAGGCGCAGCACAGCCCACGTGGCCCTCACTGCCACCAGGCGGAACCCTCTGGCAACGCGGTAAATGGGAGACGATAGGGATCAGCCACATGAGGGAGACGCCACCACCAGCCTGAGGAAACACCCGCACGAGCTCCGCCGTCGGACGCCCGGTGTCTGTGAGTTCCTGCTGCTCTTTAAAGAAACCAGAGGTGACAGTCACACACGCCGCACAACAGAGCCAGGCGCGCGGCGGAGATGGTGGCGGCAGCCGACAGGCACCCGGCGCTCCAGGATGCTCACATGTGCCTCAGTTGTGCCTCCCAAGGCCCTGGGGACCCGTGGCGTGGCGTGGGGAGGCCAGGACCTGAGCCGGACGCAGGGCCTGTCCAGCGTCCTGGGCCCAGATGAAGTCACAGACGCGAGCGTGCCACTTTCCAACAGACTCCCCTGTCTGACTCGCTAACCTGTGGCAGCCCAAGCACAGCGATAAGCCAGTCTCCTCTCTCGAGGACGCACCTTACGTAGCAATGCTCCGATTACAAAACCTTCGGAGGACGGGCCGAGGCAGCCGCACCTCCAGCTGGCGTCTGCGTTTCAGGCGAAGGTCTGAAGGGAACAATCCCCCGGGCTCCGTGCAAAGGGGAGACAGCAAGCCACGTGTGACAGCCGCCCACGCAACGGAAATGTTCCAGCAGCCACGTCAGAAAGGAGTGAGACGGTGAAACTAACTGTACTTACATATTTATGTACTTACATATTCATTTACTTCTTTATTTATTTATTTACCACACCCAGGCCAAAATTACTTTCGAATAATGTGTTTTATCTAATCCAATATATCCAAAATATCACTTGCTTTTTCTTCCAAGTCTTTGAAACCCAATGTGTATTTAAACTGTTCGGGCCGGGCGTGGTGGCTCACGCCTGTAATCCTAGCACTCTGGGAGGCCGAGGCGGGTGGATTGCTCAAGGTCAGGAGTTCAGGACCAGCCTGAGCAAGAGCGAGACCCCATCTCTATTAAAAATAGAAAGAAATTATCTGGACAACTAAAAATATACATAGAAAAATTAGCCAGGCATGGTGGCGCATGCCTGTAGTCGCAGCTACTCGGGAGGCTGAGGCAGGAGGATAGCTTGAGCCCAGGAGTTTGAGGTTGCTGTGAGCTAGGCTGACGCCACGGCACTCACTCTAGCCCGGGCAACAGAGTGAGACTCTGTCTCAAAAAAAAAAAAAAAAAAAAAAAAACTCTTCGGAGCTTCACACCCGGCCTTCCATGCTGGGCTCAACTCTGTTCCAGTCACTCACGTGACATTTGGGGCAGACAAAGCTGTGACGGCCATGGAGGAGATGGCGCCCAACCGGGGAAGCCGCGTGGTTACGACCACTTGGCAGATCTCCAGGACGGGCCGTCAGCGCCAGAGAGGTCGTGAGTCGGCCGAGGCGCGGAGCCACGCCCACCCTTCCCTCCACAGCGCAGGGCTGGCGGGGACAGACGCGGGCCGTGGGGACCCAGGCTAACGAGGAGCAAATGCTCTCCTTGTGGGCACTGGGCAGTGGGTGGGGGGTCCTGGCCACATGGCCAGGCCAAGTCCAAGGCCCCCTCTCCTTCCGAGGCTTAGGGACAGCCCGGCCCAGCCCAGCCCAGGGGGCGCAGACATGCAGGCCACGGCTGGAACTCCCATTTTCTCTCCCGCTGACTTCCACCCCAGAACTACTCAAGGTGCCCCAAAGTCAACCCGGGAAGCCAGAAAGTTCCGTTTGGGGGCAGCCTGCCCAGGCTAGCCCACCCTTACCTGCCGCTCCGCCAAACCCACAGGGCGGGTCCCTGGGCGAAGCTTGTGGCAGCAGCAGAGGCGGTGGGTGGGGAGCCGGTGGGGCTGGCTTTTATCTTGCCTCCGCCCCGACCAGGCTGGGAGGGCCGGGAGGGAGGGATCCTGCGACTCCGCCTGCCCCACCCGAGATCTGAAGTCCCTGCAGCCCAGGGAGGCAGGCTGGGGCCAGGGACCCTGCTGCCCACGCCCCGCGGCACCGGCACCACCGACAGAACAGAGTCGGGCTCCAGATGCTGCCGTGGCCTCCTTCCCTGTCTGGTTGTCACAGGGAGACTGCAAACCCAAGCGGGAAGCACAGCCATGGAGTTGTGCTGTGGGTGAAGTGCAGCGAAGAGGGAAACCCAAAGAAACAGAAAAAAATGCCTCTTTCTCCCCAGTTCAGGTGAAAGGTCAAAGACACCCAGGTTTCTGAATCGCTGACCACTCTGTCAAGCGGAAGGAAGGTGCCGGCTGCTGGTCCCAGACTCGCTGCCTGGCTTCCTCGCGGCGGGGCAGCCCTGGCCAGGCCACCATGATAGCCCAGCCCCCCAGCAGCTGGGCGGGCCTGAGAGAGGCCTCAAAAGGAAAAGCCCAGGCGCCCTTCTCCACCTTCCTGCCTGGAATGCAGACGAAATGGCGAGGGTGTGGCAGTCACCTTGAGACCAGCAAGCCCTGGGTCTCTGGGGCACCCACCCTGACCCACTCACCGTTGAAGGGCGGAGAGCAGACCTGCTGTCTGGGGGGCCACTTACAAGGGGTGGGACCTGCTCCCAACAGATACAACCCAGAACTGTGTGATGAGAAATGGATAATTTTGGGGGTTAGTTCCCTGGTTCCTGGCACAGAGCTCTTAAATCCCTTGCGATTTCCTGGGTGATAAGGAGTGACTTCTTTTTCAGTTTTTTCTCTGCCAACTTGAATATAGCTTATTATCTCTTTTTTATTTTATTTTATTTTTTATTTCGGCATATCATGGGGTACAAATGTTTAGGTTACAATATTGCCTTTGCCCCACCCGAGTCAGCGCTTCAAGCGTGCCCACCCCCCAGACGGTGCGCACGGCACCCGTTAGGTGTGAACATACCATCCCCTCCCCCCAGGAGCATCTTTTGTTATATTTGGCTCTTGTACAACGTTCCTAAAACCTTACGTTTCCTGAGTGATGGGAGAATCTACTGTTACTCCTAACAGGGCCTTTCAGTCACACCTGGGTTTATGCTAATGAGGTGACACAGGCTGGGCCGGTCACCAGAAAGACCAGGCACTAGAGGTGGGAACCTCCCACCGACGGCCAGGAAGGGGGTGAACACTCCTGACACCGAGATCTGACCAGCTCCAGGGTAGCCCAGCTGACCCCAACTCCACGGGGACAGAGCCCTGCACTCGAGACCCTTCCGGACCTCGCCCTGGGGACTGCCACCTGGCTGCCCACCTCTGTCCTTGGTAAGAAACAGCTGAACATAAGCAAGTGTTTCCCTGAGTTCTGGGAGCCGCTCCGCAGATTATCCAGCCCAAGAAGGGCACCGTGGGAACCCCGACGTGTGGCCACCTGGCCACGTGGGGCTGGAGACGCGTCTGAAGTGCGTGGTTTCGTGGGACGGAGCCCTCAGGTGCGGGATCTGACCCAACTCAGGGAGACGGTGTCGGAACTGACTGAGGCTGGTGCTGGGAAAACCCACACGTGGTCACAGAAGTGCTCTGCGTTGAGTGTGACAGTGCGGTGAGGAGGAAAGTGTGTTTTTCCTTTTTGCAGGGGCCGGCTAGCACGTACGAAACTGCGGATCCTGACGCTAGGGAGGCTACGCACCGAGCTGCTTGCCAGCCCCGCACGCGGAGACGTGTGGGACGCACTGCAGACCGCAGGAGCCCCCGCGCCCCACGTCAATCCGACGTCTGGTTCCTGCACACAGGGCCAGGTCTACACCGCGGCCGAGAGCCGTGAGGGCGGCGCCCGGCGGGGCCCATCCCCCCTCGACTGAGCCCAGGGCTCGCTGGTCTTTCCTCCTCACACTGGCGTAGACACCTGCAGCTGCAGCTGCTTTTCTTAGGGAAACACGCTGTTCACAAAGTCTGGAATCCGTCCGTGAGCCAGGAGGAAAGAGGAGACGCGTGGTGCTCTGCACAGAGCCCTTCCCTGGGGACAGGCGCCCCGCACAGGCCGAGGGCCGGCTCTGCCCCCGCACCCGCGGCTGGTCCATCCCACGGGGAGCAACCTCAGCGAGGTCCCTGGTAGCACAGGCCGGCCGGTCCCACACCCGCGCGCTCACCCCGTCCCCACGACAGCCCTGTCACCTGACCGGCGCTCTGCCTGGCACCTGGCCCCAGGCTGCTGCCCTCAGCCACGTGGCCCTCGGTGTACACCTACACATATTGTTAATCTTTACCAATTCAAACAAAAAAAGCAACATTAAAACACCAGCTGCCCAGCATTGACATGAAACCTTTGCGGTAACTGTGTCAGAGCTCTGTTTTTTAAAAAAATGAGGCCCTGTGGGTGTATGCAGGGATGAGTGTGTGTAGTGTGTGTACGTGAGTGTGTAGTGTAGTATGTATGTGTGCCTATGGGTAGGCGTGTGTTGTGCATGCACATGTATTTTGTGTGTGTGGTGCTGTACATGTGTGTGTACATGTGTGGTGTGTGCTATGTATGCCTGTGTGAGTGTGTACTGTGTGTGAGTGTGTTTGTGCACACAAGTTCAACACCAACAGCAACTCTGAAGTCCAGGCCACCCCACACATCTGCCCACAGAGCAGGCAGCTCCAGCCCAGCCTCCCCGCTCTTGGTCACAGTCACAACCAGCCAGGACGTGTGCCAGGTGTCTCCGGGCCTCTCGCCTCGCGGGAACATGCAACTCGCCACACCAGACACACCAGACGCCTCCTCTGGGGAAATCCTCCCCCTAGGCACAGCCGTGTGGTCGGCCAGGAGTCCCCCGGCCGGTTCGTCTCCTTCGAGGAGCCGAGCAGGTTCCACAGCCGTCACTCAGGGCACCGGGGGACTGGGCCTCCTCCTCACACTTGCCACCTGGCACCCCGAGGACAGGGGCCTCCCCTGTCTTGTTCACTCGGCGTCCTCAGGGCTGAGAAGGGCCCCAGTAAATCCAGGAGCAAATGTGCTGACGTGGGCTGCAACCGTGTTTGAGTCTGTGTGTGGGACCCCCCGAAACCGAGGCCTTGGGTTATTCCCCTCTGCCCCGAAGGCCGAGTGGGGCGCGGCTGTGCCAGGCCCTCGCCCAACGCAGCTTATTAAACCCCTCCATGCCGCCCGCCCCCCGGCCTGGCCCCGGGAGCCAGAGCCCCTTCCTAGAGAGAACCCTGGGGCGTCCACGGGACCCCAGACCCTGGATCTATCGCACCCACAAGCAAGATTCAACACCAGGCTCCAAACCGAGAGCTCAGCCGGACCTGCAGGCAGCCGGGGAAATCCCAGACCGAAGTATTAATCTGGCTTTACTGCTGAGCTATTTTAATTCTCAAAGCATTAAACTGGCATAGTTCCTTGCAAGCAACGTGGCTTTGGAAAAGAGACAAGAGGAGCCACTGTTGCGGCATTTCTCCAGCAAGCACGACACCTCCTCAAGCTGCTGCTCGTCTTCCTACACACTTCACGCACCAACAAGCAAACCTCTCGTTACTAGGAGTTCCAGCCGCTCGATCCCAGATCATGGGATCAAGGATTTTAACCACTGACTGCCACGCTAGGAAAAACAGTTTTCTCCTTGAGGCCACTGTGTTTCATTAGGAAAACAAAACGATCCTTTCTAATTTAATGAAAAATTTGTTATTGTTATCTGTGCGTGAGTTATATGCAACTTGAAAAATAGTTCTCACGGCTCCCAAGGTGAAGAGCCATGTGAGTTACATAAGCTTCACGAGGCCCCAGGCTCAAAACTAGTGTGACTTAAATACAACTCACATGGCAGTTAGTGTGCTAACTTCCAACGGGGGAACCTTTTCCATTATGAAAAATTTACCCCAAGTAATGAAGCCCACATTATAACAATCTATCGAATATTTGCCAAAACTTCACAAAAGCAGCATCAAGATGCCGTGAAATCAGTAGAAGAATGTCCCACCGCTCACGCCGACTGCTGGCTTCCTGGCGGTCTCCGTGGATCCGTGGGACGCCCCCGTACCCGTCCGCCACGTGGCAGGGACATGCCCACTCCGCTCTGCGAAGGGGACTGACAGGAGGCTAATACCTTGTTAGGAAAATAATTAACTCAGAGAATCAGCAGTGTGGAGCTAATTACTGATTAACAAAAGTACGGCCATCAACTCCCTGCTTTTATCACCAGTCGAGAGCAACTTGTCACAGGCACTGCGTAACTGAACTGTTCAAAGTTGCTCCCGACCGTGGCAAAGCCCCAGGTCTCAGAGTGAAGGGAAAAGCAAACTTCTTCCCTTCTGCTCTCACGTTCCACACTCAACGCAGAATGCTCCTGGTCACCAAACAGGCCGAGTTTCCCACACACCAAGTATTCTCCAGCAGGCACCAACCAGCCAGCCGGGTGTCCTCCAATTCCATTCCGACACCATCTGCCTGGGGACAGCGTCAGGTCCCACAGGCTGAGGGCCTGGCCCCAGGAGACTGCCCCCACCTCAGGTGCCAATGGCAAGCCCCAGGCCGCGGCCCCGGCTTCCAACCCACTGGCTATAAATTGGTTCCCACAGTGCCCTCCGCGGGTTCGAGGAACTTGCTACGACGGCTCAGTGTTGGGGACACACTTATGTTTACCAGTTTGTTACGAAGGATGTTACACAGGACACAGGTGAAGAGATGTGTAGGGCGTGGTGTGTGGGGGGCAGAGCGTCCACGCCCTTGCTGGCGGCCACCCTCCAGGAACCTGCAGTGGGGACAGCAGCAGGATGAACAGATGTGCCCAGACGGAGGTGACTGGGCTGACAGGAGGGGAGGGGCAGAAGGGGACAGCCAGGAAGGCCGTGGGGTGCGGTGGGCCGCGCAGCCAGGTGCCTGGGAGCAGGAGGGCAGTGGCGTGGGGCTGGGGCTGCAGGACAGCCGCGGTTGCTCTTAGCAGAGCAACAGCAGATGTCCAACAAGGAGGGACTGAGGACCTTAGGTACGGACACCAGCATCAGGCAACCACTGAAACAAGACATGCACTTCCCACTTATTGGGTCAACACCACCAAAACCCAGCTCAGAACAAAACAAACAATCCAGAAAGGCTAAGAGCAGAAACCGCACACAGGACGCTGCACACACATGTGTTCATGTGCATCTGCAACGCCCCAAAATGCACAAAATGGACACGGCTCTGGTCCAAACACATCCATCACATCAACCACCTCAGCCAACACAAATAGGCTCAACTCACTGACTAAAGGAAGACATCAGCGTATTGGCTTACAGAACAAACCCAGCTTCTATCTGCAGATATGAGAGAAATCCTTGGACAAAGCAATTCAGCAGGGTTGAAGATAAACGAATAAATGTAGACTGCGAAAATGCAAAAAAAAGTCTTCAAAATCTTGATATTAGACAATAAAATATCAGGCCAAGTGGAATTAAATGTGACAAATCAGGAACATTTATAATGCTAGAAAACAAAATTCTTAGAGAAGATGTAACAGCTTAGTATCTATGCACCAAATAATCCAACAGCACTTTTCGTAAAGCAGAAATTCAGGGGATGTCAAAGAAATGCATCAAAACATGCTGTTAAGATCTCTCTCCTGATCCAAGGAAGAACAAGCGGTCAAGAAGTACGCACGGAAGGCTACGGGAGACACAAACAGCAAAATTAACAAAGCAGAGACAGCAGTGCCGCACCGGCTCGCACGGAACACACCTGCCCCGTCAGTCGCCCCTGGAAACGCACACGGTCAGCAACGGAGAAATGTCCAACAAATACCAAAGAATAACTAAAATACGACTAATACTCCCTAGAAATTAGTAACAAGATCAGAAAACAGAAAGGGCCTTCCACATTGAAATTTAAACATTCTCTTTGTAGAGTATTTCTCTCAAAGAGGAAACAGAAAAAAAAAAAAAACTGAAGAATTTTTTAAAATATATTAATAAAAAGTAAAGCAATGCTTAGAGGAAAAGTTAATCCATTAAGTACTTTAAATCTACAGGAATGAAAGCATGAAAATAAGAGAATTAAGCCTCCAAGTCAAAAAGTCAGAAAATTACAAAGTAACTGAAGGAATTAATAAAAGTAAAAGCAAAAAAACACAATTTAGAAAAAAAATCTTGATCAATAGCTAAATTAAAAGGTGGTTTTTGAAAAAAATCAATAAAACAGTAAGCTATCTATAGCAGTAAAAAAAAAAGGAATCAGACTCTGAGAGGCCGAGGCGGGTGGATCGCTCGAGGTCAGGAGTTCGAGACCAGCCTGAGCAAGAGTGAGACCCCGTCTCTACTAACAATAGAAAGAAATTATCTGGCCAACTAAAATATATATATATATATATATACACACACAAAAAAAAAAATTAACCGGGCATGGTGGTGCATGCCTGTAGTTCCAGCTACTCGGGAGGCTAAGGCAGTAGGATCGCTTGAGCCCAGGAGTTTGAGGTTGCTGTGAGCTAGGCTGACGCCACGGCACTCTAGCCTGGGCAACAGAGCAAGACTCTGTCTCAAAAAAATAAAAAAAAAAGTAATCAGGAAAATAAAAATATATAAGAAAACAGAGAATACTCATCAAAAGAAAAATAAATTTGTTAAAAGTCATGCAAATAATTACACATCTCTATGCAAACAAATTTGAAAACCTAGATGAAATGGATAACGTTCTAGTAGAAAAATAATTATAAAATGAGACCACAGAAAAGATAGACAGTGTAAACAGAATTATTTCTAGACTTATTTTTATAGACTTTTTTATAGATTTTTATAGAACTGAGAGGTCTATTTTTATAGAATTAAAATAACTTGTCAGAGTGTTTTGTTACAGTTACCTCTAGCAAAAGACACCAAAGACAGATGATTTTGCAAGAGAATTCTACCACTAACATAAGAACAGACCATCTTAATATTATGTAAACTTCTCCAGAGCATAGAGAAAGAAGAAAAACTTGCAAATGGCTTTAGTGAAGCAGGTGTGACATAAGACTCACCGTGAGGGAGGGCGCAGGAGGGAGGAAGCTGGTTCTCCAGCTGCGTTACGAGGACCCCGGGCCACGCCCATCTCACGGGCACGAGTCCGTGGCAGCCTCGCCGTCTCTGCTGGCCTCAGTCCCGGCAGCATGGCGCCGGCCCAAACGCAGAAGCAGAGCCATCAGCCTCGGCCCGTAGGTCAGACGTCAAAGAGACTTGTAAAAATACAAAACAGTGCCACTGTCCTTAGCAATTTTGGAAAATATAATTTTTCTTTATAAAAAATGTTATCTGTATGTTAAGACATATTGGGTTTATTGCTGCTGCTTTGAAATGAAGGATTAAATAAATATTTTTAAGTGTTCTCAGTGTTCAAGACTAATATATGTCAGGTTCTTAAGTATGGAATGTCCAATTGCCTTAAGTACTCAGTCTGACAGTTGATATCTCTGATATTTCACTTTGACACTTCTTGGTTTATTATTATGATTATTATTTTAATTATGAAGGTACATCCTCATTCTTTTGAATGCATGTTTTGGCTTGTGATTATCTTTCAAATTTTTTTTAGAGCAATTTTTGTGAAACCACGGATTAAGTCAAAAATCCGTGTCATTTTTGAATATGAGTTCCTTTGTGGAACCAATGTGGTGGAGACAGCATGAAATACCAACCAAGTGTTTGGGAAGGATGTGGGTAATGACCGCACAGCACATTGATGGTTTGAGAAGTTCAACTCTGGTGATTTTAATCTTGAAAATGAGCCACATGGGTGACCTGAGACCAAGGTGGATAATGATGAGCTGAAAGATATAGTGGAAGCGAATCCATCTCAACCTATGTGCGAATGAGCAGCAACGTTTGACGTTACTATTCCAACAATATTGGACTATTTGAAGCAAGTGGGCAAGGTGAAGAAGGTGGGTAGATGGGTTCTGTGTGAATTCAATGAGCATTGGAAGAGAAATGTCTGGAAGCTTGCCTTTCTTTGCTGTCATGACATAAAGGCGAACCATTTCTACACTGTATTGTTATGTGTGATGAAAAATAGATTCTTTTTGACAATTGCAAGCATTTGGCACAACGGTTGGATAAAGATGAAGTGCCAAAACACAGTCCAAAACCGAATATTCATCAAAAAAAAAGCTAATGCTGTCTGTTTGGTGGTACCGTGCTGGTATTATCCACTGTAGCTTCATGAAACCTGGTCAATCCATTACAGCGATGTCTACTGCAACCAGTTGGATGAAATGATGAGGATGCTTGTGATTAAGCAGCCAAGATTGGTCAACAGAGACAGGCCAATCCTCTTGCAAGACAGCCCTGGACCACGTGTTGCACAAACAACACTGCTCAGACTACAGAGGCTGGACTTGGAAACTCTTGTCATCCACCACATTCACCAGACCTTGCACCAACTGACTACCACTTCCTCCAGGCTTTGGACCACTTCTTACAAGGAAAAATATTCAGTTCTCAACAAGTTGTGGGAAACACCTTTCATGATTTCATGGCCACTCGCTCTCCAGGCTTCTTCAATGCTGGCGTGAACAAGTTACTGTTAAGATGGCAAAACTGGGCTGGGCGCGGTGGCTCACGCCTGTAATCCTAGCACTCTGGGAGGCCGAGGCGGGTGGATCGCTCAAAGTCAGGAGTTCGAGACCAGCCTGAGCAAGAGCAAGACCCCGTCTCTACTAAAAATAGAAAGAAATGATCTGGCCAACTAAAAATATATATAGAAAAAATTAGCCGGGCATGGTGGCGCATGCCTGTAGTCCCAGCTACTCGGGAGGCTGAGGCCGTAGGATCGCTTGAGCCCAGGAGTTTGAGGTTGCTGTGAGCTGGGCTGACGCCACGGCACTCACTCTAGCCCGGGCAACAAAAGCGAGACTCTGTCTCAAAAAAAAAAAAAAAAAATGGCAAAACTGTGTCGATAGTTCAGGCGCACACTTTGATTAACTGTACTGTCTCTCGTTTGAGATGAAATCAACTACACTTTTGATTTGAAATCGGACGTTTCCTATTTAATGACCTGGTAGCAACAGTAGAGCTCCTCAACCACGGCACTGTTGACATTTTGGACGGGCTCATTCTCCGGGGCAGTGGGGGCGGGGGGCTGCCCTGCACACGGCAGGATGCTGAGCAGCCTCCCTGGCTCTGCCCACCAGGCGCAGCAGTGCCTGCCCCCCACCAGCTGTGCCACCCACAGACATCTCCTGACATTGCTAAATGTTTGTTGGGGGCACCCCCAGCTGAGAACCACAATATTAAACCGATACAGCTCACAAAACCAAAGTTCTCTGGGGTCTTCAAATAATGTTTTTGAGAGTATAAGGAGACCAAAGTTTGAAAACCACTGCTCTTTACTTATGTGAATGTAAAATTTCCTTTAAAAATATTATCAAGCCAGGCATGGTGGCTCACGCCTGTAATCCTAGCACTCTGGACGGGGAGGCAGGAGGATCTCTTGAGGCCAGGAGTTTGAGACCAGCCTGGGCAATAGCAAGACTCTGTTTCTACAAAAAATCAAAAAATAAGCCAGGCATGGCAATGCGCGCCTGTACCCCCAGCTACTTGGAAGGCTGAGACGGGAGGACTGTTTGAGCCCAGCAGTGTGAGTTTGTAGAGCACTACGATTGCACCACTGCACTCCAGCCCAGTGACAGAGCAAGACCTTATCTCAAAAAAAAAAAGAAAAAAATCATCAAACAGAGTCTAACGGCACATTAAAAAGTCCACACACGATGAACAAATGGGACTTGTTTCACGAGTGCAAGGATAGTTTGCTATGAGGGAATTTCCTTCAGCAAGAATGCTGGACAGGTAATTTAACAAAATTCAACCCCAGCTCCTGACAGAACCACTCCATAAAGCAGGAATCAACGCAAAATGTTACACGTCCTCGTTCTCTGCCTCCCCGCGGTGACACTCTCACTGCCCCCCACCGCCGCCCTCACGTCCCGGAGGAATACAGAGGAATGTCACTGAGGTGTCCCAGCCGCTGTCAGGAACAAGCAAATGCCCTTCATCCCAGGCCAGGCTCACGCGAGGCTGGAGACGGAACCTGCACAGGAAGTCTGCATTAGCCAGGTTTTTACCAAAACCTGTGACCAAATTTGGTTTATCCCAGGACACAGGAATGGTTCGCTATAGAAAATCACAATGTAACTATTGACAGTAAGAGATGAAAGGAGAAAAACGACATGATTATTTCATGTAAACTCGCTTGGATTCAGGAACAGCAGACGCTGAAGTTCGAGGCAGCGCGTAACTGTGGAACAAGGACCTGGTACGGAGGCCGCGACTCCCCAGAGGACTGCCGCAGCCACGAGGCTAAGACGGGCGAGGAGAGCAGTGGAGACCGGGAAGAACACAACACACTGTCACCGTGCGTAGGGGACACAGCCGTCTGCACGGGAGACCCACGGCGCCCACCTCGGGCTGCCGCCTCCCCTCCGGGCCTGCTCCGAGGCCTGTGCTCCCCCATGGGAGAAACTCATCTTCGCTTCGGAGGGACAGGGCAGAGGGACCAAGCCCCACGAGGCCACGTGGGCTGACTTTCGCTCAAGGGCCAGGCCTGCCCTGGGCCTCACGACGCCCCCCACGCTGCAGGCTGACTGAAGGCACGCGGTGGTCCCTTCCCGCTCCGTCACTCGTGTTCCTGTGGACACGCCTCCTGATTCAACTCACGGAAGTGACGAGGAGGAGACCTCAGGCAACGCCCAGAGTCTAGGACACAAGAACAGTGAGATACCTCCTAGGCTGCAGATGGCACTTCTCCCAGACGCCACCACCCGTCAGCCCACCCGGTTCCACCAGAACCCCGCGACATACAGCCAACCCAGCGCCGGACAACCCAGGGCCCCACACCCGGCAGCGCCGGGACAGCCTTCACTGTGAATCATATTCACCAAGGGGGTGGGGGTGCGGGAGGGGCTGCCAGGCAGACGGCGTCAGTGCGAGAAGACTCGGGGTGCCGGGGCAGCGGCCAAGCGCAGGCAGACGGAGGCCACCACCCAGCCTGTTTCTGCCGCCCTGGCACTTTGGCGCACTGGAGGAAAGACACTTGCTTAGGGATGAGGGTGACCCAGGCAATCAAGTGCACGGAAATGTGTGAGCACACTGCCCTTCACCTGTGCTCCCACAGGACGAACCCAGGGCAGAAAGTTCCAGATAACAGCCACTCCTGGGTGGAGAAGGAATCCACGGCCCAGGCCACCGTCCACCGAGAGCCTCCTGTCACCCCATGACCTTATCAACATCACCAGGCAGAGGGACAGACGAGAGCTGGTTCCACACAGGGCAGGAGGCACAGTTTGCCTCCCAGCACGGTGGGCGTCTGGCCAGGCAGCGTCACTCAGAGACGGTGCTGCCAGGACCAGGGTACAAGCTCTGCCCGGACCTGGCCTCCGCCGCGCCTGTCTGGACAGGTCACCTCTGACGGGGCTGGCCCCTCAACACAAGACCCAGCATGCAGTCCTACGGTGCTTCCTGGACCACACAAACAAGCGTGGTCTCGGAAGCACACTTTGGTTCTAACAACAGCTAACCATCACTCAGACATCTCTTACAACGCACACACACGTGTGCATCTATGTATCTGCACATGTGTATATGCACGCTCTTTAGAACTGCAGTCCCCAACCAGGGCCTCATACCAGTCCTGGTTCGTGGCCTGTTAGGAACCGGGGGCACAGCAGGAGGTGAGAGGTGGGTGAGCGAGCAAAGCTCCGTCTGTGTTCACAGCCGCTCCCCATCACTCGCCCGTCACTCGCATCGCCACCTGAGATCCGCCTCCTGTCAGATCTGCCTGCTTCCATTTCCAGCGTCCTATCTTTGTGAAGCAGGGTTTCCTGCAGTGACAGCAACCTAAATGAGATTACGGAGTAGACTGGACACAAGCATCACACTTCGGGTGTCACTGTCTCCCATCACCCCCAGATGGGACCGTCTAGTTGCAGGAAAACAAGGTCAGGGCTCCCGCTGATTCTGCATTATGGTGAGTTGTAGCATTATTTCATTGCATATTATAACGTAATGATAATAGAAATAAAGTGCACAATAAATGTGATGTGCTTCAATCATCCCAAAACCATCCCCCTGCCCCAGTCCGTGGAAAAATTGTCTTCTAGGAAACTGGTCTCTGGTGCCAAAAAGGTTGGGGACCGCTGCTTTAGAAAATGCATTAAAAAGGATGTCTTTTTTACGTGAGGGAGATCTATGTGTACTAAAACAGTGGTCCCCAACCTTTTTGGCACCAGAGACCAGTTTCACAGACTGGGGTGGAAGGATGGGTGGGGGGCGGAGCTCAGGCGTGATGCGAGCCAGGGGGAGGGGCTGTGAACACAGACGAAGCTTCGCTCCCTCCCGCCGCTCACCTGCTGTGCGGCCGGTTCCCAGGTTTCACGGAAGACGATATTTCCACGCACAGAGGTGGGTGGGGCGGGGGAGGAGGCAGAGCTCAGGCGGTGACACGAACACCGGCAAGCCTCTGTGGCCGGGTTCCTGACAGCCAGGGACCCGCACTGGTCTGTGGCCCGGGGGTGGGGACTGCGGTACTGACGGACTTCCAAGACACGTTAAAGCCACGTTGCACAGACAGATGTCATGACACAGAAACACGTATTTGGAAACCGAGTATATGTACATTTATGTTCTTACAAGTTTACAAGCTCAGAAGGATAAACCATAAACCACTTGACTAAACTCCAGGAAAAAAAGGGATTCAGAATGGAGTCAAAAATACATCTTTAGTTATGTGTTAGATTTGGTTTTGCCTTTAATTTCTATAAGCTTGTATTGTTTTTCATAATTAAAATTTAAATACTAAGAAAAGCATTAACTGGCTTGCATATTAAGCTCCAACCTCTTGTCTCCTGGGTGGTGGTTGCAACAGTCCAACCAATTATCCTAAACGCTGCTAAGACTTGTTTCTTCTTTTAAGAACAAAGTTTCTCCCGCAGGAGATTCGCCTGCATCAGACACCAGCTGGCTGGTCAAAGTCTGAGCCCGGAGCCCTGCCTGGCTCTCCAGCACCTTCTAGAGCACGAAGGCAAGCCCCTCCCCCAACACACAGCAGGTGTGAGAGCTGCACAGGGAGCCGGAACCCCCAGGCCCACCACGACCGTTTTCCCGCACGTGCTTTCTCTTCTCGCAGCGGGAAAACTGACCCCCCCACCCCCCGGCATCGCCCCTCTCACTCTCCAGGCAGCCTCCCTGTGCGACCTCAGACTGTGGTGCGATACCCATGGGCCACGACAGCGCTGGACAATCCGTGGCCTCGTCCTGCTCTGGGGCATCTGTCACACACTGCTGCGTCACGGCACCCACACGCAGGCCATGGGACCAGCCTGCACAAACCCCCAGCATGTCGGCGGCTAAACACCTGTCCCCAGAAAAGGTTGGGAGCCCAAAGGGACACTGTCCCCACCTGCCCCCATGTCCCTAGTCCCTGAGACAGGCAGCAGTCACAGTCTGCGGGCTCCCCTCCCTCTAGAACTCCTGAGCGGTGGGATCCCAGCAACAGGTCATGCTACAGGTTTTAACCATGAAAGACCAAGACATCCCACCCTGCGTCACCCCTAGGGAGTGTCCCAGGTCTCCAAAGCCCCCAGCGCTGGTCACCCTGGGAGCAGCAACACACAGCACCGAGGCTCGTGGGTCACACTCACCAGGAGGTGACCTAGGCCTCCTGGGGCTCAGGCGGATTTGGAAGGACGGTGAACTGACCTCTGGGGTGAGGGCAGCCCCTCTGCCCTCCCTCACGGCTCCCTCCTGCTGCAGAGGACACCGTCCCCACCCAGGGGCTGCCGGGGAGCCACAGCCAACCCGCAGGTTGGGAAGCCAGGCTCTCAGAGGACAGGCAAGGGAGGAGAGAAAAGACCCGAAATAAACACACCGGGAAGGCACCGGCAGGACAGCACTACCCGAGAAAGACTAAAGCTAGCTTTAAAACCCTCTTAAAACAAGCAAGAAAGACCAGGGGAAGCAAGAATGAGCTAAAACTGCAGGAAGGAGAGTTGAGTAGCAGAGGTGAGCTGGTCCACTGCTCGTCAGTGCAGGGCCATGGCACACGGCACCCCAAGATCCTTATCAGGAGCCACCGCAGTGACTTGAGAGGAGTGGCCCAGTGGGACCCGGAGCACACGGACCTGGAGCCTTCCGTGAAGCCACAGGGATGAAGTCCCGCAGCTCAGGTCTGAGGGGCTCCAGGCAGCAGCTGCTCCCACTAAGGGCTAGCTCAGTGGTGCTGACCCGCTGCCTTCCCGGTGTGTTTATTTCGGGTCTTTTCTCTCCTCCCTTGCCTGTCCTCTGAGAGGACAAGCACAAGTGCCGGGCAGGGCAGGGAGGGAGCAGGACACAGCTGCCCTGGGCCCAGCGGGGCGTCTGGATGACACGCTGCAGCCTGAGCTTTTCCTGTGCCTGCAAAATGCAAACCGCAGGAGTCAGTTCTCAGGGACGGAAGGGATGAAATGACAGGGCACCAGGGCACCGGGAAGGGGCTCAGCCCGGCCTGGGCCTGGCAGCTGGGCTGCTCCCACCACCCCCACCTTCTCTCTATCCAGCGGGAGCCGGGCTCTCTGAAACAGACACCCCCGTGCCCACTCTACAGAGGGGGACACCGAGGCCCAGAGAAGCAAACGCCTTGTGTGAATCACGCACTGAGTCATAAACCTCGGGCTCCAGGGACCTCCCGTCCTGTGTTCCACCCCCGTCACACGACGCCTCCTTGCTGGTGGGTTCCGCTGCCCTTCCAGCCTGGGCGGTAGCAGCCTGCGCCCGGCGTTCAGGTCTGGCTGGCGGGCGGCCGTGTGTGAACTCGGCTGGTGTTCCGCTCGGGACACGCACTCCCCGTGGTCCCCTGGGGGACTGGGGTGTGATCAGCCCCCATGCAGCTGCTAGCTCTGGATGTCACCAAATTGCCCCCAAGCTCTGACACTGGGTGCTGTTAGATCACAACAAATAAAGATTACCACTGGCCCACACACCCTTCCGGAAACCTCAGTAAGCTCTGGGCCACACCCACCTTGTTTCCACGTTATCTAGGCTCTGGGGCTGTCGGTTTCCCGGCACACTGGACTCAGAAACGCCCCCACCGCAGAGGACGCCCGTCCCGTCTGCCATCCACGGCACTTGCTCAAGGGGGCTCCTCTGCCGCTCTGTTGCACAGTGGACACCCACCACGCCAGCGGGTGATGTCCCTGTGGTGTCGGCTGCTATTCTAAAAGTCCGAATTTTCCCTTAGAGGAAACCAGATAAAACGGAAAATGCGAGCACTTATGCAGCTGACACAGCAGTTTCACAGGGAACTCTTCGTTAAAGTTCATCACAGATACAGAGAAGGACGCAAATCTTAAGCAACTCTGAGCAGCACCGGATCAAGAGACGGAAGGTCACGGGCCCCAGCCCCTCGGGCATCCCCTCCCCCAGGCAAGCGCCCCTCCCCCAGGCAAGCGCCCCTCCCCCAGGCAAGCGCCCCTCCCCCAGGTAAGCGCCCCTCCCCCAGGTAAGTGCCCCTCTCCCAGGTAAGTGCCCCTCCTGCTCGCGTCAGAGAGTGGGGCTGCATCTCTGAGCTGCGTGTAAACAGCCACACGGCTTGTCTGTGGGGTCCCCTGTCCCGAGTGTGGCTGTGCCCCACGCATTCTTGCCCTACACCATGGCACGGGACAAATACTCAACATGCATTCAGCCTTCCACCTCCACGGGGCACATGGCCCTGAGGAACGTGCTTCCCTGATGTGCTCGGGCCTGGCTGGGGGTTCGCCCAGGGGAGCTGATGGCCACGGGCCGTGGGCTTGCTCAGCTTCAGACACTGCCCAAGAGTCTTCCAGAGTAACCGGCCCGGCACAGCCGCCGTGTACGCGGCGCCCACCACGCCACTTCCTCGCCGACTCTGGCCGTATCCGACTGTCCGTTTTAGCCGTTTCGGTGACTGTGCGGTGATATAATGTATGCGGTTTTCAATGTTTGTTTCTCTGATAACTAAGTTGTGCACCTTTTCAGACATTTATTAAATACCTGGACATCTTATGAGAGGTGCCAGTTCAGGTCATAAATAAATTTTCTGCTACACATTTCGATATGAGTGATTACTAGCTTGGGGGGAGCTGCAGCACAATATCATCTGCTTGGTTTTGCTGTATCTTTCCCATCTCTTGAAAGTGAAGTACTACTCAAGCCATTCCGCCGTGTGATGACTGAGTTGACCTTACCGGCCGCTGGGTTAAAGTCTGGCTCAGGAACGGTGCTACGGCGAGCACTAGTGCTAAACACTAGTGCAGTGTTTCCTTCCTCAGTCTTCCTCCCAACCCTCTTCCCAGCCCTTAGCTGTTACAGAACCCTGAAGGGGACTAAGGAGATCAAACCAATTTCCAACTTCATCCTCAAGACCCCCTTTCCAGAACAGGTCTGCCTCGTGACTGGCGAGCCTCGCCCAGTTTCTCCCCTAGAAACAAGCCATTGTCAGTGCCACCCGCCTCCCATGCGCGGTGACTGAGCCACACAGATCTGAAGGCTCTGGGAGCCACACACGGGCCCTGCGGGCCACCCTCGGCCAGCCCCGACGACAGTCCGACTGCCAGGCGAAAGTTACAAGTAAAGGCAGACAGTGAGAGCTTACCTGTAGGATAGAATACATTTTGATTGTCTTTTGCGTACAATAGTTTAACAGTCAAAACCATAAGCAGTAGGAAACAACAGCGAGCAGAAACAGCAAAGAAGCCGGTGCTGGCTCAGCACGCTGGAGACAAGATGCTCAGAGCAGCCGTCAGCAGTGCCACGCCCATCAGCGCACACCGTCAGCTGTCCAACAAGCTGCCGAGACAAAATACTTGATTCCAAAGAGACAGTAAACAAAGTCATTTTGATCTGAAAACTAAGGAGGTGTTTCGATACCCGGTTCACACAGTTAAGCAACAGCGTTTCACAGAAGTCACGACTGCACACATGACAGTGCACACCTGGCACCAGCTCGCACCAACCCTACCCGTGTGTTTTCACCACGCATAGTTTTCAGCATGCCCTGGGTTGGGATCGTGACACGGAGGTGAAACCGCCTGCCCGCCACACTGGGGCTATGCGTGTCACTTGCAAACCTCCACACGCAGGAGACGGATTCGCTCTCTGTGGGCGGCAAGACAAAGACAGACGTCTCCCGGGTCCAAAGAAGCCATCAGGAGGACATCGGTGAAGGCTCGGTCACTGTGGGGGGCCGCAGCTTAATGGCCGACCAACAGCGCATCCCAGGAATGAGTGTGGAGCAGGAGACGGCAGCCGGGAACCCGAAAGGAGGGGTCCCCGAGCACGGGGAGAGACGCCCCCGCGCCCTCCGCCAGGGCCTGGGCTTCCCAGCGGAGCCTCCCGGGGGCAGGGCGCCCACAGCAGCGGCTGACCTCGGGCCGCACGTCAGCCCGCCCCAGTCACACAGCTGCCCCTGTCGGTCTCAGGGAGACGGATGGGCTCCCAGGGCGGCTGACAGCCAGGCCAGCCCAGGGAGCCCACCCCGTCTGCGCCCAGCGGGTGCCCGGCCGAGGCTCGGCCCCCTTGAGCTCTGCTCACCCCTCGCAGGAAGAGAACAGTTTCATCTCAGCTTCATCAGCTGGATTTGGGACAAATGCAAAGTGACCATAAGTATCCTTTTGGCCACAAGAAAACATTAAACTGTACACCCCCTTAAGAAAAGTGATCAACAAGGCGTTACGGCCCCACAGGTGTCCTCGCCTGCTCAGCCGGAGACCGACGGCTTCCACATCTGCTGCCAACAGCCGGGACCGTGTCACCAGCTCCAGCGTGAGTGAACACAGACACACACACACACACACACACACACACACACACACACGGCGCCACGTGCCGGGCGGCCTCACCCTCCTAACTTACCGAGGCAGAAGGCAGCAGGGTCAGCGGGAACAAGTGTCCTCAGAGGTTCCGCCTCGGCCGGCCTGAAAGCAAAGGCACACACGTGAACGCACCTGCTGGGGTGGGGAGTCGTGCAGGGGACCCAGCCACATGCAGCCACTCTGGCGCCAGAAAGGCCGTGCTCAGGGAAATGACCCACGCGTTAACTTCCTTCCCCATGAACTGAACACGCCACCAACTCCAGCAAACACCGGACCGAGGCCCAAGGTGACAGCTCCGGAGTGAACAGGCCCTGAGACACCAGAGGTCACCCCCGCGCGACCCCAGAAAGCCAGCCCAGCTCCCTGCAGTTCTGCAATGGCAGAGGGGGCCGAACCCCGAAGCACAGTGGGATAGCTCAGGCGAGGCCCTGCCGGATGCCAGGCTCTGGGGGCCCAGCCTCGCCAGCCTCACCCGTGCTCCCGCCCTCCCCGGCCTCACCCGTGCTCCCGCCTCCCCGGCCCTGCGTCCAGCTCAGCCCCCTCCAGCAGACCTTGACAGCCTGTGTCAGGGCAAAGCCCCAAGTTTGCGCATGGTTCTACATTGTGGCAAAATATATGTGACATAAAATTTACCATTTCAGTCACTTTTAAGTGTACAGTTCAGTGGCATTCAGCACATTCACACTGTTGTGCAAGCATCGCCACCACCATCCCCAGAACTTTCTCATCCTCCCAAACTGAAACTGCCCCCGTGGAACACGAACTCCCTGTCCCCTCCCGGCCCTGGCACCCACCGCGCTCCTTCCTGTCCCTGTGGATTTGCCTACTTGAGTGGAGTCACACGGGATTCTCTCACTCGGCACACGTGCTCGGGGGCCGTCCGCGCTGCTGCGTGTCGGGGCTCTCTTCTCTCTCCAGGCTGAGTGGCGCCCCGCTGTGTGCAGGCCACACTCACAGCTGACGGCCTCACCCCCACGTGGCAGTGTTTGGAGGTCGCGTGGGAGGGGCCCTCGGGAGTGGGGTGGGTGCCCGATGAGAGGAGACCCGCGAGAGCTGCGTCCCTGCTCCGCCCCGTGAGGACACGACCTGGCAGCAGACCTCGCCGGGAACCCAGTCTGCAGGCTTGACCTTGGACCTCCAGCCTTGACATTGGACCTACATACAGCCTTGACATTGGACCTACATACAGCCTCGACATTGGACCCCCAGCCTTGACATTGGACCCCCAGCCTTGACATTGGCCCTACAGCCTTGACATTGGACCCCCAGCCTTGACATTGGACCCCCAGCCTTGACATTGGACCCCCAGCCTTGACATTGGCCCTACAGCCTTGACATTGGACCCCCAGCCTCCAGAGCCGTGAGAAATGAGTTTCTGCTGTTGAAGCCGCTGGTCTCTGGCATTTTGCTGCAGCAGCCCAAACTGACTAAAGACAATGTACATGTCACTTGTTTTCTTGTATAAATCTTAGTTTTAGCTTTCACATTTAGGTCTATGATCCATTTAAAATGTTTTTTCCCCTGAGACAGGGTCTCACTCTGTCCCCTGGGCTAGAAAGCGGTGGCGTCACCACAGCTCACAGCAGCCTCAAACTCCTGAGCTCAAGCGATCCTCCCGCCTCGGCCTCCCTGAGTGCTGGGATTACCTCCCCGGCCTCGTTTTTTTATAATAGATATAGGATGGAGTGGGGTGAAGAGTCATTGCCTTTGAAGACAGGTGTCCCATATCGTCCTTTAGTATTTTTAAGATGTTCCCCATTGTCTGAGGATTGTGCGGTTTCTGATGAGAAGTCTGTTCTAATTTTAATCTTTCTTCCTCCGTACAGGATAGGGTTTTGGCTCTGGCTGCTTTTGGATTTTCAGCAGTTTGATTACGATGTGCATTGGTGTGGTTTTCTTCATTTTCGTCCGCCTGGCATTTGTTGAGGTTCTTAAATATGAGTTTTCATCAAATTTGGAAAAATTCTAGCCATTTTCAAACATTTCCCACCACATGTGCCTCCTCTCTGGAAATCAGTTTCCCGTGTTGTTCTGCTTGACGCGGTCCCACCAGGCCCTGTCCAGTCGTCTTTGTTTTTTCCTCAGACACGCTTCTGTCTTTTGTCCGTTCATTTTACGAGTGCTGTGTCTTTAGTGTCTCTCCTGCAATGTCTAAACCACCACTGATCCCAGCCAGCGTGTCCTCGTCTCTAGGAAAATACCTGGGTCTTTTTTAGTATCTCCCATCTTCTCTTTATTTTTTTGTTTTGGTTTTTGTTATTTATTTTTAATTATTCTGAGCACATAATAGTTATTTATGTTTATAGGGTCCATGTGATGCTTTGACACAGGCACACAGGGGAATGGGGTGTCCAGCGCCTCAGGCCTGTGTCACTCCCCGTGTTGGGGGCACTCCGGTTCCGCCCTTCCAGTCACTTTAAAGCACACCCTCCCGTATTGCTGATGACGGTCACTTCGCTGTGCTGTCACACACTGTCCATTCCACCTGACTACCCAACCACGTTTCTGTCCCCGTTACCACCCCCTCCCCGCCACCCCGCCCAGCCCCTGGTAACCGTCATTCCACTGTCTCCCTAAGTTCTGTTTTGGCCGTATCTTCTCTGCTACTGAACACACAGAGCATATCTACATCAGCCACTTTAACGTCCTTGTCTGCTAATTCCACCATCTAGATAGATGTGAATCCACTGGGATCTGGTTCTAATAATTGATTTTCTCCTCTTCCGGATTACTCACATGGCGAGAAATTTTCGACTGGCTGCTGGACACTGTGCATTCGATGTCGGGTGCCGAGTCTCCCGAGTCCTCTGACTGATGCTGGGCTCTGCTCCGGGACAGTCAACCTAGAATCTGTTCGATCCTTTCAAGTCTTGATCTTAAGCTTTGTTTGAGTCACGGGCAGACATTGGCAGGACGCAACCGGACGTGCTCTGAGTCGCAAGGTCTCACCGCCTGGCTGCTGAGCACGGGGACTTTACCCCCAGCTCTGCGTGAACTCCAGGACTGTCCTACTCCCCCCACCTTGGCAGGACTGCACACACGTGCTCCACCCAGCACTCAGTCAAAGGCACGAGGGGACCCCTCAGCTCTACACGGCTGTTCTCTGTGCAACTCCCTCCTCCCCAGGATTCTGCCCCACCAATTCCAGCCTTCCTGGAGCTCCGCACTCCGTCTCCCCCAGGCATGGGCTCCCTCTCCCTGTGCCGCAGCTGGCAACTCTGCGGTGGTAACACACCCCTCGCCCCCTCAGGGGCCACTGTCCTGTGCTACCTGTCACCCAGGGGCTGGAGGCTGGGATCTGTGGCTTCACAGGCGTCTGTTTGCTTTTCTGGTCGATTAGGGAAGGATGTGAAGTCTGGTCCCCATCATTCCATCATGGTTAGAAGTGGAAGTTGGAATCTTGCATTTTTAATTCAAATTTTCACTAGCCCTAAGTGGGCTTCTCTAATGGATCTGACCAATGTTTCCCATCCAAGAGGCCCTGACATAATCTACAGCCGAACCTCAGGCTGGGTGTGGTGCTCACGCCTGTGATCCCAGCACTCTGGGAGGCCAAAGCGGGAGGATCACTTGAGCCCAGCCTGGGCAACATAGCAAGACCCCATCTCTACAAAAAATTTAAAAATTTGCCAGGCATGGTGGTGGCACCTGTAGTCCCAGCTACTTAGGAGGCTGAAACAGGAGGATCACTTGAGCACAGGAGTTTGAGGTTGCAGTGAGCTGTGATGACACCACTGCACTCCAGCCTGGGTGACAGAGCAAGGCCCCATTCCAATACAAAATTTTGAAATGAATAAAGCAGAATTTCAGCTGCCAGGAGAAGCCTGACGACTGCAGAGCCATCGAAAGCCATCTCTTAAAGGGGACAAGAGCATCACCATCTTTCTACTCCCAGATCACTCACTCTCAATGAAAGAACCGCATTAAACGTACACCCTTTAACATCAGATGTAACACTAGGACCGTCTGCCTGCCCACACCATGCTAGAAGCAGCCTGTGTTTAATTAGCAAAACGACGCGGCCGTGCTCCAGGGACACACCCGTGCCTGTGCACGAATCGCTCGTCACGACTTTTGGTACAGAAAAGTTGAAAGAATAGTACAACAAAAACCTGTATACAAATACCTAGATTAAAATTAACATTTTGTTGAAGTTTCTTTGCATATACGTGTGTGTGCGCACGTGCGTTTGTATTCCTGAACCAGGGGAGAGTTAACTCCCGCCCTCACAGCACATCCTTCAACCTCCCGGGAGTCTCCCCGACAGCGGCTCGCTCTGCTTCACAACCACAGCAAAACAGCTCGCCAAGAAAATCAACGTCCCGGACGCCACCTAACAGCCCATCTAGGTTCCAGTTTCCCTGACTGTCCCAGAGCTGCTTACGCAGTTGGTTTCAAACCGGCTCTAACCAAGGCTCACACACCGCACGGTCACACTCCTTGAGGATCTTTCAGTCTGGAACGGAGGTCGGCAGCCTTCTCTGGGAAGGGCCGTGGGCCCCGTGGCCTCTGTGGCACCCACGCAGCTCCCGATGGCGGCACACGCAGCCACCGGCCCTGGGAAGCCGCGGAGGCCTGAGCCGGCCAAACTCTCCTTCCACCCTCGGGCGGGGGGCGGGTCCGGCCGGCCTGGGAGCTGCTCCTTGCTCACCTGACCTGGGACGGTCTCTCCCCAAGCCGGCTTTCTCACGAGGACCTGTTGGAGAAACTGGGCCAGGTCTCTCGTGCAACACCTGCACTCCCGGTGCACACGGTCGCTTCCCAGGGGCCACAGTTCACCAGTTCCATCCCGCTCTCTCCCCCAGCCGACTGGCTGCAGAGGAGCAGAGCCTGATACTGTTACGCTGTGACACTATAAGCTACACTAGAGATCATTACTAACACGCTCCTAACAGCCCGCTCCGAGTCCTGCCACTCCCCGCGTGTCCTGCGTCTGCTCCTCGGCCACCAGCCGGGCCCAAAGCGGGGCTCCCACCCCAGCCCGGAGCACACACCCACGGGACCCTGCCCTGGCCCGCAGAGCCCCCTCCTGTACCCGGGCTGCGACCCGGCAGCCCTCGCTTTCCCCGTCTCTCCTGAAACCACCTGCTCACCCGCCCCGGGCCGGACGCCCCACACCGGCTCCCTGCCCGTCCCCGCACCCCGGGCTGGGCCTGGGCCACGCAGCCACCAGACAGGAGGCCTTTCTTCCTCTGCAGATCAGCCTGTCTAAGAACCTGGCACTCAAGCAGAGAAAGAAACTGTAATTGAAAGTTACCTATTCAAGAACAGGAGACCGACTGGGAACACAGAAAACAGACGCCAGTCTCTGCGTCTTCATCAAGGCCTCGAAGGCGGCTGTGTGTGGACATGGCCCAGCCAGCCCGGGCCGTCTGCTGGTCCCACCTCGGGGTCCTGGGTGCCAGCAGGCTACAGCCAGCTGATGGCGGTGGGGACACTAGGTGCTGCAGTGTCGGGAGAGACACAGGACTCTCCTGTCCCAGGGCCGGGCAGTGTAGATGGGCCCAGCACCCCCGGCTGCCCCACCCTGCTCCGCCACGCTCGCCACTGGGCTGGGGCAACTCTGTGTCTTCACCAAAACCAGCACTTCCATTCAGACACAATCTGTGGGGCACGACTGTCACATTTCTGGGGAAAAACTAAGGCATCAGTGTTAACTCTGAATTGTCCAACGTGAGGGGCAGAGACGCAGTGACGAGTGACACAGCCTTGGACGGCTGACACAGACTCAGCCACACGCCAAGGTCAAAGCCACAGACACCCGCCCCTCCACGTCCAGCGCCAGACGCCCCGGCCTGGCTGTCCCAGGCCCACCCCGGTGTCTGGGAGCAGCAGGAGCAGCGAGTCGGGGCTGCCGCGTCCAAGGACAGCGCGGTCCACGCAAGCCTGGCCACAGGCAGCACCAGGAATGACTGTGGCTCCTGTGGCCCTCCCAGGAGGGCAACGTGCTCCGCTGAGCAGAAAGCAGGGCGAGAACGAAGAGGGAACTCAGAAAGACCTCATGTCACATCTTACACAGTGAGCTGCTGTCAAGGCCTCGCTCGCTGGAAAAGGCGGCACCGGCAGCCGCTGCCCCCACCAGGCAGAGAGGCGAGGGCGGGACAGAGAGAGAGAAGGGGTCGAGGGGCACGGCAGGGGCGAGACCCACGGCCTGGCCCAGGCAGGTGACACAACCTTGGTGGCAGAGACAACCTCCTGGTCAGGACCTCTCAGGAGACAGACACCCGCACCGTGGCAGAAGACCGAACCGCTGGTGAGAGTGAATCCCAGGGCCCACCGCGCCCCACGGACGCTGCCGCCCAGAGCACGCGCCCGCAAGGGACCGAAGCCCAAGTCGGGCGGGACAACGAGGCTCGAACGCGGCGCCCGCCGGGCCTGGCCCCGGCCACGTGGTCTGAGAGGGCTTCTCCCACCTCAGTCACACAAGGAGCTCCTGCTTTTAAACAGGCTTCCTGAAAATAATCACAAGGTATTAAAAACAAAATAAAAAATTATGAGAACGTTATTAAATACTTCCAATTTTCATTTCTTTCTATAAATTTGGAAGGAAAGGAAAAAACTGATCCCTTTCTGGAAATAAATACATAATAAGTGACAGAGTCAATACAGTAATTACTAGCACTCCTTTTCAATTCTTCCTTAAAAAGCTCGTACATTTATCCGCCCCCCACGTTCCCCTTGTCAGGAACAACCAGCCCTGTGACCAAGCCCCCAGCTTTGTCACAGATCTCTCTTGAGACGCAGTCCACACGCTGCTGCCTGTCCCGTGTGTCCAGCTCGAGGCACCCAGCGCCCGTCGCTAGCCGTGTGCTTCCATGTTCTTCAGATGCACGTGTGTAGAAACCGAGAGTAACTGGCAAAATCACCGTTAGATCAGCCTGTCCTGCCGCCAACGTGACTGCAAACGTTGAAGTGTATTTTCAAAAGGCCACATGCATAGGTGGGACCCACCCACCACACAGGGCAGCGTCACCGAGGAGGTGCTCATCCGCCCCGAGCCCCCGGCGTGCCTGGCAGCAAAGCCACACAGGCCTGTTGCACTGAAGCTCCGACACCGAACTCTCCGCGCTGGGCAGGCACGCGGAGGCCCCTCCTCACCCCCCAGGGGCTCACGTACCCGAGAGCAGCGTGAGGACAGGACGAGAGCCGCCACCCAGCAGCCTCGCCCGGTCCGTCCATCAGCCGCGCCAATGCCGTGCACCACGTGTGCGACGGCCAGCAACCCCCCGCCACTCTCAGACCGGCGGCTCTGAGGGCGAAGAAAAGGCGCTCCTCTCGGATCTGCTGAGCCGTGAAATGATTCAGCAACACGGAAATCAAAGGTTGGCGCAGGGACGTGGCGCTGACCCGGGCTGCCGTGGACAGACACCGGCCCTGTGGATGCGCAGGGCTGGCGCCAGCTCATGGAGAAACCACTGTCCCGCAGCGGCCTCTTCAGCACTCCAGAAACACCCGGGACAGCTGTGGCGCAAGGCTGGGTCCTCCAGTGCCACACCACCCTGTTCCTCAAGGAGTCACAGAGGACAGAACCCACCTCTCCGCAGCTCCAGCCGCGGGGGGGCAGGGAGAAGCCCACAAGCACGGGCAGCGCCAGGAAACAGCACGGCCAGACGCCGGGCACTGCGGCCAGTTTCAGGACACGCCTGCGTGGATCGCAGTCCTCTGCTTCTAGGTTGCACTCCCTTTTCAACGTGGTCCTCACTGCTCTGAGACGCTGTTTCCTGAGTGCGGTCATCCCCAGGGTGGCCTGGCCAGCCCTCACGCTCCACACGCACGTAGCACAGCACGTACACACGCTCCTGCACCGGCCACAGCACACTGTCACACGCGAGGTCTTTTCTAACCTGCACAAGCTGCTGGGGAGGGACAGAGGCGCTGAGGCGTACCGCCCAGAGAGGTGCACCCGCCCGGCCACACTACCGCTGGTCCAGTGCCAAGCCCATGGGCTGTCCCAGCACTTTCCCAACCAACCTGTCACCTGCTGTCCATTGTCACAGTCGCACTTAACAAACAGGGTACGGTGTTGGATCACCCTTCCTGCGGTATCTCACGGCGAGATACAGTGTATAAAATCTCAGTGTACTGGATTTCAGAACCAGATAATAAGTGGAAATGAAACACCATCAAGAATAACAGTGTT
>CM052436.1:1485705-1503482 GCA_028533085.1 Varecia variegata | reverse complement strand
AAGAATAACAGTGTTATTCTTTCAAATGCTGCTGGCACGAGGGGGACAGACGTGCTTTGCAAAAGGCAGTTGGCAACATATGTCCAGGCCCTTTGAAATCTGGAGCCCTTCACTCAGCAATCTACTTACAGAATTTGTCTTCAAGAAGTTAACTAAACCCAGAGCTTTGGGAGGCCAAGGCAGGAGGACAGCTTGAGCCCAGGTGTTTGAGAGCAGCCAGGGCAACACAGCAAGACCCTGTCTCCACAAAAAAAAAATTTTAAAAATTAGCCAGGTGTGGTGGCACCTGTAGTCCCAGCTACTTGGAGGTGAAGGCAGGAGGATCACTGGAGCACAGGAGTTGGAGGCTGCAGTGAGCTATGATCACACCACTGCACTCCAGTCTGGGTGACAGAGGGAGAATCTGTCTCTAAAAATAACACACACACAAAAAGAAGTTAATCAGAAAAGAACCGTGTGAGGATATCCATCATATTTACAACAGAACAACAGAAACAACATCAGGTGCCCCGACGGGGCTGGCTGCATCCACCTACAGCCGCACAGGGAGCCAGGCGCAGTCCGCACGGTCTTCACCGATGACAAGTGCAGAGGGCAGGTCAGCAGGGTGTCCCCTCTTGCCCAGCGTTAGACTTGGGAGAATCACTTTCCGTCACCTCTAGTAGCTGCCTCATTCTTCTTTCCACCACGTGACTACACCACGCGTTAGTTACTCTGTCGTTTTTTTCTGGAGACAGCATTCAGAAAGCGCCCGGGGTTTGACTCTGATAAACAGTGCAGCCTCCGGGAAGCGCACACCTCCCCAGGTGAGGCTGCCTCGCTGCCCCCTGCCCCCCCGCAGTGCCCAAAGCCGCCGTCTGCCCTGCACTGCGCCAACACTCGGTCCGGGCGGGCTTGTCACAGCTCAGCCACCCTGGCAGGGGCAGGCGGCAGCCCACTGTGGTTTAGGTCTGCCTCTCCCTGACGACCCATGAAGGTAAATCATGTCTTCATCTCCTTATTTTTGTCTCACTGTGTTTGCATTTCCCACCCATGGCCTCCTCCTGTAGCAGTGGGAAGATTCGGGACTACGCAGCCAGTTTGTACCAACAGCAGAAAGGGAGACATTAGGGACATTTCCCTGAAACTGGGACCAAGACAAGGACCCTGTCGTGCCTCCACTCACACTGTTCTGAAGGCCCTGGCCCAGGCAGTGAAACAGGAAGGAAAATACTAATATTAAAGGTGTAAGGAAGAAACAGAGCCATCACCATGAATGTCTACGTAGAAAATCCCCAAAACCTACAAACACGTTATAAGAAGTGGTGGGTGATTGGCCGTTAAAACCCACAAGTCACCTGCATTTCTTTGTAACACCAGCCGGGAGTTAGAAATTTCAAAAATAAATTTTAAAAACACCATTTACAAAAGCAACAAAGATAATATGGGCACCTGGGAATGAACTTAACCGCAGAGTGTCAGACGGCGTGTGGACTATCGTGAGGCTTCCTCAGAAGACACTGGAGACGGCCTAGGCAGAGCCTGCTCTGCGGGATTAAGGACTGAAGCGTAGAGAGCAAACTTAGAACGTCTACAAGAAAACGCAGAACACATTTGTGACCCAAGGGGTGGGAAGGACTTCTTAAAGCAACACTCAAAAGGCACCACCCAGAAAAGAAAGGATAAATTATACATTAAGTTAAAAATATCTGTTCACAAAATAAAATAAAAGAACCACTGGAAAAAGTATTAGACACACACATTACAACAAACGATTAATATCCTAAACATATAAGAAAACATGTAATATATATAAAACTATATATATGAAAAAGGCAGAGCCCAGCAGGAAAATGGACGAAGGACACGAACAAGAACTTCACTGAGGACAAAACACACAGGGCCACGAAGACACGGAGAGGCCCAGCTCCATGGGGTGGGGAAGGGCACACCAGGCCACGCTGGCCACGGCTGGACCACACTTTGCAGCTACTCTCTTTGCAAAGACTAATGACAGTACCAAGTGCCCAGGACTATGTGGACCAGCCTTACACGTGCTGGCGGCTGTAACTTGGTCCTGTTCTGGGAGACAGCCCTCCCTGAGGTCCATCCACAGGACACCAGGGGCCCCTACACAGGAGTACCCAGGAACAGGGACATGGACATCCAGTGAACACAGGTCAAGACTAGGAGTGCCTTCCTGTGAGTGCACGCACCCGTTCTGAAAACGTTATTTTTTGCAGACTTTATCTTCGCACAGATCTTATCAGGGTCTCCTACAGGCACTAAAGACACACAGAGTTACTCTGCTCCCAACCGACACTTGTTCTCTTGGTACCATTGCCTCCTTTCCTGCCTCGCCTCAGACAGCACGGACAATTCTTTCAGTTTTTGTCTGCACATAAATTCTTGGGTTTTTGTGGCGTATTTTTCGTTTCCCTTGTACGCATTTTGGAAATGCCTATTTTGTCCTCAATTAATCAGCTTACTATACTTCAAGAAATAAACAAATATTGTAGGCCGGAGGTTGTAAAAATAACGGCCCACGGCTGAATTCAGGCAACATTTTCAGTTTAGCATGTGCAATTCGTTAAAAACAAATAAACTGCATATAAAAATCCAGGTTTCTGGCTTCTCTCAAAGACCAAAGAGCTAGTGACTCTGGTCCTGCACCCCCGGCCCTGCCCCGCGGGCCGTCAGCGGCTGGGGGTCAGGAAAGCCGCCCTTGGAAGGGGCAGGGCCTCCCGGCCCAGGTCTCACACCTGCATTTTCACTTACCCGCCTGCCTGGCCCCTGCCGGAATCTGTGTTCACAATTCGCATGCACAGCTTTGTTCACCAATAAAAACATTTTATATTTAATAACTCATGAAAACTTAAAGAGAAGCAGTAAAAGGCAGAAAGCAGTCGGGGCTCCAGGAGCTACAGTGCCAGCCTGGAGCCAGATCTGAGCTGCAGCCACAAACATACTTCCTAACAAACATCTCAGAACTTCACGTTATAGTCGTATACTTCCTGATTTGGAAAACTGAAAATAACCTGTGTGCACTAAAATGTGTGCTCTCCAAAATAAAAATGAAAATAAACGTGTGCGCTCCGATCTCCAGCATCCACTTGGAAATCGCTGGCTCCTCCCGCCTGTGCTGCCAGCTCACCGCCCCCCGCCACAGGGGCCCGGGCCGTGGCCTAGGAGGCCTCTGTGACCACGGGCTTTTTCTAAAACTAGTCCAAAATATTGCCCGTATCGTGAGGTGAGTAACAGTTGGAATTGTTTTTACCGCGTGCTTCTGTCTTTGTGGATTATCGAAAGTCACTAAACTTTGTGTCTAAGGCCCAGGCGGAGCTTGGCTGCTCAGGCCTCCCTGCCAGAGAGAGCTGGCTTCCGGGTGGCAGGTGAGCGGGCGGGTGAGCTGGCGGCCTCCTCCTTCACGTGCCTTCAGGACCCCTGGGAGGGGCCGCTCTGCGGGTCCCTGTGGGGTGGCTGCTGGCCCAGGACCGGCACTGGGCGGGTCTGAAGTCCCCTCCCCAGTCCCGCGTCCTCCGCCTCCTCTCACAGGCGTCGGACCTGCCTCCAGGTCCGGGCCCCTCCTGCTGGCCCTTCGTCCTCCGCAACAACCCAAGCCCACGCAGTCTTCGTTTAACAATCTGACTTCTGCCTTATTTTGGCAAAAATCATTGCTGTTATATCGTACCTTGCAAGGTATACCAATTAATTTCTGGATGGACGAAGGATGTGTCTCCCTAATAAAAGGCACATTTGTTCATTCAATCAATCACTCCAATTAGATGAGAACAATGGCCTAAATCAGAAATCAATCCACAAAGCGCTTACCCCCATCATCAGCACATTCTTTATATTAAAAGTCAATACGCAGAGCTTGCTGTACTCCCACCAAGCGCAAGATGAAAACCTGAATTTACACAAGCGGAATTTGTTTTCTTCCTGATTGCACGTCCTATGCAGCACGTATCTGTTTCCACCACCTCAGGGGGTTTCAGAGCCCAGGCCAGCAAGCAGCATTCCACAAGTGAGAAGTTTTAAAACAAACGTGTGTGAAGCCAATGACTTCGTTTGTTCAGAAATGTAGATTTTCATATGCTGAGTTTCCTGAGCATCCAGGGAGTTTGACAGAAGGAATGACACCTCCGGATTCGATCCCAGACCTTGTCTGAAACCCAGATTCGCCCAGCGGAGCGCCCCGGCCACGCTCCGCGTCGGCTCCCACGTCCGTGTCGGCTCAGGCCTGCGAGACGGGGCAAAGCGCCCTCCTCCCTGGCTGCAGGGGCGGCTGTCGTCGTCGTCATTATAGCATAATAAGTGAAGCCCAAATTATAGAGAAGGGCACAAATTTAACATCAGCACGTGCTTATAAAATAAAATGTTCAGGCCAGCAAACAGGACGTGAGGACCAGGCAGGAGCCCGAGCTCCGCGAGAAGCAGGAGGGCAGATAGGCAGGGCCAGCAGCGGGCGGCAGACGGATGTCCTCGCAGCGCCTGTTACTGTAGCTCATTTTATAGTTCGTTACTGTTGTTATTCATGATGGATGTCACTCCCCACCTGCTCTCAGAAAGGAATCGAGACCATCTCCATCAATGACACGTGGCCTCCTGGGTCACCTGGGGACGGGCCTTTGGGCTGCTGGCACGCTGTCCCACCACGAGCACCCAGCTTCAATTTTAGTCCTAAGTGACAAAAAGCACCCCAGCCAGGAGGGAGATTTCTGCCTGTCATGTACGGAAGGACATTATGTTGCTTTCAATTCACTACCACTCACATATAAAATGTATCCTATCTGCATCCTTCTATCTATGCTGGGGAAAGATGTGGCCAATTAAACCCTAGAATCCACATCCTCTAATGGCTGGGTGCAGATTCGGCCCTGCAGGGAGAACTGACACCAACTTCCCCACCAGCTCTGCTTCTTCACCTCGAAATCAGCACAGACCCATCTCCAGCATCATCTCCTGTACTTTGCTTGACAGCGATAATCAAGATATGGTGAATTATTCTAAATAACTATTAATAAATGAAAGACTATCAGAACATGAACCACTAATGCATTTGCCTAAAACACAGCCTTTTGAAATTACTAACTTAGAATTAATCTTAAAGTTATTATGAAGCGGTTTTAGGAAGGACGGACTAAGGCATACTCATTTCACTTTACAATTTGAAATAACTCATTTAAAACCCATTTAAAACATTAAATGAAATAAAACTCATTTAAAACATTCTTTGGTTAACCAAAAGTAAAATCCTACTAAATTTCTAAGCAACCTTTTACAAAATTCAGTCCAACCTTACGGTATCACAAATTTCTCAATGAGAAGACAGAGAAGCTAAAGATCTCACATAAACAAGTCATTAAAAAGGAAACAGCGAATGTAGCCAATCATGTCCCAAGTTTTGCTCTATAAATATCAGTTAGCCACAGTGTGTAACAGTAAAATCATCGCTTTTTTACCGGGGCCAGAAAGGGAAGAAGAGAGTGAATAGGGGCAGAAGCCAAAGAGTTTGCCAGGCGTGGTTCTGATGGTGACAGGGGCCGACACTCTGGTTCAAAGCAAGGGGCTGCCCTGCCAGTCCAAGCAGGGCTGAAGTCACGGAAGGGGCGAAGGGGTGAAGGGGTGAGTGATTGCACAAGGCAACCAGAGTTGCCTGGTCAGGTAAGTGCGCCTGGATGAGTTACTGACATCCCTCCCCCAAAAACCAGTAAATCTGGCTCTTCTCAAACACAACTTCTGTTTTCCTTTTCCCTGTTTATAAGAATTTCGACGTTTCCCACCTATCTTGGATTTGACCAGAGACAAAATATATGGGCTTTGGCACACTGGCGGGTCTGGGAAGGTGGCGTCCCTGGGATCTCGGTGGAAATGCTCCCAAGCCCATCTGGGACATAACCTTCAGCTGGTCACTAACCTCTGTGTTCTCAGGCCACACTGGTTTACGAGGTCGAAGGGCAGATCAGAGGCAGCGTGTTTGTGTATTTAAACAGCTCAGGTCTGTGTGAGCACCCACAGCCAATCAGCTTCGGAAGCAGAAGGAAACATCATGGGACAGATCACTTCCGTGGATGCTTCTAACTTACAAAGTAAAACAATAACTTTCAGAGTTAAAACAGCAAGGTAGGATGGTGAAGGAAGATGCTGGAAGTAAGTGCCAGGAGTATGTATGCTGGAGTTGGCCCTCAGGGCACGTGCTGCCGCACCCCAGGCTGGCCCACACTTTTGGTGCCCCGTGCCCATCCTCCCCATCCGTACACACATCTGTGTGCCTCGCTGTTTTAACCCTGTCCTCACTGGCAGCCCAACCTCCTGGCAGGTACACCCAGGTAGGGCCACACAGGCAGAGGGAACAGCAGGCTCCCACGGAGCGCAGAAGGCACCCACACCCTCCCAGGCCAAGAGGGCCTGTTCACTGAATGCCCATCGCATGTAGCGCTTTTGAAACAATGTAACCAAGGAGACTCCTCCGAGTGAAAAGAAATGGATACAGCGGTGAGTTGTAACAGGCTAACTCTGCAACTGTGCAGAGGAGTCACCACTAGAAAGGGGGAGGGGCAGCCAGGAAGTGACCAAACTGGAGAAGGATGAGTCCCAGGGAGCCCTCTGGAGCCGGCCCCAGTGAGGATGATCCGCCTGCTCAGCTGCCACTTAAAAAGATGTGGTATCTCCAGGTGTCCTTCCCATGACACCGGCCCACGCAGGATTCAGCTTTGGCTCCTGGGATGGTGTCTGTGGTTAGTACGGGTGGCCGCTGTGCGTCCTTCTCCGTCTCAAGGCCACCAGCCCACATTTTCCTTCTTGTGACACCATGATATCTCCCAGGAAAAAGAACCCAACTGTTCAAGTATTCTCTTAGACAAGACTTTTAATATTGTGCTTTAAAAAAAAAAGGCCTGGAAAGCCATTTATGAAGGCATTTTCCCTATTTCACTAAACTTCTCTCGAAGTTAAAAAAGCCATACGATTTTTCACCGTAGCTTCAAGTACTAATTACCCTCCTCTCCTAAGTACCTGGGAATCGGCTGTTCTCCGCACCCCTGCGTGGCCCTGGGGAGGCCTCTTCCAGCGAGTGGCCCTTTGATCGGGATGACCCCGTCACCTGACTGAACAGTGGAAATTCACAGTCGCCTCGGTCCCAGCCAGCGCCGGAGCGGAGCCAGCGCGCCCGCAGTCCCACCGCAGCCCCCCCGCGGGCTGAGCCGGCAAAAGTGAAACTCGCCCCCAGGCCTCGGCGCCCCGGGGATCCCGGGTCCCCAGCGCCCCGAAACCGCCCGAAACCGGCGGCCCGCGTCGCATCGGGATGGAGCGCAGAGGGGTCCCCGGCAAAGTGCTGGGGGAGACGGGAAGGGACGCCCCCACCCGGAGCTCAGTCGCCCCCCCAGCTCGGCGGTGCCCGCTCCTGGGCCTCCCCGGCCTCCCGCCGGCGCCACCAGGCTGCGGGCGGCGGACGGGCTGGACGTGGCCCGGCCTCGGGCTGGACAAGGCCGCCGGGGAGGCCCCGCGCCGGGGACGGACCCTCCCGGCAGCCCCTCCCTCCCGGCCCGCGCCCCGCGCCCCGCGAGCCCAGCCGGCCCGCGGCGGGGAGGAGGCGGCGAGGCCGGCTGCGGGGGAGGGGCGACCTCGGGCGGCGGGGAAGGGGCGACCGCGGGCGCCGGAGGGGCTGCCCGGCTCGGGCGGGGGCCTCGCCGCTCACCTGCAGCCGCTGCCACCTGCTCGTCGCGCGGCGTCCCCGGCGGCCCGGGCGGCCCCGCTCCGCCGCTGCGCGTCCGCCTGGGCCCGGCCGGCCCTGCGTCGGGCCTTAGCGAGTGCGGCGCCTGCCGCCCCCGGCCCCCATCCCGCCGGCCCGCCGGCCCCGCCCGCCCGCCGCCCTCCGCCCTCGGCCGCGCCGCCACTTCCTGTGCGCGGCGATCCCACAGTTCCGCCGGCGCGCGCGGGGCGGCCGGGGGACACGCGGGGGACATGCGGGGGACACGGGGGAGGGGACACGCGGGGCCACGGGGGAGGGGGACATGCGTGGGGGCACGGGGACACGCGGGGGGGGACATGGGGAGGGGACACGCGGGGGCGGACAGGTGCGGGCGGAGTGGGGGGAGGGTGACGCTTGGAGCTCGGCCCGGCGTGGGGGGACGCGGATCCGCTAACGGACGGGCCCGGGCCCCGGTGGGGGAGGGGAGCTGACGCGGCGGGTCCGGAGGGGCATGTGGTGCGGGGTGAGCGAGGTCGCGGGGACTGAATGGGGGGCTAGCGAGGGGACCAGGAGGGGTCCGGCGAGGGCACGGACCGGGTGGGGGGGTGGCAAACGGAGAGCGGAGACGTGGGAGGGGCAGGGGGAGCGATCGATCGCGGGGCGCCGGGGCGGGCGGGGCGGAAGCCAACAGGACTTTGCCTGGACCGTCCACGTCTCCAGGGGTCCCTGGGGCACCCGGGATGTTTCCAGGGCGTGAGCCCCCCCAAGTCGGCCAGGGCTGGGGTCGCTGCCCGGGGCGGGCCCGCGGCGGGCTCCGTCCTGCGAGATCTCGTTTCAGACCCTCGTGCTGCTCCCTGTGACTTACTCATGGTTGGCACCGGCTGGCAACGCTGCATCGATATTTGACACTGCAGGAAGGTTCCCTCAACTGGGCAGGGGCTGCTGCCCTAGAGCGAGCCTCGCAAGCCGCACCCCCCTCGCCCGGGTCACTGATCGCTGTCCCCTCCTGGCCGAGGAGTCCTCAGAGCCGAGGGACAGAGGCCACCTGCGTTTCCCGCTCCCCACCTGGCTGGTGGCTGATCGTAGAACCTGCTGGAAGGTGGCCGGGTGGGCAGGGGGCGGCCAGGACAGGATCCCCCGGGCTGGGTTCCTTTCCTCTCCTTGATACCAACTGTGACCTGAGGCCTGCTCAGGTCCTCAGGTGCAAGTGGGACTTCATGTGCTCAGTCGAGTTTGTTTGAAAACTATTTAAAATACCAAGTGCCAGTACTGTGAGCTGCACTTCCTTTTAAGCCTCCTCAAATTATTTCAGAAAATACTTAGAATAAAATAAAATAAGTAGGTGCACCTGTCCTACTCACACATCCTTTATTCTTGAAAAAGAAGTTATGATTTGCAAAGCTCATGGAAATTTCATATTTCTAAAACCTTCCACCCTGCATTGCCACTTCTAGTAATCTCTGCCCCAAATAAATTCCTCCAGGCACCTGCACGATGCCCGGGTACAAAGCCCTGCTGATTGACAGCATTACCTGTGATTGTAGGGAGCCTGGAAATAACCAAGAGACACCTGGTTAAATAAAGGCCAGAACAGTCACCTAATATTTTCAATTTACAACATTTTTCAAAAATTTTAATATGGTAATTCTATGTACACTGATGTGATATAATCTCCATGACCTATTAAATTAAAAATAAAAAATAGAAGATGCAGAGCTGAGGAATGGATATACAATAATCCACTTTATTAAAAAAGAGCGTGTAAAGCAAAAAAACCCCACACATAACATATGCATATACATGCCCAGAAAGTTTCTAAAAAGATAAACATGAGACTGGGCAGGAGTAAGGAAATTTTATTGTATGCTAGGTAGTAATGTTTAGATTTATCAAAAGCACACAGTTTACAATTATTCTTTAAAAACCAATTGAAACGCACATCATCATTTATACATTTGATGTCTCCTTAACCATTTGCTTTGTGCTTTTAGATCAGCTCAAAATATTGTACTTGTCTCAACAGTGTAAAACTTCACCAATATAATCTGATCTTCATGGATTAGAATCTGTGATCATTCGGACCTGAGCCGAGCAGGGTTTGCCCCGGAAAACCGGAAAACCGCAGAACACATAAACAGAGTAAACATTTGCAGAGAAGTTGGAAGTCAGCCAACACCCTAACTACTTATAGGGCTCTGTCGTGTGCAGGTGCTCAGATTGGCAAGATATGTGGTCATCGCTAGCATTTATTGAGAGCTTTTATATGGGTGGATTATCTCACTTAGTAAAACAAGAGGGCGAGGTAGAGGCTAGTGACATCCGTTTTCCATTTAAGGAGACAGGTGCGGCAGATACCCACCCGCAGGCAGCAGGCAGCAGAGGCAAGCAGGCTGGCTCTAGGCCCTTGGCCCGGTGGCTTCTCCTGACCCAGTAATGTTTTCTTAATAGAAGAGAAACGCAGTTCCCCAGCTTCCTAAATTAAAAACCCTGGGGAAGGGGGTAGATTGTGACCTTGAGTATTAAAAGTCCAGAGGGGAGAGGTCTGCAAAGAATGAAAAGAAGGGAGGTGTGTGTTTGAGCTAGCCCCAGGAGAGGAGCTCCTTGTTGGCTATTTGCTGCACTTCTCAGAATGTAAACCAAGCCTGAGAGGTGATCCCAAGGTCAAACGGCAGACCGCTGCCCACCCGCAAGCCCGGAGGGGTCTGTCCAGTTCTGAGATGGCCTCACTGGAGAACCTTCCCATCGCTCTGGTCTGGGCTCCAGGCGGGTGGGGGAGAGGACAGGCGGGGGCAGGCGGCGGCTGGCCGTGGGGAAGGCCCCCTGGAGCAGCTGGCCGTAGACATCAGGTAATGTGACTGCCAGGGGAGCTGAGAGCCACGGCTCGGTGCCAACCTGTGACCTTGGACAAGGACATTACCCCTTTGGTCTTAGTTTCGTTTTTTTGGAAAACCAGGAGTTTCCCAGCCCCAGGCTGCCCTGATACCTGCCAGTGAGCCAAGAGAGCTGCCGGCCCCAGGGGTAATTCCGGCATTTTGAAAGCCCAGGGAAAACTCTATGTTTATCCCATGTGTAAAAATTTACCCAAACTAAAAATAATAACTTTACTGGAAATACAGGAACTCCAGTATGTGAACACTAATCTCAATTGGATAGATATTAAATGTTTTTGCTTAATATGTAATAGGAAAACAAGGAAAACAATGGCAATTTTTCAGGAGACAAATTATTTTAAACATAGACTTCTACAGAGGCAAAAATTATAAACAGGGTTTTTCACAGCAAAGAGGTTGGAACCCCCAGGACGCTGCAAGACCTCACCTACAAAAATGACTCTAGAAACTGAGTTCAATCTGAGTCAGACAAGACTGTTGACGTCACCACCCCCAGGGGGTCAGTGGAAAACACAAGAGAGACTCACATGGGACCCTGCTGGGAGGCCTGGCCTGATCAGCGTGGAGGTCAAAGTCAAAGTCACAAGAGCAGGTGCAGCCAGTCTCCAAGCTGGGACAGACCTCAGCAGGTGGGGAAGCCATTTGCAGAGTAGAAGCCCTGGGTTTGAGTCCAGACTCCACCTCCTCTTGCAAAGTGGGGACTACTGTACCTGCATTGTGTGGTGGCTTCGCTGTAGAGATGTGGCCTTTGGAAATCCAAGGCCTGGGCAGGTGAGAGCCCCGCAGCTGTGAGCACTGGCTGCCACCAGCCATTGGCCTCCTCAGGGAGTCACACAGCAGAGTGGGGGGCAGGCAGCCGGGCCAGAGACTAGTCTGAGAGGCGACAGAGGTCCTGGCCTGGGAGGGGCAGAGATAGGGAGACCAGAGTGAGGCTGTGGGGCACAGACTAAGGTGGTACCCCCCAGGCGGCCCCTGCCAGCCCGGGCGGGAGGGCACTGGGTACATCAGCCCATGGCAGGTGCTCCTAACGGCAGCCTTTGCTGGGAGCCTTGGTCTGAGGCTCCACCTGCCATCCCGCTCCCCTCCCCTGACTTTCACGGGCCTTAAGAAGCCCCCCAAGCTCCTTGCACCCTAACCTCACTCGGCGTCCATTGCTGGAGGCCCACCTGACACGGGGGCCTGCGAAGGGAACCTTCACCTGCCCCGTGCTGAGACAGGCTGCGCCCGACTCTGCGGACACTGTTGGCGTCGGATCGCGAGCTTGTGTCCCTGCAGGCCCAGCCACGGGTGTCTTTAAGTCAGTAACGGAGTTCAAGGCTGCCCTGGGCAGGCTCCTGTCCACAGGGAGGGGGACAGACCCACGTCAACTCTCCAGCCATGGATTTCCCGCTGAGGAAATGCACAGTAAATGCCACCCCCCCAGAGGAAGGCCTGTCCGCCTCCCGGCCTCTCCGCACCCCGACCTGCACAGAAGCAAAACTTTATTTATTGATTTGTAGAGACAGGGTCTTGCTCTGTCACCCAGGCTGGGGTGCAGGGGCGCAATAATAGCTCACTACAGCCTCAAACTCCCGGCCTCAATTGATCCTCCCACCTCGGCCTCCCGAAGTGCTCGGATTGCAGACGTGGGCCACCCCACCCAGCCCAAAAATTTTAATTGCTTTTTTGCACAAATATTTTTTCAAATTGTTCTCTGGGGTTTAAAAAATTTACATACTGGCTGGGCGAGGTGGCTCATGCCTGTAATCCTAGCACTCTGGGAGGCCGAGGTGGGCGGATTGTTTGAGCTCCGGAATTCGAGACCAGCCTGAGCAAGAGCGAGACCCCGTCTCTACTAAAAATAGAAAGAAATGATTTGGACAGCTAAAAATATATATAGAAAAAAAATTAGCCGGGCATGGTGGCGCATACTTGTAGTCCCAGCTACTCGGGAGTCTGAGGCAGGAGGATTGCTTGAGCCCAGGAATGTGAGGTTGCTGTGAGCGAGGCTGACGCCACGGCACTCTAGCCCGGGCAACAGAGTGAGCCTGTCTCAAAATAAAATAAAATAAAAATGTACATACTGTTTCTAAAACTTCACCTGTTCAGACTTGGTATGTTTAATGCGTGTACAAGAACCCGAGCCCACCTCACAGGCCCAATGTACCATCTAATTCCCGGGAAGCAGGGAAGGGGTTAAAGCGCTGTTGTTGGTGGGTCAAGGAAGTGTCTGGAAAACAGTCCAGCTGTGACAGGGAGGAACACCTGCACGGTTTCTGTGGAAGGCTCCTCCCTAGCCACAGACTTAGGTCATGACACCATTTGACCAGGAATAAAATATTCTAAAAACCCAAATACTCTGAATAACAGAAGAGCAGTTGTTTCTGGGAAAAAGAGAACCTTGATAAGGCACTGGGGCCACACCCCTCTTGCTCGGGGCCACAGTGCTGAAAAACGAGCCACGTGTCATTTCTGGGAAGCCCTGGAGGAGTTTCAGGGCCCTTCAGTTTCAGTTCCCATCTGATTAATTTCCCAGTGTCACTGGTCATGTCATCACACTAAAAATACCATCTTTTACCATCGGGTTGGGCTGTGGACTGGACTGCACAGCCCTGGGATGAATCTGCTTGCGTCCCCCTGTCACCAGGGCTTGAAGGGCTGACCTCTGGGGTGTCCCCACCCCCTCCCGTGAGCACGGCATAGCCAGCGGTGAAATGGCAGGAATTCTCCTGCACACGGCATTGGTGTGGAGGGGCAGCCATGCTGGGGGGAAACTGTGAATTTTCGGTTCCTTTGGTGGCTCCGTCGGGCCAGGTTCTTGCCAGCTGGCCTCTTCCCGAGCCCGGTTTCCTTACGATCAAAGCGGGGTGGCGGGCACTGCCCAGCAAGGCTCACAGCGTCTGGGGGGACCGGGCGAGTTCGCACACGGGAAAGCCACGTTAGTGGCTTCTCTGAGCTCCTGCCCCTGAGCCACTGGTCGACAAGGCCGCCTCCTAGGGGACCTGCCCCACCCCCTCCTCCACAGGGGCCGACCTCACCCAGGCGCGGCACAGCCTGTGGACCTCTGCGCCCTATCGCCCCAGCCTCTGTGGCTTTCTGTGTGGGGCTCGGACCCTGTCGCTGCAACCCCCCTCCCCCCGGGCCTGGGCAGGAGCTGGCCCCTGGCATGGCCCCGAGGTGCCCGCAGCACCTGTCTGCTCGGACAGACACAAAACAAGTGTTTGTGGCTGGCAGACTCTGCAGCCCGGCCGGCCGGTGCTTGTGGGGGGCCTTGGGGTGGGCTCCCCAGGGACGGCACCCCGGTAACTTCGCTTGCGTGTTGGATTCGTCCGCTGGGTGGAGCCGCCAAGACAAGGGCACGGATGGGCCTCGCAGCAGACGTTGTCGTCTCACATCCTGCAGGCTGGAAGCCCGAGGTCAGGGTGCGGCAGGGCTGGTTCCTCCGGGGCCTCCCCCGCCCGGCAGTCGGTGTCTGTTCCCGGTGTCTTCATGGGGTTGTCCCTCTGTGGGCGTCTGTGTCCTCATCTCTTCTTACGAGGACACCAGTCATGTTGGGTTAGGGCCCACCCTGATGGCCTCGCCTTGCTTTAACCCCTCATGAAGACCCATCTCTAAATGCGTCACGTTGTGAGGTTGGGGGTCTGGGACGTCAGCATGCGGCTTCGGAGGGGCACACCCCCACCCTCGGCCGCCAGCGTGAGTGGTCTCTGGTTCTCTCGTCCCTGTCTGTGGGAGACACGAGTGACAGTGATGCTGAAAGACACCTTACATAACACTGTCCTGCAGACACAGCTGCGGGGGAAGAGGCCCCCCAAATGCCGCTGCCTGTGGGGGCGGGCAGCAGGCTGTCGTGGGGAGGGGGTGCTGCCTGGCCGGGCCACTGCTGCAGCTGGGACTCACGGTTTCATCCACCCCTCGGGCGTGGACCCTAAAGGGAACGTGGAGTCAGTCTGGCGGGAAAGAAGTGACAAGAGCACAGTGAGGACAACAGGAGGTGCAAGAGCGTCCTCTGGGCCCGGTGCGGTGGCTCACGCCGGCAGTCCCCGCACTCTGGGAGGCCGAGGCGGGAAGATCGAGTGAGGCCAGGAGTTTGAGACCAGCCTGGGCCAGAGCCAGACCCCATCTCTACCAAAACTTAAAAAGAAAAAAAAAGAGTGTTCCTCTGATACTGTCCATGCAACTGACTTCAGGAGGGAGAGCTCCAGCCCCTCGCCAGCCCGACGGATCAGCGTGGGGCAGATAATAGTGACAATAATAATGGTGTATGACTGTCGACATGTGCTCCGTGGGCAGCAGCATCCTAAGCGCTTTTCACTTACCCTCCCAGCCACACGGTGAGGTGAGGCTATCATTATTCCTGTTTTCAGGTGAGGCTAAGGAGGCACAGAGAGGCTAAGTAACCTGCCCGAGGTCACACAGCTGGGGAGTGTCGAAGCCTGGTCCCTTCAGCTGCAGAGCTTGTTCACTCAACCCCGTGTAAATATTTGAGTAAAATAGGAGGGCAGCCCACCCTCCACCCCCAGTTGAAGCTGGCCAGGGACACTTGCTTACGTGGGGAGTTTGGGCGCAGAGCCACGGCTTGGGAGGGACAGGAGCCTGCACCGTCTTCAAGCTCCTCTCGGCCCTCGGACTCCCGCGGACTCCAGCCCCACACGCAAGCAGGGTGCCTGTGCCCGTGCAACGCCCCTCCTGTCCCTTTTCCTTCTTCCTCAGGGACCACATGCCTCCAGCTTCCTGCCCCAAGTCCCAGCCTCCCAGCTTGTGGCCTCGACGTGTTATTGCTTCCCCTGCGGGGAACATGGAGCCCGAATTCCTGACTGTCCGCGTCGTCCTGAGGACAAAGCGAGAGAGAGCGTGACCTGCCCCGGCCCTGCCAGGGGACCCCAGTGAACACCAGCTCTCGCCTCCCGCGGCCATGGGCTTGGCTGGCGCTGTGGGTCTGAGAGCAGCTGTGCGCCCGCAAAGACTCCCTCCTGGGTCCAGCAGGACCCTGAGGTGAGTGCAGTTGTCACAGCAGGCACCAGCCCAGCTGGGACCCCACAATTGCCAGACAGTCTCTAACTGACTGAGACTACAGTGGGCAGCCTGCTGAGAGCCAGGCCATGCACAGCAAACCCAGCAGTTATTTGATAACCTGGATGATGCAGAGGTCGTGGCTTAAATGAAATTTAAACATTTTGCCCCAGTGAAAGTTTGGTTTGGATTTGCAAGATCGCCCCGTGCCTAGCTGCCCCTGCACCCAACAGCCCCCACACCAGTGAGTGCGGTCTGCTCAGGGGTCGGAAACCCACCCTCCGCTTCCACTCCGGCTCCTGCCCGGGGTCTGCAGCTGGACTTGCTCGGCGAGTGTCCTCTCCCCCTCTCACTCCACTACCCACTTCCCACGACGGGGCATTTGCCCCGGATTTTTTTTTTTTTTTTTTTGAGACAGAGTCTCACTCTGTTGCCCAGGCTAGAGTGAGTGCCATGGCGTTAGCCTAGCTCACAGCAACCTCAAACTCCTCCTCAGCCTCCCGAGTAGCTGGGACTGTAGGTGTGTGCCACCGTGCCCAGCTAATTTTTTCTATATATTTTTAGTTGTCTGGTTAATTTCTTTCTATTTTTAGTAGAGACGGGGTCTCGCTCTTGCTCAGGCTGGTCTCAAACTCCTGAGCTCAAGTGATCCTCCTGCCTCAGCCTCCCAGAGTGCTGGGATTACAGGCGTGAGCCAACGTGCCTGGCCTTGCCCTGGATTTTTACTTCCACTTATCAGTAAAACAGGAGCTGTGTTTTCTGAGTGCCTGTGAAGTGTTTGCTCCCAGCAGGCAGGAGTGCCCTCCCACATGCCAGTCCAGTCGCTGGCACCCTGACACCTGCCACGCCCTTCCTCACTGCGCATGTTCCCGGACGCCAGACCAGGGCCCACACCTGCAGCCAAGTCCCTGCCATCACCTGCCACTCCCTGTCCCCATAAGACTTGGGGTAACTCTATGCCACATTTCCTCAAAAGTGGCCCTCCAGGTAACTGGCCCACCACCCCCTCAGACGCCAGCCCCACTGCCCCACCTGGCACTGCCGTCTCCTAGCCGTGGTCGGTTGCACAAGGAGCCCTGACAATCCTCAGCTCCTCCTGCCAAGAGGCAGGATCTTCCTCCACTGCCTCAGACCTGGCTGCTCTTCTCCCACCCAAGTACTAACCAGGCCCGACCCTGCTCAGCTTCCGAGATCAGATGAGATCGGGTGCGTTCAGGGTGGTGTGGCCATAGACGTGGCTGCTCTTCTGATTTTTGATTTGCTTTGGCCAATGGGACTACGCAAAGGTAACCATTACAAATGGTTGAAATGGTAAATATTATGTTATGTATACTTTACCACAGGTAAACATAAATGGGCCGGGTGCGGTGGCTCACGCCTGTGATCCTAGCACTCTGGGAGGCCGAGGCCGGAGGATTGCTTGAGCTCAGGAGTTTGTGACCAGCCTGAGCAAGAGCAAGACCCTGTCTCTACTAAAGAAATAGAAAGAAATTAGCTGGACAACTAAAAATATATATAGAAAAAGTTACCCAGGCATGGTGGCGCATGCCTGTAGTCCCAGCTACTCAGGAGGCTGAGGCAGTAGGATCGCTTGAGCCCAGGAGGTGGAGGCTACAGTGAGCTAGGAGGAAGCCACAGCACTCACTCTAGCCCAGGCAACAGAGTGAGACTCTGTCTCAAAAGAAAAAAAAAAAAACCCATAAATGAATGAATTTTTAAAAAGAAGCTGCTGTAAAAGCGCTTGCATTTTGGGGCTTGTTCTCTTGTTGCTCTTGGGAAGCCTGCAGTACCACCATGTGAGCAAGACCAGCTAGCCTGCCAGATGACAATAGGCACAGTCACCCTGTCACCCAGGTGACCGCCAGCCATCCACCAGCATGAGACAGAGACCCTGACCAGCAGCTGACTTCAGACTCCAGCAGAAACCAGCAGCAGAACTGCCCTGCTGAGCCCGGCCTAGTGGGCAACACGCAGAATCATGAGCTAAATAAATGGGTTTTTTGCTTGTTTTTTGTTTGCTTGTTTGAGACAGGGTCTGGCTCTGTTGCTCTGGCTAGAGTGCAGTGGTGTCATCACAGCTCACTGCAACCTCCAACTCTTGGGCTCAGGGATCCTTCCACCTCAGCCTCCCAAGTAGCTGAGATTACAGGTGTGTACCACCATGCCCAGCTAGTTTTTCTATTTTTTACAGAGGCAGGTCTTACTATGTTGTCCAGACTGGT
>CM052436.1:1462841-1485205 GCA_028533085.1 Varecia variegata | reverse complement strand
TCCCGTGGCTCACCCCCAGCACCTGCCCGGGGTCCCGTGGCTCACCCCCAGCACGCCAAACCGCTCACACATGGTCCACCCACAAAGGAAGTCGATTTCGAAGTTGTGGTTGAGGATGATGACCACGTGCTCCTTCCCGAAGCGGTCCACCGTGGCCTGGTCCGTGAACAGAGTGCACTCCGTGCACGACCACCACTCCAGAAGCATGACCAACTCTGCGGACAGACGGAGGGGTGTGGGCCTGGGCGCGGGACAGCCTCTACTCTCGGGATGGGCGGCCAGCATCCCTGGGGGTCCTCTGGCAGGTCTGGGGGCCCCCACAGGGGACAGTCACAGGATCTTCATCTAGAGTAGAATTTCCTGCTAGAAAGGAGTTCTAATGCCTTATACTTAATAAATTTTCCAAAATTACAGTTACCTTCTCTGAGCAAAAGTCAGGGGAGAAGACAAATAGAAAGCAATAGAAGAAACGGGGGAGGAAGACCGTGGCTTTGTGCGGACACGACTTTGTCCAGTTATCATACGATCCTCGCACGCATTGCGTCTGGCCGGACACGGCACAGCCACCGACAACGATGGGACACGCAGGAAGACAGATGTCACTATACGATCGGGAAGCGGAACACAGATTAAAAGTTGGAAAAAAATGAAAATAGTTCCTAGTGTAGTGGAATTATAGGTGACAGTGTCTCCTGAAGCTTGCATTACATTGCTTAGGTTACACTGCTTTTCCATATTTAAAAACGAAAAGAAAAAGTGAGTCCTTGCCCACCCCCGGGAAGGCCTGGGACACCGTGCTCCGGTCTGCTACCGCCGGCCAGGAGGCCCGAGCCCCGCAAGGCAGCAGGGTGCACGTGAGCAGGCGGGCGCCAGCAGGTCGGGACGCCACCCAGATGTAGAGCGCTGTCTGCCGTCCTGCTCAGCTGGTTCAGGCCCAGCTCCCCGTCGTGCCTCCCTTGGCTGCGGCCCCAGGGCGCTGGAGGAGCGTTTCCCAGGAACGGGGGTGGCCGCACACAGCTGAGGGCTCTGTCTGCACTGGCCATCTGGAGCCCACATGCCAGTGGGGACTCTGGGGACAAGCTGGGAGTAGGGTGCCGCCTGCCTCCTCATCAGGGGCTTGAGAGATGCGCACATGCACCGAGTGAGAACGTCAGGCCTGCGGGTTCCACGGTAAGAGCTCTGTGCGTCCCGTCACGCTCAGGATCCGAGCGCAAACGGGTCCCTTCCAGCAGGCCACGTGGGGGCGGGGACGGGAGGAGGCCAAGGGGAGTGGAGGGTGGGTGCCGCACACCCAGCCAGCCCCCGGCCCGCGCGTGGCGGCCAGAGTCACACCCACTAAGGCCAGTCGTTCTGACAAGGGTGACCTCAAAGAGCCAGGACACGGTTTTCAGACTCCAGATTGTCACAGGACAGCCATGCTTGTTGTCCTGGACACCAGCCCACCCGTCCTCCGAGAGGCCCACTCCTGGGTATGCCTGCCGAGGATCAGCCCTCGGGGACAGAGGCCAGGGGACGGGGACCAGCTCCGCGTCTGGCCAGGCTCACACAGCCATGAGCTCAGGCAAACCACGGCTCTGGGCCTCAGTTTCCCCATTTATAGAAAGGGGACAACAGTGGCTTCCTCACAGGGCTACTGGAAAGTAGCACGGAAAGTTCACACCTGGGGGCACAGCTGGGCTCTCCTTCCCGACAATCGTTCCCCCTGGGCCCAGGAGGGAGGGAGTCCCCAACATGCCGCCACGAAGGGCCGGGGGGCTGGAGGGCACAGAGTCGGGGTCACCAGAGAAGGCCGTTTGTCAGGCAGACCCCACACCTGTGACAGACCTGTTAGCCACAGGTGCTTTAACTCAGCATTCAAACTCACTGACTTCAAGAAGGCACAAGGATAAAAAGACAAACCAATTAAAAAATGAGCAAAGGATCATGCCTGTAATCCTAGCACTTGGGAGGCCGAGGCGGGCAGATTGTTTGAGCTCAGGAGTTCGAGACCAGCCTGAGCAAGAGCAAGACCCAGTCTCTACTAAAAAACAGAAAGAAATTATCTGGACAACTAAAAATATATATAGAAAAAATTAGCTGGGCATGGTGGCGCATGCCTGTAGTCCTAGCTACTCAGGAGGCTGAGGCAGTAGGATCGCTTAAGCCCAGGAGTTTGAGGTTGCTGTGAGCTAGGCTGACGCCACCGCACTCACTCTAGCCCGGGCAACAAAGCGAGACTCTGTCTCAAAAAAAAAAAAAAAAAAAAAAAAAAAATGAGCAAAGGACCTGACTAGACATTTCGCCAAAGATTATTTATAAATGGATAATAAAGACATTAAAAGATGCTTAACCATTAGTTATCAGGGAAATGCAAATCAAAACCACAGGGAGATAGCACCTCTCACCCACTAGGGTGGCTTTATCAAAAAGATGGACACATGGGGCATGGTGGCTCACGCCTGTGATTCCCACACTTTGAGAGGATCAGTTGGGGCCAGGAGTTCGAGACCAGCCTGAGCAACAAGACCCTGTCTTTACAAAAAATTAAAAAATTAGCCGGGTGTGGTGGTGTGCGCCTGTAGTCCCAGCTACTTGGGAGGCTGAGGCAGGAGGATCGCTTGAGCCCAGGATTGGAGGCTGCAGGGAGCTGTGATCGGGCCACTGCACTCCAGCCTGGGAGACAGATGGAGCAGCTGCTTTGAAAACTGTTGGGAAGTTCCTCAATACTTGTTTTCCAAACCGAGTTACCATCCGACATAGCAATTCTACTCCTAAGTGCACGGCCAGGGGAAATGGAAACACACATCCACACAAAAGCTTGTACATGAATGTTCATAGCAGCGTATTCGTAATAGCCAAAAAGTCGAAACAGCCCGAATGGCCACTAACTTATGAATAGATGCACAGTATGATCCACAGGGGGACTACTGTTTAGCCAGAACAAGGACTGAAGCGCTGATACATGCCACAGCACGAAAACACGCTCGGTGACAGCAGCTAGACACAAAAGGCCACGTGTGGTGTGACTGCGTGTATGTGAGGCGTCCAGAGCAGGCGACACCGAGGGACAGAGGCAGTTGAGTGGCTGCGGGGCTGGGGAGATGGCAGAGCAGGCAGTGACTACTTAGCGGGCACGGAGCTTCTTTTGGGGTGAAAATGTTCCAAAGTCGGACGGTGGCGAAGGTTGCCAGCTGAGCTAGAGCCACCGTACTGTACATAGCAAATGGTGAATTTTAACCCAGTGAAGCTATCCACCAAGGAAAGGACGGCAAGGCCAAGGGAGGCACGGCCTGCCCGTCTGTGCGAGGACACGCACGAAAGCGAGGGACACGGCTGCTTTTACTTCCTTTGCCGGCTGACTGCCCTGTCGGCTGTGCCGGTCTCCCCCCGTCGGCTGTGCGGGTCTCCCCCCGTCGGCTGTGCGGGTCTCCCGCGAAGCTGGCACCCTCCTCCCCCGGGGCTTCGGGGCGGAGCTCCTGCTCCCCCCCCCCCCCGGGGCCCAGGAAGGTGCCGGCCACACGGTGAACACCCTCCCGCCGTCTCTGCTTTGACAGAGGCGGACCTGCAGGGAACCCACATGAGGCATTTCTGAATTTTTTAAAAAGACACTTTTCAAAGCCATATGTTCGCTGAAGTCTGACAACACTGCCTCACTCCGTCAGCACTTCCGTCACGGCCTCCCCGGACACCCCGCAGGGCACAGTGCTGGGACCACGCCCGGCTGCTGGGAAACGCTGCCTCTGTCCTGCACTAGATGCGTCACCCACGAAGTGTCCACTCTCTGCGAGGCCGTAACCTGAGGTTTCCTCTACACCGATTACGTATAGCTGCAGAGGACATCAGAGACACAACTTCAGCAATGTTCTGGACAGCTGAGCAAGGCACCGCGGTCCCAGATGGCTGCAGACACCGGCAGACGGTACGCGGTGTGGGGTGTCTCCCGAGCCGTCGCGACGCTGGGCAAAGCCCACGTGAGCAGGACACAGCGAAGAGAGGGAGCTCGGGGTCCGGGTGGGTGCTGAGGGACCACACCTCCTTTCGGAGGAAGACGTCATCTGTGAGCAGCCAGCGCAGTAGGAAATCCTACGTGTGGCAGGTGGGACACACCCCCTCCCTGCTCGCTCAGCCGGCATTCGCCCGGGGCCTCTGCCTTCCTTCGGTCACGCTGGTGAGGGGTGCAGAGGAAGCAGGGACTGGTGCCCGCGTAGCCAGATGCAGATGACTTCTCCCGAGTGCTCTACAGGGACAGGCTGTGCTGTCTGGAGACCGGTCCTGTCTGAAGGTCACCTGCGGCAAGACCCGGGAGAGGCAGCACCTCCCCCAAGCGGTGCGAGTGGCGCCTCCAGCGGATTTCAGGTCCCCGCGGCCTACGGGGGACAACTGCCTACAGCGGCCGGCTGGCGCCTGCAGACTGGCTGGCAGGGTGTTGGCTCCCGGGCCCAACGTGAATTTCTTTTCATCATTTCCTTTATTTAAATATATGCTTCTCTGAAACACGGCAAGCCGTTCATTGCCTAGTTCAGCCACTGATTTTTTTTAAAAATTCAAAATCACCAATAATTCATAGAGCATGACTGTGCACCTACTCTACGCATTAATTTAACGTTTATAATACAGCCCCCAGGCAGGCAGTTTTCTGTCTCACAGAGAGAAAGCTGCGGCTGAGAAAGATGGAAACCCTGCCCAGGCCAGCAGGACCAGGGCCCGGCCAGGCTGGGTCCGAACCTGTGCCCTCCTGCACAGCACTGCGCTCTGCGGCCACACAACCACGGCGCCACACCGGCAGTGAGGTCGTGCTGGGTGGCAGAAGGTACAGGCATCAAAGAGTGAGGACAGGAACGGAGACTCGAAACGAAACAGTGGCTCCGGGTTATTAAAACCCCGTGTCCCTGCTCTCGCCACGTGCCCCGACTCAGGGAAGGCTCCTGCACGGCCCTGGCGGGGGAAGGGCTCCCACTGACGCGTTCACAGAATGACCCACGTGGAGAATGTCCCCAAATCCAAGTCACGTGGGGGGAGTCACACAAACACGCGAGAGTTCAGCAGACAGGAGAGGCTGGCGCTCTTCTTGTATCTGCCCTCATTCCAAATACTGAGAATTTTATATTAATCTTAATTTCTACCTCAATGTTTCTTATTTTTATGCTTTTTTCTACTTTCTTGCCTTTTTTTTTTTTTTTAAGATATTTGTCTTCTCTCTTTCTCTCCTTTCTTTCTTGACAGAGTCTCACTCTATTGCCCAGGCTGGAGTGCCGTGGTGTCATCATATCTCACCCGCAGCCTCAAACTCCTGGGCTTAAGCGATCCTCCTGCCTCAGCCTCCCGAGTAGCTGGAACTACAGGCATGCGCCACCATGCCTGGCTAATTTTTCTATTTTTAGTAGAGATGGGGTCTCGCTCTTGCTCAAGCTGGTCTCAAACTCCTGAGCTCCAGTCATCCTCCGGCCTCAGCCTCCCAGAGTGCTAGGATTACAGGTGGGAGCCGCCGCATCCCACCTACATTCTTATTTTGTAGAATAACTGAGTTGAAAATTATAACCATTGAAACTGTTGGCAACTGTTGCCAAACTGCCCTCCAAAGATGTGCCCGTTTACACTCCCACTAACCCTGGTGTGAGTGGTCGCCTCTGTCAACAGTGGGTGTCATGAAGCTCTTACGTCCCTGTCCATGCAACAGGTGAACACCGGCTTTCCCCATATAAACACACGCACAAGCACATACAGACAGACGCACAGAGCCACTCGCACATGGACGTAATTCAGCGGGAGGGAAGGGTCCGTCTCCCTCAGAGGCACACGGAGGCCTCTGCGAATCACCCTGGCGCTAGGACGGCTTCGTGGGGGAGACAGACGGGCCGTACCCGCAGCTGCTGGCGCTCAGCAACGGGTGACCTGAGCTGCTCACTCTACTTTTGTTAGTGACCAAGCCCTCGAAGTACTCTGTCGGACCGTTCGACATGGCCGTTTCTGTGGCTCCAAGTGGTGCCATGTTGGGACGTCCCGCGGTTCAACCTCACGCAAGGCTGTGGGTGGACACCTTTTCCCACGTCTCTGAGCCAGGGGTGAACCTCCGCAAGTCCCGAGCAACCCCCCGAGCCCCGTGCTGGGAACGAGGGCCGTCCGCACGCCGCCCCACGGCGCCCCACGGCGCCCCGCGCAGACACTCACGGCTCCAGAGTGAGTAGGCCAGGCGGCAGTTGAGGCGGCGGTAGAGCTGCTTGCTGACGGGCCAGACGGCCAGCGTGCAGAGCTGCGCCAAGTTGATGACCAGCCCGCTCACCACGAACACGAACCCGATGAGCAGGTGCACGACGAACTGGGTCTTCAGGAAGGCGAGCAGGCCCATGGCCGCTGCTCAGGAGCGCGTGCAGGGCCCCTCGCCGAGAACAGCCGTCCTGCGGGACAAGCACAGCCGTCAGTGCGCCGCGGGCCGGGAGAGCCACGGCACCCTCTCCTTCCGGAAGGGATGGAAGGCGGGAACTCACAGAAGCGCAGTGGTCACCCGTGCGTTCCACACACACAGCACACCCCACACCACAACACGCACAGGCGCTCACACACCACACACCCCACACTGCACATGCCACGTCACACACACCCCACGCTGCACATGCCACGTCACACACACAACCCACCACAACATGCACAGGCACTCACACACACCACACACACCACACCACACATGCCACGTCACACACACCCCATACCGCAACACGCACAGGCGCTCACAGGCACCACACACCCCACACTGCACATGCCACGTCACACACACCCCACACTGCACATGCCACGTCACACACACCCCACACTGCACATGCCACGTCACACACACAACCCACCACAACACGCACAGGCGCTCACAGGCACCACACACCCCACACTGCACATGCCACGTCACACACACCGCACACCACAACACACACAGGCACCACACACCCCACACTGCACATGCCACGTCACACACACTCCCATGCTGCACATGCCATGTCACACACACAGCCCACCACAACACGCACAGTCGCTCACACACCACACACCCCACACCGCAACACACATCACACATACCATGTACTGCACATATCATGTCACACTCACACACACCACACACCACAACACACACAGGCACTCACACACACCACATACTGCACATACCACAACACACACACATCATACACACCCCCCCACATACATCACACACACAACACACACAGGCTCACAAACACCACACCACACCCCCACATACCACATCACACACATACCAAAGACACCACTCACACACATCATACACCCAACACACCACATACTATACACACCACACCACACACACACCCACACACCACACACATAAACACACCATACTCACGCACATACTCTCGCATGCAAACAAGAAGGAACAAAGAAAAAACTAGAAGAAATGCACCCAAATAGGAATCGTGATTATTTCTAGATCAAGGCATTATGAGTACATTTTATTTCATTTAGTATCTCATTTGAAAACGAGATGGAAGCTGCCCGTGGAATCCATATAAAACACCTGCTCATTCCTCGGGCTGGGCTGCGAGCTCCTGTGCATGCCTTCAGCTAAAAGCCTTCGGCTTCCACACGCGGGGAGGCCTCCCCAAGAACGTCCCCGGTCCCCCTTCCCGCGACATGCGCCTCCTAGTTTCAAAGCTCAGGCAGCGGTCAGCTCACGCCTCCCGGCTGAGAGCACCACGGGATGCCCTGGGGCTCCCCGTGTGTAGAGGGACGCAGAGGAAGCCACGGCCCGGACCCCGCAGAGTGAGGGCCGGCCACGCTGCCAACCCCCAGACCTGGTCCTGGGAAGGGTGCCCTGGGCCCCCCGGGGCGGGGACAGGGGACTGGCTCTGCCATCGCCCCAGCGGCCCCTCCGCACTCCCAGGGCCCCGCTTTGCGTTACGAGCTGAGTGCACAGGGGCACGAGAGCCGCTGCCCGCGCCGCCCTCACCCCAGGCCCTGGGGAAGACGCGAGGACACTCGCCCCTGCCCAGCAGCAAGCGCCCTCCGTGCGGGCGCCAGGGCCAGTGAGGCAGCCACCGTCCCGCCCTGCCTCTGGGGGACTTGTGGGGACGCTGCCTCCCACGGCACTCGGCCCACGGAGGCCAGCGCACTCCCACCGCCCCCAGATGCTCTCACGCGTGTGGGGCATAAAAAGTCACTTCTCTCCGGACACAGGCCCTGTGCTCCGGCATGGTCTGCAGCTCTGCCTCTGCCAAGCAAGCTCTGGTCGGGTTTGCAAATGCTTTTGCTGCTCCCTTCAAGAGGTGGAGCCGGTTTCCTCCCCTTTCTGACTGTGGCCTGGATTGGGGACCTCTCCTAGCAGACAGACTCGCCGCACAAGTGACGCTATGTGATTTCCAAGGCCGGGTCGTCGGAGAAAGGACAGCTTCTGCCTGGCGCTTACTCCTAGGACAGCTTGCTCTGGGGAAACCACTGCCGTGCCCCCAGGACATGCGAGCAGCAGGTCCCGTCTCTGTGGAAGGAGCCACCGTGGAGGCAGGTCCTCTGGCCCCTCTGGCCTTCAGACGACCACGGTCCTGGCGGTCAGCTCAGCGGCTGCCTCCCCGGCAAACCCCGACCACTGGCTAAGTCGCTCCTGCGCTGCGGGGCTGCCCCCCCCACGCCACCCCAGGGCGGGCACGCGCTCGCCAAGTGTTTCGGTGCAGTGTGACAGTCACTGACGAGGTGAGACTCGGTGAAGCCACCGCAACTGCAAAGGAGAATGTTTCCGTCCCAGCCAGTCCCCACCCTGGCCCTGACGACGCCCACGGGCTTTCTGAGACTATAGAGTTTTCTTTTCTACAGGTCCGTGTGGCCCCTGGCCTGGCCGGCCTTGCACGGTGCTTCTGCAGTCAGACCCGCCACAGCGAGCTCCGTGGCTCACCCTGGACTGCGGAGTCGCCTTCCACGAGCGGATGTACCCATCGTGCCACCTGCTGACAGGCACCGGGGTGTGCCAGCCTCTGCGGGTCACGAGTAAAGCCATCACGCATGCTCACGTGTGAGTCTCTGCGTGGGCACGAGCTTCCACGCACGAATCTATCTCACGGTGAAAACTGTTCTCGGTGTGGTAAAGCGGCGGGTCCCTGGCCCGTCACCTGAATCTCTGGACTGCAAAGCGTGTGCACAGAGCCCCCGGGGAGCCCACACCCACCCTCTCAGCAGCACTTCCCACGGCCCGGGTGCCACACACACTCACTCCGCCTGGGACCCTGGAGTCTCAGGTCCAGCTTGGCCCCGAGGTCAAAGTCTCCAGGGCTAACCGACCCTGGAAAAAGGCAGACGGAGCCAGCCAAGTGCCGGACTCGGGGGCTGGCTTCTGCCTTCGAGCTCAGTTCTGGCGGCCAGACCACCACTCACTCCGTGGCCCACACCCCCCACCCAGGCCACCCACAGCCACTGAGACGGTGTCCGGCCAGCTACCGCCCGGCTCCCTGGCACCTTCCCACATGCTGCCGCGCTGCCGGCCCCTCGCCTGGGCCACCAGTCTCCGCCCTGGAAGGCTGAGACACGGGATCCAAACACACGGCTCCATCGCTTGCCGGGGACCAGGCGGCATCCTGAGGAACGGAGGCTGTGCCCCACTTAATTTCAGCCCGTGCACGCGGGAGACTCTTCCACGCAGTGCCCCACACAGACCGCCTGGACCCCCCCCACGTCTCTGGCCAGCGTTGCTCCTGCTCACAGACCTCCCCAGGCGCCCGTCCCACCTCCCTGCGCCCCGCCCCCCCGACCGCCCTGTGAGGACGGACGTGCTGCCTGACCGCACGGCCCTTCCACGGCGGGGGGCAGAGGCCGCCCCCCCCCCCGCCCACCACCGCACAAGGGCGAGGGTGAGGATGGGGCTGGGCTCAGCCCAGCCGCGCCTGCCCCATCTCCGCTCCGAAGGCCTCCAGGCTGTCCTGGCAGCAGAGTGCTGGCAAGGGGCCCGGACTCAGTGGCCCCCAAAATCATCTGCTCATAGACCCTCTAAAGCAATGTTTGAGGAATCACATATCCCCAATGTTAAGCTGACTTCTGCATTTCTTTTTTTCTTTTTGAGACAGAGCCTCACTCTGTTGCCTAGGCTAGAGTGAGTGCCGTGGCGTCAGCCTAGCTCACAGCAACCTCAAACTCCTGGGCTCAAGTGATCCTCCTGCCTCAGCCTCTCGAGTAGCTGGGACTACAAAAACATGCGCCACCATGCCCAGCTAATTTTTCTATGTGTATTTTAGCTGTCCATATAATTTCTTTCTATTTTTAGTAGAGATGGGGTCTCGCTCTTGCTCAGGCTGGTCTCGAACTCCTGAGCTCAAACGATCCTCCCGCCTCAGCCTCCCAGAGTGCTAGGATTACAGGCGTGAGCCACTGTGCCCAGCCCAACTTCTGCATTTCTAAACCCAAGTTTAACTATACAAGGGCTGTAAATCCTGGCATACTGCAAGTTTGGGCTTTTTCAGGCACAGCTTCATTGTTTTAAACACAGCCAGCGGGACCTAGATGCTGCTGGATTCGCAGCTGGCAGCAGCGCGGGAAGCAAGCTCTTCTCAGCGCCGGGAGTGCTTGGTCCCGTCTGCTCCCCGGATTTGAATCTGCTCTGCGGGGTTCATCATCACGTAACGTACCGAGAGCCTCTTCTGTTTGATATTATGCTTCAAAGTCTTTTATTGTTTACCCTAACCTAATATTCTGCAACAAAAATATGTGTGAGCATTTACAATTAACTTGTACACTTCTTACGCACGGGCTTTGAATTACAAAGTCCTCTGGGCTGCTTCACGACGTCCCTCTGAACATTCCAGCTGCCTCCTAAGAATAAGGACAATCTAGTGACCACAATACCATGATTACTAACACGAAATTTAATATTGATATAAGAATATTATCAAATATCTCATCCATATTCCAACTGCACCCACAGTCCCCCAAACGACCTTCACAGCCTTCCCCACACAGGGCCCCGTGGAGACCATGTGCACTGGGCTGGGTGGGGGGTCTCTTTATTGCCTTTAACCCGAGGCCCCCACCCCTGCCGGTCTGGGCTGACGGTTGTGCAGAGTCCCCGGCAACTGGCAGCTGCCCCGCGGCCTGGCTCTGTGCCTTTTCTCACAGTAACTCCGGCCCAGCGTCTCTGGCCAGGAATGTGCTACAGCGTCCATGGGTGCTTCCCGCCACATCCCATCAGGGGCACTTACTGCCACTTTACGATGATGTGAAAGCCATCACCTGGTGACGGTGGCGCCACCTGAGGGCTCCAGACATCAGCACACAGTCCGCGGAGAGAACCTGAGACGGCGCTAACACCGCCCAGCACCCTCCACCCCGAGGCGGCAGCAAGACGCTGGCCCGCGCCGTCAGCTGGCGGAGCCCGTTGTGAGCCACGGCGACCCCTTGGGCCGGAGCTGTAGGACCCGTGTCTGCTGTGAGGTGTGGTCAGGCGCAGGAGCCAACACGGTGCTTCGCACACGCAGCAACTGGCGCGTTCTAATGCGTTGCAGCATAGAAGAATCTACTGATAACATAGATCGTGAAGCACTAACAAAATCCCAGGCTCTCCTCAACCTGCCGCCTACCAGAGGGGACCACTGTGATTCCCGCACTTGAGAAAGCTTTGTCCTGCCTCTCAGCAAGACATCGTCACACTTGATGTTCAACTTTAACCTTCTGTGATTTGCCGTTTTCCTTCAACCCTGTTTGTGAAGTCCGTCCACAGTGTCACGCACTGCTGTCACTCATTGGCACTGCTGGACGGCGCCCGCCAACGTCCACTTCCGCCTCCCGCACGCAGGGCTCGTGTACAATGGCATCACATGGCGTCTAATTTTTATTTTCGTAACTGCTGTGATGTCCAATAATTCCAACACTGTAGGTTCTTGGGGTCTAAATCTCCCTGTGTCGCAGACGGGGAAGTGAGGAGCAGAGGCACCGGAGCCACACTCGCAGCCGAAAAGCCGCGCCTTTGTGTGTTGGACACGAGAGGATGGGGCTCCTCGGGTGGGCTCCCCCGAGAAGAGCCTGGAGCCCCGCTCTGCACCTGCTACCGACACGCCAGCCACGGCAGGCCGCTGTGCAGGCCCCGTGCCCCGCAAGGCCCCAGAGCACACCAGGAGACAGGAGCCACACAGGTGGGACCTGCAGGCAGCCGTGTGGCCCTGGGCGTGGACGCCCAGCAGCTGGTGGCAGAACGCCGGCCGCAGTGCACGGGCGCCTTTCCACTGATGCTCAGACGCCACCGGGACAGCCAGGAAACCTGAGCGTGTTCCTAAGTCCCTGCGAGAGCTGTAGGGTCACGCTGGTCCAGGAGCCTGGCGCCGGCGCGCCTGGGGCCCTGAGGGCGGGGGGCTGCTGCCTCCTGGCTTTCCTGCAGCCCCCGTATGCGCTGCGAAGACCAACACCTTCTCGGGTCGGGGGCAAAGGTGAGGGAGGGTGCTGCCTTCGCCGGGGCAGGGACACAGGACTCCTGCCACTTGGAGGGGCACGGGCCAGGCGGCAGGGGAAGGTCACAGAGCGAAGCATCAACGCTCGGCATAGCCGGGAAGAGAAACCAGCCCGGGGTCTTTACGGCCGCCCCTCTGGGGAGCTGCCAGACTTCCCAGCGGGCAGGGAAGACGGGGGCCCCAACAAGACCCTCCGGCCACCGGTTCCACCCACCAGGAAGCCAGCTCTGCCATTCTGTCCCGCTAGGGGCTTTGGCTGCTAATTCAAAGGAAACAATCTGGGGCTCGCTATGGCAGGTGTCACAGGAGTGTGGCACTGGCCACGCCCACTCTGTCACCTCCTGCTACGGGTGAGTTGAGTCCCCCTGAAAAATCACCCCCAGGACCCCAAAACACAGCTGTATGTGGAGACAGGGCCTTAAAGTGATGATTAAGCTGAAGGAAGTCATCAGGGCAGGTCAGGACCCAGTCTGACGGGTGTCCTTAAACAAAGGGACGACCATGTGAAAACATGGCCAGGGACAGAGGCCTCGGGAGGGACAACCTTGACCTTAGACCTCTGGCCTTCAGGGCGTGATAACTCCCTGCTGTTTGCGCTGCTAACCCAGTTGCAACCGGCGGAGCAGACTCACACGCCTCTTAGCAGACACCCAGACTCCTCATTTCCAGGTCTCGTAATTCCAGAAACGTACAGGCCCTTCCCACGCCCTGCCATATGTGGGGTCTGCTGCCCAGGCCCCCTCGTCCCCCACCTGCCTCAGGGCCCATTACGGCGCCCAGGGACGCTCCCTGCTGCCGCTGTCCCCGTCTCCTCTTCCTGTTCCTGCTCCCAACCTTTGCAAGATGCCGTCTCCATGCCACCTGCCATGCCTGCCAGGCTCCCTGCTCCTTTGCTCCATGTGGAGCTGCTGTGGCTTTCCCTGTGCGCAGGGACGGCCATTCCGTTTACGGGAGGGGCCATCCTCCTGTCCACGCGTTTTTCATGCCGCTGCCAACAGCGACGAGAAACAGTGCCCCAGCGGGGAAACAGCACCAGGTCGGAAGGTAGCGCCATCTTCCCAAAACACCAGCGCGTGGCCACCCAGCGGCACCCGCTCTACGTGAGGGCAGGGACTGGGCGGGGCCAGGAAGAAGGTGCAGTCACTGCCCACGACCCTGAGCCACCGCACCTTCCCAGACCCCGGCAGCCTCGCTCTGCCCTGCCCAGGCGCCTGCGAGGGCAAGGCCAGCTTCTGCAGACAGCGGCTGGTGAAGGGAAAAGCCATTTGAATACGCCAGAAGTGCATCATTGTTGATGTTCTAGATAGAACATCAGGATAAAAAGAACTTTTGCATTGCAGGATAAAAGAACCTTGAATTACAGGATAGAAAGAACTTTTTAGTCATATAAGGATTTCAGTGATTCGAATTCAAGTCCATAATGACGGAGAATTGAGAAATAACTGTCACCTTCCCTCCTCCTTTCTCCCCCAGCCCACCCACTGCGCGTCCCACACTGAGGGTGTCCCGAAGGCAAAGACGACACTCACCGCGGACTCTGCAGCCCCGTCATCGGGTCCTCCCTCCTGCTACTCGAAACACGCCTGCCGCATGTGAGTGGGGGTGTCTGTGGCCGCGGCTTGGCGGAGGCCCCTGTTTGGGGGGCAGGGGGCAGTGCTCGGGGGCAGGCATGCTGCCCACAGCAGCACGGGGCAGAAACGAGCCCGGCTGGAGGCGGCAGCCCCCGGTGGCGGCCCCGCGGGGCAGTGCACAGACCCCTGGGGCTGTCAGTGACATCACGAGTGAGAACACAAGGCGCGATTGTTGTGGGCCTGGCTGGTTAGAATGCTGGGGGCCGCGTCACGCTCACCGTGCTGTGTAAGAAGTCTGGGAACCAGGGAGGGCAGTTTTAAGAGTTCAACTAAAATTTTAGATGAAACAAACACAATTCTATTTTTGAGGTTTAAAGGGAAAACTTCAGCTCTCAGGTAAATCCTCTTACAGAGACCACCTTATCTTTCACACAAGCCTGAAAAATATGAAATATTTACTTGCCAGCACTTGGAATTAGCAATGGGGCTGACAACTGGAAAGGAGGTGGCGATGCCACCACCGGTGCAGACGGCAGGTGTGCACCCCGAGACCCACGAGAACCCATCGCACCCAATCGCTTCCGCAACAGGGAGAGGTGACAGCCATGCGGGAAGGAATGAAACACAACACACGGAAACCAACAGCCTCCAAATCAGTCGGAAGAGACGCGGGTCACCGAGGAGTTTCTTTCTCTCCCACTGAACAGCTGCAGGTCGCTGGCGGCTCTGCCCCGCGTGGCCATCGAGGGCCCAGGCTCCGGAAGCTCCGCCGCCGTCAGCACGAGGGTGCTCTGGGTGCTGCTCCCGGGCGGGAGGGATCTGAAGTGCAGGCCAGGGCCGCCCTCCCCAGCCAGCGAGGCCCACGCCTGCGGCCCCCACGAACATTTGGGGGCAGGGCAGGCGAGGACACACAGCCCCACGTGTCCGGGAGCCAGGGGAGAGCGGCCCAGAGGACCACACGGACACACAGACACACAAAAACAGGAGGTAAAATGAAGGAGAAGGCCACATGCAGGTTTGCAATAAAAAGGAAAAATATCCAATCCCAAACTACAGAAGAAAAAAAGCCTACATGAGGAAACCACAGAACATCCTGAAAGACACTGAAGCAGGACTGAGCAAACATAAAAACCCTGTGAGTCCAGGCCACACCATGCCTCCCTGCACACGCCCTGGGCACAGCAACGCTGCTCCTCCGTAAAGACACAGGGTCTGCTCCCTGCCCTGGAGGCTGGCTGGCTTCAGGGCTCACCCACGAATGCGGTGGGAGCAGCCTTTAGAGACCTGGCAGCATCCCTTACGCTCTCCTGGGCATCGAACAAGGAGAGCATGGGCCAGGCTGCAGGCAGAGGGGCCCGCGTGGAGCAGAAATGGACCTTCCCAGCTGAGGATGCCCAGACAGCAGCCCCCGGGCAGGCTGCCAGCCAGCCACAGCCACACGAGTGACCCCAGGTGGGACCAACAGAAGAACCAACATGCTGAGCCCAACCAAACTGCTGATCCATAGAACTGTGAGCCCCCAAATGGGGATGTTTTAAACCGCTACCTTTTGAGGTGGTTTGTTAGACAGTAATACATAAATGATACAGAAACCATTTGTAAATACAAATGAATCCTAATTAAAATACCAAAAGTTCCCCACCCCTCAAACTAGACACACTGATTCTGCAGTTCATACGGAAAAATAAACAGGAAAGAAAAACCAAGAAAACCATGAAAGAGAACAAGGAAATAGCCCTATAAGACAGTACGACATCAATGAAGCCTCAGTATTACAACAGCACAGAGCTGGCATACCAGCAGACGCACAGACCCACGAGACAGACGGAAGAGCTGGCAGTCCACGTCCTAAGAGCAGCTGTCCACGGCCCTCCGGCATCTAGAGCACCACTGCTGGAGGCCTGGATCCTACATGCACTGAGCGCTGACTACAGGCTGAGCAACAACACATCTCACACGATGCATTCCATTTTATTTTTTCTTTAAATTTTATAATTAAAAAAAAATAGAGACAGGGTCTCACTATGTTGCCCAGGCTTGTCTCAACTCCTGGGCTCAAAGAATCCCTCTGCCTCAGCCTTTCAAATTGCTAGGATTACAGGCGTGAGCCCCTGCACCAGCCCCATTTTCTATTATGTTTGTATTTATACGGTATTTAGAGATTGTTAAAATAAATAAAATACAAAACTAACTTAGAACCATTACTAGACTCAGGAGAATCTTTTAGCATTACATATTTTTCTCAAGCAATATTTAAAAGGCACAGTTAAATGACACACCTAACACCACTCCTTCTGCCACTGATGACAGAGCTCTGCTTCTGCGGCACACAGGTCACTGGGGGTCACCTGCCTGCCGCCACCCACTGCTGGTGACGGAGCTCTGCAACTGAAGCCGGGCACAGCCTTGGACTCGCCAGGGGCACGCAGTCCAGGTCTGAGCCGTGAAGGGAACCCTGTCCCCTCTCCGAGCGCGGACCCGGGGACGGGCAGGGGCCAACCCCAGCCAGGGAGACGCTGGAGGGACATCTGGGGGCCTTTCCTGAGACAAGAGACAAATACCGCTTTGCTTTTGTCCTCGCTGAGAGGACGGGGCGTGTGAAGGTGCAGCAGCCACCTCGGGAGCACGAAGCCACGAGCCCGAGGACAGACCAGCGCCCCGGTCCTGCTGGGCCCCACGGCCGGGTGCCCCTTTGGGTGGCAGGGGGAGCAAGGGCTGCTGGCGTTGAAATCACTAGTTCTGTGACCTGCAGCCCAAAACGCTCCTTTCACCACCATCACCTGTCACTGTCAGGCCTAGCACGTGACACCGAGGGGCTCCGTCAGTGCTCGCTCGGCCCGTGGGTGCTATACGTACATTTGTGACAAACAGCAGCACGGCTTCCTGGTCCATGTGTCATTACGAGCTGCCTCAGTTAAAAGTTTCCTGAAAGAACAATGTCACAGGACAGCCCATGTGGCACTTTACCAAAAGCCCATCTCACAATCAGAACCTGTCAGACACCTGGCAGGCCAGTCACGGTGCTGGGAGCAGCTGGGCCCACCAGAACGCAGTGACTTCGGACTCGGTAGAAAGGAAACCGTTGCTATTTCCAGATCTCACGGGAGATGCCGAGGGCATCGTCCCAGCAAGTAGAGGTCAGGCGAGCAACTCTGCCCAGGCGGCCTGGCAGACCGCGTGAGGGAGCCCAGCGCAGTCGGGCACCCGCCTCAGGCCTGACCACACGGATCAAAGGGCCCTGGTGCTGCCAGGCCACTTCCCGAGGAGGGGAGAAGCCCCCCACCAGCCGTGTCTCAGGAGGGAATGGGGGCCGCAGACCAAGGACAAGGGTCTTGGTGCCATTCCCCCAGGTCTGTTTGCCACCAGGTCTTTCCACCACGTAAACTAAATTCTGGTGGAATCCTGGAGAGGGTGGGGCTAGGGCTGGGCAGAGAGGGGACAGTGGGGGCATGGGACAGACCCTAAGGACAGAGCGGGCCTGGTGACTCTGAGCCAGAAGGAACTCCAGGGTCCCCCTCACCTACCCCAATTCTCTGAGCTCTAGAATCTTCCGTATTCTGCAGGTTGTTGTGATGGTTACCCCGGCCTGAATAGTGGCGATGTTGGTGCAGGAGGTGGAGGGGTGTGAAAAGCTCCCAGAGCCTGATGACTGCACAATAGACCTGTGACAAGTCTGTGGCCAGCAGGGCAGAGCAGGCACCTCCTGAACCAGGGCCCTGCCAGGGCAGAAGGGCCCTCTTCGGGGCTGGCAGGTTTGTGGGGGCCACTGTCCACGGCACGCACATGCACACACATACACACGTGCATTCATGTACATGCACACGCACACATACATACTCGCATTCACGTACACGCACATGCACACATACACACGTGGATTCATGTACACGCACATGCACACACATGTGCATTCATGTACATGCACATACACACACACTCGCATTCTGGTACACACACATGCACAATACACACGTGTATTCACATACACGCACTTGCACGCGTGTCTTCATGCACACATACACATGTGCATCACATACACACACTCACGTACACATATGTACATATGTAAACACATGTATTTACGTACACACATACACAAAACTGCAGCTGCAGCTAAGTTCACTTGGACGTAATTTTCTTGCAACGAGCTGCACGTTGTAATAACGACTTTCACTCTTAAAGAAACAGACAGGCTTCTGCTGTGCAATTATTCATTAAACTGGTCGCTGATGCTTCAGGCACTTCTCATTACATTTCACAATTTTAAAAACTGCGTAGGAGGTGGAGTTCCAGTCTCCCCTCGGGATGCAGAGACCTTGCGCCTCCCACCCTCACTGCAAGAATAACGCCGGACAAACCGTAAGTTCAGGATTCACTTTGTCCCATCAGAGATCTGAGGTTGGGGGACAACCACCTGACCACAGCCTGGCGAGGTGTGCCTGCCGGGGGGCAGGGTGGAGCTCTGGTTTCCTGGGGGCAGGCGTGGGGCCGCAGCTGGTGAGCGGAGCTCAAGCTCCCCGAGACCTGGCAGAGCCCCCATGGCCGGGAGAGAGGGAAGGCCGGAGCCTGGGGACCCGCCCTCCTGCTGGCTCCCCCAGGACCCCACGTGCCCTCCCCAGGTGGCAGAGGGACACGCGAGAACACACAGTATCTCACAGCGTGTTTTAAACAAAAAGCACACAGACCTTAAAGGACAACCACGTACTCATCATTTACAAAGGTGAAAATGTTGTCACATTTGCCATGAAAAGGCATCGTGATCCACACATTGACAAGAGAGATTTGAAAGAAAGCAGAGATTCGAAATGGAATAAACCAAGTGGGTTTCAAAATAGCCATCCTGGCCTCAGACTGTATGAGGGCCCTGAGGAGCGTCACCTTACGGGACCCAGTGGTGACCCCACAACGAGTGTCCCCAGAGGGCAGCTCGCTGGGGGAGGCGGCTCGGAAGAGGCCAGACTTATCCTGAGTCACAGAGCTGGGCTACTTGCCACTCGGCAGCCTGTCGTCTAAGCTTCCAGTCTGGACATAAACCCAGAGAATCTCAGCTATACAAATGTTTTGAAGCAAAAGATAGTTTTTAAAAGATTAATCAGTCCAATAAAAGACATGTGATGTGGAAAGCGTAATGAAGATTCTCCCCGGCGAGCGCAGTAACTCGTGCTTTCTTTGGGGGATGGCAGCTGACAAGTGCGCGGCGCACTGCGGGTCCCCAGCATCCACGCAGAGCCCCTGAGCCGGCCTGCATTCCCGCTGTGTCACCACCGTCCCCAGACTGGAAGAGGGAGCAGCCGACGGGCACGCTCAGGAGCCCACACGCCCAGGCCATGGGCTGGGCTCTAGGCGCCCACGCACCACCCCGCCCCACTTTGTCCCCAGTGTTCCATGACCTGGTCGCGACGAGCCAGTGAGAGCAAGGCAACCAGCAGCCGTCCCCCGCCCTGGAGTCTCGGGAGAGGCCCGGCCGCAACCCCAGCACCCTTCGGGGCACCCCCCGCCAGCTGCCCTGCACGGCCAGGGGGCCCCCGAGCCCAAGGAGACCACACGCCCCACTCTGCCACCTCCCCCCTCCTCCCAGCTCAGCAGCTAAGGTGCGATTTATGAACAAACATGCAAATCACACGCCTAAATCTTTCCTCATTTCATTTCCTTGAACAATGAATTTAATCCCTTCTTTTGCTTCCTCTTTCCCTTCTGCTTTCCCCAGTCCCAAAAAGTTAAACCCAACTGAAGTTTTTTGTTCTGCAGTTCATCCCTGACAACCCCGCTCCACAGTGGCCAAGGGTGACGGTGCCCTGAGGATGCCCCCGCGTGTCCGTGCGACCCCCTTGGCCGTCCGCCTCCCACTCGGGCATGTCACCTCGTATCTGAGAACACACCTGGCTTTCTGTGCTTCCTGGGAACAACCCTCCCTGTATCTCCCCTTCCAGCCAACGCTGCGTGGGGTGGACGGGTCAGCGGTGCCAGCTGCCCGCAGAGCGGCTCTGCCTGTTCCCATAGCCTGTCTTCTGACTGGCATGAGGGACCCCACACTCAGGGGGCTGCCATCCTGCACACCTGCCCACCCTCCAGGGACAGCCGTGGTCAGAGTCCGGCAAGGCAGGGCCCTGGGCCACACGGGCCCCTCACCTGCCCTTTCTCTTTCCTGCTGTCCCCTGCTCTGGACTCCCGGCTCCCAGAGCCCATGACTGCGTGGAACGTGTGGCCTCCAGCCCAACCGCAATGCGAGGGGACCCGGCCAGTCACCTTTCGGAGCCCAAAAATAGCCATGGCCCTAGAGGGACAAGGGCTGGAGGCCCGCTCGGCCTGCGTCTCTGAGCGGTGGAGGGAGCAGCCTGGGTGTGGCCCTGGCACACGGGTCCTGCCAGGTGGGCGAAACGTCCAGGCCCCGGCGCCACACGCTCATTTTCACACTTGGCACGAGTGGGCGCGACTCGACGGAGAGGTGCTGCCGAAGGTGGAAACTGTCCAGACTGCACCGGACCCCCGAGTCCCCAGGCAGCTCCAGAGACCCCTCCCGAGGTCACTCGCCACCCCGGCTGGGCGGGGAAAGTCAGGCTCGGCAAGAAAGCTGTTATCCAGCGAGATTCACGCAAAAAACACTCGCTTTCTGCCCGCTCACGCCTGGTTTCAAGACCTTGCTAAAAATACCTTTCTGCCGTCACTAGAGGGGTGATGAGCTCACGCTGCTGCTGCGCCCTGAACCAGCGACACGTCCCGTCCTTACTCCACCCCGGCTGGTTCCGCTCGCGAGCCTGTGTCCGGGCTCCGGGACCCCGCCTGGGGAAAACACGGGCAGACGGGCCGGAAGCCGCAGGAGCCACCCGCAGCAATCGTAGGAGAGGAAGATCAATTCATGCTCATCTTTCTACACCAGGGGAAGCAGAGCTAGTGACAAGGACCTTGCCTGTACCTAGGACTGGTTTTCTCTCGAAGGTTTGTTACATCGAGCCCAGGAGCGTGGGCACGGTCTGTGACCACCGTACATCCGGAGCTTAACCAGTGCCTGGCATACAGTAGGCAATCAATAAAGGCTTGTGGAGGGAGGAGGGAGGAAAGACGTCCTGGCCTACAGTAGGAAATGCTGTCCCAGGGTGACCATGGGCCCGATGGACGAGGTGCTGCGGGACTGACGGATGTTCCCTCTTCCTCCACTCGCGGCAGGTGGGAAGGTGGCCGACGGGACCGTTTTCTGTTTATGGACCACAGCCGGCCGGAGATACAGAGCAGAGGTTCCGCTAGGCCCCCGTGCACCCAGGGTGACCGCCGGCAGGCCTGGCTACAGGGCGGGCCGTCCAGCTGCCTCTCGAAGATGTTTCCCAGCATCCCGGGCCACTGCTACCCTCCCTCTCCAGAGCAGTTTTCACAAATTAGGGAGAAGCCTGACTACTTCCTCTCTTCCTACTGCAGACTGAATCCTAAGAGAACCCCATACCCACAGTGTCCCACGCTGGACACCAGTGGCCACCAGGAAGTGGTGTCCAGGAAGAACTGTAAGACTGCGGCCCCTGGAGGCAACTCCCGAGGCTCCCGGCCGCAGCCGGCAGAGTGAACAGAGGGGCTTCAAGAACCCTTCGTGAAATACCGACCGAGCCCCAGCAGGCGGTGCGTGGAGGACGCACGGCAGCTACCGGGCCTTCCTTCCTGCTTCCAGGGGGCTGGCCGAGGTCACCCGGGACACGCCGTGATGCCAACATGGAATCCTCCTTACCGAGGGCCTAGCAGCCAGCGTGAGGCTCAACGTCTCTGTGCCCCCAACACCCACCCTCGGGGCCCTCCTGGTCACACTGCATCAACTGAGACCGCAGGAGCCACGGGCCCCAGCGTCTGGGCTGGGCAGCGAGCACAACTGAACGGCACCGGGTGTGCCAGCCCAGCTCTGAAGACACTCCACAGTCCCCAAATGCCATGAACAATTCACTTTCTTAAGATCTAAAGGTAAGAAACGAGAATTCTTAGAAAATCTTCAAGCTGTAAAGATGGCGCAGCCAGTCTCTCCCACCTGTTCCACAGACCAAGGTCCAGAAGATCCTTCGTGAGCCAGTTGTTAAAGGTTATCAGGTCTCACGGCCAGTGAACAAAGGTGCAATTTTCTCAACAAATCATATTAATAGAGCGTTGATCCTTTTTTTTTTTGAGACAGAGTCTCACTCTGTTGCCCGGGCTACAGTGCCGTGGCACCAGCCTAGCTCACAGCAACCTCAAACTCCTGGGCTCAAGCGATCCTCCTGCCTCAGCCTCCCGAGTAGCTGGGACTACAGGCATGTGCCACCATGCCCGGATAATTTTTTCTATATATTTTTAGTTGTCTGGTTAATTTCTTTCTATTTTTAGTAGAGATGGGGTCTCACTCTTGCTCAGGCTGGTCTCGAACTCCTGA
>CM052436.1:1445661-1462341 GCA_028533085.1 Varecia variegata | reverse complement strand
AATAAGAACAAGGGAAAAAATGAGAAGGATTTGAGAAAAGTCAAGTTGAATTTATAGGCCTGAGAAATCTATTCATTGATGGTAAAATCCTAAGAGATTAAACAGCAGATAAGATACAGCTAAAGAGAGAATTAGTAAACTGAAAGATTTTAGGGAAATTATTCAGCACAGAAAGAGAGAAAGTGATGAAGAGCAATTGTCAGAGAAAATAGCCACAAAATTTCTAGAATTGATGAAACAGATTCTTATCAGGTTCACGATGTACAAGTCCTGAATAGGATAAATAAAAATCTACCCCCACACATTAATGAAACTGCTGAACACCAGAGATAACGGGGAGATCTTAGAACAACCAGAGAGAACAGACACGTCGCTCACAGAGCCATGTCCGTGGGGTTGGTTTTAGACACATACAGCACTACTGTGGATCAGGATCTCCTCCTGTCTTACATGTGATTTTTATCTTCTTAATCATACACGCATGCATACTTACATATTCATTGTAATACACACACACACACACACACACACACACACGAGTGAACCCAAAGAAAATAATAGCAACAATAGCAGAAATTATTTAAACAGAAATCAAAGCTACAGAAGAGCAAATCAGCTGCGCCAAAAGCTTTTTCTTTAAAAATGTTATTAACATAGATGAGCTTGGGCAAGACTGACTGATGTACCAACAGTGATGGGAGTGACAGGAATGAAAAGGAGACAAACCAAAGAGCATGGAGTAAAGTAACACGGGGCGTGGCAGGGCACGGCTGACTTTATTTCCACGTGTCTGAAAGCTTGGGCAAAACATGCAGTTTCCTGGAGCAGTATAACTCTCTCAGGAAGAAAAAGGGAGCTAAACAGAGAAGTAAAGTGTGTGGCATCGTGGAGACAGGTAGAGGGATGTCCTAGGTACTGGGTTGCAAAGGAAGGTTCACCTCTGAACCTGGGTCAGGTTTAAAAAGTTTGAAACTCTTACATGAAGTGACATTTGCAAGCAACAGTACTTTTTAGCAGGAAATTAGAAATAACCTAGAAGTTCATTATTAAGAAATAGTTACATTGCATATGTGAATTCACCTGATATGACAATTAAAATGAATAAACTAAATCTCCATGCTATGGACATAGGTGACTCTCGAGAGTAGCAGCATGTGGAGAAGCAGGTTGCGGAATGCATGCGGTATGATTGTGTTCCCAGAAGGTTGCAGAACACAGAAGCAGTTCTGTGTCTTACTGTTTATGGACACACGCACGTAGTGCAAAAGTGAAACCATGTGTGGGGTGGGAGTCGCCTCCTTGGGGGACGATGGCTCAGAGGTAGGGCGAGGCCTTTTCGCCATCCCTGATGACTTGCTTTCTAGAATAACCCAAAGCGAAGTGCATCAAATGACAGGTTTTGACATCGCTGATTTACTTGGGTGTTTTTACGTTGTTTGCTATGCTTTTCCATGATACTGAAATATGATAACGTGACATTTTCAGTTGTCTCTTTGTGCCCTTGTTTTTTTTTACATTAAACATTTACATTTACATTACATCTCATACTTAAGGCAGAGTTCTTGTATTTTTTTCTCTTCTTAGTCCCATTGTTTTTGAGATCTGTCCACCTTGACATAAATAGATTTAATTCATGCCTTCTAAATGCTGTGTGGTACTCCGACACACGCCGATACCTGTTTGAGTCACTCATTTTCCTATCTGTGGATGTTTCGGCTGTTTCCACCCCTAATAAGAAGTGCGCCAGGTGTGACGCCCCTCACAGCGGTTCCGGGAACGCCCAGGGCGGCCGGTGTGTGTCAGCCGCAAGACCGGGTGTGTGCCAGGCTCCCCACGCACCGCTGTGTGTATAAGCTACAAAACACAACTGTAGAAACTGGAACGCGGGAAATAAAATAGGAAAAACCATGACATTCCGTACCCCCGGTAATTATTAACGACCTGGTGTGAATCTTTCCAAACTTGGTACACACATGTGTACAGTCATAGATATTTTTTAATTTAAATAGAATTGTATGGAACTTTAACCTCTTCGGCCAAAAACCTTAAAGTATCCTAAATGTATGTGCTTGTCAGTCTATGACCGTCTTATCACGTGCGGTGGCCGCGGAGAGCTGTGCCCTGTGTGGCGTGGTGGCGTCCCGGCGCTTAGAGCTCACTGCTGCGGAAACGCGCAGACGGCACCGTCTGTGGGACTGCGGTGCCGGGCTCCACCGTCTTCCCCACCTCCTCCCGCCTCCCACCCCTCGTTAGCCGTCCCCGCCAGACCGGGAAACCGAGGAACGACAGGGCGAAGCACCTTCTGTGGGCAGTCTGCTGGGGGTGGGTGGCGCCGGGGTCTGTGCCCAGGCTGCAGGACCCCCACAGTCACGCTCGCTGCCCCCACCTCTGGCTGTGAGAGGGTCGGGATGGGTGAGCGCTGCGCACCTGTTGGGCACGTGCCTGGCGTGATCTGTACATTCCCAGCTTTGCCCGCTGGGCCGTTTTCCCCAGAGACTTCCTGGGCCAAAGGGTTTGTATGTTTTCAAGCTTTTGATACAAGCTACAAAGATTCTCTAAGAAGGTAAAGCCAGTGTCGTCTCCCACCTGCAGCTTATATGATTTGTCCACTTAATTTATGTGGCCCTTGTTTTAGGTTGAGCCACTTTTCCATTGCCAGCGATTTTCTCCTGCATGAAAAGCGTGGCACGTAAGGAAACCTTGGCTTCCTTGTTCCGCTGTTGGCTCTTTCAGGACGCGCTGCAGGAGATGTACAGTCAGAAGGGCGTGTTCCCGGGGGAACAGTTCAAACCTGCCAGGAGGCCATGGACCCTCCTGAATTTCCTCTGCTGGGCCACCGTCCTCCTGTCCCCTCTCTTCAGTTTCGTCCTGGGCGTCTTTGCAAGTGGCTCTCCTCTCCTGATCCTGGCGTTCCTGGGGTTTGTGGGAGCAGGTAAGGGATGCCAGTGTTAACAGCCCGCAGTGCAGGGGTCTCACTGTGCCAGCCATGGGCTCAGGACGGGACAACTCGTCATGGTGGTGATCACAGACCTCAGGGGAGCCGGGACCCAGCCCACGTCTGTGGCCTCGGAGCCTGGGCTCCTGCCGCTGAGCCGCAGGGTGATCTCCGTAGAGAGCCGGGCAGCTGCCGTCCTGTACTGCCACTCAGCCAGCACACAACACTGCTGGGAGGGTTCCGAGTCCCCCTGTCTGCATGTGGGCTCTTAGGAGGCTGGGCTGGGATGGCCACTCTGAAGGTTTAACCCCGACATTGTCATTACCCGGCACCCACCTACCTGTTGGTCCTCAGTGACGTCCCTGTGTGCCTAGCTCTGAACATAGTGCCAGGTAGCTGCCAGGACTCGGGAGATGGCTGGGGGCAGAGAGTGAGCACCCCGTCTGTCTCTGCAGGGAATGCGGGCACCCTCCGGGCCCTGAAGCGATGGACAGGCGGTCCACATTCAGTGCCCGGCAGCGATGCCCAGCCCCTCCCCTGTTCCTGCCCGCCCCCTGCCAGGAGCTGGGTGGGAGGTTCCAAGAGGCAGCGACTGCCCTCGTCCTCTCCTGTTGACCGACACATTGGCTTGGGACCACCCACGAAAGGCGGGATGTGATCTGGGTACCTCTGTCCTGCCCGTCCGTCTCAGTCCCCCGTCGGGGTGTTGCGGGGCCGGTGTGTTAGGACGCTCCGAAGGCCGCCTGCTCAGTCAGTCGGGAGCCAGAGACGGGCAGGCAGGGCACAGCCTGAACGTCCACCCGCCTCGGACCCAGCTGGGCGGAGAACACGACCATGCGCACTGCGGCGCCGCGGGCCGGCCCGGGGACGCCACGGCCGACGGCTGTGCCCGCAGCGGGCGCCACCACGCAGGGCGCTGGGGGCGGAGGAAGGGACCCTCCCATAACCCTTCTACAGCGAGGTGGCCAGGTGACCCGTCTGACCTCTTCTCTCTTTCTCCTGTTTTAAAGCTTCCTTCGGAGTTCGCAGACTGATAGGAGTAACCGAAATTGAAAAAGGCTCCAGCTACGGAAACCAAGAATTTAAGAAAAAGGAATAATTAATGGCTGTGATCGAACACACACAACCTGACGGTGGTATCCTATTAACTCGATTAAAAACAGAACACACAGAGCGGAGGACAAAAAGACACTTAGAAACTATTTTTCTTATTAACTGGTGACTAATATTAACAAATAAAACTTGAGCCAAGAGTGCGAGGTCGGAAGGCCGCCTGCCGAGACGCCAGCTCCCTGCGAGGGCCCGGCCTCTCCGAGCGTGAGTCCCTCAAGACTCTGCTTCCAAGAAGAGCCTTTGGCTGCTCTCTCTCCTGAAACCTAGATCGAGTTTTTGGTTTTTATCAGTTGTTTTGGGAACTTAACCTGGCCCCTCACCTCTTCCCCTGCACCCCGAAAACTATCTCTTCATGAATTTCCGCCGTCCTCGTGGGAACAGACTGACTGGGTCCCGGTCGCCCCGAGAGCTGGCTCGGCTGCTCTGCTTGGCACTGCACGTGGCTTCTAGACCCCGGGGCCGCGGGACGCTCTCCTCGTGATAAGCACACACCGAATGTAACAGGTGGATCCACAGCAAGCCCGGCTCTGCCTGTGCCCCCCGCGGGCCGAGGGCGAGCGCCCGTCTCATGTCCCTGGCCCTGTGTGCCCCGTCCTTTCTGGCCTCGTGTGCACAGCCTTCCATCTGTTTTTAGCGTGAACGGGCCCCGGGGAACTCCGCAAAGTGCAGAGTTCTCCAGGTACAGCCCCTCTGTCCCCCGCCCCCTCCAGGGCAGTGGACCCCAGTGCCCCTCGCTGGCTGCCGGGGAGGGAGGGCCGTGCTGGGCCACCCCCAGCAGACCAGGAGCCCTGCAGCCTGCAGGACACTCTGGAGTGCTTTTTAAGAAGTGATGTCACCGTTAAACCTCTTTCTTTTAAAGGTGGTTGGAGACTGTTAATACCGAGCTTGTTGGCTTTTAGAGATTTTATTTTTCCTAGCTGTTCTCTTGTTGGGTCTCAACTCCCTGCTGGAAACTAGAGGTGGTGCCTCCCCCGCCCCCAGCCGTGCACTGTGTCCCTGGGGAGGGCCGGCCTCTGTCCAGGCAGGTGTCATCACAGCCCAGCCCACCTCCACGGGTGCCCAGCTCCCCAGCCACAGCGCCGTCTTGAGTGTCCTGACAGAGAAGAAGGTGTCCTCACAGCCACACGGCAGTCCCTGTGGCCCTCGGCCCAAGCGGAAGAAGTTTCTTCCCCAGGCGCGTTGAACGCCCAGCGTGGCCTGGGATGGAAGCCGCTGGCCCACAGGCACAGTAGGAAAGTCTCTTCCGACGTCCCCGTGTGGCCCCGTCCCTCCCTCGCTCGGCTAAGTCATAACCCCACCAGCCCACCTGCATCTGGCTTTCTTCCTAAACCTGCAACTTGCTTGTTCAAAGTCACACTCCCCCAATTTTTTAGCAAGGGGGGAAAATGGATGTTTTCTCTGCTATATTGTAACCAGCATTCTGAATAGAGGTAGGTTGAGTTTTTGAGGAAAAAACGGAGGAAAGAGGCATGGAGAAAAGTAGAAACTAAATTGAGAGAATAATTATACCTCGGCCCTGCGTGGGGAGGATTTGTCAAGACAGCATATTTTCCTTCTAGAAGGAAGACGCTGCTGGGCTCTGTCTGGGGCCACACCAACTGGCCTGGCCTGGTCCCGAGAGCGGGGGCACGGACACGGCACCTCGGGGCGGGAAGGGGCCAGCCAGCAAGACAAACGAAACACACTGGAAACCACTTTGTTTCGGGGTGTGCTTCTCTCTGTCTGCAAACTGCCCCCCACCCCTGGCCCTGCCCTTGGGGTCCGCTGCGCGTGGGCAGGGTGTGCTCCCGCGGGGGGTTTCGGGGTTTGCTTCTGTAACGCTGCTCCTTTGTCTTCACGTGTGTTTTAAATCTGTCCTTCACTAATTCACTAACACCTAAAAGATCTTAAAGGAGAAACACTGAAAGGTACTACCATGCACATACATGCCCTGGAAAATGCAGTTTGTCTCTCTTGCCTTTGGATTCGTAGTTCTTGCCCCCCCCCCCCCGAGAAGCCCCCTCCCTTTGGAATTAATCTATGATGGGCGAGTTCTGCGCAGTGAAGGCGCTGCGAAGAGTCCCAGGTTAAAATGGCATTGAGGCCACAAGCACAAGTTTCAATCGCTCCCGATTTCCTTCTGGTCTGAAAGCTTAGCTTGTGTGTCTGAATACCGAGCCTTTGAGAGCAATAAAAACTACTCCATGAATGTTTTGGGTTTTTTTTTTTTTTTTTTTTTTTGAGGGGGTGGATTTTGCTTTTCATCTCCTTTAGAAGGAAAGGAGGAGGAGAGCTGCTTTAACTTTTTTAATTAAATCAATAAATCCCAGAATAGCACTTTCTAAATTTTCCCTTTACACCCTACTACTGGGCTTCATTCATTGCTGATGTGGCATCCAAGTTCAAGCTGAACGTTGGGGCTGAAGTGACCTCATAGCCCCCAGCCAGTCTGTGCTGGTCATGGGGGGCTGAGGGGGACTTCTTGGGCCAGGCTGCCCCTCAGAAACCAGGCCTGGCATGGGCTCTTCCGGGGTCACTGCCTGACGTGTCTCTCAGCTCGGCCCGGTGCCATGGGTCTCCTGCCCATCCTGCTGAGGACCCCGTCGCGTCTCTGTCATCTCCCCACACGCGTGTGCTGGCCGTGGAGTTGGGTTGTGGACCCTCCCCAGAGCCGGCGCATGAGCAGACCCCTCTAACACCATGCTGGGCTGGGGAGGGGCTCAAAGTTCTTTTGGCCCCCTCTGGGGAGTTCCAGAGGCTTCTAAGATGTCTGTGGCCTTTCACGGTGCCTTTATGGAGCTACAGCATCTGTGGACCTTCTGGCTCCTCTCTGGGGTCCTTCTGTGAGCGCTGTAAGCAGTGACAGTCCCCACGGAGCGCAGGTGGGCAGACGCTGGGGAAGGGCGTGGTCGGTCCGCGGGGACAGCGCTTCACAGGTTGGGAAACACCATTCCCTCCAGACTGAGGCCTTGACGGCTTGCAGTGGCGACTCATTGCTAAGACTTTGGACCCAGAGAAATGACATTGCCCAGTACTTGGTGGCAGGTACCAGATGCACAGCCCTGCCTGAGGTGCTTTAAGGCCCCTGTCCTCGAGAAGCACAGTGTGGTTGGAGAGACGAGCTCTGCATATAAACCACAAGGTAACACGGAACAGAGCACTTTTGATAAAAGAATAATGCAGGTATGACCGCTGACCAACATCAGATCCCTGTCCCTTGTCTGCCCCGTGCCTCCCCTTCCGTGCATGTGGCGTGAGACTCTGTCCTCACACCACGCTGGTCGAGGTGTTGCTGAGCACTGAGGTGGATCTGAGGAAAGGGCAGCGATTGGCCCCAGCCGCGTGTCACACTGACGCGCAATTCAGGAGCTGCGAGCGGCTGTCCAAGCCCGTGGTGACTGCCAGTCTTTGTCAGATTTGGGGTGAAGAATTACTTTTCTGCATGCTCTATCCCTGCCCGAGACACTTTTAGGACAAGCCAAATAGAACCTTTTCGGCCCTGCCGACTTTCGCCTGAATCGTCGGCCCCATGCGTACCCGTGCTGCGCACCTCCCACCCGTGGCCGCCGCATGCAGCCCGGCACGCAACGCTCGGCGCCCGTGGTGCGACGTGGCTTCTAACCCTCTGCGGTGTAGCCAGGCTCAGGGCTGACACTCGAGCCTGACGTGCCTGCCTTCTTTCTGGGAATGGCACGTCCCTGGCCCCAGTGCCTGCCCCTTTCTCTGGCCAAACCCGAAGGCAGCCCCCCTCCAGAGCACGGGCCCGGCCACACCAGGGGCTCAGCTCTGGGCTTGTCCCGTCACCCTGCCGTGGGCTGCCAGGGTGGGTGTGGACACGCACACTCCATGTTCTTGCATGTCAAGGCCAGGATGCAAAAACACAGGGACAGTTTTTGGGTGAAAGATGTCACACTGCAATCTGCGTGAACGGGGTGGACACACATAAAAAGTTTTATCACAAGCAGTTGCTGCTTGTTAATTCAGGGAAAATGGTGGCATTCACACCAACTGCTCGGGAGATAAAGCGACAAGAACACTTTTAAGAAGTTCCCAGAGACTTTGGCATTGGTCAGCCCCCGGCAGCAGTAGCGTATATGCTTTTCAAGGATCATTGAATTGTCTTAAAATTTTAAGCTTTGTAATGACAAGTTCACCTGGAGTTTCTCATTAACTTTTCAGTTTCTTTTTGTTGCAAAAGTATTTGGACAGAAGTCGAACTGTGAATGAGATACTGAAATGCACTAAATTGTATTAAATTAAACTGGAGTTACTTGATACAATGAAGAAATGCATCTGATCTACTTGTATTTATTGTCTCAGAACTGTACTTTGTGACAATCAAATGTGACTTGCCTAAATGCCAGGAAATTCAACTGGCTTCCTAATCACAAAGATCGCCAGCAAGTACTGTAACTAAATGAAAATCTCTCTGGAAAAACCACACAAAGCATTGACTCAAGTGCATGTGACAGACATTGGGGTTCTTTTTCTATTATTGAAAAGTCGCCACACTCACTGTCGGCCAGCTTCGAAGGGATACATTGTATACAGGGTGCAAATGTATTATATGGATGTTTCCTTTTGTACACTTCATTTTTACAAGTTTTGCTACTCACAAGCTTTCTGTAGCGGAAGATAGAGGTGTTTTTGGTCTGTAGCAGCTTGTCAGGGGTGGGGGTGCCTAGACTTTAAAGGCCCGTGTCCCAAAGGACTAGCTGTGTTTGCCGTGCTATGCAAGGATCTCTGTACTCGGGCAGGTGAGCCCGCTTGCGCGTGGGTGGCTCTGTGTGGCGGTGTCTTCCAGGTGAAAAGCTGCAGGCATCGTGCTTGTTGGTTTCAACTGCTGCCGTGAAAGACAGGGATGAACCATCCACAATACAAGAGAATCTGACTCTCTGCCTCCTCTGGTTTCTTTGTGTCTAGTCTTCACAGATTTTTCCAAGGGGACGCAAGGACCACCAGGCACCACTGTCCCTTGGGGTCGCCCACCTGCACGGCCCCTCCCCCGGGCACTGGCTGCTGCCTCGAGGCTGTCCTGCTGGTGGCCTTGTCGAGCCCCCGTCCCAGGAAAGTTGCTTTCTGGAAGGAGGATTGAGAAGGAGCCAGACCGTGTGTCTTGGGGAGATCAGCTGGGACCTAAAATGAGCGAAATGTCCTACCTCGGGTCCTGGGAGGGGGGAAGGCCGGACTCCATCTGGAATTCTGGAAAGTCCCGCATCCACATACATCCTGGATACAGACAGGTTTTACATGACGGTACGCTGTTTTCTCGGAACACAGAGGCAAAGTGCCCTGGGACCACTTGGTATCTGGGGACGGCGCAGGTGGGTCAGGCCTTGTCTTGCTCACAGGCCGTGAGGGTAGCCATGGCAGATGCCTGTGGGCTCCCTCACCCTGAGTGTCACTCACAGATGTCCGGGGCACCCCGGAGTTGGGCCAAGGTTAGCTCTGAGGCCCAGGTCCCACCTCTGCTTTCGCTCTACCAGGGAAACTCAGTATGTAGGAGCCAGCCCCTGGCCACCTGACATTCTGGGACACACATGTACACATACATGCACACAGCACATGTATGTGAACATTTGTTCGCATGTGGGCACACATGCATGCACGTAGGTGTACACGCATATGCACATCCCGAACAGTAAGGGGAAGCTTGGGTGCTCCTACAAGAACAACCCTGCGTTAGGAAACCGGCTCTTCGAATCATCCTGTGCTCACGTCTCCTCCTAACACAGTGCCTGGGGACCTGGGAGCGTCCAGGTAGCCCGTACGGCAATGGCATTCACGGAAAGAGCAGCTGCCCAAAGGCTAAGGACTCCATGAAGAAGCCAAATGGTCTCGTGACATCTCAGAGCAAGTTGGTGACGTTACCAGGCCTTTGCTTTGCTGCTGGACGTGAGCTCTTCCTCTGCACATGGCCCGCACCTGAGGTGGGGTCGGAGCCGAACGTCTGCCTGTGGCCAGAGGGGCCTGTGCACACGGAGACACGCGTGTGCAGATGCTCCCCCTGCAGCTGGGGACGGGGCAGGCACCGGTCCCGGGAGGACAGGGCTGTGGGGGCTCAGAGTGGCCTCTGCTGCTCCCCTGCAGGTGGTCTTGGCCTCACGACACTTGCCAGGGTGGAGTCGCTCTGCAGTCTTAGAATCTCAGGGACAGAAAATACCATAAAGATCGTTCTGTCCAGACGCCGTCACACACTTGAATTCCCTTCAGAGCAGCCCTCTTGGCTTCCGCTGGAACTCACCCCAGTCCTGGGAACTTGCTGATGTCCAAAACGGTTCCTCCTCCTAGGGACAGTTGGCAAGGGAGCAGAAGCGTGTTTCCGTGGGACAGTGTGGTACAGAGAGAGGGTTTGGAGTCTGGGGTCTGGAGGCCTCTAGGTTAAAACCCCAAACCTGCCCCTTAGTGCCTGTCTGGCCCAGGCGAGGTCCTGAGCCCTGGCCCCTGGGTTTCCTCATCTGTAAAATGGGTTACTGGGAGGACCAGAGTGTGTCAAGAGCTCAGGACATGCAGGCTGACAGGTGGCCACTGTCTCTCGCACACCTGCAGATGTCTGGAGACCCAGCATCCTGTCCTCGACTCTGCCTGGGCCAGCCTGGACCGTGACAGCGCGGTGTGCTTTCCCCCACCTGTGACAGTTCACAAGCCCCCGCAGCAGCTCCTCTTCCCTGTTCCTCATCTTTCTCTGTCACTTTTAAACCCCTTTTTGTTGAATTTGACATATTCTGCAGGTCCAGTAACTTTGTCCTCTAGCACTTTCTTTGGTGCACGCCACCTATGCGCCTGTCGGCCGTGATGTCTGCCAGGGCTGCTTTTGGACAGAGCTGACTGCACGGGGCCTGGTGACCTGGTCACCCCCCCACCCCAGCCACAGCAGGACTCTGCCCACCGGAGCAGCACACCTGAGCCGGGGCTCGGAGCTCTGGGCTCTGGGCTCCAGCTCCTCGGAGGATCCAAGGCTTCCAGAACATAATTTCCCCTCAAATTGTTTAAACATGGATCACTTTCTCAAAAAATTCTGACTATGATGGCCATAATTAAATGGGTGGTCCCAGCTGCCCAGGACTTTGTAAGAAACCTGACCCACTGGGCCAGCCCAAGTCTACCAGATACATACTCCCTAGCCTATTTTAAAAAAAACAAACAAAGAGAAACAGGAAGGGCTGGGCAAGGTGGCTCACACCCGTAATCCTATCACTTTGGGAGGCTGAGGCAGGAGGATCGCTTGAGCCCAAGATTTCAAGACCAGCCCGGGCAATAGTGAAACCTCCATCTCTACAAAACATAAAAAAATTAGTTGGCAGTGGTGGCGCAGGCCTGTGGTCCCAGCTACTCAGGAGGCTGAGGCGGGAGGATTGCTTGAGCCCAGGAGGTGGAGGCTGCAGTGAGCTAGAATCAGGCCACTGCACTCCAGCCTGGGCGACAGAGCAAGACTCTAGGGGAAAAAAAAAAACAAAAACAGGAAGGCGGCTGCCACCTTCAGTGGCCCTGCTATCCAGACATGACAGCAGGAGCTACGTGACTGCAGGACACAGACCCCTGTGGCTGAAGACGGCAGAGCAGGTATGAATTGTCCAGTCATGCCTCCTGCTCAAACCCTCTTTCTGCTGCTCCTAACTAGAAAATAAGAGTGAGACCACCTGCAGCACTGCCCCTGGCCAGTGGAAGGTCCCGGGAGGAGGTGTGGGGCGCCGGGGGCCAGTGGAAGGTCCGGGGAGGAGGTGCGGGGTGCCGGGGGCCAGTGGAAGGTCCGGGGAGGAGGTGCGTGGTGCCCCTGGTCAGTGGAAGGTCCGGGGAGGAGGTGCGGAGTGCTGGGCGTGTCAATGCTGGGCACTGCCGTCTGTCTGGGTTTGGGGCCCGGCCGTGGTACGAGGCACCCTGCAAGCCCTGCCTCCAGGTGAGTGAGGTCTGCACCTCCTCTGCCCCAGCTGGCCTAATTCTCCAAGGCAGCCCCGAACATCTCGAACATCTCGGGGTTCCTCTGGGCCCGGGAGAGAGGCCCCTGGTGCAGGGTCGGCTGCAATGATGCTGAGTCGACAGGCTGGTCCCCGCAGCGCCAGGCAGTTCCACCCACAGCCCCAGCTGAGCCTGCCCGCAGGAGACGCGTCTCTTCCTGCCCTTCGGCGAGGGTCCCAGCGACCTCTGTCTGAGCTCTGCAGCCTGCTGAGCCGCACGGGAGTGTGACCGTGCCATGGGCGCCTCACCCCGGGCCACAGCAGGAGGGAAGTAAATAGTCTGTTATTCACAGTCTCTGTCCCAGACAACAGAAACTCACTTTTGTTATCCTGAACTCCATTCCTGCTTAGAGTTTGGGGCAACCTGCCCCAAAATGACTTTTCCCTTGTCCTTGGCACTGGGGGACTCTGTCCTCTGGTCAAAACCATGTATAAATAGGTCATCGTGTGGAGTCTTCCTGGGATTTCCAAAAAGCATATCTCACCTGTAGAAAACAGGAGAACCGCTGTGGGTCACCTGGGTCATTCTTTCTGCTCAGCCCTGAGTGCAAACACTCACCCCCTGACCCCCAGCGTGGGGCCGACCTGACGGTCACAGGCCACCCTTTCTTCAGAAAACAGCCACAGCCCCAGGGTCAGGCCTCGGTATCTCTTCCAAGACACTGGGCTCTGGGGCTCTGGGGCTCTGGGGTGTGGGCAGCGGGAAGATGGCCAGCAGCGCCTGGGGTCCTGCCCGGCCCTGCCCGCCGCAGGGCCTCACGTGGCCCCTCCCTGCACCTCCAACATGCTGGCAGACAGCACGGGGACTGGCACCAAGGCTGCTGGGCTGGTGACGGCTTTGCCCTCGTGAGGACGGATCCCACTCCATTTCCTGGTGCGAGGTCTTTTCTTTAGGGGGGCCCCGCACACACCTGCCCCAGTCGGTCTTATCTGTCTCTGCCACAGCACATGTGGGCCGAGCCGTGTCGGGGACCTGGTGGGGGAACCCCGACCCCTGAAGCCATTTCTCAGTGTCATGCTCAGAGAGTGAAACCCGACCTACAGTGTGGCCCGGGGGTCTGCTGGCTGCTGTGGCCCAGAGGCCTGCGGCGTGGTGGGCGGGGTGAGGGGTGCATCTGAGGTGCTCCCGACGTGCCGGGGCCTTCCTCTTCTGCAGCGGAGGACGAAGGACACAAAGGGACGAGGCAATGGTGCCCTCCGGCAGCCAGCATCCAGGACCAGGTATGACGGGATCCTCGACCTGCCCCACGCCAGCCACGGACCTCACGATGGGGAGTGTGGAGACCAAGGACACGGCCGTGCCATGTTGTCCAGCTAGTTCACAGTCAAGCAGGGTGACCCAGGGCGGGACACAGAGGGCCACCTCCTACCAGACTGTCATGGGGGCAGCCAGACCCCCAGAGCTTAGACCTAGACCTTGACCTTGATGGATTTGTGGAATGTGAGTGCCCGGAGTAAGGGTGGACTGGCGCTGAAGGCCACGGAGCTGGCCAGAGGGTGGCTGGAGGCCCCGGTGGACAAGTCTGTCCCAGTCCGGTTCTGCCCAACCCCAGGGAGAGCTGAGGGCGGGGGGCAAGGGAGGGGGTGTGACCAGGCGTGGCCGACTCCCTCCCGTCTCGACTGGGAACTCAGTTCTAAGGGTTCTCTGGGGCCCCCTTGGGCAAGAGGGGGTCCGTGCAGTCAGCTGGGGGTATAGGATTGCGTTTTTGTTTCTCAGGCGTCCACGCCCGGGCACAAGCCGTGCAGCCTCTGTGCAGCCCCCAGGGTGCGGGGTGGGGTTTTAGCCCGAGGCGGGGGGAGTCGTGCTGAGGGGTGTTCTGCCTCTCGTTCTCATTCGGTGAGGTTGGTTCGTGGTCCGGCAGCCGCAGTTCATCTCAGCTGCCGTGTGGGGCTTCTCTGTGACTAGATCCGTCCACCCACTTTCCTGTGGGACACGTGGCTCGCCAGGTTTTGCTCTGTCCCGCCATGCCGCCGTGACCATGCCATGCGCATTTCCCGCGCTCGCGTGTGAGCGGTGACGTGCGCATGGGCGTGGATTACCGCGCCTGGGAAGAAGTGAGGCTCCGTTTCCCTGCATCCTGCCTTTGTTTCCCAAAACGGGTCCTGCCGTTCACCCTGCTGGACAGAGGACAGCGTCGCCCGTCTGACGGGGTGAAAGGGTGTCCTGCCCACGGCGGGGGCCAAGCCAGTCCTGTGTCTGCTGTCTCAGCGCTCCCCGGCAGGCCTTGTGCAAAGCCTGCCCCCATTTTCTCTTGTGTTGTCTTTTTGTTGTTGACTCATAAGTGCTCTTTATATAATTTGGATGCCTATATTTTGTCGATTTTATACATGGTAAAAATCTTCTCATTTCTGGCTTGTTTTTTCCTCTTACTTATGGTGATTTCGATGCACAGAATTTTTTCATTTTAATGGTATTGACCTTATTAATTTTTCCCTTTAAAGTATGCATGTTTTGTGTCTTGCTAAGAAATCCTTTCCTTGCTTGAAATCATAAAATCATTTCTTTTACATTTTTTCCTGAAAGTTGTAGTTTTTAGCTTTTTCACATGTGGAACTTCAACCCATCTGGAATTGAATTTGAAGTGTGGGAAATGGAGGTAAGTGTCCGATTTTGTTTTTTTTCCTGCATGGGAACAAATTGCCCACTTGTTGAGGAGTCTGCCCTGCGCGCTGCAGAGCGGCGTGCTCGTGGTCTGCACTGCCAGCCTTCCTGCCCTGCTCTGCGCTAGGTCCACGCGCCCCATTGCTGGGGCTTCCTGAGAAGTCTAGACACCTGCAAGGGCCAGCTAACTTTTTGTTCTTCAAATTTTTCTTGGTTATTCTTGAACTTTTATTCTTCCACATAAGTTTAATAATCAGTCATATGTTCTATTTTTTCATTCCTTTTTTTTTTCCTGAGACAGAACCTGGCTCTGTTGCCCAGGCTGGAGTGCAGTGGCATCATCACAGCTCACTGCAGCCTCAAACTCCTGGGCTCCCGTGATCCTCCTGCCTCGGCCTCCCAAGTAGCTGCAACTACAGGTATGTCACCACACCTGGCTAATTTTTTTTATTTTTTGTAGAGACAGTGTCTTGCTATGTTGCCCAGTTTGGTCTCTAACTCCTGGCCTGAAGTAATCCTCCTGAATCGTCCCAAAGTGCCGGGATCACAGGCGCGAGCCACCAGGCCTGGCCAGGTTTTATAAGTTTTCCATACAGGTTCCATACACCCTTTGGTCCTAAGTACCCAGCCACTCATTCTGGGCTGTAGAGTTTCGTAAGTGTCCATTAAATCAAACTTGCTACTTTTATTTATCTATATTCTTACTTATTTTCCTCTGCTTTAGTTTGTCACTAAGAGGAGGATGATAAAGTCCCCCACGAAGATGTCACGGATTTGTCGATTTCTCCTTGAAGTTCTGTCCGTGTCTAGATGGTCAGGTGTGCATGCACTTAGGACTGTTCTGTTTTCTTGGTGAATTGAACGCCTTCATTTCTAACCATGCTTTTTGCTTTAAGTCTATTTAATGTAATCTAAATCTAATCTAACTACTTTTTTTTTGACCTAGTATATCATTTTTCCTTCCTTTTAACCTATCTGTATCCTCCTGTTTTGGGTTCGTCTCTCGTATCTCCTGTAAGCAACATATACTGGCTGATTTTGGTTTTAATCCTGTGAGAAAATGAACATCTTTTAGCCAGTAAGCTTGGATCATTGGTGAATCATTTGGCTCTATTTTTACCACCTTATTCCAGTATTTTCTGTTTGTCTCTTTTGTGCCTTCTTGGTTTTCTTCCCCTGTTTCTCCTCTGCTGGTGGCGGGCAGATCTGCGCGCTGCCGTTGCTCTTCCTGCGCCTGCCCTGCACGAGCCTCCTGGACGCGCGTGGGGCTGAGTCAGTCGGCATCTTCGCTTTGCCCCCGGGCAGCGCCCGCCCGGCTGCCCGCACACCCCACCGCCCGGCTGCCGCGGCCCCTCCCAGCCCCACTTCTGCAGCAGAGTGAATGTCGGTCCACACACTCCTGCTCGCAGCTGTTTGGGTTTGTTTTGGGTTTTGTTTGAGGTTTCTTCTGCTTTTTGTTTTGTTTTTGCTCATCAGCCCTTTTCAATCTTAGTATTTCCTCCTAGGATAATCTTCTTTCTTGAAACAAACGTTTCTGAAGTTCCTTTGGTGGGATTTGTTGGTGACAAACTCTCAGTTTCAGTTTTCCTGAAAATGTCTTTATCTTTCCCTGGTTCTAAAGCGAGAGTTCAGTGGTGAGGATGATTGTGGGCTGTCATTACTTTCCCTCAACACTTTACATTTTCCGCTGTTTTCTGCCTCTGCTGTCCCTGCTGCCAAGTCTGCAGAAAGTACTTCCTCCCCCAGTCGGTGAACTCTCCTTTCTCTCCGATTTTGAATTCTCTCTCGTTATCTTTGGTGGTCTGCAGGTCAGCTATAGCGCGTCCGAGTAGGATTGCTTTTTCTATGGCCTGAAATTGATCTGACTCCTGAATCTGAGATACAGTGTTTCATCACTTCTAGAAGTTTCTCAACCATCATCTCTCCACATATTCCTCATTCCTCCACCCGCTTCCTTTATGGTTCCCTCTGTGACTCTGGTCAGATGTATGTAATGACGGCTTTTCTGTCCCCAGTTCCAGCTCCTTGTCCCTCTGTGCTGCCTTCTGGGTACTTTCTTCTCATCTATCTTCCACTTTATGATTTTCTTGGTAGCC
>CM052436.1:1331091-1438882 GCA_028533085.1 Varecia variegata | reverse complement strand
TACCCTAATTTTTGCAAGTGTAACTTTAGAATCATACTTTTTTTTTTTTTTTTTGAGACAGAGTCTCACTCTGTTGCCCAGGCTAGAGTGCCGTGGCATCAGCCTAGCTCACAGCAACCTCAAACTCCTGAGCTCAAACCATCCTCCTGCCTCAGCCTCCCAAGTAGCTGGGACTACAGGCATGCGCCACCATGCCTGGCTAATATTTTCTATATATATTTTTAGTTGTCCATATAATTTCTTTCTATTTTTTTAGTAGAGATGGGGGTCTCTCTCTTGTTCAGGCTGGTCTTGAACTCCTGACCTTGAGCGATCCTCCCGCCCCGGCCTCCCAGGGTGCTAGGATTACAGGTGTGAGCCCCGGCCTCCCAGAGTGCTAGGATTACAGGTGTGAGCCACTGCGCCCGGCCAGAATCATACTTTTAAAAACACTTGTGGGAAGTGTTGAAATGTTGGCTAGCATTTTGATGTCTTGCAGAGAGGTATTTGAAACAGGATTTTTGGCCTTTGGCAATATTGTGTATTTTCATGAATTTATGCAGTTTATTTTTTCCCAGTTGTCTTTCATGCTTTGAAAGGAAGCAATCTCTTTCTATTGCAAAATCTGGGTGCCTAGGGCACAGTAGACCACTCTATATGTCTTGAGCACGCTCTTCTTTTTCTGTTTCTTTCTTTCTTCCTTCTGATTATGGGCATGCTCTTTTTATGCTCCCTCCAGTCAGATTCCTGAGAAATTTTATATTTAAGGTTGAAATTTGTTGCTTCATCTTTAAATGACAGACTTTCTTAGGGAAGTGGGCTGTATCTCACTTACATAAGTTGGGAGACTTGCATAGTTCAGCAATAGCTGTTTTTTTTTCCTCAGAATATTTATCATCTGAAAGTCTTTCCCGACTCTGCACCTTCAGTCCCAGAGGACAGGTGTGGGTACAGCTAGTCTGAAGGCCCTGCAATTCCCAGGTGCTTTCTTAATTCTCAGGGAAGATGAAGACATTCTCTGTTCATGTTAGCTTTCAGTGTCTTCCAAATCATGAATTTTTTTTTCCCAAAGGGCTGTGCACGTTATGAGTGCTGGATGAATATTTATTGCTTGTATGGGCATCTACATATCTAATTATAGCTCCTACCTCTTAGTTTACTTACCTTTCAATAACACTATGTTTCCATAGACATTATGTGAAATACCTTTCTTAAGGGAAAAGTTTTTTTTTTTTGAGACACAGTCTCGCTCTGTTGCCCAGGATAGAGTGCCATGGCGTCAGCCTAGCTCACAGCAACCTCAAACTCCCGGGCTCAAGGAATCCTACTGCCTCAGCCTCCCAAGTAGCTGGGACCAGAGGCATGCGCCACCATGCCCGGCTAATTTTTTCTATATATTTTTAGTTGTCCGGTTAATTTCTTTCTATTTTTAGTAGAGATGGGGTCTCGCTCTTGCCCAGGCTGGTCTGGAACTCCCGATCCGCCTGCCTCAGCCTCTGAGAGTGTTAGGATTACGGGGTGAGCCACCGCATCCAGCCTGAAGGGAAAGTTTTGAAAACTCTATTGGATTCAATGTAACTAAAGGAGTGAAATTTGTTTTCTTGATAGAAATACATGTTTAAAGTTTAATTTCACACATGCATATGTGGTTGACAGCTAAAGGGGGGTGCAGTTACCTTTCCTACAGATTTACTGTAAGGTCATGTATTGGTGGAGATTTTTCCTGTGTTTAAAGCAGCATGGTGAATGTTATCTGCACTGATGGTATCACTGTCTTGGAAGGTATAACCTTTCATTCATTGGAGTCTCAGAAAAGAAAGTGGCTTCAGTAAACTTTCAGAGAAAAGTTAGCTTGAAAAACAAAAAAGATCACTTTAAAAGTAAAGATTTTTTTTGACTTTTAGAAGAGCTGACTTCCTAGTTCATACTTGAAATTGCATTTTGGTATATCTGGGACTGAAGCTTTGGGAAGCACTTGTCCTGGTTTCACTTCATACCTTTATCTTGTCTTTTCTTTCAGTTGTACAAGTTTTGAAAGGAGAAGCTATGTAAGTAAGCAGTGCAGACAAGGGTAGGAAAATTGCTTTAAAAAATCTGCCCATAGGCTTAATTAACTCTTCAAAACTTTTTAGTAGTTACCTGAATAGGCAACATTTTTGTTTTCAAAAGTTTGCTTACATCTCACTTGAAACATTACTTCAGATCTGTGTTCCTCTTAAAACGAAGCCTAAGTTTATGCTTGTTATCAATTTTTTTTCATAAAATTTATAACATTGTACTTTAGTGGAAATGAATTTTGCTTAGACCTTTCTGGGAAGTATATGGAATGTAACTGGTTCAGATAAACTTAAGGACTGTTTATATGTCATCATAAAAAGAAGGAAAAGTTTCCAGACATTGGGGATAAATAGAATAGATCATCGAAAACTTTGCTGAATTATTTTAATAATATTTTGAAGCTCCCTAAATGTTTTAATAGACTTTAGTCCATAATTAAACTCCTGCCTAACTGCCTCTGTTGAAGAGGGACTACATCAGCAGGAGATCTGCTTACACTCGAAACTAGTTAAAGCTTGCGAATACTGAAGAGTGTGTCTGAAATATGTGGGAATATCAGCTGAACAGTCAGTGAAACGAATACTTTGATGAGGTTAGGTAATGTATCAAATCATAGTAATTTGAATACCTGTAATATAATTTATTAATCATGAAAAATGTCCAGTGAAACTGAAACAAATCCAGCATATCCATTTTATCTGAATTTAAGTTTTAGCTTAGTTTTTTTTTCCCCCCAGCCACAGGGTCATTTCTCTGTTTAAGCATAAATACTTATGTTTCTGACCCAGGGGTGTGTTGGGAAACACATGTTCTTTTTCCAGCTGTCTCATTCAGTGGACAAAGTTAACGTAATTTCACTGATTGTGGCTTTTCTTTGTTGACTGTTCAGCATTACACCTAAAATAGCACATAACTGTCAACTTGGAATTGTATAGTATCTGAAAATAACAGTACTTTCCCAGATAATCTGTTTTCATTAGTCACATCTTATATTGCCTGTTTCATTTTTCTGAATCTCTGTATTTGGGGTTATAGGTCTGACGTTATAAACTTTGAAAGGGGAAAAAAGGCCACAGAAACTAACAGATCCATGATGGCTCTGTACCTGGTTGGACTTTGGGTTGTTCCCCTGTCGGTTAAAGTTTTTAAATTTGCACATCACGATTTTCCACCAAGCCTGAAGGTATGGTGCTTGTGATTTAACTATCATCAGTTTCATTAGTAGAAAAGTAAAATTTAAATATCTTTTTAAATAGATAAACATAAAATGCAGGTTTTAGTCCATGTTGAATTCTCAAGCCAATATCGAACCAGTGACTAAGAAGTAGGAGAAACATTTTTCCTTAGGAACCTCAGTTCTAGAGAGAGAGAGAGAGAGAGAGTTTCTTTTTTCCCTAGCCTCCCAAGTAGCTGGGACTACAGGCATGTGCCACCACATCTGGCTAATTTTTTATTTTATTTTTTGGAGAGATGAGTTCTCCCTGTGTTGCCCAGGCTGGTCTTGAATTGGCCTCAAGTGATCCTCCTGCCTCGGCCTCCAAAGTGCTGGGATTACAGGCATGAGCCTCCATGCCTGGCCCGACAGAGCATATTTTTTTAAACTTGCTTTATATGTCATTTCCACCTGAGCATGGTTAAAAACATTCATGTCTTGTATGTGTGACCTTGGGTGTTATGTACCCTCACTGGCCCTCAGCTGTGAAACAGGGATAGAGTACTGATCTCATACGGTTGATGAGGGTTTATGAGAGTGAATGTGCATGAAGTGGTCAGAAAAGTGCTGGGAATATAGTCAGTGTGCAAAAAAATGTTTTCTCTATTCCTACTGCCTGGTTTTTTCGTGACACCCCTAGGCTTAAAGAAATACCTAATAATTCCATTTATTAAGTAGTTGGGTCCCAATAATTTATCAAGTATTATGTCCTAACAGTAGCTGTTTGAGAAAAATAATACACCTAAATTGGAAGAAAAAATATTTATATCATTTTTAGATAACCACAGTGATGTACTGATGGGATAGTTGTGCCTGTTGGGGTGCTGCATGACTTCTCTAACCTGGGAATCAGATTGAACACTCCTACCCCCTTAGATTTGTTTTTTGTGTGTGTGTGTGTGGTACTTGCCTTTCATCAGAACAACTACCCTGTTTTGCGATGATAGTAACATCATTGAGAGACATGTAGCTCAATCTATTGAAACTGTGAGAACCTCAGGTGAGGTCTGTACATCCCAAGCATTGCTGTTTCCCTCGTGAAGTTAAAATGTCTGTTGGTGCCTCTGACTCTGCCTTAGTACTCTGGGAAGCCTGGTCACACAGTTTGGGAACCTAGGCTACTAGCATTATTGGACCAATTCTAGGGTGGATTTGAACTGATAATTACAAGTGAAAAACTTCCTTTGCTATTCAGCTCACATGCCTAATATACAAGATGTGTTCCTTAAGAGTTTCGAGTAAAGTAAATTCTGGTTTATGTAAATGAAATCAAAGGGCCTGACTTTTTTTTTTTTTTTTTTTTGGAGACAGAGTCTCACTCTGTTGCCTGGGCTAGGCCTAGCTCACAGCAACCTCAAACTCCTGGGCTCAAATGATCCTCCTGCCTCAGCCTCCCAAGCAGCTGGGACTACAGGCATGCGCCATGACCCCTTGCTAATTTTTTTTTACACACACACACACACACACACACATATATATATATATATATATGTGTATATATATATGTATATATATATATTAGTTGCCTGGCTAATTTCTATTTTTTTAGTAGAGATGGGGGTCTTGCTCTTGCTGAGGCTGGTCTCAAACTCCTGACCTCAAGTGTTGCTCCTGCCTTGGCCTCCCAGAGTGTGAGGATTACAGGCGTGAGCCACCGCCCCCGGCCCTGATTTTTTTTTTTTTTTAAAGTATTGATGAATCTCTGAAATAAGCAAGCATGATGGGCATAACACATGAGCCGGTCTTTCCTTAGAAAGGAGTTTTTTTTTTTTTTTACCGTGTTTTCTCTGGAGGCCTGATAGTGACATGATTCTGCAGTCCAGCCAGGGAGAGACAAGAAAGACTGAAGTTGGTTATCTTCCAGTGGAAATGCAAATGACTGACTTAAGGATTTTTTGTGCTAGAAAAGCTTTTTGCCAGTTGACAGAATGTCTTCATGTAAATCGCATGATGTAGTGTGTAAGTATGTGGTTGCGTGAGGAATCACACGCTGATCTCCAAGGGCTGCCTTTCCTGTTCCCACACTCTGGCGTTACGGACCAGGAGTGGGGAAGACTGCACTGTTAGATGGTCCCAGAAATCCCTGTGTGGTACTAGCCTCTGTGCTGTGTTTGCCTCCCAGCCTCCCATGGCTTTCTCTCCTTCTGTCTGTCCCCCCTCTGTCCTCATCTGCTCTTGTCTGTGTCTGCTCTTAACATTTATCTTACATATAGTCACAATATTTTGGTCTTATAGAATATTTGTTTTAAAATTAATAATCAATAACTTGGGGTCATTTGTGACTCCTTTTTTTCCCCTCTCACAACTGACATTCAGTCCATCAGTAAATATCTTTACCTTTGAAATATATCTGGAATCCAGCTATATATAGGGTCTGCCTGGGTAATCTGGGATGATCACATCTTGAGCTCCTGAACTTAATTACATCTACAAAGACCCTTTTTGCAAATAAGGTCACATTCACAGGTTCTGAGGCTTAGGATGTGGACATATGTTTTGGGGGGTACACCATTCCCCCCAAAAGTATCTGTGTTATATGCCGAGTGCATATTGGCCAGCATTCATCATATGTCTTTGGTTTTATATCTTCCATCTTTGGAGGTTTGTCCTCCCTTTAGTCCTGACGAAGGGAATGTTTTCTTGGCATCTGGGCTTTTGGGTTCTAGATGTGGGCACAAGGTGGGGTGATCTCTTCTTAGAAAAAGATGAACGTCTTCTGCTCTCTCTTTCTCCCTTATTTTTTTTTCATCTAGGGTGATAAATGCCTTACATAGCTTTCTGGACATACATGACATGGTGTTTCATTTCTGAATATTATTTTAGGCCCTTGTTTGCAAAATTAAAAAAAAAAGTAGAGAAATGATAGAGAAACTGACAATAGGTTTAGACCTTGGTTTTACCAGAATCGGTTATATATTTGGAAATTTTTCTTTTTTCTTTGTCTTTTTTTGAGATAGGGTCTCACTCTGTTGCCTGGGCTAGAGTTCAATGGCCTCATCACAGCTCACTGCAACCTGAAACTCCAGGGCTCAAGTGATCCTCCTGCCTCAGCCTTCCAAGCAGCTGGGACTACAGGCACGTGCCACTACACCAGCTAATTTTTCTCTTTTTTTGATAGAGACAAGGTCTCACTCTGTTGCTCAGGCTGGTCTTGAACTCTTGGCCTCAAGCGGTCCTCCCACTTTGGCCTCCCAAAGTGCTAGGATTATAGACGTGAGCCACTATGGCCTCAAATTTTGTTATTTTTAACTGACATCAGTTAGCATTTAGAAGTCTGCATAAATTTCAGAATTGAAATTTTAGGTAGAGCCTTGGAACTGACAACAACCGTCTGGGTAGTAATTTTAACTAAATCTACAGCATAGCAGTTGTGGGCACTTTTAGTTCACCTGTACAGCTAGTGATGAGAAGGGCCATTGGAGGTCATTCTGAAGTTGAAGAGCTGAGGGCCAGTTGTGCTGTGCCTGACCGTGATCGTCATTGCTGTTGAGTAGGGCATCGTGGGCCAGTGTCAAGATGTCTGATTCCTCCTCTGTTGCCGGGCTCTACCAAGTACTTAGGGAGTCACACGCCATCTGCTCACATGGAAGCAGGGAGGTTTGTCCCTAAAATTATCTTTCAGGGAAAGCCTTTGCCATAGAGTTAAATAAAATAAAGATGTTACTTTCCTTTACTTCAGCATTCTAAGAACTAAGCAACACACTAGGAATTTTTAGTATAATCTTATTCATTCCAAAATTAAATTCATATTCTGAGAACTTGATATCCAGCACTGTCATTACTTCCACTGTAGGATATCCTGACCTCTGGGGTTCCTGGGTTCAGTGTAGAGTACGGAGGAGCAGGGCTATATCCATCAGTCTGCAAATGCTTACTGAGCTACTGTTCCACGCCGGGCACTGCTGTAGGGGCTTGGGTTACATCAGCAAAGATCCCAGCCCTCTAAGAGCTACATTGTCTATAGGAGATAGGTACTATGCATAAATAATAAATTATATAATATGTTAGGCGATAAGTGCTATGGAAAAAAAGAAAAGGATAAGGGAAATGGGAGAATTTTAACAATTCAAATTTTTTATTATGGAAACTTACAATATGTGCAGAAGTAGAATAGTATTAAAGACCCTACAAACCTTTCACCCAACTTCAGCAATTGGGTGAATTGCCCAGTCTTGCTTCTCTATGCCTCTCATTCTCCCCAATCTTACATTATTTTGAAGCAAATCTCAGACATTATATAATTTATCTCTAAATGTATGTTATGGACTGAATGTTTGTGTTCCCTCCAAAATCATATGTTGAAGCCCTAACTCCCAATATGATGGTATTGGGAGATGGGGCCTTTGGGAAGTAATTAGGGTTAGATTAGGTCAGGAGGGTGGGCCTGTCAAAATGGAGTTATTGGCTTTATAGGAAGAGAGAGGACCCCACCTTTGTACCAAGGAAAGGCCACGTGAGGATAATAGCAAGAAGGTGGCCATCTGCAATCTAGGAAGCAGGCCCTCACCAGAAACTGAATCTGCTGACAACTGGATTTTGAGCTCTGAGAAAATAAATTTCTATTGTTTAAGCCACCCATTCTATAGTATTTTTTAAAATCACACCTAAAACTATTTCTTACTGTCAAATACTCAGTGCATAAATTTCTTATATGTCTTAAATGTATTTTTCTAAACAAAACAGTTGAACTAGCATCTAAATAAAGCTTTTAGATAAGTTGTGTAAGTCTCTCTTAAAATCTTCATTTCCCCTCCATCTCCCTTTTCTTTCTTGTAATTTATTGACAAACCCAGCTTGTTTGTCCTGAAGGGGTGCCACTATCTAGACTTTGGTAGCTAAAATAGGAGACGAAGTTGGCTTCAGGTTGGATTTTATTTTATTTTTTGCAATGCTGTTTCATAGGTGGTGGGTGTTCTTTCTTCAGCAGACGCATAATGTCTGATTGTCTCTCTTTTGCAGTGTTAGCAGCCATTGACTTTCATATCACTAATTCCCTAAAGGTTACAAAGGGGTGATATTCTCACTTCGCCAGTTCTTTTTCATTTATTAGCTGAAATATTTCTGTAAAGAGTGTGTATGTGTATGTACATACACACACACATACGTACATGTATGTATAATAATTGACTGCCCAGTGGCATAGCAAGGCATTGAGTGCTTGCTTCTTTCCCTTTACATAACTGGTTTCAAAATGAATTGTTCACCATGTCCTTTGATGGTGATCAGTTAGCTTTCTTAAAACATCTTTATTAACTTAATTATTATGAACATAGTTGATATGTTTCAGTCCATTGAAGCTGTTGCCTCATTGATGTGCAAATTGTTCCATCTTTGGCCAAGAAGAACCTCTTTCTAGTTGGCTTCTAAGATGTAGGAATCTTTGTTAGGTTCTTTACTAATCCAGCATGACAAGATGTTCTGGGCTCGTTTTGTACATTTCCTGTCCCTGATCTGCAGTCAGCCGTTTGTCCTCGGAGCCCTGATTCCTTTTAGTGAACAGTGGGATGTCAAGACTGTCGTCTGCAGCTTGGGCTTCTAGTTGCTGCCAGGCATTTTCAGTGGACAGAGCTAGGAACTGGGCCTCCCAGTTCTCATGGGTACTTGGGGACTTTACAGTTAGGGGTTCTCAAGCTTGTGCTGCATCGTAGTCACCTGGAGGGCTTGTTAAGACAGATGGCCTGGGCTGGGCGCGGTGGCTCATGCCTGTAATCCTAGCACTCTGGGAGGCCGAGGTGAGCGGATCGTTTGAGCTCAGGAGTTCGAGACCAGCCTGAGCAAGAGCGAGACCCTGTCTCTACTAAAAATAGAAAGAAATTATATGGACAGCTAAAAATATATATAGAAAAAATTAGCTGGGCATGGTGGCATATGCCTGTAGTCCCAGCTACTCGGGAGGCTGAGGCAGGAGGATTGCTTGAGCCCAGAAGTTTGAGGTTGCTGTGAGCGAGGCTGACGCCACGGCACTCTAGTCAGGGCAACAGAGTGAGACTCTGTCTCAAAAAAAAAAAAACAAAACCCAAAAAAACCAAATGGCCTGATCCCACCCTAGAGTTGCTGAATGAGCATATCTGGGTGGGACCTGAGAATTAGCATTTCTAACAAGTGCCCAGGTGATGCTAATGCTGCCAGGTCCAGGGGACCCCTGAGTAGAGTGTCATTTATTTTATCCCTCATTACACATGGTCTCTGAATAGCACCGTTAACTCTACCTGCAACAACAGGACTAGTGAACACACATTTAAAACTTTTTTTAAGCAGTTTTTTGTGGCATTTGTTTATATCCCACTAGCAATGAACAGTCATGTTACTGTAGTTTTAAAGTCACTTGTCATAGTTTCTCTCTCTGAGGTGATACCACAGATATGTGGCATGTGTACATTTAAGTTCATTTGTTTTATTTTTCCTGATATTTTTAGGGAAAACCTTTTAAAAATTTAATTTTGTGCTATAATTATATAAAATATTTGCTTCCAAAATAAATTTACAAAACGAGGTACATTTAAAGAAATCTAGCATGTGTTCTGTTCTCTGTACCCTAACCCTTCCGTTCTCTAAGTATTCTGTTACAAATTTTTGTGGTTTATCCTTCCACATAAAAAGGGAAATATTTATATTTCCCTTTCTTAAATGAGAGATTGCCAACTACATACATTTTTTTCCCACCTGGCTTTTTTTCCTACACTCTACCCTATAGAAGTATACAGAGATTCTTCTCATTCCTTTTTTTTTGGAGACAGAATCTCACCATGTCCCCCTGGTGTGGTGTTATCACAGCTCACTGCAGCCTTCAACTCCTGAGCTCGAGTGATCCTCCTGCCTCAGCCTCCCCAGTAGCGTGTGCTACTTGCACCTGGCTAGTTTTTCTATTTTTGGTAGAGACGGGGACTGGCTCTTGCTTAGGCTGGTCTCAACTCCTGGCCTCAAGCAGTCCTCCTACCTTGGCCTCCCAGAGTGCGAGGATTACAGGCGTGAGCCACCTTTTTGTCATTCCTTATTACAGTTGTGTAGTACTCTGTTATGTAGATGTCCCGTGATGTATTCTGCTAATCCCCCAGTGGTGGAATTTGAGTTGTTTTTGTCTTTTGCTTTTTCCAGTGTTCTGCCTGGAACAATCTGTCTTTTAACCTTGCTGGTGTATCTGTTGGGAAGATTGCTAGGGCTGTGGTAAATGCTTATGTAATTTTGTTAGATGTTGCCAAATTCCCCTCCTTAGTGTTTGCGTCATTTGGAAACTGCAATTAGGCCTCTTGGAGAAGGTGATCCCTGAACAAAGGCTTTAAGTAGGTGAAGGGGAAATCTGGGGAAATAGCTGTTGGGGAACTCTTGTGTCCAAAGCCCCAAGATAAGGGCCTGCCAGGAGCAGTCAGGGTCTCTCTCTCCTTTTTGTTTTGAGCAGTGGGGTCTCGCTCTGTCACCCAGGCTGGAGGTGCAGTGGCACGATCATAGCTCACTGCAGCTTTGACCTCCTAAGCTCAGGTGATCCTCCGGCCTTAGCCTCCTGAGTAGCTGGGACTACAGACATATGCCACCATGCCTGGCTGTCTTTTTAACTTGTAACTATGGTACTATGATTCAAACTGCTACAGTAATTCTATGTTTTCTTTATTTTAAAAATACATAAACTGTTAAAGGCTGATTCTTGAGTATTCTTCTCTTTTGCTATAGCTATCCAATCTTTTCCTTTTTAAGCTCTTCATTAAGTCTGGTTTCTGAGGACTAGAGAAGGTAACTTGTCTCTCTGGTTAGAGGAGTTCATTCAGGCCTCTGAACATCCTTGGCATGTGTGTTCAATTGTCTTTTAAGTTAAAACAGGAAAAGATTTGGGGACCTTATATCTTTTTTTTTTTTTTTTTTTTTTTTTTTGAGACAGAGTCTTGCTCTGTTGCCAAGGCTAGAGTGCTGTGACGTCAGCCTAGCTCACAGCAACCTCAAACTCTGGTCCTCAAGCGATCCTCCTGCCTCAGCCTCCCAAGTAGCTGGGACTACAGGCGTGCGCCACCATGCCCGGCTAATATTTTCTATACATTTTTAGTTGTGTAGAACTAATTTCTTTCTATTTTTAGTAGAGATGGGGTCTCTACTAAAGACCAGCTCTTGCTCAGGCTGGTCTCGAACTCCTGAGCTCAAATGATCCGCCTGCTTCGGCCTCCCAAGTGCTAGGATTACAGGCGTGAGCCACCGCGCCTGGCTAGGGACCTTATATCTTGTGACTAGTCTGTGTGTATTGGTTGTGGTTCCTTTTCTGCAAACTTACACAGTATAACACTTGAACACTAATGTATTATTTTTCTTTTGGTTATACCTCCTGGGGGTAGTAGTAGTTATACAGATTGGGTGCTGGGAGAGAGTGTGTGTGCTTAAGTGTGAGGATTTGGAAGAGGACAGGTGGAGACCACAGTGAGGACCCGGAGGAAGCTAGATGGAGTTGGTGTAACATAAAGCCAGTGATGAAATGGCAGGGTTTACTGAGCTGGTATTTAAAATCGATGTCATTTGGCAGACCTGACAGAGGAGATCAGTGACAGCTGACAACCAGATGGAGGTATCCCCATCGTTTCCACTGTAGGAGTGACTTCCTTGAACTTGGCCTTTAGACTTCTTGAAACTTTGAGGTTCAGAACTGTGGGAGTGTCATTTGCTTTACTTCCCAAATACGTGTCTTCCAATAAAGGGAGGACGATGTTTATTCATGGAAATGGGGAGTCAGTTGCCTGGTCCCTATAGGGGGATGGACTGAACTGTCTTTCTACCTACAGAGTCTGGATACCATCTGCATCCTTTGTTGTGCTTTTTCATTGACTGTCACTCCCTGCCCCAGCCCCAAATATGAAAGCCTTTCATAGACAGATGCTCGGGAGGGTTTCCTTGCTTCACAATTAGGAATTTGATGTTAGTTTTCCCATGAAAGAGCTCCCAATTTCAAGCATTAATTTTCATTACTGCATTGACGTTATCCATGGATTATAGCAAATCTACTTTATGCAGTATCGAACAGGCTGAGATGACTTCTCAGTTTGTGACCTTGGATGTTTTTATCGTCCGTTTGACAGTCTTGAAAGTCTGTTTCACCAAAAGCTGTTGAGGAGAAATAATTAATGTGCAGTCTATGGGCAACCTTAGACTTAGGCTGACAAACAATGCCCTCTGTAACACATTGTTTTCAGACATGAATGAACTGCCTAATGGTGGATTGCGGCTTTCTTTTTGTTAAAAGTATGCTCGAAGAATGGCTATTTCTGCAAATTTTTCTACAAAGCAGATCTTAGATAAATTATGTATTTCCTTTGAATTTTTTGTTCAAAAATAGTATTATAGAATCTTGCTTGGAGGGACCTTAAAGTTAGGTCATCTCTAGTGCTAGTCCAGTCACTCCCCTGCTTTTTCAAGTCTCTCTAGGGTCCCAGCTAGGAGATCATCCAGCCCCTGGTTGAGAGCCTAACGTGGGACACTTGCTGGTACTGCCCCCATGCAGGTTCTCGCTGGGACCGGAGCACTTTTATTGAGCTAGGATCCATCCTGCTGTCTTTCCCACCCGTCAGTGCTCCTGAGCCTATGAAGCCCCACGGAATAAATCTAACCTTTTAAAATTAAGACTTAGCCCATTAGCTGAAGACAGCTGTCTTGTTAACAGGCTGAAATACTCCAGATGTCTTCAACAATTTAAGATAAAGTGAAAGATATATTTTATTGATAAAGTTACTATTTCCTTTTACTAAAATTATACTAAAGAATTTGAAGAAAAATTATACTGTGACAGAGAATCAAATATTTAGAATCTTTAAGGAATATTTTTTACCGAACATAAATCTCCAAATAAAAATACTGATCTTGAAAATACGTGGTATCAGGTATTTCAGAAAGCTATACACCAGGTATGAATTGAACATTTTCTTTTTCTTTGGTACTCTCTCATGGTTATAATTTTCCTGATCCTTTATACTTCTGTGTTAAGTAAGACCTTTACACAGCTTTGCATGTTTAAGAATTGGTACAGTGGAAAGCAGATGACAGAAATGTTCACTGTCTGCAGAAAGTCTTCTGGAACCTGTATTTTCAGCCAATCGCTGTCAATATAACCGCCTAAGATTAAGTAGTAAACTTAATTACTTGAAGAAATTGAGAAGCAGCACAAAGCAATAGCAAATTCGAGTTCTAAGCCTGGCTGCTTGGGTTTGAATCCCAGCTTTGGCCCCCATCAGCTGCTTGCCTTCGGACCAGCTAGGGGACTTCTCAGTGCCTTGGTTTCCATGTGAAGGTTCAGTGAGTCTGTGGGAAGTGCTTAGGGCATGCAGCCCCGGTGCTGTCTGTATAGGGGCAGTAGACAGATGGCCCTTTTGACTTCCGTTAGCTAGCAGCTTCTCTCTCTGCTCGTATCCCAGTGTGATGCTATTAGGAGGCGGTGCCTTTGGGAGGTGATTTGGTCATGTGGTCAGAGCCCCCATGAAAGAGATTAGTGTCCTTATAAAAGAGGGCCCCTGAGAGCTCTCTCACCCCTTCCACCATGTGAGGGCACAGCAAGAACAAGGCGCTAAATCTGCTGCTGCCTTGATCTCGGGCTTCCAGCCTCCAGAACTGAGAAGTACGTCTGCTGTTCATGAGCCGCCTAGTCTGTGCCGTTTTGTTACGGCAGCCCTGACTGACGCTCAGACATTGAGTTTGTTGAATTTTACCTGTTATACTAAATCACTGAATCATCTTTTAAAATTCTTTTCCCTCCATGTTTAATTAGTTCTTATCTGCTTTGAACATAAAAAGTTTTAAATTACACAATTAATACATGAATATGAGTTTGGAAAAAATCTCAGGGGATGCAATAATAATAGTAATTCAGGAAACAGTGAAGGCCTGTGTCAGTCATCTGACTGCATGTTACAGAAAATTCAATTAATTACATCTAGCTTAAATAATAAAAAACTGCTTGGTTCATGTCAGACCCCGGGGCTCTGCCTCTCCTTCTCGGGGATTCTCTGGGCTGGGCTTTCCTCAGCCTGGGGCTTGTCCAGCGGTTGTGGCAGCGGTTAGATGGCGAGTGCCCACATCTCTCTGCACATGCTGCCGCCGTAGCTTTCCCTGCGCACGGCTTCCCTGCACGTCTCTGCTCCCTGTGCTCCCTGCCCCGTCCACCCTCAGTCTCTGTGTCTCCCCTACTTAGCCAGGAGCCCTGGTGGTGGGTGTGGAGACACATACAGGGAGAGAGGTTTTTGTTAATGGCATTGTGTTTTGGATTACTCTTCTCAATTGTTTTGATAAGTCTCTCCTTCCTCACCAAGAAAAGAAATTGTAGTAGTTGAAATAAATGGTCAGAGTTGAATCTTAATAAACAGCAATTTTCTGAACAGGAGTCTCTGAACACAGGCACATCAATCTTAAGCCTCATTTTTGCTTTTTTAATTTTAATGTTATTGTTATTTATATTAATCAATAAAATAATTTTTGCGAGACCGGCTGTATTGCCGGGACGATGCTTCTGACCCCATTTTTGCTCTTAGTAGCTGTTTTATGAACAGGTGAATCCGTACTGGTTTTGCTCACGCCTCTTTACCCATGGGGTTAAAATGAAAAATCAGCCTGGAAGTTGCTCTTACAGTTCAGCCCTCAAAGCTCTAATGACTTTTCTACTTAGTGGTTGGATTATATCGGGAAACTGCAGAGTTTATGTTGTTAATTTAATGACCTATCACTTGAGCCTGGATTGAATTCTTCTGGGGTTTTGCACTTAAGCTCTGCCCCATCTTTTATGTGTTGATTCTCTATACCCCATTTTCAAAGTACCTCTAATTTTCATAAAACTGGATATAAAGGTTTAAGAATATACTAATTAATAATGGCTATGTATTCTGAGAAAATTATGGTGGTTTTTCTTCACATGCTTATCAATCAATGTAGAGCTCCAATAGGTTAGAAGAATTTGGCCTTCAAATCTAAATTGGGGGTACCGGGGCTGCTGTAACAAAATACCACAGACTGGGTGGCTTAACAATTTATTGTCTCACAGTTCTGGAGACTGAAGGTCCAGGATGAAGCTCTTGGCTTCATAAACTAAACCTAGTTTCTCCTGAGTCCTCTCTCCTTGACTCGTCTTCTCTCTCTCTCCATGTGGTGCTTCCACACCCCTGATGTCTGTTCACGTTTTCTCTTACGAGCACACCCATCACATGTGATTAGGCCCACCCTAAAGACCTCCTTTTAACTCAGTTACCTTATTATCTTCAAATACAGGTATGTTCTGAGGTACGGGGGCTAGGGCTTCATCGTATGGATTTGAGGGGTAGGGGACACAAATCAGCCCATAACAGGTGCTGAGGCCAGCTGGGCACAGGCTAAATCCCCAGTCACATCAGGTGACATCTTTGCCCTTGGCAGATGTGCTGACTGACCTGTCATCTTTCAGACTAACACAGGTTAAAGGTTCAGTCCCTGATGGAACGTGGGAGAAGGGCCAACTCTGTAGTCTCCGTTTGAATTGGACTTATTGTAAGCAGGTTTCCTAGGGGAGATAAGCTTGGAGGGGGACTTGTACACTTATGGGGACTTTATTGCAAGGACAGAGAGCCAGAGTGTGTGTGTAGTTTTACGTAAAAAACCAAGTAAAGGAGGAGAAAGCTTCCATTTAGTTGGCTCACTTTCCACTTAGCAAAGAGCTATGATTTTTATACATTAATCTTGGAACCTTTTAATGAGGCATCAGAAATTAGCAAAGATAAGAAACCTGAAGCTAACTGAAGGTTTTCTATTTTATTGATTTTTAAGATGACTACCAAATAAAGGAGCAAGGTGAAAAGTGATAAGTTAAAACGTAAAAATTGTATTTATCTAACAGAAGTACAGTACAAGTAACCCTTTTTAAGTACTATGTGTCAGGCCTTGTTCCAGGCAATTTATGTGCATTGGCTCATTTCATCCTCACCACAGCCCTGTTGAGGAGTGGTGGTCTTATTTTCCCATTTCACGTGTGCTGCCCGAGGCCCAGGAAGGGTGAGTGGTCTCCCCAGCATAGTTAGCTGGTAGGGGGGACGCCTGGAGACGGGGACTTGGGCAGTCGGGCTCCCAGGCCCCGCCCACCCACCGCGCCATCTGTCCAGAAATGGCATTGCTCTCCGCAGTGACTTGACATTATGTGAATTTTGGAGGTTTTATTTTTAGGTTCATGATAGCAAAATAAGCAATTGTGTTAATGGCCCACATCAATTCCCAGTGATTTCTTGAAAGATCAATATAAAAGCAATTTGGAAAATGGTTTTGGTTAAAGTAAGAGGATCCTCTGAGTACAAGAATTTTAGTCATCTATATTAAAGGGTTCTTATCAGCTTAAGTATAATACAGTTATACTATCATTTTATGAAAACTAAGTGGATTTTTCATTTCTGTTAAAGCTAGGATAAAAGAGCTGAGTTAACAACCAAGTGTGCAGCGTAAAGTTAGACACAGCTGGATGGGTGACTAGTATCTGCCACTAGCCAGCTTTGTGCTCTGTACACGTTGACCTCTGAAACCTTACTTTCTGTCTGTCATTTAGGGTTGTGTTTGCACTTTTCCTCCCAGGAGTTATGGTGAAGACTAAATGGCATTTGGGTGGACACTGAGTTTATTTTGGTGAAGCTGTTCATGGTCACTGCTCTGGGTTTCCTTTTCTGCATGGGGTTTTTGGGCTGTTCTCTTGAAGTTGGAGAAGCAGTGGTTATAGAGCACAGCGAAACTGGCTGCCATTGAGCTGGCTCCGTCCCTCCTTAGCTCTGTGTCCACGGGCAAGTGACTCACCTCTTCTGGCCCTTACTCTCCTCCTAGGAAAGTTACACGCACCTCGTGGAGGCATCGTGAGGGCTAAGTTCACTCTTCTAGGCCTGGCATTGGGTTTTCTTGAGACTAGGCATTTAAAGGTACAAAACAATATTGTGATGTCATTTTATTAATATTAAATATAAAATTACCTAAAAATATCAATTTAATAAACTTTAGAGCCTGTCTTGCCTGTATTCACCTAAAAATTTGATAACTGAATTTCTCTTTATTCCCTTTGTAGGTGCTGGAGATCAGAATTTATTCACCTCTGTTTACCCAACGCTTTCCCAGCAGCTTCCGAGAGAACCAATGGAATGGAGGAGGTATGATGTGTTTGTTTTTTGGCTGAAGCCCCTCTTCACTTTTGAGACATTTATGTGAGCTAGTGCAGTAGCACACGTTAAAAGCCCAAGTTGTAAAGTCTGTTGTGAAGAAACAGGATGGCTTCATATCACTGTGGGTCTTATTCTCTATAGGATAGGATGATCTTCTTAATGAGATGTTGGGGGTAGAAAACAAGACAATTCTTTTGCGTTAAAGACTCACTTTTATAGGAATGACCTGTGACTCTTCATGGTTAGTCAGAATGTCTTAGAGGCACAGGCAGTTTACAAAGGAGACAGGGACTCACTTAGATTCTACCTAAAGCAGAGATGTGGGCTTGTGTCTACCTTCTGACAAGAGCCCCCTTCCTCCCTGAGCTCCTGTGCACTTTTATTAACGATGGAAAGGCATACAGAAAGGTATTACTTAAAAATTAGAAGAGAAGCCAGATCAGCCATTCGAGTGGCTCTGTTGTGTGTGTATAATTGGTCATTTGTCATTGACTGGGAATCATCTTCTTGGAAAACTTATTTCTGGTAAGAGCAAATAATATTTGTGGAAAATGTTCGGATTTTGTCTTTTCAATACAGGTAATCTGATTTTACACAGGGTACATACACAGCATACTCTGTTGTTATTCTTGTGCATGTGGTTCGGATTCCTGTAGCGTCATTCCTTTCTGGCCACCAGGTTGTGCCCTGGTAACGTCAGGAGTTAATGTGGCTTTATAGGGGTGACTTAACCAGGCTCTCTAGTGAAGATAGTCTAATTTCTGTCCCTGATTATAGTGTCTTACAAAGTATGCATTTAGCTACTAATATTTGATATAAAGAGTATACAGAGGGTAAGAGAAAAATTGCTCAACATATGAGGAGGTCCAATGCTGTGAAGGAGAGAAAATATTAATAAGTTTAGCAAATAGAGGCATTTCATACCTGAAGAAGTGGAGTAATCTATAAAGGATTTTAACTAAGTATATATTGTTTAAACATTCAGAAGATGAAAGAAGAAAAATGTGTCCATGAAATGAGAGAGGGGGTTATGAGAAAAAAGCTGAAACAAACTATGTAGATTTAATATATGTATTTATCTCTTCACCTTTCTGAAATCCTGCTGAAGGGATCAAATAAATACTAAGCAAATAAATGGACTGAAAAAAATGGGCCAAATAAATACTAAACAACACGACATAAAGGACTAAAAAGGCATAAATATGCAAAGACAGAGGCAGGGAGAGGCGACAGCAGCAGCCAGGAGAGGTGGGTGTGTGGGAGAAGAAAGGCAGGTGGAGGGATTAGGGAAGAGAGCCGAGAAGTCAAACCCCACGTGTCCGCAGAGGTGGCTCCATGAGAGCAGGCGAGTCCCTGACAGGTGAAGAAGCGCAGACCTTGGAAGGCCAGGACGCGAGCAGGGTTGGGGAGGCTCGGCAGAGGTGTGGACAGGGGCGGTTTTACTGAGCCCCACTCCCATCTGTAGTGAAGTGATTGCTCTCGTCTCCCTCTGGAGGAGCCTTGGGTAGGAGGCACTGCAGAAGTACCATTCTAAAGCCAGCAAGTCTGAGTTCTGGACAGGGCACAGCTCAGGCCCAAGAACTCTGTAGCTATATCCATGCTTCCTAGGCAAAAGAGTTGAGAATTCATCTCAGGAAATTGGATAGCCCCAGAAAAAAGACTGCGTGTTCTCCTTTTCAGAAATGACAGGGGATCTGTACTGTCAAATTTAGGAAAAGGATGCATCATCCTAGGGAAGATATGTCCACCTGAAACCTCAGAATGTGGCCTTATTGGAATAAGGGTCTTTGCAGATATAGTTAAGATAAGGATGTCAATATGAGATCATCCTGGGTTAGGGTGGACCCTAAATCCAATAACACATGTCCTTACGAGAGACAGAAGAGCAGATACAGAGACACACGGGAGAAGGCCATGCGAAGATGGAGGCAGAGATTAGAGTGCTGCAGCCACAAACCAAGGAAGACCAAGGGCTGCCAGCTGCCACCAGGAGCTGGGAGAGAGGGAAGGCACCCCCCACAGAGCTGCTGGAAGGAACCAACCCTGCTGACACATTGATTCCAAATTCCTGGCCTCTTGAAGTGTGAGAGGATGAACTGCTGTTGTTTTAAGCCTCTAGGTTTGTGGTCATTTGTTGTAGCAGCTCTAGGAAACTGATACAGGAGGGGTAGTAGAGAAGGATGGGGCAGGCACCTGCTGGTGCGGGGTGCTATGGTTTGAATGTATCCCCCAAAAGTTCATGTGTTGGAAACTTAATCCTTCTGCCAACATCAATGGATTGATGTCACTGTTATGGGGAGTGGGTTCTCTATCCTAGGAGTGGCTTTGTCACAAAAGTGAGCGCTCTCTGGCTCTTGCCCTCTTGCCAGGTGATGTGCTCTGCCATGTTATAGTGCAGCAGGAAGGCCCTCCCCAGATACTGGCACCCTGATATGAGGCTTCCCAGCCTCCAAACTGTGAGCTGAATAAACTGTTGTTTACATTACCCGGTTCATGATATTCTATTATAGCATCCAAAAACAGACTAAGACATGGGTGTAGGGGTGTGTGTGTGCACGCGGGTGAGAAAAGCTTTTTAGTACTATTTGATGTTTTAAAGTATGTCTATATTAGCTTGATAAAAAGTGAAAACTAAAAATTGATTAGATCTTAGAAATGAAAAAATATTGAAACAGAAACTTTACCAGCTGCACTGACCAGCTGTGCACCTGAAGAGCAGATCAGTGAGTTTGGAAGGTTGAGCTGAGAAGCTCAGGAGACCAACGCCAAGCGTGGGAGAAGGCGTGGGGGAAAAGCTGAGGCGTGGTCCACACACCAGGCCTTTCAGAAGGAGGCAGTGGAGAGCGTGGCGTGCAGGCGGCAGCTGAAGAGCTACTGTCAGGGTTTCCCGGACGTGAGTCCGAGTACTGCGTGGGCCTACTCAATGCCAAGCAGAACGGAAGGAAAGCAAAGCAAACCCAAACCAGGCCAAAGGGTCAGAAAAGGAAGAAGAACCAAATGTAGAGTTTCTGACACACCATTTAAAATGCAACATAAAAGACAACATTTAAAAACAGTCTTCCCACAGTACTGAGGGAAAATACCTTTGAACCTAGAATTCTTTATTATTCACGTTGTTGCTCAAGAGGGAAGACTGAGTCAGCATCTCCCACACTGAGGGCCTTGCCTGAGACACGGGTGCTGAGAAAGCTCGTTCCTCAGAGGCCTTGGGGAGGCCAACTGGGGCACAGGATGGCTGGGCCTGCTTAATCACTCTGGCTGCAAAAAGCCACGTGTGTCTACCCTGGGTGCCTTTAGAATATTATTTTCACTGCTTGCCATTTGGGAAGTACTGCAGTAAGTAAAAACATTTTCAGACATCTATGAGATCAAAAACCTTACCACCCTTCTGAAATAATGAACGGATGTAGCCCAACAAGAAGAAAAATGAACCCAGAAATCGCAGGATGAAAGAAGCAACTGCCAGCAAACAAGTCATAAAAATATTTTGTGTGAGTTAAGGTATCAGTCCTTTAAACAATGAAAAAATCTAAAATTTCAGATGTGTGGGAAGGAGGTCAGAGAAAAGTGGGCACAGACTTTAACTTTAGTTTTTGAAAACAAACTAGGTTTGTGCATATTAAGAATTAAAATGAAACCAACAGTAGAATAGAAATAGATGATTAAATTTTCAAACCAGCATAGAAAAAAAAATGGAAAAAGACAACTTGATTAATCTCACAAAGGACAGGAAAAAATAGCCTGCCCACAGAAAATACAAAGGTTCTAGCACAAGCAGAATCACTTGAATTATGGCTGGTTTTAATGTATTAAACACAGAGCATCCTTAGATTGGATACAGATATGCAAACTCTAGCTGTCGATGCTTAAAGGAGACACAGCTACCAGAGAGGAGGGTGAAGGTGTGGTGACAAGGTCCGTGTGGCGTGGTTGATTTCAGAGGTGTAGTAGAGCAGCGGCCATGTCCTCTGACGGCCCTAGATGAGATGCATGTCTCTTGTGGGAGTTCTCTATGGGTTCGTTCTTCAGTGGAGGAAAAAGCGGAGGTTTGTACCTCTGTTTTATTGTGCTCTGCAACTAAAAATCTGTTCTCTTTCACCAAATGATTTTGTTTCTTGGATAATACAGGTTGTCCCAAAAGTATCAGTGCGCTTTAAAACTTTAATAACTTAAAACTGCATTTTGGACACGTGGGACACATTTTTTATCTTTTGTAGTGACTTACAGGTTGAGTTACACTGCGAGTAAAGCCCATTGTTCTTGGAAGTCTGCAGTGGTCCTGGTTAAACTGAATACTCGGATGAACGTATTACGGCGCCTTTATCCTTGAGTAAAATGAAAGATTTTATGGAGCGGGAGCTTTGACATGCCCATGTGAACTGTGTTTAAAGTAATCCATAGAGTGTTTTTGGGCGGAATATTATGGTTATGATTCAGGGTTAATATTATGTATACTTCTGAATTTTTCTCAGTGATGTTTACAAAATTGTTTATAGGTCCTATGGCCGGGCTCCAAAGATGATTCACCTAGAGTCTAACTTTGTTCAGTTCAAAGAGGAGCTGCTGCCCAAAGAAGGAAACAAAGCTCTGCTCACTTTCCCCTTCCTTCATATTTATTGGACAGAATGCTGTGTAAGTATTCACTTAGGGGGGAAAAGGAAAGTGTGTTGGAATATGGTTAAAAATTCACGGGTTCAGGTTTTGTTAAGACAGCTATAATTTTTCAAATTTCCTGTTTAGTGTCCTTTTCATTCTTCAGCCAATGGGTGGCTCTGTCGTGGCACGGTTCTGCTCTGGTCCGGCACGTTGCACTCACGGTTGTCACCGAGGATAATTGCATTTCCCGTGTTTTGAGTCTTGTGAGCGTCATCCTGTGCCCTCGTGGCTGCTGGGTTTAGTCAGTTTTAGCTGTTTAGTCTTTACTTTCAGTTTTGTTTTCATGACACCTGTGTTCCCCCTCACGCCCTGTATTGTACGTGACAGTCTGTGCTGTCTCTTCTGCGTGGTTGTGAGCCCGCAGAGGCCGGGCCGCTGTCACAGCACGCCTTGGGGAGCGCCCCCCCCACCCCCGACTCCACCGAGCACGTGGACCTTCCTGCTGCCGGCGTTGCGGCCTTCGCTCCTGTTTTCCACTGGTGCATTCGTGAACCCAGAAAGAAGCTTTTCATCCTTGGCAGAAATCTTCTGTCATGAAATAATGGAAAATTCTGGGAGTTGTTTCTTCCTGTGTATTTTGACTCTATTAAGGCAGGCATTTAGCACCATACAAAGCACGTAAATCATTACACACCATGACGTTTTAGCTTAAATCTGAGGATGCAGGGGTAGTTTTTTTGTGATTTTAATGAGACAGGCCTTTGGAAGCCTGTGCTTGGTTTTCCTCAGACTTCACCCCATGTACCCTTCCTCTTTGCTGATTTTGTTCTGTGTCCTTTCCCAGGGGAGTCACACAGGATGGCCTTATTCACCAATGCGTGTGATAACTGTGAGGTGTTTCCTACCAGCAAAGCTTACTGGAGGCTCGTTGCTCAGGGCTTTTGTTGAGGCTGGTCACATAGGCCCCTCCACCTGGCACGCAGCAAGACTCTACCTCCTGCAGCAAAGCCGGTGGTTACAAGCCGCATTGTAGTGTACGGACAGCTCGGGCCTGCTGAGGGCCTCTTACCGCAGGCTGCTGGGGACCCTCCCAAATCCGAGTTCTCAGAGTAGCCACGGGCCAGCCTTGTCAGCAGCTAAGAAGGATGGCCATCCTAGGCCTGCCATGTGAACTCTGTGACCTCTCGTTGGTGATGTTAGATTTGGTCACTTGGTCAAGGAATTGTGTGGCTGCTCCATGGTGTGGTCACTTGTTTCCCCTTGTGATAATAAGCCATCTCTGGGGGCCACTCTAATAGCATGTGAGTGTCCTGCTCCTTGTCCAGCTTTCCTGCCTAGGTTTAGCATCCAGGAGTGACTCTTTCCTGAAGCGGTCTTTGCCCAGGATCGCCAACCCTGCTCCGCCCACTCTTGTCAGCCGGTGCTCTGTGTGGAGGAGGAGTCCATGGATCTCTGTGTCCTCAGTGGGTGTAGTCAGTTACCCTTACTTACTCTGATGCTCAAGTTGTCCCAGATTTGACTGATGAGAGTCACTTCAAGCTGGGTCCCATGTCCTTTTAAGCACTTAAGTAACTTTCTGGCATAACAAGGTATTTCAGGTTCTTGTAGCTGGGTACCCTTGTCCTGGAGTAGCCGTTTCTTCACAGAGCCCTAGTTGCTTTGGCAGTAGGTGTGCTCATGGCTTCCAGAGTGTTACTGCTTCTCTGCCCTTGGAGTCGACAGAGCTAAGAAAGGGTGTGTCTTAGAAATCTTGCATTGATACTGCTGCCTCCAGGTTTAGTTTAACCCCACAGGGTTTCTTGCCTTGCTCTCTTCCATGTTTATATATGCTCTCAACAGTATCGACACATTTACTTATTTGCTCAGTCCTGCAATGTGCATAGGATAGTTTCAGCGTTGTCACACACACCACAACTAAAAACACACCTACTGAGAAGAGCCCCAGTTTGTTTGCAGTTAATGCTTTTCCTAGACTGGCAGCTCGTGTTCATAGTGTGTGTTAGCTTCATCCTTTCAGTGTTTTCTTAGTTACTCTTGCAGGTTTGACTTTGGTATTTTTATTGGGATCATATTCAGTTTAAAAATTAACATGCAGAACTAACATCTTGATGATGTTAAGACATCCTAAACAAGAACAAGGGATGTCTTTCCTTTTGTGCAAGTTTGTTTTTATGTTTTATATTTTTTTCATTATAGATTTTTAAAAATTCTTGTTAAATTTATTTCCAAGTATTTTTTATTGTTGCTGTTGTCAATGGAGTTTTCTCTGCCATCGTTTCTTCTGGTTGGTTATGTTTTTGGGTATTTTCATATAACTTTGCTGAATTCTTTTATTGTTTGATTTAGTTTCCATTGATTCTCTAGGCCCCCAGAGCCTAGGGTTTTCCAGATGCTGTGTCCTGTCATTCACAGATAAAGTTAGTTTTACTTCTTATACCTCAAATTATTTTTTCTGATCTAAGACATTGTTTTTTTGTTTTTTTTTTTTGAGACGGAGTCTCGCTCTGTTGCCCGAGCTAGAGTGAGTGCTGTGGCGTCAGCCTAGCTCACAGCAACCTCAAACTCCTGAGCTTAAGTGATCCTCCTGCCTCAGCCTCCCGAGTAGCTGGGATTACAGGCATGCGCCACCATGCCCGGCTAATTTTTTCCATATATATTTTTAGTTGGCCAGATAATTTCTTTCTATTTTTAGTAGAGACAGGGTCTCGCTCTTGCTCAGGCTGTAAGACATTGTTAAACAGCAGGGAAATAGTCCTCTTTGTCTTGTTCCTGACCTTACTGGGAATACCTGTAGTGTTTCCCCATTAAGTAGGATGCTGGCTGTAAGATTGAGACAGATATATGATCATGTGAAGGAAGTATCCATCCATTCTTATTTTCCCAAGCATTTTTGTTATTATTATATGAGTTAGATTTTGTCAAAGGCATTTTCAGACTCAATGGAGATACTCAAATGATTTTTCCCCCTTGTATCTACTGGTGTATTAAATCATATTAATGGGTTTCCTAATGTTGAACTATGCTTGCATTTCTGGTATACATCCCACTTGGTCACAGTATTATTTTCTTAATGTGGTATTGGAGTCTGTTCATTTAAATTTTTTTAGGATTTTTTTTGTGTCTATATTTGCAAGTGATTGGTCTACAACTTTTGTGCAGTCTTTAATGAGGTTTAGGTATTGATGTTATACTGAATTCATTAAAAAAATTGGGAAGTTTTTACTTTCTATTTCTGAAATAATTTATGTAGCACTGGAGCTATCTGGTCTCTAAGGTTTGATGGAATTATGTGAAACTGTCTGAGCCAGGTGCTTTCTTATGGGATAGTTCCTTGATAACTTTCTGTATCCCATCCATGAAAATTGGTCTGTTTCAGACATTTGTCAATTTTGATAAGCTATATTTTTCTTAGAAATTACATATTTCATTAAGTTTTAAAATTTCTTTTTCTTTTTTTTTTTTTTTTATTGAGGTAGGAGTGTCACTCTGTTGCCAGGGCTATGAGTGCTGAGGCACCAGCCTAGCTCACAGCAACCTCAAACTCCTGAGCTTAAGCGATCCTCCCACTTCAGCCTCCCAAGTAGCTGGGACTACAGGCATGCGCCACCATGCCCGGCTAATTTTTTTCTGTTTTTAGTTGACCAGCTAATTTTTTCTATTTTTAGTAGAGACTGGGTCTCACTCTTGCCCAGGCTGGTCTGGAACTCCTGACCTCAAGCAATCCTCCTGCCTCGGCCTCCCAGAGTGCTGGGGTTACAGGCATGAGCCACCGCGCCCGGCCTTAAAATTTATTTTCATTGAAGTATATGAAGTGGTCTTTTTTTACTTTTAAAACGTGCTCTATGTCAGTAGTTATTTCCCCATCATTATTTCTTATTTTGTATATTTGTGCTTTTTCTTTTTCTTCCTTGATTAAGTTAGCTAGTTTTTTTTTCCCCCCCCAGAGAACCAGGATTTTTATTAATCTGATTTACTGTTAGTCTGTTTTCTGCTCATTAATTTCTGTGCTTTCATTTTTTATTATTTCCTTTTTGTTTTTTATGGTTTACTTTGTTCTTTTTATAGTTTTTTTTTTTGAGTTTGGAGTGCATTTATTTTTCTTCTTTAATTTTTATTGATACGGCCTTTAAAGTTATGAGTTTTTCTCTGGTTGCTGCTTTAAATATTCTCCAGTGTTTTATCATTATTTTCCAGAAAAATCTTCATTTTCTGTTTGTATTTCCCTTTTCATCCAATGTTATTTAACAAAGTTTTTTTAGTTTCCAGAAAGAAAGAAATTTTTTTAAAATTTCGTTAAAAAATTCTAGTTTTATTGCATTGTGATCAGAAAGTGTTTATAATATTTCTGCTTTATAAAACTTATGTTGTCTCTGTGACCTAATAAATGATTAATTTTTGTGGGTATTCCGTATGTGTTTGAGCTGTATTTTCTTTATTTCCAGATTGTAATCTTAAATGTTTATCCACAGATGTATCTTACTGATTGTGTTGGTTAGGTCACTTAGATTTTAATTTTTATCCTTTTGGCCTATCTTTAACTGATAGTTATGTGGTAAAGTCTATTATTGGTGTGTTTTTTATTTCTCTTGCATCTTCTGTAGTTCCTGTTTTGTGTAGGTGGTTGATGTGCTATTTGGTGTGTAGATATTTATAACTATTGTAGTTTTTATGGAGTGAAATATATCATTTAAAAATGGTATCTGGGTAATGTATCTTGCTCAGGAAAGCCTTGTCTATCTGAAGATAAGTGATTATCTCTGTTTTCTTTTAACAATTTTATAATCTGCATCTTATATTTGTATCTGTTTAGCTTTAAGATACTTTCATGTAGGTAGGAGCTGTTGAGGGTCTAATTTTACCATCTAAATGGGAAGCATTTAGAGATGCCTAGCACTATTTCCTAATAGTCTGTCTTTTCTCCACTTATTGGAAGCATCACCTTTATTTTAAACCAACATCCTGTATGCACAATATTCTGAACATTTCAGTTCTACTGATGATTGTCTATTCTGTGCCAGAATCAGACTTGTAATTATTACATTATTATGATGTGTATTGATATCTGCTCTTTTAAAATAAGCCTCTTGGTTAGTATACATTTTCTCTTCCATATGTCAAGTGTGCAAATTGTTTTCTGAAGACGGCTGTCCTAACATGTCCCGTCCCTATGCTCCTTTCTACGTGACAGTGACTTTCCTGTGAGAGGCTGGGTCTGAGTTTTCTACGATTGAATCTGGGTGGGCCTCTGCCTGTGGTAGAAGCGACGCTGTGATATTTGAGACTAAGTCATAAAAGGTAATTCATCTTTTGCCGAGAAGGATTCTCTGGGGATGCGTGTTCTAACCCAGCCACCATGCTGGGAGGAAGCCAAGCGTCTCCTTGGGACGGCCACTGCGAGCTATTCAGCCCCCGTCCCAGGGAGACCATCTGCCTCCCAGCCTTCAAGCGCTGCAGCTGATGCCAGGTGGCACAGAGACTGCCGTCCCCACCAAATCCTCTCTAGGTCGTAGATCTGTGACCCGAGAAATGTTCTAAACCACAACAGTGTGGAGTGGTTTGTTACCCAGCAGTAAGTGCCTGGAACACCAGTTGAAAAAAGAGAAGGCTAGAAACATTTTGATTGGGATTGCCTTGAATACGTTCTCGATTCCAATCCCAATCAATTTGAGAAGAATTAAATCAACTATCTTCTCAAATATAGGAACATGGTGTGTTTTTCTATTCTTTTTGCCATTTATATGTCCTTCAGTAATGTGTTATAATATTTTTAATGGAAGTCTTAACGTTTTTATTGTTAGGTTTAGTTTTTGTGGCCATTTCGAATGAGTTTTTTTTCCTTAAAATTACATTCTAATAGGGAGGCATTTGTTTTTAGAGTCTTGATTATCATCTATAAAAAAAGGTTTCTGGAGTAAGTTGGTAACATTTAGGGTTTTAGATTTAAAAGTAAAACTCTCTGTTGTTTTGGGGTTTTTTTTGTTGTTGTTGTTGTTGTTTTTTTGTGACAGAGTCTCACTCTGTTGCCCAGGCTAGAGTGAGTGCCCTGGCGTCAGCCTAGCTCACAGCAACCTCACACTCCTGGGCTCAAGCGATCCTTCTGCCTCAGCCTCCCGAGTAGCTGGGACTACAGGCATGCGCCACCATGCCCGGCTAATTTTTTCTATATATTTTTAGTTGGCCAGATAATCTCTTTCTATTTTTAGTAGAGACGGGGTCTCACTCTTGCTCAGGCTGGTCTCGAACTCCTGACCTTGAGCAATCCACCTCCCTCGGCCTCCCAGAGTGCTAGGATTACAGGCGTGAGCCACCGCGCCCGGCCTGTTTTGGGTTTTTTTTGTGTGTTGTTTCAGTTGGTACAATTTGGTCCTTGTCACTTTGTCCTGATTGGAAGCAGTGGTCCTGTTTATTGAGTGGTCTTAGTATGCACTTGCTGATTCCTAGTTTTCAATGGAGCATGATCTGTTACTATCATAGTATTAATAACTAATATTGATGCTCAGGTCATTCCAGATTTGGCCTCTGTGACCTGAGATGTGCTTATTCTTTGAGCACTCTCAGACACAAGACGTTTCAGGGTCACTTGTCCTCCCCTTGCCTCAGCCCTGGGATCAGCCATTTGGGAGACCTGGTTCCTGTCAGTGGAAAATTGTATTTAGAAACCAAGATCTAGAATGGGTTTGCTCCTTGCCAGGGAGCTCACAGTGGGCATAGCTAGACAGTGTACCCACACACATTACATGCACACATTTACCTCTGTGTGTATTTCCATATGTAGCTGCCTATGCATGTACATACACACGGATACACACACAATCCAGTTCCAGTCCGCACTACAAGGTTAGTTTTAGTTTCTTCCCTTTCTGTATGTGTAACTCTCTTCTTTGACAGGGAGGAGCCAGGCACTCATTCCCTCTCTGTTTGCTGATTGTGATAATCCTCCTCCAATGACTGTTCTCCTGTCACTGCTTCCAACAGAAGGATGTCCTATTCCTGCACTTGGCCGACAACTCTGTGCTGAGCATTCCCCTCATGGCACAGACTTCCTCATCACCTCACCTCATGAGGGAGGGTCTTAGAGGGTCCCCTCTCTGCCCTCCTTGGCCTCTGACACCCTGTGCCAGCTCCAAAATCCTTCATTCTCCCACTTGGGGTCCCATATCTTGTGCTGTTCCTTCTTCTGCCACCACCTGGACACCCTCCTTACCTTGCCAGGCTCTTACCTAGGAGGCCTGTCTCCCACGTGGATGCCTTCTTTGTCCCATGTGGGCCTTGATGCCCTGCCTGGGCTGCTGTCCCCTTTGTGGGCACCTTTTCCTCCGGGTCGGCTGTCCGGTCCTCCCTGCTCACGGGTTTTTCCTGTATTAGCTTCGTTTTCATTCAAGACCATTAGCATTAGCTTCACTGGTGCGGCTTGGTCTCCTTAAGAGTTGTAGAGTCATTTTCATCATGTTGCATTGTTGGCTTGTGGTGGTGAGCGATGGCTGGACAGTGTCAACTGATTGCCCTCAGACTTGTATGGAACGTCTGTGTTCCCTCTGCTCTGGGAGGTATCTTCTGAAGAGTCCCTGCAAACTGGCTGAGCAGAGCTGCATGGGTGTCCCCTCTGGGGGTGCGGCAGCCCCTTCCTGGTCTGCAGAGCCTGCGGCCAGGACTCTTCTCCTGGCATGGGGGCAGGCAGGGGGGTTCTGGGTAGAGGGTGCCTGGCAGCCTTGTAATGGCCAGGGAGGCATTCACCAGCTCCCGGGTAGCTCACCCCGTGACCGCGTGGGCCAGGTGCAGCAGGTGCCGTGTAGCTGTTCTTGGCTTCCAAAGCTGCTGGAGTTGAGGCTGTGGGCCCTGCTGGCCTATTGGTTTCCACTTGCAGTCACGGTGCACTTGGGACTCTTGGAGATGCAGCAGGGCACCAGCATTGCAAAGTCTACACTTGAAGTCCTAAAATCTGCCTGATATGCAAAATATGCACCATATAATTAGGTTGCTGTTGGATATTTATTTGTAGAAAATTGGTTTTTGCAAGATGGTTCTTCTCTCACTTTTTAAGTAAAAGTTCTTTTCAGATTGTATTTGTAATTTAAATCAGGATATAACAGTTTCAAAAATCAGGATATAAATGAAAATTACTGCCTTTTGGAACTTTCTGTTTAGTGAATTAAACAAAAATTAAGATTTAACTCATGTGTGGATCTCTCCACACATGAGCATATGTCTTCCTGAGTGTTACTCAAGAGTGACTAAAAAATCCAAAGGAACAAGGGCAAGACAGTAAGGAGGAACTATTGGAAGAGGGTGAAGTATATATTTAAACAGTAGCTCTTAATTATTGTGTCCGAAGTTTTCTCAGTGCCTAATTAAGTGACTTGGTTTTAGATTTTCTGAATCTAAATGGAATTAGAATCTGAGTGGATTTACGGAGCATAAAGGCAATTATAAATAAAGTTACAAATACCAAGGGAAATGTCTGTTTTCCCGGTTCTTGTTGGAAGAGGACTGAGCTGCAGTCGTCTGCGTCCATGTGGGAGGGGTGCTTTCTCTGGCAGGCTTGGGTTTGGGACTCTAAATGAGAAACGGGATGGATTTAGAGGACCAGCGCACTCCCTGTCCAGTCCTGTGAATTAGATCATCACCGGGGAGGCCCTCCCCCCTCCCTTGGTGTCACAGCTGAAGCTGCCTTGCCTCTCCTGTGGCCTTCGTGGGTTCACGGTTGGAGCAGTTCCCGGGGCCTTGCAGAGAGCTGAGTACATGGCGTGGTGTGGCGTCTGCACGGAGCAACGCAGGCTTAGTTGGCTGCTGGGGTTTTCACACAGCTCATGCCTCGAAGCTGTCCTGGTGCCTTAAAGCATTGAGGCTATTGAGCTGTGTTATTGGACACATTTTGCCATATAAACCAAAGGGCATTGCTTAAGTTACTTACAGTGACTTATTTATTTTTAGGATACTGAAGTGTATAAAGCTACGGTAAAAGATGACCTCACCAAGTGGCAGAATGTTCTGAAAGCTCATAGCTCTGTGGACTGGTTAATAGTGGTAGTTGAAAATGATGCCAAGAAAAAAAACAAAACCAACATCCTTCCCCGAACTTCTATTGTGGACAAAATAAGAAATGATTTTTGTAATAAACAGAGTGACAGGTAAGTGTATCTTTGATTTTGCCTCATTTGGTTGGTATCTGGGTGATACAGATTGCTGGCTTCCTGGGTGGTGATGAATAGTCACCCAGCAATCTCCAGCGAGTGGCCGTGGGGTGCTGATGAGAGCTTGCTCCCTGTCTTCGTGGAGTTCCCGTTCTGGCAGGCCAAGGACTGCAGGCAGGAATCCCCCAGGGTGCTGCCTGGGAGGGGGCTGCTGGGTCCCGGAACCAGGGGAAGACCACATGGCAGATCCTTTCTGAATAGTGACAAAGAGAGGTTTTGCGGTCCTTGCGTAGAACAGGGTGCCTTAAACTTTTTTTTTTTTAACTATGGAACCCTGTGGGTTTGTTTTTTTTTTTTAACCTTAACACCTATTAAGATTCCTAAGAACAGAAGTTATAAAATGCCAACTTAATCCCTTCAGAAACTTTAAAGGGAGTCCCAAAAGTTTGGTGGTTAGTTTATTACGATAATTGCATGGGCTGTCTGTCCTGCTCTCTTCTGGGCGTAGTTCACCTCATTTTTCTTCCGCGATGCCGTTCCTAGTTCCTAACAGCACCAGCCAGCGCATTAACTCCTGTGTAACCGATGGTCCCTGTCGCACCGTTCAGCACTTGAACGCACCCAGGTCCTGGGGATGCAGTGGGAGCCTGGACCCTGCTCTGATCCAGCATGGTCACCATGGTGGCAGGGGCCAGACAGGAAGGATCCAGAGTGCTGCGAGAGCCTGCAGCCTGCAGCTGGGCAGCTGGAACACAGTGGGCAGCTAGGAAATAAGTGGTGTGTGGGGTAGGGAGGGTGCAGAGGGCAGTGCTGGATGTGCAGAGGGCCACCCTGATGAGTCGACGCTTCTTCAGGGGAAGGAGCCATAGCTGGATGCCTTTTTCACGTTCTACACAGTACTGGGCACGTAGTGATGGTCAAACTAGCTTCATTATAGTTTGAATTAAATAATCAGATTGTTGAGCTTATGGCATATCTTAGAGAAATCTCATGCAATATGTACTTGTGGAAACTTCTTCTTAAAGTGTGTTGTTCATAAATTAGTTAACCAAAGGAACTAACTTAACATTTTAACAAGATACTATACATGATTGAGCATCCTTTTGCTCGGTATTGTACAAATACCAGCATTTTTTTGTTCTGAAAAGAGTAGACTGCGGTGAAACTTGGAAGGAAGAGAGCTCCGTTACGCAGTCTGAGGGGAAAGGGGCCGACATTGACTGGTGGACCGTGGAGGCAGGGAAAAAATCAAAGCCAAGTGGCCTCTGAGGTTTTCGTTAATATAACAAAAGAAATTATATTTGTTTGGGATTGTATTAATTAAATAAATTCGCAGTAATGAGGTATATTAGTCTCAGCTTGTGAAGTGTTCAAATTGTATAATCATTTTTGCAAAGTACCAATTGATGACTTAAGTCTATGTTTGTAACTTTAATAACTTCTTTATACATAAAATTTAACTGAATACAATTTTTAACATTTCATCTTTAGTAGGTTTAAATATGCCTTCTACTATTTCAATTTTCATTAATTTGCAAAACTACCTTTTAATAAATCTATATTCTTTTAATGTAAAAAGCTTGGTCAGATTTTCATAAATTTGAATTTAGTAGAGTCTGTATTGACAATTGTTTTATGACACAGTATAATTTCTGGCCTTTGAAAATATGTAATGCTTGGCCTTGAAGAGCCTTACTGTTTTTTTTTAACTTTACACTTGTGTTTAATTCAGATTATATGTATTGCATGTTCATTGTAGAATTATTAGAAAAAGGTAATGAGCAAAAAAAAAAAAATGGATATTAACTCTTAATATTTTGGTATTTCCAGACTTTTTTTCTCATTATGCATACACACACATACGTGTGTGTTTGTGTATTTTAAAGTGATATCATACTGTGTATGTTTTATATTTGCTTTTTTTCACTTAATATACTGTAAAAATTTTTCACAAGCAATAAACATATTAATATTTCTATACCCTCATTGTTGGTGAGTGTATAATATTCCACAGTATTAATGTACCATAGTTATTTATAAAGTCCTCCGCTGGGCTTGTAGGGTATTGCTTACTTATTATAAACAATAACATTATGAACATCTTTCTAGCTCAAATGTTGTAAATATCTTTAATTATTTCAGGATAAATTCCTTAAAAGAAAATTGCTTGGTAAAAGGTTTTGTGCATTCTTCAGGCTTTTGGTAAACAAGGCCAGGGGTGAGGGTTGACTTGTTAGTAGTTGTGCCGGTAGCAGTCCCAGTGGTGTTCCCGGCTTCCAGGCTGGAGCTCCTTGTCCCATGTGAGCCTCTGTGAGCAGCTGCTCAGCGTGGCGGTGCCGTCTGCACCTCGGAACATGGTGCCACTCTGCAGATCGGGCACCCCCCGCCCCGCCCCGCCCTTGACCTCATTAGTTGCTCTGGGCTCTCCCTTTCCGAGTGAACCATCGAGGCTTGACGCGCTTTCTGAAGCACTGTTCTTTTTAATTTAAAAAAGGAGGTGATGATGGTCTAAAATCAGTGCAAGTTGAAGGGTATAACAAGGGTAGAGAATAGAGTGACTATATTGGGTCTGACTGATGACACCAGGAATCTTGTTTGGTGGTTGGTGTTTGTGTCAGTTCCCATTTCTGTCCTCCTGCAGGTGTGTGGAAGAACTCATGTCTGGTCAGGAATGAATTACGGACTTGAGAATGCCCAAGGACAAACCACCAAACAGATAGCTTCTAGCAGCGTATGCAGCAGATAAACCCACTTCAGTCCTGGGCTACCTTAGGAGAGAGCTGGCTCTGGTCCCTTTGTCTTTCAGGGAAGAAAGTATCCAGTGGGGTGGGTTGACTGGAATTAAAGCCACCTACCAATTTTTGTTTTTTTCTTGGTTCTGATTGTTCACATGGTAGGACATGTGGAATGTGTTTTGCTTCAGCTTTTTGTCCACTGATTTGTAATTCTGTGGATTTAGTTGTCCCTCCAAAGGACATGCTGGGCACAGAGGAAATGAAACTTAGAGTTAGTTTATTTTGCTACTTTTTAGGAATACAGGTAAAATATTTGGTAAGGACAATGTTGAAGCTCATAGCATTAATATTTTAAAGTTATTTCTGAGTTCAGATTTATTCATCTTCTTTCTAAAGTACAGTTATCAAGGCTAAAGACGGTTACTATTTCCAACCTATTGGATGAATACATTGTCTTTTCCAAATCCATTGGAAACTTTCTTGTAATTTTGTGTCTTTCATATTTTTACACCCTGGGTACAGTGTCTTTGTAGCTAAATTGTGTCAGACAGAGCTGTATGTTGTGTGCTGAGTCTTTATTAATCACTTATTTACCCTGCCCGTGAAGCTCTCCCAGGCTGGCGGGAGAGGCAGACCTACGGAGAGGGAAGGAGCTTTACCACAAGGCCCTTAGCTGGCAGCAGTGTGATCACAGCAGGGCTGGGAGGGCAGCGCAGCCGGGGTGGTGGTGGGGATGTAGCGTCTGGGTGAACAGGAATGTGCTTGGTGAAGAGGGGAGAGCAGGAGAAGTTAGTGGGCTTGGACTGGGAATACGGGGAATTAAAGCGGGACAACTAGGTTGGATCCATGTTGTCATAGTCCTCATGAGCTATATTGGAAAATATGAATTTCCCCTGTTGATCACATGGACTCCAAAGGGGTTTTGAAGGGGACAGGGCCAGTGAGGGCTGGGGAACTGAGTCGGGGTGATCACCTCATTTCACAGTGAACCTGGGGGCGGGTCTGAGGCTCAAGCTGCTCATAAATCCCCCCGCACCAGGCTGTCTACAGCGAACTGTCCCTGGGGCTTCTGCAGTGCTTGCTGCTCCTGTGGCAACAGACCGGTTTGTGATGAAGCCTCTTCTGAGCCTGGTGCCTCACTACCCGCCTCATGCTTTTCACTATATATATATTTTTGGGGGATTGGGAGTAGACAGGGTCTTGCTCTGTTACCCAGGCTGGAGTGCAGTGGCATGATCCTAGCTCACTGCAGCCTCCACCTCCTGGGCTCAAGCAATCCTTCTGCCTCAGTCTCCTGAGTAGCTGGGACCACAGGCATGCGCCACCACGCTGGGCTACTCTTTTTATTTTTTGTGGAGACAGGGTCCCGTTATATTTGTTGGTTTTGAACTCCTGGCCTCAACTCCTGGCTCCCACATCAGCCTCCCAAAGTACTGGCATTACAGGCCTGAGCTACCACACCTGGCTGTTTTCCCCTGTTATTTAAAGAAGGAAGGAAAGAGGAGGGAGGAGGAAGGAACTGAGTTGGCGCCCAGGCAAAGGGGAGCAGTGAGCAGTGGCGCTGTGCGTGGAGGGTCTTTCCAGATAGTCCGTTCATGTCTTTGCAGGTGTGTTGTGCTCTCCGACCCCTTGAAGGACTCTTCTCGAACTCAGGAATCCTGGAATGCCTTCCTGACCAAACTCAGGACATTGCTTCTTATGTCTTTTACCAAAAACCTAGGCAAGTTTGAGGATGACATGAGGACCTTGAGGGAGAAGAGGACTGAGCCAGGCTGGAGCTTTTGTGAATATTTCATGGTTCAGGTACTTGACTAATTATAGAACTAGACATTTTCCTTCTTCCTTCTCTCCCTTCTTCCCTTCCTCCCCCCTCTTTCTTTTCCTTCCTTCCCTCCCTCCCTGCCTTCCTTCCTTCGTTCCTCACAACTCTCGTGGTAATTCTCATTGGCATGGTTTTTAAAAACAAGAGACTGCGATGTAGTAGTCAGAGTAGACGTTTTTGTTTCTTGGCTCATAGAGCTGAAGAGCAGAGATGGTCTCTGGGGACAGCCCGCCAGCTCCCTGCTGCTCCAGAGCTCAGCATCCAGCCGGGCCTGACATAGCCTTGTCCTCAGAAGAGTCTTGGTTTTGTTTGCATCTCAGGTGCCTTCTGGGGTGTCTACCTGGGAATGAATTATGCAGAGACACCCCAGTAGTGGGTGATGATGATGATGACAAAGGTGTTTGTTCACTCCCTGCTGGGTGCTGTGATGGAATGGATGGTGACTTCCTGGGAGCATTCCTGCCATAGTTTTGTTTTATAACCTTGGGTTCCAGTTATTAAGCTGGTTTCTTTACTGTAATTTACAAAAATGTTTAGGCTTTTAAAATTGGTTTATAATCAGCTCTTTTTGCCTCTGAAGATGAAGAGTCTTAAGTGAACAGAGGGATGTGGGCTGGTAAAAGGCCTTCCTAACAATGCAGAGCATTGTTCGTAGGGTTCCTTATCCTCGTTCACCGTCTTTTGACGGAGGAAGCATAATTTTCATATTTAGATATCGATTGTATATTAATTACTGAAGAGATGATACACTTTGAATAATAAAAGATCCATCTGATTAGAATTTGGTTTTTATTTCTTATTCTGAGGCTTATGTCTTGGAGGTATTTGGAAGATTGGTACATGTAAGGGGGTTCGAGTAGGTTAATAATCCCCCGTGGTTGATGGTCGCAGACTTTTCTGACTGCACTGTCTCTTCACCCTTCAAGCTTACTCAGCTTAGTCCCTGGGAGTTACAAACAAGGGCAGGAACAGGCTCACTGGGGCCAGTGGTGTTGGGTTGGAATTGGAGGTGCTAGTATGAACCAACCCATAGGGGGATGGATGAATGGGTGGATAGATAGGTAGATTCAGAAATACAGACGTGTGTATGTGTGAGGGTCAGTACACATGCGTCTGTTTCCTCGCTCTGTCCACTGACAGGGCAGAGAACAACACCCTAGCAGCAAGAAGCACACCTGGTGCCAAGGTCGTGGTCTCTAAACTCCATTCCCCAATACAAGGCACCAGGGCTCCTTGTAGAAGTGGTTGGTTATGGGGCTGGGGCAGGAATAAACAAGATGGACCTGGACTATCTTGTAGAACCAGAAAGTAAGGAAGTGCACAAAAAAAGATGGGGGCCCATTGAAAGAACACAGGCACCACCCAAAGGAGCCTCCAGTGGCCAAAGCTGGACTGATTTGAATGACAGAATAAATAATGACAGAATTGGGTTTTAACCCATGGAATAAAATTAATACTCATGAGTCTATATTGATATAAAAAATAGTTACATAAGTAAATATAGGAAATGTTTTAGTTTTTCCCTACAGAAGAATTCCACTTAATAAATGTAGAAGGAAAGAAAAATAGAAAATCACTTTTAGGCAAACACCATAGCAAGAACTACTGGAGACAGGACCACTGATGGAGGCTAAGGGGTGGGCAAGGCCTGGGAAGAGGGAGGTTTGCGTAGTCTCAGTCTCCCCTGAGATGTCTGTCACCTGCCGGGGGAGCAGTAGTGACTTCACAGTGGGGAAGCCAGGTCCTTAGCTGCCTGCATCAGATGGTCAAGGCCAGCTGCACCGTGAGAAGTCACGTCCACATTGTGGACTCCTTGATACAGGTGCCCTGAGGACACGGCGTCTTTTCTCCGTAAAAATGAAGATTCTCATGGCAATCATGGAAACATATCAAATGGACCCAGAGTGAGGGACATAAGACAAAATAGGACGGAAGCAAAAACTCAGTGGGATGGGGGTGGGAGGAGATGGGGGTCTTTGGGGGGAGGGGTGTCCTGGAATAGAAGAAAGGACATTAGTGGAACAACTGCTAAAATTCAAATAAGAATTGTTTAGTTAATAGTATTATACCAGTATTAATTTTCTGGTTTTGATAATTGTACTGTGGTTATCTGTTAATATTATAGGAAGCTAAGTAAGGGCTATATGGAAACTTCATACTTTTTTTTTTTTTTGAGACAGAGTCTCATGCTGTTGCCTGGGATAGAGTGCTGTGACATTAGCCTAGCTCATGTCCTCCTGCCTCAGCCTCCCGAGTAGCTGGGACTACAGGCATAGGCCACCACACCTGGCTTATTTTTCTATTTTTGGTAGAGAATGGCATCTCACTCTTGCTCAGGCTGGTCTCGAATGCCTGACCTCAAGTGATCCTCTTGCCTTGGCCTCCCAAAGTGCTAGGATTACAGGCATGAGCCACTGCACCTGGCCAATACATTTTTTTTTTTTTGTATTTCTGTAAGTATAAGGTTAGCTCAGAATTAAAAATGAGTAAAGAAAGAAATCCTGACCCATGCTGTTAATACAGCATGCATGGACCTTGAGGATGCTGTGTGGAGTGAAATGAGCCAGTCATGGAAGGATGAACACTGCGTGATTCCACTCACATGGAGTCCCAGTGGTCAGATTCATAGAGAAAGAAGGCAGGACGGTGGGGGCCGGGGACTGGAGGAGGGGATGGGGAGTTAGTGTTCCATGGGGCAGAGTTGCAGTTTAGGAGGATGAGAAAGTTTTGGAGATTGATTGCACAATGAGGTGAACTTAATGCTACCAAACTGTAACCTCAAAATGGTTAAGATGATCAATTTTACGTACATTTTTTTTTTTTTTTTTTTTTTAAATAGAGACGGGGTCTTGCTCTTGCTCAGGCTGATCTCGAACTCCTGAGCTCAAACAATCCACCCGCCTCGGCCTCCCAAGTGCTAGGATTACAGGCGTGAGCCACCGCGCCCGGCCAATTTTACGTACATTTTATCACAAAAAGAAAAAATTAGTTCATTGGAGTGCTCAGTCTTGAAAATACTTCATAAAGAAAAGAACATTCAACGTAATTTAGCGATTTCTCTTGTAAAACACTGCCCACCGATATTTTCAGGGGAACCAAGACATAAAAGAGCTTGAAGCGGTCCCAGGGCTCTGGCAGGACCAGCGCAGGTGTTTCTCCCCTGCTGCTCTGGGTCTCAGTTGACGAGAGGATGGTAGCTGACACGAACTGCCTACTTACCTGCGTGCCAGGGCTCTCCTACGTGTTTTATAGAAATTGATCCTCACGGAAACCTCACGGGAGGGGAGCTGTCCTATCCAGAGAGGCACAGGTTACCCAGTTAACACAGTGACAGCCAGGACGTGCCGGCCTTTGGGTCTGAGTCTGGCCACGGGTCTGGTCTGTGCTCTTGATTGTCACCAGTGAGCGGGACACAGGCCTTTATGGGGTCACAGGATAGTGTCCACAGGTACACGAGGTGGGCTGGATTCCAAATACCTGGATATGTCAGGGTGTAGGCTTATACATTTGTGTATGCTCTCCTGGTTTTTACTTTTTCATGTGCAGTAACGGAAATAACAAAAAGAAAAAATCACCTGTGACCATCTCCTTACTTTTTTTTGTTCGACAAATATCACTGAGCACCAGCATGTGCCAGGCACTCTTCTAGGTGCTGGGATGGCATCAGTAAGCGGTTTTCACGAGCCTGTGTTACAGAGGAGGGGACACAGCAAGGAAGTTACACAGATGGTCGGGTGGAAGCACCAAGAAGCAGAGATGTGGGGGGCTGACGTTGGGGGGCATTCTAAGTAAGCGTTCAGGGACGGCCTCACCGAGCCAGTGGCACAGCAGATACTGAAGGCGGTTGAAGAGCAGGCCATGTGGGTGTTTGGAGGAAGAGTAAAGAAGTGTCCAGGCTGCGAGAAGAAGCAGTGCAAGGGCCCCAGGCAGCTGTGTGCCTGGCGGGTGTGGGCAGGAGGCAGGAGGCCTTGGTGGTGGAGCTGAGTGAGTGGGGTCAGAGAGGGGATGCCGGGAAGGGGTAGGGAAGCAGACCTTGCAGGGCCTGGGGACCCCTGAAAGGACTTCGGGTCCCCCTCTGACTGTGATTGACATGGGGAAGACTGTGGGTAGAGTGAACCGTGGGAAAGGCTTGGAGTTCAGGTGAGACATGCAAGCTTGCAGTGACTGCTAGGTATCCAGGTGAGGATGCCGAACACGCAGCGGGAACCAGGAGTCTGGTCTGTGCTGCGGTTACACATCTGGCGACTGTAATCGTAGACAGCATGTAAAGCCGTGTGTTGGGTGAGGTCACTAAAAGGGAATAGTGAGTGTAGAAAGAAAAGTCCAGGGGTGAACCCTGGGGCCTCCAGTGGAGAACCTGGGGGACAAGAGGAACCAGCAGGCAGAGGAGAAGGAGCCGCAGCGTGGAGGGGGAGGGGAGATGCAGGCAGCTGGGTGTCCCGGCAAGGAAAATCCCAAGAATAGGAGGGTGACCACTTGTGTCCAGTGCTACTGAGGGGTCAAGGTGGGTGTTCAGAAATCATCGTGGTCGTTTGCACCTTGTGGGTGCTTGAATGTTGATGTGTTGTGGCCAGGAAATTGATTTTTCCTTAGCGTAGCATAAACGTTATTCACAGTGCCGCTTGCTCTTCTCTGTTGCAATCTTTAATGTCTATACGTTGTTGCAGCACGTTGATTTCTGGTTTTGCTTTTTCTCACACTTACTCTGGGTGCACAGGAGGAGCTTGCCTTTGTCTTTGAGATGCTGCAGCAGTTCGAGGATGCGCTGGTGCAGTACGACGAGCTGGATGCCCTCTTCTCACAGTACGTCGTCAACTTCGGGGCCGGGGGTGAGTAGTGCTGTTCAGCAACAGGGTCTTTCCTCAGCATCGTTTCCCCACTTTCAAATAGTCTTGAGGCTGCCATTTATTTACCTAATGACGCATCATCTTGTGTCGTTTTTGTATAAATTATATCAGATGTATTCTCATGATTCTTACAGGAAATGAAATGAGAATTAAGAATTAGTCACTTTTACTTTTTAGAAGACTCTTAAGTAATAAAAGCATTAAAAAAGCTGTTTTCAGGTCTGAAGTGTCATGCCTGCAGCTTAGCAGCCTGTTAGTGTTGCTTCCATACCTCCTGGTTAGGATGAGAGGAGAAGGCTCTCTCGCTGCTGTTCACAGGTCGTCTCTGTAAGACCCGAGGGCTCCTTGCTGTTTTAGGTAACATCCTTGTAATGGGTGTTCATCTTTCTTGTAAGCTTTTAAATGGAATCTTAAGTTCTTCTTCTAATATTACAAAATTAGCACAACAAAACCATATACAAAGAAAAACATTGATAATCGTTTCCTCACTGTTTTTTATTAATATGTGTTTTGATAGAAATGATATTATTTAGATGTTTCTCTGTAACTCCTTTTTTTTATTAATGGTCCATTGTGGGCATCTCTCCAAGGTAACAGATCTGGTTCTAAGATGTTTTTGTCAACAGCTGCACAGTGTTTCAGTGCAGATTCCTGAGAGTTTATTCAGCCATCCCTGCTGTTGGACATTTGGGTTGTTTTCTGCTTCTTGCCACCACAAGCAATGCTCGGCTAGACACCTTTGCTGGGCATTCTTTGGGAGAACCCTTGTCACTGTGTCTGAAGAGAGGAGTGATTTCAGGGAACCCTAGTGTCGGCTAGAGAGCCGTATATAAAGAGATGAGGTCCTGGGACAGTCAGCGCCAGCTGTGGGCACTACCCTGGCTCTGGAAATAATCATGAATGTCACTGGTGGATACCCACCCCAAGCCAATTTTTATGAAGTTCAGGTTTAGATATTTTGCTCTGCTAACATGCAAATACAAACACATAACCAAAGCAATTAACTGAAAAAAAAATCTAAAGAGGTAAAAGTATATTTCTTATATTTATTTTTTATATTTTACCTATCCATATTATACATATATGTCTTTTAAATATCTCATATAAGGCCCGGCATGGTGGTGCATGCCTGTAGTCCCAGCTACTTGGGAGGCTGAGACAGGAGGATCACTTGAGTCCAGGAGCTTGAGGCTGCAGTGAGCTATGATTGTGCCACTGTACTCCAGCCTGGGTGACAGAGAAAGACCCTGTCTCTAGAAAAAAAAAAAAAATTGAAAAAAAACCTTATATATTTCACATAATTTCTTTTTTTTTTTCCCCCTCTCAGTTTTAAAATAAATCTGGAGCAATTTAAAAGCCAAAAGTAAGCCCGGACCAAGTTTTGTGGCTGACTTGTCATTATTATGAAAAGATTATTTTTGTTATTTTATTCAACAAATACTTATTGTAGGCCCACTGTGGGTCAGGCACTGTTCTAAATACAGCGAGGAATAAAACAAATTCCCTTCCTGGAGCTTGCGTGAAGGGGAGACAGGCATGGAGAGCATACATGTAACCTCATGTCCGATGGTAACAATTGTAGCTGATAGAGAGGGACGTGGGTGAGGGTTACAGTGAGGGAGGTGCCGTGGGACTCTAGACAGGATGGCTGGGTGGCCTCCCTGAGGAGGTGCCCTTGGCACAGAGGCCTGGTGACACGTGGGAGTGCCCTGGAGAATCCTGGGCAGGGCCTGGCAGACGGCGCTGCTGGTGTGGTGATTCGGAGGGGACACTCAGCCCAGCAAGGGCTGCTGTCGGCAGCGGCTGGCACGGCAGACACTTAGTGTGCTCATGCTGAGTCATTTCTTGACACGAATGGAGGAGAATGAACTGGTTACGACACCTCTTTTGGAAAGAGAAAAATAGATTAGAAAGCCTTTTTCCATAAAGATTTAATGACTTGTTATTGTAGGTTCTTATGTTTATTTCAAGATCATATTTGGGGAGCCCTGTTGAGATTTTTAACAGGCAAGGGTTTCCCCTGCTGCTGCTCAGCCCTCCCTGTGCCTGTTCTCCCCTGTAGGAGCTTGACACAGGTAGGGATAAGTACGGAAAAATGCAGAGTCTGAGGAAAACAGAAGTACCAGGGTGGTCAGGGGAACAGCTGTGCTCCAGCCCGCGGGCAAGACAAGGCAGCCCAGCCACACTCCACCCCCAGACGAGCCTGAGGTCTCTGATGGCTTGCCGACAGCTTCAGCTCCCGCTCCTGACTTGCTGGGCGTGGGGAGCCCGTGTGCCCTGCTGCCTGGGTCCTGCCACCCTGTGCTCAGCCACCAGGTGCTGGGAGCTGAATGGGCGAATGTCACTAGACTAAAGGGGGTGGGGCAGTGGTCAGAGAGTAACCGGTTGTTGAGCTGCCTTCTGTCCACAAGGCCTCACAGTCCTGAGCAAGAATCTCAGTAAGGTGAAGTACCCGTAGTCAGTGCCTTTCATGATGTGTGTTTGTTTAGATGGTGCCAACTGGCTGACTTTTTTCTGCCAGCCGGTGAAGAGCTGGAACGGATTGATCCTCCGAAAGCCCATAGATATGGAGAAGCGGGAATTGATACAGAGGCAAGAAGCCACCCTGTTAGATCTGCGCAGTTACCTGTTCTCTCGCCAGTGCACCTTGCTCCTCTTCCTGCAGAGGCCGTGGGAGGTGGCTCAGCGCGCCCTAGAGCTGCTGCACAACTGTGTGCAGGAACTGAAGCTCTTGGAAGTGAGTCGGTTCTTTTCCCAATTTACCCATTTCTTGATTGTTCAAACAGAAAACTCCGAACCTTGAAATCCCAGGCATTGAACTGTTTGTGCTTAGGAAAGAGTTTTCTTTCTCTGAATGTCTTTATTTTTTAGTATATTACATGCATAATTACTTTTTACCTTGATTAATTGCTCAAAAATATAATTTCTGCTCTCAACATGGTGAAGTTCATGTTGGTCCAAAGCAAGTCTCTTAGCACAGTTTTTCAATATAATTTTTAAGGTAACTTTGGCTTATATTGTGTGAGCTGATCCTCACTGATAAAAATTACTCATCTGATGGACACACAGATGAGTTTTGTACACAGACATTTTATTTCAAGACTATCTTTTCAGATAAATGGTTTTGCACATGGACATGCAGGAGCCATGTGAGTGGCACACAGCTAGCCGTGTCCTGTCGATTAGTAGCATGAAGCCTAATGGAAGATACGTTATAAATAAGCGTGTGTACATGTGCTGTGGTGTGTGAAAGACACCAGTTAGCGAAATATTTGCCTTTAAAGATTAATTCACCCAAGGATGACTGAACTCCTATTGCCCATAGAATCATGAACATTTCCGTGAGGGAAAGGAGCGTTAAAGACCATATCTAGTCTCTGATTCTTGTTTCAGTGATCTCTTTACCCAGAACAGTTCACATATGCACTTACAAAATGTCACATATAATTTCAGAGGATTCGTGTCCACCCCGCCCTCTGTTCCCAGTGAGAGCTCCTAAGTGAATGGTCTGATTCCATTTTATAAACCAGGAACTGAATCTGGAAGTGGTTGGTGACCTACTCAGACTCATGTAACTAGCCATAGGGTCCAGACCATCCAAGTCCCAGGGGAGTTCCTAAGGTCTCTTCGAGTCTAAATTTAGTATAGTAGCCAAACCGTTGGGAGGGCTAGTATTTCATAATATGGTAACTTATTTTATAGTACCCTAGCATACTAAACAACACACTCAACACTTAGTTTAAATAATCTTAAAATATTTAGACCTTTTTTAATCTAAGTGCAATTATTTAAGTTCCAAAGGAGAAATTCTTATCTCAGAGCTAATCTCATTAGTGCCTAGCCTGAGTCATAAACTTAAGAATGGAAGAGTTTTTATCAAATTATTTTTCTTGCCTTAGATATCTAATCAAGCAAACGAGGAAGATAACATTTTCTATCGCAAAATGATACTCTTTTAGCTACCTGTAACTACAAAGATTGAGAGATTCTGCTTTGGTTGTTCGCACCTGGCTGTGCGGCCCTGGGGGTGAGGCTGTGAGGTTGCTGTCCATGCGCAGAACGGCGCTGTCTGCGTCCACGTGGACCTGGAGATTTTACCCAACTTAGAGATGTTTGTCTTACTAGTCGATAGGGAGAAAAAATTGGGGTGTGTATTAGAGTCCAAGTGGTTCTGATACGGCATTTTCAAATTAAGATGACCCCAGGAGGGTTTATTAGAAAGTGCTGTTGCACAGTTTGGGGCAGGTGTAGGATGGTGCAGACCCAGTTCCTTAATGCTGGGCACAGCCAAATCACAAACTCCAGGATTTAAGAATTTTCCCAAATTATTTTTCCAGCCTTAGAGCACTGACTAGTAATAGCAGGGCTGCCAACCTGCAGAGAGGAGGGTAAGAGTCCTCAGAGCCAGGTAGGGCGAGCGAAGAGCGGGCAGCCTTGGGATGGGCTGTGCCCTGATGGTGGGGGCCGCTGGCCCGCAGCAGCTCTGCAGGGAGGGAGCAGGCACCCATAATCACTCCCCGGTCCTCCTCCACTCTGACCTCCTCTGGCCTTCTGGAAGCTGGAAGGTGAGGGCGCCCCTGGGCTTATTCTGTACAGTTTCCCCAGCAGAGAACAGGGCAGGAAAGTGTGGAAGGTGGATCTGAGACGCCAACCAGAGACGTCACTTATGGATCGGGAAAGGCGATTCCTTCTCCCCTGATGGTGTTGCCCTCTAGCGTGGCTGCCGCACTGTGGCTGCCCTCTCCGTCAGGCATTTGCAGACAGCACAGGTGGGCTGGGCAGAGTCGCAGGCACAGTGTCCCGCTCGTTCTCTGTGGGGCAGCACACTCAGCTCCTCTCGTCAGCTTTCCCGCTGTGGAGCAGGTTCTTAAAGCCTTCCCCAGCTCGTCTCTGAATGCTGGCATGCCTCTCTCCATTGTGGAAAGGAATACAAATCAGTCCCTTAAGACCCTTTTGGCTGGAAAGAGATGTGTAAGTAATAGATGGTGTGCCCCCACCCCCCAGTCCCTTGTGAGTGTCGGGGCTCACGTTAGCTGCATGGGGCCTCTTGGTGCTTCCAGGCTCTCGTGCACAGTGTGGGAGGTCCACAGAGGGCGTTTTCAGTGCTTTGTATTTCAGAGCCTCAAACAGGCCATGCTGGAATTTTTTTCCTGGCTGTTTTCTTTTCTGAATGAAATTGTCGTTGTCATCTTGAGCTTTCCTTGAGTATAAGCTGCCCCTTACTTTTAGTCACATTTATTTCAGTTCTTTGCACTTTCTAGTTCTGTGTCCCCTGTGGGGAGGTGGCCACAGCTGAATGCTGGATTCCAGACGAGGACACTGCACCCACTGTTCACTTGCTGTCTGTTTCCTTCTGACGACCTGCTTCCTGTTCCCTGTTTCCCTCTGTTCTCCTCTGGATGCACACAGCTGGAGGCATCTCCTTACCTGTGTTGCACCTGTTAGATTCCTGCAGCCTTGAGTCTCCAGTACCTGCACAGGAAGGGTGGTAGGATTGGCCTGGAGGAGGAGGAGGGTTGTGGGGGTGGGGCTGCTGAAGAAGGATCACAGGAACTGATGGCTCCCTGGACAGGGCTAGAGAGCTGTCAGGCACATTCAGGAAACATTTGCTCCCCAGATAGGCATGGCGGAAAACATGGCGGGAGGAGAGGGCACCCAAATGAAGAAGACACGGGCCCCACCTACCAGCCAGTAGCCTGTTGTCCCGTGCACTGAGCCAGCCACCCGCAAGGGTCATCTGGACAGTGCCTCGGCAGTGGCAGAAGCGTTGTCCAGGCACAGGGGTACCATAAACAGGAAAGGGCTACTCTGCGGGGCTCTTCAGGTCAGCTCAGTGAACATTTACGGGGTGCTGGGGAAGGTTTCTAGAGGAGGTCTTGTGTGAGCTCAGTTTAAAAAGATTGATTCATTCAGCAGATACTCATTGAGCATCTGTTTTGTACCAAGTATGGTGGTGGGCACCGTATTTCCAGTAGAGAGCAGAGCAGACTGCATCCCTGCCCTTATGTAGCTTGTATTTAGGGCATGGGTAGGGTGAGTAAGAACTCACTAGGTAGATTGGCTGGCCATGGCCAGTGGGACAGTACGTTTCAGGCAGAGAAAGTGGTTTTATTGAGGAGCTTAGTCTTGCTAGACCATCGGGGTGAGGCTTGGGGACGAGGTATAGGAGTATCTGGAGGGAGGATCTGGAGGTCTTTGCCTTTTGTTCTGCAGCCAGTAGGAGCCGTGGCCCGATGGGGCAGGTGTGCCATGAAAGGTGTTGGAACCTGGCAGGGCTGAGGGCAGAGAGAGGTGAAGAGTTAGGTGGAGGCCAGGAAAAGGGTTTAGAAACTTCTGCTGTAGTCCAAGGGAAAGAGGATGAAGTTCTGAACGAGGGCGGTTGGGGTAGATTTTAAATAGATGGATTCAAGAAAAATTTATTCAGTGAACACAGGCGACGAGTCCACTGGATAGCCATATGTAAAACATCTTCATCTCACACCCTAAACAATTAATTCCAGGTGCTGTTTTGATCTAAATATGAAAGGTAAAACAAGCAATCTCTAAAAGATAACATGGGGATGTCTTCACGACCTTTAGGGTCGGCAAGCGTTTCTTAAGCAGTACGGGAAAGGCGCCACCCATAAGGGAGAGTGGCACCAGGGCTCTTCAGGCGCTATTTAGCGAGTGAAAAGGCAAGCCGCAGGGCGGGTGACACTTGCAGTGCAAGAGAGGACTCTTAGCCAGCATATGTGAAGAGCTCATATAACTCAGTTAAGAAAGACTGACAAATCAATAGAAAGATAGGCAAAAGAGGATATCCAGGTGGGCAGTGAGCATATGAAAAGGTGCTTAATCTCATTAATCACAGTGACACACAAACCAAGTCCTCAGTGAAATAACCAGCACACGCACCAGAGGCTGGCGGAAAGGCTTTCCGGGAGTACTAGCAGAGGGCGGAGAAACTGGGCTTGTTTAGTGATGACAGCGTTAATCGGTGCAGCCACTTAGGAAAGTTGTTTGGTGACATCAGATGGAATGGGACACATACATATGCTGTGACCCAGCAGATCCTCCCCAGCATATACAGAAACGTGCACACACGTGCACCAGAAGGCAAGTACAGAAATGCTTGTGGCGCCATGAGTCGTCATAGCTGGCAACTGAGAAGAACCCAAATGTCCATCATGTCCAAGGGATGACGTTGTTCTGCTGCGTTCACGCAGTGGCCTAGCGTGTAGCAGTGAATCTCACCAACACGTAGATGGTTGAGCTAAAGAAGTCAGACACAGTATGTACTTTTTGATTCCTCGTATATAAAGTTCAAAATTAAGCAAAACCAGTCTTTTGTGAGCCTTCCTGGTGGTTCATTTGTGGAAGGCCAGTGGCTGGCATGGGGCTCCCATGCACGGTGGACGTGCCGGGGGTCACGTAGGACTCTTCATGCTTTCCAGTAGGTGGGTTATATTTAAAGGCAGGTTTATCAGAAGAAAGAATAAGAAGAATGCCTTTAATTTTATGCTTGAAAAATGGTAAAATGGTTCTTGCCATTGCTAATAATACAGGAATCAGGAGAGGAGGAGGAGCTGTAAGAAAATTAAAGAATATATATTAAGAAATTAGTTTAGAGAGTCTGTTACTCACAAAAGGTGATATATGAATGGCCAAGAAGTGTATGGCGGTGTCAGTGTCATTTCTCATTAGGGAAATGGGAATTGTCAGGAGAGGATAAGACCACTGCCCAGTTGCCAAGTGAAATGACAGAGCTCTGCTGGTCGGTCACGGGCTCTCGGAGCAGAGCAGACGCAGTCTCTACGGATTCGGGTGGCGTGGCATTTGCGGGTGGTGGACACTGCCTGCAGAGGTGTGGCTCCTGGCGAGACAGTGCTGGTCGGGTGGCCCTCCCGCACGTTGGCGGAGGTGTGACGTTCTGCGTCAGCTGCCTTTCAGGAGCGAGGGACTGATGCTCCTTTGGATGGCTTACGACCATGGCTGCAGGACAGTCACGCTTTTCCAGAGTTTGTGGGATTTTTTTTTTTATTCTCAAGCTCCACCATAATGGATAAAATAAGATTTTATTATAAAAAAGACAGACGGTTCCAAGTGATGGTAAGGATAGGAAGATTGGAACTCAAATGTGATGATGAAAGTGTGTGACTTCATGCGACCACTTTGAAACTCTGTGGTAGTGTCTCCCAAAGCGTAAACACACCTACCCTGTGACCCAGCAGTTCCACCCATAGGTATGTGCCCAAGAAAGATGAGTCCAACCAAAAGATGACTGTGGGACAGTCCGGCTTAGGTCAATTTCCTAGCTTTGTTTCCCTGAGAACAGAGCAAGTGGGCACAGCCATGTTACTAGGCACCGTGGCTTATGGTAAAATCACCCTTGGTTAGCGGATTGCATGTGCACATACCTGATGGTGAGGCCCTGCTCTGGGCCCCTCAGGGTGGCAGCTGTTGGGACTGTCCTGGCTGTAGCCCAGCAGCTGTTAGAGGAGGGAGTGGCTCCTTTGGGGCCAGAGCCCGCTATACCAGAGTGGCCCTGTGCTGCACAGTGCCACCTCTCCCCCTTCACCTGAGCTCTCACGTCTCTGCAGCAGGGAGTCCTGTGGAAGAGGTGCTCTGAGGCTGCCCGTGTCCTCCCGTGGAGGCTGCCGCACAGGGGCTGGGAGCGCTTCTGAGTCCTGGAAGGGCTCCCCACTTGCGGTTGGGGTGGCATTGCAACTGGCTGTATCCACAGTAGCCAAATACTGGGGACAACCCCGACATGTGGCAGGGGAATTGGTTATGAACTGTGGCCTATTCAGAGAAGGGCGTGTTACACGGCAGTAAGAGAGAACCAGCTGCTGACAGACTCGGCAAAGCTGAATCTTAGAAGTGCTAGATTGAACGAAAGACGCCATATGTATAAAAGAGGACACATACTGTGGGATTCCATTTCTGTGAAGTTCAGAAATGCGGCAGAAGTGACTGGTGGTTACGGAAGTGAGAAGGGGGTGCCTGTTTGGGGTGGGTCTTGACTGGGAAGAGGAGCACAGAGAACCTTCTAGGATGATGGAGAGATTTTACTTCTTGATTGGGTACTAGTTACGGATGAAAACATTTATTGACCTCTAAATTCAGGATTTGTGCCCCTTATGTACCTCGCTGTATGTATTTTGTTACTTATTTTTTAAAGTAATGAAAAAACTACCACTACAATTATATTTTAAATAAATTTGTTTCATTTAAATTTCTGAAAGTCTCAGATGCTCTGCTGCTGAAGGACTGGCTGCCACGGAGCCGCCTCTGTCAGGCCTTTGAAATGGGCAGAGAGGAAACAGGAGGTTGGGGCCCCTTTGGGGTGCTGGGTTGGGGGTTGGTTGGGAGCTGAGGGGGCACACACGGTGGGAAGTGACGTCAGCTTGAGGTGACACTACACACTTTATGCATGCCAGATTAATATGCATCTGTTTTTTTTTTTTTTCAATAAAATCTTAAAATGACGTGTGATGGGCAATGTGGGAAGCTGCGGTGCTGTCTGAAAACAGGCACTAGAACCACTGATTAGCTACTGAGAAGAGCTTGTGGTAGGAGCTGGAGCAGTGCCCAGGGCACATCGCACCTCGAGTGCTGAGTTCCCAGAGGAGTGGTGGCTGGGGGTCACCTGGTGGGACTGGCTGGGAGCCTTCGGTCTTCAATTATTGAAAGAAAACCCCGCATTTGTTATTGGTTGTGCGTTTGTGTCAGCATGAGGGACCTGCCTGCTCTCTCCCTCCTTCTCCGGGTTGGACGTTGAAGTGGAAACTTGAGCAGCGGCCAGTGGCTGCTGTTGGATTTTGTTGTTCTGACCCTCAGCAAAGCTCCTGCTGCCTGACGCTGCTACTTTTTAAATACTGTGGCTCACACCTACCAAAGTGGTGCTTGGTCTTTGCAGAAAGTAAATATACCAAGACAACATCTGTTCTATAGTCATGCCACATATTAACTAATATTACTATTCACAGTTTGGGGCTTATCTTTCTGGGCTCTTTCGGAGTGTGCCTCTGTGGCATCTGTCACTTTGCTCTCATCCTCTGCCGTTGTCACATTTCACTTACTTGGTTTTGGAGAGCGGCCCAGCCACGGAGGCACAGGTGCTCTGCTTGTGGAGCTGCCCGATGTGCCCAGCCACTTTTGCCCTGGCACCCTCTGCTGGCTCCTCTGCCCTGACCCAAGTGCTTTTCCTTCCCTCTCTGTGCGTCCATCTTACCCTAGAGCACTGTGTGCAATCCTCCTTTGTATGAGTGCTTCATAATGTCCCATGAAGTCTTTTTGCCACCAGTGTGTGCCCGGGGGAGGTGGCACGTTTACAGGAAGCTCCACAGAGTTAGTTACCTGTGGTGGTAGTATCTTGGGAGGTGAGAAGTACCCAGGTCACCTGGCATCTCAGACCATGCAAGGTGAAGTTGCCACTCTGCGCGCTCTGGTTGGATTGGTAAAGACACTGCCCAGGGTCTCAAAGCTGCACCCAGCTGCTAAGTCTTCTGTGCGCCCTTTGGTGTGGTCTGTTTGAGTGAGAAAGTTGTATGACTTTATAACAGTAGCTTCTGATCATGCAGCTCTTTTTATTTTTTTCAAAGGATTTTAAGTAGTTTGTCTCATTTTTTAAAAATTGTGCTACTTAGCTTTTGTAGGAACACTTAATGGCACTCTGTGGTCCTTACTAATTGATTCCAGACCCTTTCCTGTTACTTGTGCTCAGGGTGTCTGGAAGACACCTTCCCTAAGTCAGTGTCGTGGGCACATGCAGCTCCTCGCCTGTGGGCTGGTGCGGGATCACCTCTTCCATTCCCATTTTGAATAGTACCAAGTAACATGTTTCACCCAAACAAAGATACGTCATGAAATCAGTGCCACCAAGAAAAAGTCAGCATTGCCAGTTATTGTAAATGTGAGGTGCCACTGACTGAGAGAGACATTCCTATTTCACACATGCTAACATGTGGGGGAAACAGGCATCTTAGAATCGATTATATATATTAGGTGTAGAATTCATTATGTATATTAGGTGCTTTTGCATTTCTAATAATAAAACATTTCTTTTTAAATCTAAAAGCTGAAATATATGCAAAAGTGGAGAGGATAATACGAATTTGTAGGCGTCCATCAGCAGACAACAGTCGCACATCTCTATGTCATCTGCACCCCTGTCTGCTCCCCCTGGATTATTTTTCACACAAATCCTGAACATCACCTTTTATCTATAAATATTTCAGTGTGTAGCTAAGCAATAGGAACTCTTTTTTAATAAATATAATCATATTGCCTTTATGACACCTAAAAATATTAACTGTCATTCCTACATATCATATAATATCTACTCAGTATTTAGTTTCTGCTGTTGAACATGATGTTTCTTTTTAATTTTTTTTTTTTTTTTTTTAGAGACAGGGTTTTGCTCTGTCGCCCAGGCTGGAGTGCCGTGGCGTCGTAATAGCTCACTGCAGCCTTGAACTCCTGGGCACAAGTGATCCTCCTGCCTCAGCCTCCCGAGTAGCTAATTTTTAAAAACATTTTTGGCAGAGACAGGGTCTCACTGTGTTGCCCAGGCTGGTCTCAAACTCCTGACCTCAAGCAGTCATCCCACTGCAGCCTCCCAAACTGTTAGGATGACAGGCGTGAGCCACTGTGCCCAGCCACGATATTTCTTTAACGTGACCAAGTGGTCATCTGAGGTCTTAGTTTCTCCCTCCCTATCTCCCCTTCAGACTGAGGTGTAACCAGTTCTCGCTCTCAGAGTAAGTGACGGTATTTGATCTTTTATAGGCTTCGTTTTCTCAATAAGGTTTTTAAAATACATAATTGAAGGTTATATCCTGCTAAGTTGCTCGTTACCATCAAATACATAAAACCCAATAACGTTTGGGTATAGACACTCCTTTTCTCTCCGCATGTGAACTCAGGTAATCATTGTCCTCTGCCCCTCTTTATTTTCTGTAGCTTTTGAGATGACAGCACATTAGAGCAAGTGGCTGCACGCGGGGGCCGAGAGTGTCGAACGTTCTAGTGAGAGTGCTGGTTTGTGCTTTTCGCCCTGCACTCTCACAGCCTGCTCTTGTGCCCCTCAGGTCTCCGTCCCGCCTGGTGCTCTGGACTGCTGGGTGTTTCTGAGCTGTCTGGAGGTGTTGCAGAGGATCGAAGGCTGCTGTGACCGGGCGCAGATAGACTCAAACATCGCCCACACCGTGGGGCTGTGGAGCTACGCCACAGAAAAGGTACCGCCCCAGCGCGGCGTGCTTGTGCCCTATCTGCGGGCCTGCCTGGGCGGTGGGGAGATCATCTCTCGGGAGAAGTGTTACTCACTTAGAGCACAGTGCGGCAGCGCTGGTGACCTTAGGCTGGGTCTGGATGCAGCCGCAGAAGTTACAGTTGCTGCTGCATGTCAGCTTGTTCAGCACGTTGGGAGCACTTGCTCTGCTCACACCGTGAAAGCAGCCCTGCGCCAGGAGTTGGAGACACAGGGAGGGGTGAAGTGTGGAATGCTGTGTAGAAACTCGTCCTTGGTCCCGCTGGCGGTGACAGTGCTGTGTGCAGCAGGGCGGGCTGCTGGAGCTCGTGGAGGTGCGGGTGGCGCAGGGGACCTTGGCAGCTCAGGGGAACATGGGGACGTGAGTGGTGGAAGCAGAGGGTTACTACCCTCAGAGCTGTCGTACAGGATGTACGGGTTTGAAATGATCCCAATAAGTTGTATTTTTATGTCCAGATATGAATCATTTGGATAGGAAAGCTAAATTTAGAAGAAATACATTTGTTGAATTTTTATATTTAAATTATTAAATTCTCTGCTGACTCTTACGGCAAATTAATTGAAATTGTGGGTTATCTTAATAGCTAAAGTCCTTGGGCTATCTGTGTGGACTTGTGTCAGAAAAAGGACCTGACTCAGAAGATCTCAACAGGACAGTTGATCTTTTGGCAGGTTTGGGAGCTGAGCGCCCTGAAACAGGTACTATTTCTGTGTACCTCTGCGAGTGGTACAGTAGAAAGTAAGGAAAATATCCTTTGTGACTTGGTGCATTTAACTCAAGTTCTAAGTACTCACCATTTGGGAAGTTATTTCCCTTATTAGCTGACTGGATTAATACATGGGATATTTTAGCTTTCAGTAGCGTAAAGAAATGTTAGAAATAGTTTAAGAAATTGAAAGGATTTTAAAAGATGTATGTGAGTTTCTCCTAAGCTTAAATGAGCTGATGGTGACGTTTTTACAGCCCGTGGGAAGTTTAAATGTACGAATCTCCATCTCAATTACAGATGGTCTCTTTTTCTAATAATGTGGCCTGACAAATCTTTAACGAATAAATTACTCCTGGGTCGTAAAGCACTTTGAAAGGAACATTACTAATTGTTTTAGGTACAAAAATATGATAAGAGTATTATAGCAAAACTGTTGATAAAGTATAGTAAAGAATACCTCATGAACTGAAAATACTCTTACTAAATTGAATAAATTTTTAAGGGAGAAGGTATAATATTTATGTTACACTGTTTCAACTTGAGACCATTTCAGATCATTTTGGAAGTAATTTAATTCATTGGAGTATTTGTAATGCTTATTTCTAAAAATTCTAGTCTTAATTATCAGAGAAGTATATCTGAAGAGTTAAGACTACTTTAGGAATATATTAATTGGAAAAGAATATACATAGTGATATAGTTTCAGTTGGCATGGCTATGTTTGTAATTTCCACAAGAGTCAGATGAGGTCATCTACTTGCTGTGTTGTAAGGTCAATGTAAATTTGTATGACCGTATGTAATGAAAATGAAGAAGGATTTTCATTTCTTTTTATTTAAGCCAACACAGCTCAGAGTCCTTATAAGAAACTCAAAGAAGCATTATCGTCAGTGGAAGCTTTTGAAAAACACTACTTAGTAAGTATTACAGTTGTACCTGTCTGTCCACGGAGCGAACCAGTTTCTGGAAGACTTTGTCCTGCTACATAGCCTTTTGGATTGGGAAGGAGCTGGTATTTGGGACCTCCTTCTTGTTGGCCTTTATGTTTTCTTTGGTGCCCTAGGCAGTGGTAGACAAAACAGAATAATTATTGTTCATCAAATGTTTATTAGTACCCATGGTACTAATAATTAGGCATGAAAGCATCTTTGAATACTTACAATTTTGTTCAAATTGGGTTTGCTCATTTAGTAGAATAGAAATTGTAAGAGAGGGTGATGAATCCTTTTCTTTATAAAAAGGAATAGTTTGGACATGGGCAGAGCTTGATTTTGAAAGATTTAAATTAGACTGCAGAAAGCAGCATAGGTAGAAGAAGTTCAGTGGATCACCTGTGTTCCTGGGCCACAGTGAACTCCAGAGCATTAGAGAGTAGCCTCTAATGGTTTGTCCCTGTTACACAGACAGGTGAGAAAAGCATCAAAAGTGTTACCCACATACGGAAAGTACTTTGAAAAGTTAAATACTGTATTTTGGATGAATTTATTATTATGCTTCATAATTTATATATAAGTTACTGACTTTGATTACATATTATAGAAAAACTCAACAGAAAAATAGGTGCAAAGTAAAAAATAATATACTACATTAATAACTGTCTTTTGCTTTAGCTTTGGGTAAATAAATGTAGTGTTTGTCTATCATTAAAAATTCAAGTACATGCTCCAGGCGTGGTGGCTCATGCTTCTAATCCTAGCACTCTGGGAGGCTGAGGCGGGAGGATTGCTTGAGGTCAGGAGTTCGAGAGCAGCCTGAGCAAAAGCAAGACCCCGTCTCTACTAAAAAAATAGAAAGAAATTAGCTGGACAACTAAAAGTGTATAGAAAAAATTAGCCAGGCATGATGGCGCATATCTGCAGTCCCACCTACTCAGGAGGCTGAGACAGGAGGATCGCTTGAGCCCAGGAGTTTGACATTGCAGTGAGCTATGATGACACTACTGCACTCTAGCCAGGGAGACAGAGTGAAACCCTGTCTCAAAAAAAAAAAAAGAAAGAAAAAAAAATCAAGTATATGATTATGTTTGTTTTACTTTTCCATAGGAGCTGTCCCACGCTACCATTGAAATGTACACAAGCATTGGGAGGATTCGATCTGCTAAGTTTGTTGGAAAAGACCTGGCGGAGTTTTACATGTAATTGATCTTAAACTTTTCTTTGAATTTTAAACATTTCACATGAATAGCAAGAGAAGATTTGTTATGTATGGAGTTTAATATAAAGTGTACATAAATTTGTTAATTGAAAATGTAAAATCTCTTAACCAATCCTTATCATTTTGTTTTTTGATTTCTCTGAAAACCAAATGGAGAGGTTTTCTGCTTGTTACCCCTAACAAATGTTATTGGTATTTGAGGTTCTTTTATTTAATTACATTTATTTAATTATATAAAAATATTATATTTAACTTTAATTAAATAATAGGAGGAAGTGTTAAAGAATCTACATACCACTGCTAAGTAAGTTTGGATATAGATTCTTAAATATTTGTTGTATAGCATTTCTCTAGTTTTATCAAATATTTCTTAGAAGGATTGAAGACCTCCAGGTCGGTGGTGTAAAGTAACCGTGTGAGTTAGAATGTGAGGGAGGAATGATCTGGGAGAGACTGAACGAAAGTGTGTACAGATGGCGTGAGGATTACATTCCAGCTCCAGCTTTAGAGTTTGATTCCAGGGAAAAGACTCAAAATTTGGCATATTTCTAGCATGTTTGATAAAATCAGCCTGTCGAGGAGAAGAAATCCTGGCTGGCAGTTGCTGTTTCAAAGCACTGAAAAGAGGTAGAAGGGAAAGATGTTTGCTTTATATTTTCTCAAAAACAAAAAATGTGTTTGAAGTGAGGTCTTGAAATCTGTGTTAAGTAGGGTAATTTCATCAGGTGAAGCAAGAAATAATTTATTTGAACTGATGTGAATTGGCTGGAAAGGGATTCATAGATCATCTAAGTGAACTTCCTAGTTTTCCAGATGGGGTTGGAGCAGTTAGCCAGTTACACCACTAATTAATGGCAGAGTCAGGGCTAGAATTTGGCTCTGTTGAATCTCATCTGGTGTATCTAAGGAGTAAGTTACTAGTTATACTCTTCAGGTGCTGTGAGTTGCGCTCACTTGGAACACTAGCACATTCTGCGGCAGTGAGTCACAGTGGGGGTGCTGGCCTGCTAACTGGACACTCCGGTCCTGGTCCCAGCTTGGCCGCAGGCTGGCTGGGTGACAGTCGGCCTCCATCTCCTCATCTGCAGACATCAAAGGGCTAGATGAATGGTCTGTAGAGTCCCTTCCAGCTCTAGAATGGAAGAATCTTGGTTAGATATAGTAACGGAACAAGTATTGAAGGTTCCGACCCCTTTAAAACACAGGGGTTGGAGGGAGGATCATAAAATCTAGAAAACCAATATAATTTGATAGGTTTAAAATTTCTTTAATTTGAGAAATTGAGACCTCTCATTGCTTCAAGAGTGGAGTAGTGAGAACAGGAATGTCTTCCAAGAATGCCTGGAAAAGTGAGTGCTCATTTAGCGTTGGCCTTTATTCCCCAGTTCAGCAGTTCTGGCCCTCTGGGGGAGGAGAAGGGTCCATGTTGCCCCGAGGCTTTGGCACACTGTTAGTAATTTGTACTTTAAACTTCATTTTATTCTGGACGTTTGTGAGATTTAAATTGGGACTGGGAAGATTTTCTCTTGGGTGATAAGTGTTGCTGTTTAATTCTTCGTAGTTCTCTGCAAACCCTGCAAACCTGCACCTTGCTCTTTGCCTGAGTTTCAGAGTTGGCCCTCGTCCCGTTCCTGGTTGGGCCGTGTGACTGCTCTGTGTGGCTCTGCACCTAGACTTCCTGGCTTCATTACTGACTCGCTGTGTACTTGTGGACAGCCCTTCACCTTCTTTTAGCTTTGGCCTTCCTGTCTGTCAGCTGGAAACAGTGAACGATGGTCTCTCTTTACCTTGAGATTGAGCTATGGAAGTTCTTTGACCAGTGTGTATGCTAGACAACAATGTATTGTATTATCATCATGAGCCCATTTCTCAGATCTTCACCTGGGAGTCCAGTTACATGGTCCTGAGTTCGTGCTGTTTCTCATGCAGGGGGTTGGGCAGAGAAGGGCTGTCTGGAGGTGGTGCGTCTGCCTGGCATGGGTTTGGAGGAAGGAGGGCAAGACGTAAAAGGTGGTTGCTCAGTTGATTCATTGTCACAAGTGTAATGAAAGCTTCTGTTTGTTGACTTTTGCAAGGAGGAAAAAGTCTCCACAAAAGGCAGAAATCTATCTTCAAGGAGCATTGAAAAATTACCTGTCTGAGGGCTGGGCACTGCCCATCACACACACAAGGAAGCAACTGGCCGAATGTCAGAAGCATCTCGGACAAATTGAAAAGTATCCTTCAAGTTTAATATTTTAATGAAATAGGGAAATTGTTTTCTGTTTATACAACAGCATTGCCCACAATTGAGTGTTTAATAAACACCTAATATTAAAGAGAGAAAAGTCCTACCATATACATATGTATTGTGTAGAATATGAATTAAATGCCTGGTCAATGTTTTTTAAATCGAATCTTGAGTATTTAATAACTTAAAAGTAAAAAAAAAAAAAAAATAACACCCCTTGGGCTCCTCTTCAAAGGCCGTGGGGGACTCTTGAGGCCAGTTTGAGCAACATTCCTCAGTGTGAGGGCCTCGCTCTAGGACCCTTGACTCTGCCTCAGCTACCTGCAGACCAGTAGCCTTTTAGCCAGCGATTGTCACTTAACTGAAGAGGAACGGAAATACTTCTGCCAGGAGATTCTGACCTTTGCCAGCCAACCGTCAGACAGCCCAGGTAAGACTAATGTTTAAAATTTTATTATGAAAATTTTCAAATATTACAGAAAAGTAAAAAGAATACAAGATACACCGACCACCCAGAGTAAACAGTTGTTAATATTTTGATGTGTAGCAAACATGTATCTACATGTCTTTCTTTTTACCTTTTTTCTTTTTGCTAAACTTTAAAGAAACTCTAGACTACATTGTAATACTTCACCCTGAAACAATTTATCATGGATATTCTAAAAATAAGGACAGTCCCCTAACCACACCAGAAGAATCAACAACGTTCTAATATCATCTACTAAGTAGTCCATATTCACATTTCCCTAATTGTCTCAGCAAAAAAAATTTTTTCTCCGTCTGTTGCCCTGGGTAGAGTGCAGTGGCGCCATCATAAGCTCACTGCAGCCTCAAACTCCTGGGCTCAAGCCATCCTCCCGTCTCAGCCTCCTGAGTAGCTGGGACTACAGGCGCACACCACTGTGCTAGCTCATTTTTCTGTTTTTAGTAGAGACGGGGTCTCACTCTTGCTCATGCTGGTCTCCAACTCCTAAGCTCAAGCGATCCTCCCACTTCAGCCTCCCAGAGTGCTGGGATCGCAGGTGAATAGAGTCCAGCGAGGGATCACATATTACACGGGGTTGTTATATCTCAGTTCTCTCTGTTAGTTTAAAATAGTTCTTCCCATCTCTTTTACTTCATTTTTTAAAGACAGTGACTTTTATTATAAATACAACAGCTTTATTGAGATAGAATTCAAATACCATGTAATTCGCTCATTTGAAGCGTGCATTTCAGTGGCTTTTAGTGTATTCACAGATGTGTGCAATAATCACCACAATTTTAGAACATTTATTTTTATTGAGGTAAAATTACTTACCTAATTTGCTGTCTTTACTATTTTTAGGTGTGTAATACAATGGTAATAAATGCATTTATATTCCTTACCCCTTCTTGTCTCCCTCCCCTCTCCCCTGCCCGGCCTCTGGTAACCGCCATTCCACTCTCTGTCTTCACGAGGTCCATCTTTTTAGCTTCCACATGGGAGTGAGAACATGCGATATTTATCTTTATATACTTGGCTTATTTTACTTAACTTAATGCCTTCCAGTTCCATCCATATTGCTGTAAATGACAGGATTTCATTCTCTTTAATGGCTGAATAGTATTCCATTGTGTATATGTACCACATTTTCTTTATGCATTCATCCATTGATGGGCACTTAGGTGGATTCCATATTTTGGGTATTTTGGATAGTGCTGCAGTAAACACGAGAGTGGGGATATCTCTTTGATATGTAGATTTCCTTTCATTTGAATATATACCCAGTAGTGGGTCACTGGATGATAGGGTTGTTCTATTTTTGGTTTTTGAGGAACCTCCACACTGTTGTCCATAGTGGCTGTACTGATTTACATTCCCACCAAAAGTGTGTGAGGATTCCCCTTTCTCCACATCCTCACCAACATCTGCTATGCTATTGCTTTTTTGATACAAGCCATTTTAACTGGCGTGAGATGATATCTTACTGTAGTTTTGATCTGCATTTCTCTGATGACTAATAATGTTGAACATTTTTTCATATACCTGTTGGCCATTTGTATGTCTTCTTTTGAGAAATGTCTATTCAGATCCTTTGCCCATTTTTAACTGAATTTTTTTTCTATTGACTTATTTGAGCTCTTTATATATTCTGGTTATTAATCCCTGGTCAGATGGATAGTTTGTAAATGTTTTCTTCCGCTCCATGGGTTGTCTCTTCCTTTTGTTGATGGTTTCCTTTGCTGTGCAGAAGCTTTTCAGCTCGTTGTGATCCCAATTGTCTATTTTTGCTTTGTTGCCTGTGGTTTTGAGGTCTTACACAAAAAATCTTTGCCCAGATCAATGTCCTGGAGTGTTTCCCTGGTGTTTTGTTCTAATAGTTTCATAGTTTCAGGTCTTAGATTTAAGTCTCTAATCAATTTTGATTTGATTTTTATATATGGTGAGAGGTGGGCATCTAGTTTCATTCTTCTGCATGTGGATATCCAGTTTTTCCAGCACCATTTATTGAAGACACTATCCTTTCCCCAATGTATGTTCTTGGCACCTTTATTGAAAATTAATTGAGTGTAAATGTGTGGATTTATTTTGGGGCTTTTTATTGTTACATTGGTCTATGTGTCTGTTTTTATGCCTGTACTATACTGTTTTGGTTGCTGTAGCTTTGTAGTAAATTTTGAAATCAGGTAGTGTGATGCCTCCAGCTTTGTTCTTTTTGCTCAGGATGGCTTTGGCTATTCAGGGTCTTTTGTGCAAGGTTCCATATAAATTTTAGGAGGTTTTTTTTTTTTTTTCCTATTTCCGTGAAGAGTGCCATTGGTATTTTGATAAGTATTGCATTGAATCCATAAATGATTTTGGGTAGTTTGTCATTTTAACAATATTAATCGTTCCAATCCATGAGCATGGAGTATCTTCTTACTTTTTATCTTTTTGTGTCCTCTTCAGTTTCTTTCATCAGAAGTTTATGGTTTTCATTGTATAGATCTTTCACTTCTTTGATTAGATTCATTCCTATGTATTTTATATTTTTTGTAGCCATTGTAAAATGGGATTGCTTTCTTGATTTCTTTTTCAGATTGTTCACTGTTGGTTCATATAAATGCTACTGATTTTTCTATATTGATTTTGTGTGCTGCAACTTTAGTGAATTCGTTTTTCAGTTCTAACAGTTTTTTGGTGGAGTCTTCCAAGTTTTTCTAGGTATAAGATCATATTATCTGCAAGTGAGGCTGATTTGACTTCTTCCTTTCCAATTTGGATGCCCTTTATTTCTTTCTCTTGCCTAATTGCTCTGGCCAGGACATACTTATAACCCCCAAAAGAAACCCCATGCTCATGCCCCACCTACACTCAGCCCCTGGCAACCACTGATCTATTTCTGTCACTAGACATACCTATTATGGATGTTTCACATAAATACAGGTTGGATATCCCTAATGTGGAAATCTGAAATGGTCGGAAATCCGAAATTTTTTGAGTACTGACATGCTCAAAGAAAAAGCTCTTTGGAGCCTTTCAGATTTTTGGATTAGGGATGCTCAACTGGTAAATATAATGCACATGTTCCAAAATCCAAAAGCCCCAAAATTTGAAACACTTCTGGTCCCAAGCTTTTTGGATAAGGGATACTCAACCTGAAGACTCTGTCAACCTAATAACAAATGGAGAGGCTCTCTGAGGAAAATGCTGTTTACTGGAGAGTAGGGCATTGCAGTGGGCATACACTCGGCATGGTAACTTATGTGCACATTCAGGGGGCTAAAGGAAGACAAAGGTTTTTAAAGGAAAAATGAGGATCACATAATGGTTTTGAAATAATTATCCTTGGCTACAAGGATCAACAAGGGTGGCACCGGTCAGGGATGGACAGGGAGTTTCTGGGTCAGTGACTTTGAAAAAGTATTTTTTGTGTGTGAAGTTGCAATGGCCTTTGCACAACGTTGTAGTTTTTGCAGAATCTTTTGTGATAGTTTTTGTTACCAGGCGTATGTGTGTGAGAACCTTCCCTTCATGGCCTTTTCTGGTTCTGTTTGTCAGTTTTTGGGTTTGTTTTTTTTTTTTTTTTTTTGAGACAGAGTCTCGCTTTGTTGCCCGGGCTAGAGTGAGTGCCGTGGCGTCAGCCTAGCTCACAGCAACCTCAAACTCCTGGGCTTAAGTGATCCTCCTGCCTCAGCCTCCTGAGTAGCTGGGACTACAGGCATGCGCCACCATGCCCAGCTAATTTTTTTTTTTGTGTGTGTGTGTGTGTATATATATATATATTTTAGTTGGCCAGATAATTTCTATTTTTAGTAGAGATGGGGGTCTCACTCTTGCTCAGGCTGGTCTCGAACTCCTGACCTCGAGCGATCCACCCGCCTCTGCCTCCCAGAGTGCTAGGATTACAGGCGTGAGCCACCGCGCCCGGCCGTCAGTTTTTTTTTTTGATTCTGACAACTTTCACGAATCATACGATATGTGGTTTTTGTGTTGTGACTGGCATCTACGACTTACCATGGTGTTTCCAGGCTCATCCCTGCTGTAGCACGTTTCACGACTTCATTTCTTTGTGTTGTCCAGCGCGTCGGCCAGTTGTCTTGTAGACTGGCCCGCTTTCTGGAATCCTCAGTGTCTCCTCACATCTCAGTGGAGGTTAGATCTGAAAGGCTTAGATTCAGGTTTAATGTTTTGGAAAGTATACTTTAGAGATGATGCTGTGTGGTAAGTAAGGTTAAATTTATTGTGAAGTTTAGCTCTTCATGTTTACTTTACCAAGAAGAGTACTTACTTAAAGTAGTTATGATGTTACTCTACTTCGGCTGACATACGAATTACCATAGACTGAGTGGCTTAATCACCGAGCATCTATTGTTCACAGTTCTGGAGGCTGGAAATCTGAGATCGGGGTGCTGGCAGAGTGAGGGTCCTCTTCCTGGCTTGTCACAGTGTCCTCACATGGTGGGAGGGAAGAGAGCAAGCTCTCTGATGTCTTTTCTTATAAGGTGTACCACGAGGGCCCCACCCTCATGACCTCATCTAACCCTAATCAACTCCCAATGTCCCCATCTCCAAATAACGTCACATTGGGGGTCAGGGCTTCACTGTATGAACATTGGAGGAACACAGTTGAGTCCATTGCAGTTACCATTTGAAAGGCAGTTTTTCCAAAAGTGTTGGCTTCAGGTTTATATGGTCATGACTGCTGGGGTATGTAGAGCCACCTGGCTGGAGGTTTCAGGAGAGTCATGATTCAGTTGGGTTTCTAGATTCTTCATCATGCCTACACTGATGGGTGGTGGGACCATGGCCACGTCAGCTGCTCAGTGTGAGACTGCTTGAGTGATGATTTTCCTGCCAGCGTCCGTCAGTGTCTCTATATGAATAAAGTATTCCATCATTGTTTAGTGTTCTCATGTCCTTATGATGTCAGTCTCAGCAAGTGCTTTAGTTGATGGATGTTTAGTAAGTACTCAACTGGTCAGTTCCTCAGCCTTGTGGATTTTCTAATCAAAACCAAGGTGCTTATAGAAAGAAGGTGAGAGATTGAGGGGGCAGGGTGAGAGCCATCCCCCTCCAACCCCTGCCATGGTGACGGCTGAGCAGGCCGTGGCGCTGCTCAGGGTCCGTGCTCCATTGGCTGACTCCACAGGCTGGCGGACACCTGGCATTCATCTTCACATGCACAGTGGGTGCTTGGGCATCTTTACTTGAAAATTTCTTTCGATAGGTGGGAAAGTATTGAAATCCCTTGAAAACAATTCTAGACATTGGACTATTTACAAATTTTAGTTAGATAAAGAGTTAGTTGACCTGTGTTTCTTTTAGGTTTGTCAAAGCAGACTAGGGAACCTTAATTTCTGTAGATTTTATGATTTCTAGAAGTTATCTAGGTATTTGTTTGTATTTTGCTTATGACCAAATAGCTTTTTTTGGGGGAGGGGGGCGGTGGAGATGGCAGGAGGTTAGGAATGTCTCTTTTGCACTTCACACTTGCTTCCTTGTTGCGTGTGTGCCAGGTGACCTGACCTTGTCCAAGGCCTGCGGCCTCCATCACAGTCGGTCAGATGTGAGTAAGGTCTGCTAATATGTATTTACAGGTCACAAAATCGTGCTACCTATGCATTCCTTTGCACAACTGAGAGATCTCCATTTTGACCCTTCCAATGCCGTGGTCCACGTGGGTGGCACTTTGTCTGTTGAGATAACTGTGTGCAGTCAGATGCCTGTCCCTGTTCACGTGGAGCAGATTGCTGTCAACGTCCACTTCAGCATCGAGAAAAACAGTTACCGGAAGACTGCTGAGTGGCTTACCAAGCACAAGACATCCAATGGGATTATTAACTTCCCAACTGAAACCTCATCTTTTCCTGCATCCCAGAACAGCTTACCTGCACTGGAGCTGTATGAGATGTTTGAGAGAAGCCCTTCTGATAATTCCTTGAACACGACAGGGATTATTTGCAGAAACGTTCACATGCTTCTGAGAAGGCAGGAGAGCAGCTCTTCTCTAGAGACACCCTCAGGGGTAGCCCTGGAGGAGGGGGCCCACATGCTAAGGTGTAGCAACGTGACTCTGGAGCCAGGGCCCAACAAGATAACATTCAGGACTCAGGTATGTGTCCAGATTGGGAAGTTGACTTCCTAGTTGACAAAGAAGGGCCATCGAGCTCACAAGGACCGGTCTGAAGTACAGTGAGAATTGAGTCAGAGTCCTCTGTTCTGTCAACCCTGTTTTTGTCATTATCCTTAAAGCAAAATATACTGACATTTTATGCTGTATTTATACAATTTTATGGCAGTTGATAAATTTTGAGCAAAGCTCTTAATAGATATTTGTTTTTAGATTTAATTAGCTTTTTAACTCACTGGATTTTTGGATTTAGATAGCTTTTTCCCCTGTGTATTAAAATACACCCTTGTTTGTTAAAGTGAGATTTCAAAGAAGGTGGTACACTTTGATGTTAAACCTTGTTTTCCTTTTGTGCCTGCCTGGATGTCAAAACCATTGCTTCTGACCCACTCTGACATAAATTTTTCTCTGGTGCGGCATAGCATGTAAGTCCCGCTAGTTCAAGAGGATTTGGCCTGTGGAAAGTACAGCTGTTTGCCACGTGTGTTTTTGGTCTACTCTTAGAGCAGGTCTTAAATCTCATGCTGAACGTCTCCACTAAATACCCTTCAAATAAAGTTCATCAAGTTGAAAATACCTTGTTGGAAGTGTAAAGTCAAATTTAAGTGTCAGTTCCTCAGAGAATCATAGATTGAGATTCTGAGGGCCTTTCTGAGCAGCCCAGTGCAGGCACAAGAGCAGGAGGTGTAGGAGGGGAGAAACACAGTCCTTCTGTGTTTCAGGGAGATCATGGCACAGCTCTGCCTTAGGAGGCTCCTAATTGTGTGACATCTTTTCAAATGCCTGATTCTGACCCTAGGCCAGGGAGCCGGGGACGTACACGCTCAGGCAGCTGTGTGCCTCCGTGGGCCCCGTGTGCTTTGTCCTTCCTCACATCTACCCGGTTGTGCAGTACGACGTGTACTCTCAGGAGCCCCAGCTGCACGTGGAGCCTCTGGCCGGTGAGTGCAGTCCCTGGCCACGGTGCCGGTGGTCTTAGGGGACTTTCTAAAATGTTCTAGTGGTTTTTAGTTGTGTCTGCCTTTAAGAGCCATTTTGTTGCTTTTATCTGCAGGTAGAAAAGAAATAAAAAAAAAAAAAAAGGGCCATTTTGAGCAACTTAATGGAAATTTTGCCTAGGAACTAACTGACTAAGCCTCTTTTGTTCCTCTGAATACTTACTTTACTGTGGTTGCTCTCATGTTTAATAAATACAGTATATCTGAAAACAGAGAAATTAGCTGTGAGAGTAGAAAAAAGAAACTCGGAAGTATTTTTTCTATTCTTTCACGCAACACAACAATCAACACAGAAGCCATCTGTGATCAGATGTGTGGGTATTTCTCCCACCAGCAAGCAAGTGATCAGTTCTGCAGTGGACATCAGCTGGGTGTCCTCCAGTCAGTTCCGACACAGTCTACTTGGAGACAGTGTCGGATCCCACAGCCCGGGGGCTCAGGCCCACAGACTGCCCCTCCCCCCTGTGCCAATGGCAAGCCCCAGGTTGTTTTGCCTGTACTTTCTGACGAACTAGAAATTGGGGTTCCCACAACCCCCTCCTTGAGTTTGATTAATATGCTAGAGTGGCTCACAGAACACAGGGAAGCACGTTTACTGGTGTATTATATTATGCTGTGTTATAAAGGACACAGATGAAGAGGTGCATAGGGTGCCGTGTGGGGGAAGGGATTGGAGCCTCCATGCCCTCCCTGTGCAAGCGACCCTCCAGGAACCTCCATCCCCACGTGCTCAGCTAGCTGGAAGCTTTCCACATACTGTCCTCTTGGGCCTTTCATGAGACTTCATTACCTAGGCATGATTGATTAAACCATTGGTCCTGCTGATCCAGCCCCTCTCCCCTTCCCTGGATACTGCAGGGTGGGCTGAATGCCTTAACCCTCTAGTCCTGCCTTGGTCTTTCCTCTGACCAGCCCCCATCCTGAAGCAACCAGTCAGCTCATCAGCATACAAAAAGACAGGACTGTAGAGATTCTAAGGATTTTAGGAGTTAATATGCCAGGAAATGGGGTTGAAGACCAAATCCATATTTTATAGTATCACATTAGCCAAGTATCAGCTAATGTCTGCTGCAGAGAGTTTAATAAATACATATAATTTTCTGCTTAGAGGTCCCTTTCAAAGTCTAAATACTAGGTTTAGTTATTTTTCTCAGATCAGAAGTGTTTCCATGAGAGTGTCCATTAGACTTGACCCTTATGCATGGCATTTGGGAAATTCACAGCTGCTGTCCTTCCTGATGAGTTCTGAGGTTAGGAGGAATCGCGCAATGATTGAAGACCACGTGGCAATTAGACACTAATGAGTGAATGTCTCAGTTGTTTGGGTTAGGAATGATGTATGTACTTGTTTGTTTCTTCCATTTGGGGAAAAAAAATCCAGAAAAGCATTTTTTTCTACTTAATCTCCCCATTCTCCCTATTTTTCTGCATTCAAACTTCTCCCATGGCCCCCAGCACAGGCCCTAAGATGCTGGCACAGCAGTCAGTCTCTCAGATGGTCCTTCCGTTGGAGACGTTTGTGGCAGAAGCAGAACTCAGCTGGCAGCTGTGGCGCTGCCCTCACTCCCTGCCCTGCCTCCCTCTGTTCTCTCCCCTTCTCAGTCCTCGGATTCTCAGAAACCTCCGCCCATTCCTGCCCCCCCATTTCTGTCTGGGAGTAAGGGGGGCCATCCCCACTGTGGACTGCTTCTGAACCAAAGGCCTGCGGCCCTAAACTAAGAAGGCCCGAGAAAGCCCTGAGGGCACCAGCACGTTGGAGTCTCCTTTCAGACTCGTTCTCCGAGTCTCTCTTACTTATTGGCAAGTAAATCTTGTGACCCTAAGAGACATAGTTGCCGTCATAGTCTCTAGTTCTCTAAACCAGGGTGAGGCTAAGAGCCCCTCGATTCAGAGTCCTTTTGTTCCCAGTAAGATCCCCCCCAAATCCTGCAGGACACATCATTGAGATTAAAAGTTAGGGCGAAGGGAATGGAATTGAGTGAATTCATGGAGTATCCCCAATGAACAAATCTTTTGTAGTAAAAGAAACAAACAGTGCCCTTGAACCTTGGGGTAGGCCCTGAATTACTATTAATACTTCTCGTTGGTAGTGATGCTAATTGTTGTCTTTTTTCCTTTAGATAGCCTTTTGGCAGGCATTCCTCAGAAGGTCAAGTTTACTGTCACTACTGGCCATTACACAATAAAAAACGGGGACAGCCTCCAGCTCAGCAATGCGGAAGCCATGCTCATTCTGTGTCAGGCAGAGAACAGAGCCGTGATCTATTCTAACACAAGAGGTAAGGCACCAGCCACCTGGTGGTGAGGTAGTAGCGTAGGAGGACCCTCGGCTTTGTCACACACCGTGAGGGTGTTAGAATGAGCCTGGCGTTGCTGCCACCGGTGAGCGTGGCCTAACACCTCTGTGCCCTGTGCTGTCCTCAGGTGGTGTCTGGAGTCAGCGTTCTGTACACACCGTGGGGCCTGGCGCCTGGGCTGGGTGTTTCCCTCGAGGGAGGTGGGCAGGGAGTGGTGGACCGCCAAGTGGCCAGGCGGTGCTGCTCTGGCTAAGGACATAGGGAACCGCATCACTGGTGGCCCCTGCTCTGTGCTGATGTCCCACCAGCCTCTGTCCACCCTGCCCCACTATGCCGGTCAGAAGCCCCAGGAAGCTTGAATCGCCCCCCAATCCCTGGCCACTAGGAATGGAAAGGGAAAAACCCTGCTCCCTTTCAGGGGGGTATTGGTCTGCTGATGGGGTACAGTGGGAAGGGGGACATCTGCAGGCACACACAGGACGTGGTGGGCCACGTGGGGAGTGGCCTTGTGCTGTCTTCAGATGGAGAGCAGTGACAGCTGTCTGGGCTTTGCCTGCCGCGCCGTGGCTCTGTTCTGAGGGTTTGTTCCTGGGTTTTCCTGCCTTTCCCTCTCCTGCAATCCTTCCACGTGCAGAGGAGCAGGAGGTGTTCGGCTGCAAGCCCACTGCGGGGCCCATCACCTACTAGAAGTGAACGGAAAAGTGAAACAGAGGGAATGTGTTTGCAGTGACTTTTTCTGTCTTTCGTAGAACAGTCTTCCAATGCATCGCTCCGCATTCAGTCCTCCGACAAGGTCACGAGCATCAGTCTGCCCGTTGTGCCTGCGTATCACATGATTGAATTTGAACTGGAAGTTCTCTCTTCACCTTCAGCCCCAGCACCCAGAGGGGAGAGTGACCTTCTGGGGACGCTGGAACCCCACTGGAAGCATAAGGACAAGCAGAAGACTGGCCACTGCATGGTCACCACGGACCACAAAGTGAGGAGGGGCTGTGGAGTAGCTGGAGTGGCAGCGTCCGCCTGTCCTGCCTGCTGTGAACGCAGTGCGGCAGAGGTGCCTGCGCCTGTGCACCCCCTTCTTAGATAAGGGGTGCATCTTACAAGGACACACATGGACAGGCTCTAATGTTCCCAACCAAGAGGACAGGAAGTTTACCGCAAGAGCTACAGTGGCAGCCTAGGTGTGAGGGGAGCTAGATCTGGGCCACTGTCCATCTGTGCCCGTGAGCAGGCCAGAGGAGTGTGTGTTGTGTGCTTCAGTTTTTGTCCACTGAAATGTCACGTCAGACGTAGGCGGGCAGGAGCTCTGTCATTTCAGACATTGGTGCTGGTATTTATCGACAGTTATCTGAGAGATGCGTGGTTTGGTCACAGACCGTGTTGCTGGCATCGTATTTCTCTGAGGTGTACCGTGGCTTGTGACAGAGAGCTGGTCTGAGGGTGCTTTTGAACAGCCCGGGGCTGCAGTGTATACCAGGAGCCGTAGGATAAGAGGGTAAGGAAAACCACCTTTTCACAGCAGAAAATTATCAGACAGGTCCACACCTAAGAATAATGTTTTAATTTTCAGTTCTTGAAGAATTAAAAAATCTCTTCCCCTTGTCTCATGAAGAGGTTCCTGAGCAAGGGTGACGCTCGCTGAGGTAGGAGCACTTAGCACTGAGTGCGTGGCTCTGCGCCAGCGTGTTCGTGCGTTTCGTGTGAGAGTGAGATGAAGCTGAGACCTGCCTCCTGGCCCTTGAGGGAATCGACAGCTTTGTGCACGGGACGCCCACGTCCACTGCTTTCCAGTCACATGTTGGCCTCAGATGGGTTCAGTGCTTAGGTGTTCTTCTCACTCGGCATGGTTACTGATTGATTAGTGTCATCTGGGCGTATGCGACTAAGGTACTTTGTCATAGCCTCCTGCACATTAAAACACGGCTGGCATCACAGCCCCACGTGTGTGGGAACAGGAGGTGGGTTTCTGCGTCTGTTTTCTGTGAACATAGCTTCCTGTTTCTGGTTTGTGTGTGCATATATGTTCAAGAGGGTTTTGCTTTCTGAACAATGAGTGGTGAAGCCACAGTAACATGCCTAGGGAATGGGCAGCAGCCACTGCAGACGTGGCTGGGTTGTGGCGGTGGCTGTGCCGTCTGTCAGGCGAGTGGTCTGAGTGTGTGTCCTCTGCTTCTTCCTCAGGTGTCCATTGACTGCCCGTGGTCCATCTACTCCACCGTCATTGCACTGACCTTCAGCGTGCCCTTCAGGACCACGCACTCCCTGCTGTCCTCTGGAACACGGTGAGGGAGGCGTGGTGGGCAGGCCCTAGCTTCCTTCCCCGGACTCTCCTAAGTGGAGACTGTTCATGTTCAAAGCTTGGCCTGAGAGATGACTAAGGATATTTTCTTACATAGCCACGAAGCTATCGTCCATCTATAAAAATTCACAGTAATTCCCTGGTGTCCTGTAACATCCAGCCCATATACACATTTTTCCAGCTGTCTCAAAAATGACTCTCTACAGTTGGTTTGTGCGATTCAGGGTCCAAAGTCTCCATTTCACTACTAGATCTCTTTTTGTGCCTCTTTCCCTGTTTTTTAAGCCATTGACTTGTGAACACACTCAGGTCCGTTGTCCTCTGGAAGTCCTGCCATTCTGGATTTGGCTGGTTGCATCTTCATGGGTTTAACTAGTTCCCCTGTCCTTGTGTCCCTTACCGATTGCTAGTTAACCCGTAGAGCAGGGTTTTTCAGCCTCAGCACTGCAGCCGTCCTGGGCTGGGTGGTTCCTGTTGAGGGGCCGTCCTGAGCACTGTAGGGTGTTGGGCAGCACCCTTGGGCTCTCCCGCTAGGTGCCAGGAGCACTCCTTGCCCCCAGTTGTGACAGCCACAGACGTCTGTAGACATCGCCCAGCATCCCCTGGTACAGGTCAAATTGTCCCAGTTGAGAACACCTGCGCTACAGTCTTGATTAGACTCTGATTCAGTTTTGGACAAGAAAGTTTGGAGGTGGCATTGAATGCTTCCTGTTTCACCGCATCAGCAGACCCATGGGGTCTAGTTGTCCCACCCTGGTGATGACGCTAGAGGCTCGGGGTACTCACCCGGCCTCTCGCTGTCACGCTCCCTTTTGCTTTCGTCCGTTGATGACGGTTGGATAATTTGGAAACAAGAATGTCAGAACCACATTTAGAATGGAATGTTATACTAGCAGCTCTTTTTTCCCTTCAAATCACAGCCAGAGAACGGTAGGTCTTAATGGTTAAAAACATCAATAATCTCTAAAAGAACCTGAGGTGCTTTATTAAGGAATTATTTTTTAAAACTCTACCTGTGATGGTAATTAAGGTGAGCCCTGCAGTTTTTCAACAAGCAATCATTACTTCTAGTGATGGAGAGTAATCACTGCTCTTTCCTACATAATTCATTATAGTCTAGCGTGTGTTTAGGATGGTCAGTTATAATCATTTAATAATCCTGTACCAGAAACAGAATAGTTTGATTCATTTTCCCACAGAAATAGCTTGTTTAAGAAGATTTGTTGTTTTCATTTGAAATCAAAAGTGGAAACATCTGCAACAACTTACTCATATTTTGCCTTGTCACTTTTTGGATTCCCATTAGAGAGGGTCTCCTTAACAAAGCTAAAATATATTTAATAAAGTTTTAAAATGTCAAAATCACATTTCTTGTTTTTCTGCTTTAGGAAATATGTTCAAGTTTGTGTCCAGAATTTGTCAGAACTTGACTTTCAGCTGTCAGATAGTAACCTTGTCGATGCTGGGGATGGCACCGACCTGCAGCTGGTCCCACTGAACACGCAGTCCCAGCAGGTAAACACTTTCTAGACCTGCGCATCAGCTTCTCAGCAGAGAACTGGAGTGTGAGATGTAGCATCTGTAGTGTTTTGATGACGGTGACGCAGTGTGTTTTGACACTTGGCCTTTAGATACAGAGAACAGTCTCACTGCCAGTTAGCAAGAGCTCCTGTGTTAATACCGGTAAGACTGTTCTCACACTAGCGCAGGGCTTGCCGCGATGCGCATGTTCCTGTTTGTGGAATACGTGGGCTTATTGTGGGCTGAGCCGCAGGATGGATTAGGAAATAGATTGATACCTGTATTTTTTAGAATTAAATCTTAAACTTTTCCTACTTTATGCAAAGATTTATGCAAATGCAAGCTTGTGTTTGAATGTGCTGTTGGTTGCGTGGATGCCATCACTCATAGGAAGTGGAGACCGGTCCATTCTGCCTGTAATTAAATGCCGCCTGTGCCAGAGGGAAGAGCTGTGTTGGTGGAGCTTTGTGAGGAGTCACGTTCATGGCCTTGCTGCCTGGCTCAGCCCTGACCTTGCTTTTTACGTGTTTTTCACGTGTGTTTTTAGACAGTAAATGCTGAGTCAAAGAAGATCAAAGGTTTTCTTAATGGACATTTATATCTTTAGCATTTTCAAAGAATTTTTCCCCACAAGTACTTGACTATTTTCAAATCTTACCTGATCCTATCACTCTACTTATAGGTGTGGACTTTATGTGTCTTAGTGGTGTTTGGTCCCTACATTAGGTTGTGCTAGTTCCTAAATTAACTTAATGTTAATATAAAATAATTGGCATGGATGTCAAGATGCCCTATCTATCTATCTATCTATTTGAGACAGAGTCTCACTCTGTTGCCCAGGCTAGAGTGCAGTGGCATCATCACAGCTCACAGCAACCTCAAACTCCTGGACTCAAGCGGATCCTCCTGCCTCGGCCTCCTGAGTAGCTGGGACGATAGGTGCACACCACCATGCCTGGCTAAGTTTTTTTTTTTAAATTTTCATAGAGACAGGGTCTCGCTGTTGCCCAGGCTGGTCTCAAACTCCTGGCCTCAAGCAATCCTCCCACCTCTGCCTCCCAAAGTGCTGGGATTACAGGTGTGAGCCACTGCACCTGGCCAAGATGTACTTTTTAATTGTTTGATGACATTGTCCCCTATTTTGGAGATGTATGGGATATTCCATATGTAAATTAATAGATATTCTTTAAGCTTCTTCTTTATGATCCCCTGTGCTGTGAAGCTTATGGAATCATAACAAATTAAAACCTTTATGTCAGTTTTGTGCAGTCTTCTGCATGAGCAGGGCCAGGCAGGAGGAGCCAGGGTGGTGCTGGGCACTGCAGGGCAGCAGGGCAGCAGGGCAGCGTGCTCGGGGGGCACCTCCTTCCTGCCTTCCCTGTGCATCAAGTGCGCTGTTTCACTGCAGCGTTGGTTTCCTCTCTGAGGTTCGTGGTACCGTGTGTACAATGACAGCGACTCTCTTTGCAGCGTATCTACAGCAAGCAGTCGGTGTTCTTTGTGTGGGAGTTGAAGTGGACACAGGAGCCTCCCCCTTCTCTGCATTGCCAGTTCTCCGTGGGATTCTCCCCAGCTTCCGAAGAACAGCTGTCTATCTCCTTAAAGCCGTATACTTACGAATTTCGAGTGGAAAATTTTTTTGTACGTAATGTATTATTTTTGGGGGGGTCTGGGGTGGGAAAATGAAAGATGGCATCATGCTCTTTATTATCTGAACCATCAAATAGACAAATTCTTTCAATATAATGAAGCAGCAGCTCAGGGAAACTAGTTAATTCTCAGGGTAGTTCAATCATTGGTCCTTGCAGGTGATACCCCTGAGACGCCTGCACTCCTGGTGGCATCTCTAAGATGAGTGTTTATCATTTGGAAAGCCCAGAGACTCCTTTTCTCTTCTTCCTCTTCTTTTTATTATGTTGACTTAGTAATTTCCTGGAAATATTTCTTAGGGTCATTTCCTCTTGATCATTAGCTACTCCTCAGGGGCATTACTTTCTAAGGCATAGCTCTAGTTTTTTAAAAGGAAAACTGGGTATATTAAGAGAATTTGCTGAATATTGTGAAGATTTCCATATAACTGCTGCATCTTTTGGGCGGAAACCAATTTAAGTGTGGAGCTAACAGTAACATTTGAGCTAGGTAGGGATGTAGTTGTGTTTTTGTGTTTATTTAGAGAGATCATTTGATTTAGTGTTGTGTAATTTTGAGATATTTCCTTTTCTTCTCTTTACTACTTAAATTGTCAGTGTTTTATTTGAGGTGTTTGTGTTTGTAGTTTTTGATGTTAGTAGTTTTCTTCTCTGCCTTCTTCCAGCCAAAACAGACTATTTTGACCTTCATGTTTTATTTAATTATCCTTATTAGCCTTAGAGTATTGAACATACTTACCAGCATAATTTATCTTTTTGTAGAATAAACAGATGCCTTTTGTTGAGTTAATGGCAGCTGACCATTAAATCATTGGTATGTTGAAGAGTCTGCATAAATGTTATCTGTTTGCTTATTGCAGATGATTATTACTAGTTGGCACATTTCACTGTTGTTACTTTTCTATCTTAATTTGGAGAGGTAGAAAAAAAGAGTATAGAAAGAATTTCCCTTTAGAATTGTGCAAGCTGAGTAAAGGGCCAGAGAAAAAAACTTGGATTGTTCTTTTCAAAACTGGTATTCTGAGGCTCTGAAATACAGATAGTGCTTAAAAAAATTTTTCTTTTAATAATTATGGGTACATAATAGTTGTATATCTTTATAGGGTACACATGATGTTTTGATAGAGGCACACAATGTGAATGAATCACATGAGGATAATAGTCCTCACTCCCTCCTCCCCTCGTCCCTAGACAACCGCTAATCTATAGGCAATGTGTCTCCATGGTTTGCCTGTTCTGAACATTTCATGTAAATGAAATTGTATTATATGTGATGTTTTTGTTCTTAAGGTTCATCTATTTTGTAGCATCTATCAGTACTTCATTCCTTTTCATGACTGAATAGTATCCCGTTTTGTGGATATGCCACTTTTTGTTGATCTATTTATCAGTGCCGGTAATCTGGATTATTTCCACTTTGGGGCTATTACAAATAATGACACTATAAAAAAAATGTATGTACAAGTTTTTATGTGGACATGTGTGTTCATCTCTCTTGGGTAAGTACCTAAGAGTGGAATGGCTGGGTCATACAGTGACTCTGTGGTGACCTTTGTGAGAAACTGCCAAACGGTGTTTCCAAGAGGCTGCACCACTTTACATGCCCGCCAGCAACACAGTGGGCTCCAGCTGGAATGGAGAGAGCTCCAGTTTCTGCACATCATCACCCACACTTGTTTCTGTTGTCTGATTACTGCAGTCCCAGGCGCTGTGAAGGGGATCCCTGGCTTTGGTTTGCATTTCCCTCATGGCTAGTGATGGTTGAACATCTTCTATATGCATATTACTGTTTGTGTATCTTCTTTGGAAGGAAGTCTCTTCAAATCTTTTGCCCAGTTTTATACAGGGTTATTTGTCTTTTTATTATTGAATTGTAAGTTCTTTATATATTCTGGATATGAGTTCCTTATATATGATTTGCAAGTATCCTCTCCCGTTCTGTGAGTTGTCTTTTCACTTTCTTGATGGTGTCCTTTGGAGCACAAAAGTTTTACATTTTTGTGAAGTCCAATTTCTCTCTCTCTTTTGTTGCTTGAATTATTGGTTTTGGATCTAAGAAATCATCACTTAATCCCAGATCAAAAAGATTTCCTCCTGTGTTTTCTTCTAGATGTTCATAGCTTTAGCACTTACATCCAGGTGTGCGGTGCGCTCTACGTCAGTCTGTGTGTGGTGAGAGTGGGGTCCTCACTCGCCTCCCCCTGTGGCTCATCGCCGTCCCGATGCCGCTCTTTCCCTCGGTGGTCTTGGCACCCTTGTTGGAGATCAGCCGTTCATAAATGCTAGAGTTTACCTCTGAAGAGGCTTGTTGTTTCTGGTCACTGTACCTGCGGCCTCCACAGCGGCTGTCAGGTGAGGGCGCCCACAGCTGCCCCGTGGTACCGCACCTTCCCCAGCCACCTCCGTCCCACGTGCAGCCAGCAGCAGTGTCGGAGGACGCGCGCTCCCAAGCAGATTCCCTCCAGCGCTGGTGCCGACCCTGCGCGGGCTCTTGCGCTGGGCTCAGAAGCATCCTAGCTGCTCCCTCTGGAAGCTGCTGGAGTGGAGGTGATGTTTCGGTGAGCTGCAGCCATGCTGCCACTCTTCTCTGTCACTTGTCCCTTTCCTGTCACTGCCCGTGCTTCAGCTCCCCCGGGGCCTGAGGGGCGCCCCTCCAGGCAGATGGCATGCACACAGGTGCATCTGCGCATTGGGGCATCCTCTGTGCTCTGGAAAATCCCAGCGTGGCCCCTCTTCAGATTGGTACAAGTTTGTGCCATCCTGGAACAGATTTAATTGGGAATTTGATAGGAAAGTCACCTAGAAAGGCCTAAGGGACTATTGGTTAGTTTTGTTAACGCCTAGAAAAATGTTTTATTTTGGCATCAGGCATTGGAAAAATGCTGTATATTCGGAAATCTCTTATTTGAACATTTTATGATACCAGCAGAATACTTTTAAGTCAAGTTATACTGTAATTATTTTATAGGTGTATTAAATGGGAGAGTGCTGACTTTAGAAGTGACACTGCTGGCGTGTGGTGGGTGAGCCGTATCCACACTGTGCGGTGGCAGGTGGTTCGGTCCTTCGCTGGTTGTGGTGGTAAAGTAAGCGCGTGTGAGCAGCCACTGAGAACAGAGCGATTATGGAGAGAGCAGGCTGTGGACTGAGTCGGGTGACACCAAGGAATGCGTGTTAGTTTTGCTAGTTGTGGTAATGGCGTTGTGGTTGGTAAGAAAATGTCTAGTTTTGCAGTGCGTACTGAAGTGTGTGGGCTGAAGTGGCAGGTGGGTTGAAATTGGCTTTGGGGCCCTTCAGGCAAGTACAGCAATGCAGGTCAAAGGTCAGTGAAGTGAGCGGAGCAAAGTGTTGGCAGTCTGGGCCTGGCTGACGGGCGTGTGCAGGTCACCGTGCTGCTCCTTCTTAAGCTTGAAAATATCCACAGCTTAAAGTTTTTAAGGCCCTAGAGTTGGGCTATAAGAACATCGTGTCTTCAGCGGGGTCCTGAGACCAAGCGGCCACAGTTGCTCTTCTGCCGGCCGAGCTGACAGTCTTTCCTCAGGGCTCCAGGGTTGTGGGCAGCTCCGCGTTTGCCTTCCGCTGTGTTTCCTAAGACTGTTCAGGTACGTTTCCGTGGAACTTTTCTCCTCCTCTCCTGCCTAGACACTGTATAACGTGAAGGCCGAGATACTCCCCCCTCCGGGGACGGAGTACTGCAGGACGGGCTCGCTCTGCTCCTTGGAGGTGTCGATCACGCGGCTCTCGGACCTCTTGGAGGTGGACAAGGATGACGCGCTGACAGAATCTGAAGACTATTTCTCCACAAAGCTGATGTATGAAGGTGGGTTAGAGGCTTCTTTTTCTAACTTTTGTCATAATCCAGCGCTTTAAGTGAGCGTTCCCTGTCTTTCACAAAATGCAGTGTTCCTTATCCAAAGGGGTATTATTCTCGAGTTTGATGTAATAGTTTCATTATATAACAAGGTCGTGAGCTCACCAGACGTTGTACTTGGTTACTGTGGAGCATCCGCACTACTATTTACCCAGCAATTGCTGGGCTCGGCGCTGAGAATGCCATGGCACTTAGAGACGCCCTTGCCTCTCCATGTGCGATTCGGGGTCTTTCCACTACTCCCGAACAAAGTTCAAACTCCACTGCGTAGCAGTCAAGGCTTCCATGGTCCCACCTGCTGCCCCCATTCCCTCCAGCCTCCCCCACCCACGCGTGTGTCCCCCCCACATGCCCAGGCCCCCCTCCCTGCCCCACCCTCACGTGCCCGGACTCCCCCACTTCCCTTTTTCTCCAGCCACCCCTCCCCGCCCCCCGGCCCCTGCCTTCTTCAGAGCTCTCTCTGCTGCTTCGGTCTGGCGTTCTCAGGGTTTTGGGTTTGGTTTTATGTTCTAAAATGATTGAGGAGCCAAACATTTATTTATTAATTTACTTTAAAACAACAAAAAACCCATTACATGACATTATTCATGAAAAATAACTTTTTTACAAAAGTTTTTTTACAAAAAATAATGGAAGGATGACATTGTTTTGTAGTCTCTCAAATCTCTATGATATCTAGCTTACTGGAAGATATCTGAATTTTCATTACTAGTTTCTGCATTCAGTCTGAGGTGATAATCTTGGTGTAAAGTACATGAAGGAACTCCAGCCTCGTAGATTTATAGTTGGAAAAGGGAGGAATATTTTAACAGCTGTCAGATAATTGCAGATATTCTTCTTTGATATTATACCAAAACTTGACGAGTAGGAAAGTCTGAAGTCACAGGAATGGACTTGTACTTGCTGTTGTTGAACCCTGTGGCCTGTCTTGCATTTTGAATGGATCCTTTACCCAGCTGTCATTTTGTAACTGGTCATTTGGGTTTCCTGAGTTGTGCAGATCTTCCACATGTGGACATCTTTTATCTGACAATATCACAAATGCCCATTTGTGAAACTCACGCTGATCTCTCAGGAAGGTCTTTGAGCATCTGGTCTCTGTCAGGCTCACAGTGGCAAATGCAAGTTTTCCGAAGTTCTAATTTTTGCTTAAAGTCTCAAATCGCATCATTGGCAACAAGGACTTTGGTGGTTTTCTTTGAAGCGACAGGCACACATCATTCATTTTCAGCGAAATGTCTGCCGGTACCCAGGACCGAATAACATCAGTTTGCCAGTTATTCTTTCCAGAGAAAAGGGTGTTTGTGAGAACAAAGGCCGGGTCAGCCCACAGCACAGAGGACTGCACAGGTGCCTTCCTTGAGCCGGCCGTTACACTGCCGTGGGGACACTCACAGAGAATGTCAAGAGGCGGTGGCTCACGCCTGCAATCCCAGTGCCTTGGGAGGCTGAGGCAGAAGGATCACTTGAGGCCAGGAGTTTAAGACCAGCCTGGGCAACATAGCCAGACCCTGTCTCTACCAAAAAAAAAAAAAGATGATGGTGATGATGGGTACTACAGACTGGAAATAACCCACCTGTCCTTTAGCCCAAGAGCGGTTAGACAGACTGGCCGTCTGCACGGTGGACTCCTACTCAGCGTTGAGACAGGGTGAGCTGTTGATAAACGCCGCAGCGTGGATGGCTCTTGAAGGCCTTATACTAAGTGAAGAAGCCAGTCCTGTCAGTTGTGTTCTGTGTGAGTCCATCTCTGTGTGAGTCCGCCGGGTGCCAAGCTTGTACAGAGGGAGAGTGGGTCAGTGGTGGACGGCCAGGGTGGGGGTGGGGCAGGCAGCAGGAGGCCATCTGTGGTGACGCACAGTTCTGTGCCTGGGCCGTGGTGGTGGTCACACGCGTGGCAGATGCCACTGAGTTATACACAGGGACTTATCACCCCAGTGGCGAGTGCCTGCCAAAGCTGGTGAGATCCCAGGGAGGTGTGCGGTCTAGTTAATAGTTGTGCCAATGTCAGTTTCCTGTGTTAGGTGGGAGGGCACAGTGGGGGACGCTGGTGATGGGGACATGTGACCCCTCTACTGTTTTTGCAATGTCTTGTGAGTCTGTAAACATTTAAAAATTTACGAAAAAGATGTATACTCAAGGGTTGAATTTAATAAAATTAATTCTGACTGCTTCATGAAGGGCATTTTTAAGTAAAACTGACTTTTTTGCTGTGAGTTCGTGGTGGTGAAGAACGTGGTCAGCATGACTGCGCGCGGTCTGGCTCCTCGCCCCCACTGCTGCCGTGCCGTCGGCACTTGGAGAGGCCGCGGTGTGAAACCTGCTTTGAGCTCCTGGGTGCCCTGAGGGCCCTGTCACGAGAACGCTTGCTCCCTTGCCTCCTTCATGACTCTGCTTGGGCCTCTGCGTGGCCCGTGGTGCCACCTGTCCTCAAAGTCCCCATCCCGACCTGCAGGAAGCCCGCCCTCTGTGACCCTCTTCTGCTGCTCATGGCCCTTTGGTCTCACTCATCCTGGGCTGTTGCTGGTGTCCTCATGACAGGAAGCTGTGACCTCTCTGCTGGGTCGCCTGCTTCCTGAGGGCAGGATCCTGTCCTGCTCACTGTCATTTCTCCAGGGCTGGTCCGAGTGAATGCTCACTTAGCATGCGAATTGCCTTGGACTAAGTGAAGGTTGTGTGCTAATGATGAAGGTCAGCACTGACACCTGCCGTGCACCCACACGGCCGGTCCCGGGAGTGGTGCTGCGAGTCTCACATCCACGTCTCTTTCCCTGCTCTTGAAGCAGCTCCTCCAGGTCGGCGGTGCCACCACACCTCGGTGTAATCGAGCCTGGAGGCCTCGGGAGGGCTGCCCGGGCGGCAGTCGGGATTCAGACCCACATGTCTTTGGTGATGTCACTTACCAGCGCAGCTAGCACTCTGCACCCGCACCGCCACCTGTGCCTAATTTAACAGCCAGAGTAGCCATACTTTTGAAGAATTGCACACAAACTTTGCAAGGAGATTTCAAATCAAAATAAAATCATCATTTTTAATTTGTTAATTTCAGAGAAAAATGCAGCTTTTCATATGCATCTGACACGATTCAGTCTAAACTAGAACTAATGGAAGGTTGGATTGAAAGAAACACGTGTCTTAGTTATTAAAACATACGGATTTATCTCAAGGTGCAGTTGCAAGACACTGAGATACATATTTTCCACTTCTGGTTCTATACTCTTGAGTGTCTAAGGTGTAGTCGCTGATGGTTCTTATTTTGGTGTGATTCCTGAGTAGCCTGTCCTGCCATAAACACGGTGGCTTCCTCTGTGTTGCAGTTGTCGACAACAGCAGCAACTGGGCAGTGTGCGGGAAGAGTTGTGGTGTCATCTCCATGCCCGTGGCTGCTCAGGCCACCCACAGAGTCCACATGGACGTGATGCCTCTGTTTGCGGGCCGCCTCCCCCTGCCCGACGTCAGGCTGCTGAAGTACCTGCCCCACCGCTCTGCACACTCCTCTCAGCTGGATGCCGGTAAGGACTTCCCAAGAAGAAGTGTAAGTTCACCATTTGGGTAGGAGATAGCTTTGTGTGGAGAGGGATAAACTAGTGTCAGAGCAGGCCAAGAAAGAGCGTGTTTTAGTGTCCGTAGACTGCGAATAACACCAAAACTGGGTCCCCGTTCGAAGTCCAGGCGCCCACCTGGAGCTTGATCCTGTGTGCTGGGATCCTCTGGGAGGGGGTGGCCTCGGTGACGTCTCCTGCACTTTGAGGTGGGCGTCAGCGTGGCTTGGGTCTGACGCCCTGTGTGTTCTGCAGACAGCTGGATAGAAAACGACAGCCTGTCGGTGGACAGGCACGGGGACGACCAGCCGGACAGCAGCAGCGTCAAGAGCAGGGGCAGCGCGCACTCAGCCTCCAGCGGCGAGCACAAAGGCCTGCCCATGCCCCGCTTGCAGGCGCTGCCGGCCGGCCAGGTCTTCAACTCTAGCTCTGGCATGCAAGTCCTCGTCATCCCCAGCCAAGACGACCACGTCCTGGAAGTCAGTGTCACATGACAGCGCCCGGGGGAGCGGACACCACCACCTGGCTGTGAGTGCGCTCTGAGGGACGGTGTCTGGATTCTCCTCGCTCAGGCTGTAGCCAGACTCCCCGTGATCCTGCCGGGCCACGAGGCCCCAGAGAATGTCGCTGCACAGCTGCTCAGCTGAGTTCTCGTTACTTTTGTGTTGTCTGTGTATACGATGACTTACTTTCTCACCCATCCCCGCGCTGGCGTCCTACGGTGTTTGCTCAGAGCCCCAGCTCCCTGCTCCTCCTCACTCACTGCTCATGAAAGATTTTTATCCGTGGTCTGTCCACTGAGCAGCCTTCCGCCTGCTGGCTCTTTACGGAAGCCCGTTGTCTTCCGGGTAGACACTCAGCAGGCCTTGCAGTCTTCTTCATAGAGACACGTGTGTGCCTTTCTGGTCACACGGCTGCCCCATTTCTGGACCAGGGGGATGTGTGCGCGTCCCCTAAGGGATAAAACACAATCCTTTACCCCAGATAATCCAGTTGTGCTTTTCTAAAATAACACCCTTTGAGGGCAGGGGGTGGAGGGGATGGGGGTGAGGGGTGGGGTGTGGGGAGGGAACATAACCCCTTCTGTGCCTTGGGATGCCAGAGCTAGGCGGACCTGGAGGTCCATCGCCAGAGCCATGTTAAAGGTACTTAGGAAAGACTAGACCAGGGCATGGGGAACAACTTGGCATTGAAATAGTTTAGGGATAAATGTTTCTGGAACTCTGTTTTCCCCCAAAATGTTGATTGAATATCATATGCACTCAGAATTAAATATATATTTAATTTAATTATCATTATATATGTGGGGGTTAATATGTTGTCTGTTTTTCTCTTACCTTTAAAGTCTTTACATGTAATTGTAGCTGTATAATCAATATTTTATTTTGCACCTTAAGTCTTAGAAATTAAGATGTTCCATTTAAAACGAAGATGGGGGTCCTCTGGGTGTTTTTCTAGTCTGGTTGTTGGGCAGGACGCAAGTCCTGGGACAGCCTTTGCTGGCCCACTCCAGTGCAGTCATATAGTTCGAATGGATTAATTTGCTTTTGGTTGTAAATTTAATTGTACATATGGTTGATTTATTATTTTTAAAAATACAGACTAACTGATACCATGTTTATGTATAAGTTGCACCAAAAATCAAGGACAGACATAAATGTGAGTTTGTTTTTACTGGTATGAAAGTCACAGCTTGTAAATAAGTGTTGTATGTATTAAACCTTTTCCAGCTTTCCAAAGCAATGTATTTTTGTACATATGAGATAAGAGTACTCTGAATTCACTGGGAAAGTGTGCTTGGAATTGAACTGGGCAAGATTAGTGCAAGTGGACATGGTCTGCCCGGCAGAGGGTGGGACCTCGAGTATAACCTCAGATGTGTGAGCTGCAGGGAGAGGAGCGTGGTGGCTGCTGGGTCCTGCAGGGCCCTGTGCTCCTGGAGGCTGCGGGTGGAGGGCGCAGACACAGAGCAAACCGTGCGGAGCAGGGTGTCCAGTATTCTCTGTGTTGTCTTTGACTCATTCAATAAATAAAGGTGGTGTGATTCTTCCTCACATGTCTTCTTCATTTGTAGAAATTGGAGAAATGTGTAAAGAAGATTAAGTGTTTAAACTTTCCAGAAATTTATCTTCCTTATGTGCAGTTTGAAACTAATAAACTTGGTCAAACTAGTTAGCAAATTAGAACTTCTGAATCTAACGATAGTTTAGGGTTTCTAAAATAAGGTTTTTTATTATAAAAATTGATTGGTTGCCCTACAGATCTGCCAAGTCCCGTGAATGAAGAGATCTTTTAGAGTTGAGCTGCCAGAAAAGCCTCTGCTCCATGTTGTCAGCCTTGGAGCCAAAAGAACATACCCTTCCTCCATGTGTAATGCACACCTCTCACCTTCCGGAAGAGGGAATGTGATTAAATGTTTAATTTATTACTCTTTGATTTTCTTGTATCTGGAGTCTACACCCAGGAGGAAATTTTCCAATTACATATATATTTAGAGGAAGAAAAAGAAGGGGAAATACAAAATGTTTATGGTGGTTTCTTATGGTGGTCTGGAAATTGATTTCAAATTTGTCAGTTTTTTCCCCCTAATTAACCCAAAAGATCTTTTGCAAACTAAGTTGCATGAGTGCTTCTACCTTTTTTTAAAGACAAAATGTCACCCAAAACTTTGTCATTCTTTTCTTAATATTCATAACAGTAACTAAAAGGGTGTGATTGGATTTTTATTGTTTAATAATTGTTTTAAATAAAGTAAGGTTTATGTGTTTGGGACAAGCTGGTTTTTTTGATAAAGATGTGGCAGCTGTTAAAATAATTGTGAAGCCAGATATGCAATGTGTATGTATCTAGAAAGCAAAGAGTATGTCTCTGTGGAACATGTAAATATTAATGCTAGCAAATGGGAAAGTAAGTTATAATTTTTGTGAATTTCATGGGGTCTCCTATGATTGGAAAAATTATAACTCTTCTGATTCTAATGTGGAAATTGTATTTAATCTGAAAATGACTTTTACCTACAGTTCCATTGTCAGCACAGCCTGGGGTGGGTCAGATTCCTATATTAGTAAGTCTTGGTGAGGATAGATAACCCCATAAAGTTAGTAAAGAAAACACACACAAGGCTTCTATTCAGTTTTTCTTTAATGTTTAAAGATGAAGTTAAACACTCCATGTTTGTAAATAAAGTGAAAAGTTACACCACTTTTTATAAAAGAACTGGGCTGATCTAAATGTTTAACTTTCAACTGTGATCTTCAGAATAAATCCTACAGGATTTTTAAATTGTATTCTTCATGACAATGCTCCTTTCTCTGAGTTATTCATCCCTGTCAGGCTGTGAGACCCACAGACATCACTGATACATTTTGTTGGGATTCTGTAATTGGAAAAGGTGACAAGTTGGTGACTTTGACACTGCAGGTATTAATTCCATTTTCATGGTTTACTATGAAAAGTCTTTTCACATTCTGTAATATATTGTTAGACTAAAACTATTGTATTAAGACTTTAAAATGTAAGCATTATAATGCTGAAAATACACATTTTAAGAAGAAACTACTGTTTTGAGCTTATTCGTTTGCTATGGCATGGTGTGACAACTGAGTGTGTAATGTTAAAAGATTTTCTTGTTTTCTCCCCGCAGTCCTTGTTCCTGACTCTTAGGCATGGACTGTTTACCTTTTGGAGAGCATTACAGACTTTTTTCATAATTTTTTACCCACTAGCTCACAAGAACTAAGACATTTGTGTTTCCAGGGCCTTCGAGTTTTAGTGGACGTTCTAACTGCCCTTTTTTTTTTTTTTTTTTTTTGAGACAGAGTCTCACTCTGTTGCCCGGGCTAGAGTGAGTGCGGTGGCGTCAGCCTAGCTCACAGCAACCTCACACTCCTGGGCTTAAGCGATCCTTCTGCCTCAGCCTCCCGAGTAGCTGGGACTACAGGCATGCACCACCATGTCCAGCTAATTTTTTTTTCTATATATATATTTAGTTGGCCAGATAATTTCTTTCTATTTTTAGTAAAGACGGGGTCTCACTCTTGCTCAGGCTGGTCTCGAAATCCTGACGTTGAGCGATCCACCCGCCTCGGCCTCCCAGAGTGCTAGGATTACAGGCGTGAGCCACCACGCCCGGCCTTCAGTAACTTCTTAACTGGTCTCTCTTTGCACTCTTAGCCCTGTAGTCTGTTTTTCCCACAGCAGCCAAAGCAATTCTTTTAAATGTAAGTTACGTTGTTCAGAACCTTCTTATGGCTCCTTATTTCAGTCAGTAAAAAGAACAGTTTTCACAGTGGCCTGTGAGGCTTTATGGTGATCTGTCCTCGCCACATCACTTCTGTGATCGTATTTTCTCCTACTGTCCCCTCTCATTCACTCCACCTCTGCCACACTGGTCTCCATGTTGTTCCTTGAATGCCTAGGCACTGCCTTAGGGCCAGCTAATTTTTTCTATTTTTAGTAGAGACAGGGTCTCGCTCTTGCTCAGGCTGGTCGAGAACTCCTGAGCTCAAGCTATCCTCCCACCTTGGCCTCCCAGAGTGCTAGGATTACAGGCGTGAGCCACCACGCCCGGCCTCTAACTGCCTCTTAACGTTTGACAGCGGCCTGGGCAGTGACCAGCCTGGGGTTTGGTGGCCTGGCCAACAGTTTCCCTTGGGAAACTCTGGTTTTCCGGCTTCATTCAGACTCTTGCTCTTTCTGCTTTCCCTTTCGTTATCGTCCAGAGCTGTTAACTAAGTAGGTCTGGAGGGAGACCGTCAAGCGCCCAGACGCAGGCACCACTCGACGCAGGCCTGGCGCACGTGCGCGGCCCCGGGCTGGGGCGGGCCCTCGTGTTCAGGCTCCGCCTCGGAAAGGGGCGGGGCCTTTGTGCTCAGGCTCCGCCTCGGGGCGTGGCTGGGGTAGGAGCAGGCCCTTTTGCCCAGGCTCCACCTCGGGAAGGGGCGGGGCCTTTGTGCTCAGGCTCCGCCTCGGGGCGTGGCTGGGGTAGGAGCAGGCCCTTGTGCCCAGGCTCCACCTCGGGAAGGGGTGGGGCCCTCGTGCTCAGGCTCCGCCTCGGGGCGTGGCTGGGGTGGGGCGGGTCCTCGTGCTCAGGCTCCACTTCGGGGCCGGGCGAGGTCGGTGCCACTCCTTCGGGCCGCCGGGGGCGCTGTGGGCGCCAGGCGCAGTCCTGTCCCGGAAGTGTGCCGTTTAGGTGCCGTTGTTCGGCCCGCCCCGGAAGTGCGCTCTACTGGCGCCGATGCGCGGCCCACCCCGGCAGTGCTTTTGCCTGCGACTGTCGTGTGGCGGCCGCGATGAAGTTCTCGTACCGGGTGAGCGCGACAGGGAGGTGTGGTCGGCACGGGCTCCTGGTCCGGCGGCCGAGCCTTGCGGGCCGGAGCGGACGCGCCGGGCGAGCCGGGGTCGCCGTGCTCGTCTCCCGCGGGACTCGGCCGCGTGGGGGGCGTCGAGGGCTCCTCGCGGGCCGAGACAGTCGGCGGGGCCGGCGGGGGCCGGGGGGAGGCTTTCCCCGGAGAGGAGCCCAGCCTGCGGGCAGCGGCTCTGCGCCAGGATGAGGCGCGGCGCCGGCAAGGCGACCCTCGTGGGGAAGTGATGAGGGTGTGAGAGCCGCGGGACTGTGGTCACAGATGCGAAGTGAGGAGGGCACAGGAGAGACTAACGGGGAGGAGGGGGCAGAGCCGTCCTAGGCATCTCAGGAGCACCGGTGGCTTGGCCTGGAAAGGCTGCTGCTTTGCGCAGGGCCGCGGACCTGCTCGTCCCGTCGTCCTTGCAGCAGTTCTTCCCTCCGTGGGGTGTCGGCCCTGCCGCGGGGCCCAGCTGGGTCTTACACCCATCGTGGCCAAAGCTGAACGTGGTACTGGCCCAGAAAGTGCTCCTCCCCTGCGTCCCCCATGCAGGCGAAGGCACTGCCGTGCGCCCAGCACCAAACCAGAACCCACATCCAGCTCCTGAGGGCTTGGACCTCATCCGCTCTGCAGTCACTAGTGCGATCTGCAGAAAATGCGCGTTGGGTCACTTCGGCCTCTGCTTACATCCCTTCCATGCCCTCCCTCTGAAGTAGCTGCTCCCTCCCAAGCTTCTCATCCCCTCTCCTGCTAGAGACAGAATGTGAAGCGCCTGTGTCTGGGCGCTTGGCGGTGTCTCCAGTGAGGACTCTGGATGATGAGTTTGATGAGTGAGTGAATAAATAAGCAGGATGTCAGAATGCAGCTCGGTTCTGGATGCCTTCAACCCTAGAGGCCCTTGGAGCGCAGTTCCATTGTGGCTTTTCTCTTCTTGAAACGTGGGTCCCGCCCCCTTCTTCACCTGGCAAAGGCCTCCTGTCTCGGGAGGCTTCCCCAGTGCTCACGGGTGCCTCTTACCTTGGGAGCTTGGGGCGCCGCAGGCCCCTCCTGTCTCCTGAGGATTGGGCTCACTTCGTCCTCTCCGGCCCAGGAAATGTCCCAGAGGATGGCTGGAGGGGCCCCTGGGATGAACTGGGACCCCGAGGTGGGGGCTCTCTGCCCAGATGCCTCACTTACCCTTTTCAGAGTCGAGATTCTGTTTTCTTTAAGACAGCTTTGTGTTCTTTTCAGTTTTCCAATTTGCTGGGTACAGTTTATCGGCGTGGAAATTTAAATTTTACACACGATGGAAATTCAGTTATCAGTCCTGTGGGCAACAGAGTCACTGTATTTGACCTAAAAAAGTAAGTATGTTACAGTGATATTGATATTAATACTAGTGATAATTATCATTACTATTTTTAAATAGCACGTGAAAGCTGACGGTGTCTTCCTCACCTTTTTACGGTGCACATGTTAATTAAGGCAGCCTGAGCTGGCCACAGGGCTTACTGGGGTCCAGCAGGTCAGTGTGGAAGTGGCAGCGAGGTACCCAGGGCTTCATTCTAGCGCCTTAGCAACGCCCTGAGCACCTAGGTGGTTGGTGTCATCCTCAATGGTAGAAATCATGTGACACTTGGCTGTTATTTGGAAAGGGACTGACCTCTGCTGTGTGGAGATGGGGTGGCCAGGAGAAGCTGTGGCCCAGGGTTGGCACTTCCCCCACCAGGGAAGGCCCCTGAGGGCCGAGAGGCCAGGTGTGCTGGAAGCTGCCCTGGACACCTGCTTGGGAGCCCCGGTGCCGCCGGGCCTCACCACCAGGACCAGGAGGCCCAAAGCTTCTGCTTCTGCAGCTGGAAATCAATTTTGGCTGCTTGGGTTTAGCTATTTCTTTTAAACAAGTGTGTAGTTCTCTTCCTGTCTTCTCAAGGGGAAGGACTGCTTCGCAGACTTGTTGGGGAGGCTGTGGGCTGGCTCCTTCTGCAGCTGGGGCGAGGGCCATGTGTTGTAAAGGCTGCCTGCCCCTCTGCCTTGCTCCGTAGCTTTCCAGCTGGGTGGCCCTGGGCCTTGGTTTCCCTGTCTGTAAGACAGGACAGCAATAGGACCTGCTCTGCCGGCTTCCCTCCAAGCAGTGCCCCGCAGGGTGCATGTGAGGTCAGCTGCTGGTGGTGTCACTGTCATCATTTTGTTTAAATGACATCTAACAGGGCTCTCTATAGTAACAACCACATGTTCATTGAAGAAAATTTGGAAAATAAAGTAATGACAAAATTAGGACCTAGTTCTTGGCATTTAGAGGTTTTATTACACCTCGCTTTACTGCATTTAACAGGTACTGCGTTTTACATATCAAAGGGTTGTGGCAACCCTGCCTCAAGCAAGTTGATCCATTTTCCAGCAGCATGTGGTCACTTTGTGTCTGTGTCCCGTTTTGGTAATTCTTGTAGTATTCCGGACTTTTTCATCATCACTGTATCTGTCATGGTGATCTTTGATTGGCGATCTTTGATGTTACTATTGTAATTGTTCTGAGGCACCAGGAACTACATTCATATAAGATGGTGTACTTGATCTTGTGTGTTCTGACTATTCCACACACTGGCCTCCCCCCGTCTCTCTCTCTGTCCTGGGCCTCCTCACTCCCCGAGACACAACTATATTGAAATTAGGCCAGTTAACAGCTCTATAATAGGCTCTAAATAGTCAACAAAAGAAACAGCTGCACGTCTCATTTAAATCAAAAGCTAGAAATGGTCAAATTTAGTGAGGAAGGCATGTGGAAAGCTGAGACAGGCTGAAAGGTAGGCCTCTTGTGCCAAATGAACATTTAGCCAAATTGTGACAGCAAAGGAAAAGTTCCTGAAGGAAATTAAAAGTGCTCCAGTGAAACACGAATGGTAAGAAGGCACAACAGACTTATTACTGATATGGAAAAAGTTTTACTGGTCTGGACAGAAGATCAAACCAGCCACAGCATTCCCTTAAGCCAAAGCCTAACCCAGAGCAAGGCCCTGACTCTTCAATTCTGTGAAGGCTGAGGGAGGTGATGAAGCTGCGGAAGAAAAGTGTGAAGCTGTTAAGAGCAGCGGTTGGTTCCTTAGGGTTTTGTTTTTTGGTAGAGACAGGGTCTCACTCTGTCGCCCAGGCTGGAGTGCAGTGGTGTGACAGCTCACTGCAGCCTGAAACTCCTGGGCTCAAGTGATCCTCCTCCCTCAGCCTCCCAAGTAGCTGGGACTACAGGCATGCGCCACTGTCCCTGGCCTCTGTTTGTTTTACGTGGATGTGCTGTCATTGTGGTTAATCCCTGTTGGATGTTTAGCTTGTTTCTGGTTTTCTGACATTCTCAGGATAAAGTCCTAGAAGCAAAATTGATACATCCAAAGCCCATTTTTAAAGCTTTTAATGTGTTTTGCCAGATTTCCCTGGGGGACAATGTCATCTCCTCCTCTTTGGGAGAATGTCTGGAGAGGAGCTCCGGTGCGAGGGTCCGGCGGGACTGAGGGGCTGTGTGGGAAGGGTGGGCTGCTGGTCCCAGCTGTCTGCTCTGATGGTTCGAGGACCGACTGTGTGCTACGGTTTGTGTCTTTCTCAGCAACAAATCGGACACACTGCCCCTGGCCACTCGGTACAACATCAAATGTGTGGGGCTGTCCCCGGACGGCCGCCTCGCCATCATCGTCGATGAAGGTACTCGCCCTTGGTGTGGCTGGCGACGGAGGGGACGGGTGGAGGATGGACTTGGGGGCCCCAAGGCCCCAAGGCCCCTTGGGGGCCCCAGACGGCGTAGGGCTGCGATGGTCCACTCCCCGTCTGCATCCGTGTCTCAGGCCCTGGTGGGGCTTGGGGATGAGGGCGTGCCATGGGTGAGGTCGCGTCCTCCTGCCCTTTGTGCCGTTGGCGTCACCTGGGCAGGGCCTCAGCGGGCGTCCTAGCGTCCTGGTGGCCCAGAGTGGGCGTGTCCGGGTGAGGCGACTGCAGCCTCTGGGTGCTCCCCGTGGCTGCAGGGTGGTCACCTCCGGCCTCCTGCAGGGGGCAGCGCGCTGCTGGTCAGCCTGGCGTGCCGGTCGGTGCTGCACCACTTCCACTTCAAGGGCTCCGTGCACAGCGTCTCCTTCTCCCCCGACGGCAGGTATGTGGGGGCTGGCCCGGGTGGGACGGGGGCTGACGTGTGGCTCCTCTCGACTTGGGGGTTACGCTGGGTGCAGGGGCAGCCTCTCTGGTGCCGGCGGCCTCCTTTCCGGAGCAGAAGGCTCGGTGCGGCCCAAGTGCCCTCAGTGTCTGTCTGTCCCCTGACTTCTGCTCCGTCTGTCCTCGGCGCCTGTCCTGCAGGAGAGGTGGGACTCGGGGCAGCCCAGGCGGCCCCGGGCTAAGCTGGCATCTCCAGGCTCTGCGGTGGCTCAGGGCTATTCTGGTCTTTACTGTGGACTCTGGCCCCGTTTCTGCGGCAGGAGGTTTGTGGTCACGAAGGGCAACCTTGCTCAGATGTACCACGCCCCGGGGAAGAAGCGAGAGTTCAACGCGTTTGTTCTGGACAAAACCTACTTCGGGCCGTATGACGAGACCACGTGCATCGACTGGACCGATGACTCCAGGTGGGGCCTGGGTGCTGCCGGAGCAGGCCTGAGAGGGCACCTTCCCCTGTGCCTCCCAAGAGAATGACGGGGTCCCTTTTGGGGTCCTGAAGCTTCATTTTGAAACGTTGCCTCAGCCTCGTTTGGGTGCAGCCCGTTTTGGGACTGGGTGGCTGGTTCCAGGTTAGGTCCATGCTGCCCTGACACTTGTCACTGGGAGCCAGAGAACACAGCCTGGATCTGGATGGGAGATGAGAATTACGTTTGAGCTTTTATCAGCAAACAGCGGGACAGGTGGGTCGGCCAGGCGGGTCGGCCAGGCGAGGCGAGAGTGTGTGAGGCCCATGTCCCCAACAAGAGCACTTCCCTGGGCGGCCCTGTCCCCCTCAGGCACCCGCCACGTGCACCGCATGCAGGGAGCTGGCCCGGCAGTGGTGTGGCTTCTGCTGTGGACCTGCCTTGCTCACACGCCGGGTCCTGAGCACCGCTGGGCCTGGGCCACGGCCGGGGGTGGGGGCAGCCCCGCGTGCTGTGTGGCCTGTCAGCATCCCGAGGGCCACGTCGGGGCGGGCACACCGTGTGACCCAGCTGTCACACCTGTCTGACTCGGCGCCGTGAACAGAATTTGCCGTGACGGGGTCTCAGGCTGCGTCTAGGAGGACGAGGACAGCGTGCTGGAGGGAGGCCAGGGCCAGCAGGTCATGCTGGAATGTGGTCCCCCTGCTTGGTGGCTTCACAGCACTCACTCCTCGAGCCCAAACGGTGAAAGGATCTCCAGGTGCTGCGCTCCGCAGGGCGGGCACTGGCCGCAGCACGTGGAGCCGCCCTGAGCAGGTGCTGTCTTTGCAGGTGCTTTGTGGTTGGGAGCAAAGACATGTCCACCTGGGTGTTTGGAGCCGAGCGCTGGGACAACCTCATCTACTACGCGCTGGGGGGACACAAGGACGCTATCGTGGCCTGCTTCTTTGAATCCAATAGCCTGGATGTATGTCCCTGTGCCCAAGATCCCCAGCCCACGAGCCCACACAAAGCGGGGAGTCTAGGGAGGTCCCTGGGGCCTGGGGGCAGGCTGTGGGCCACCTCTTCCTGCATGTCCTCGTGGCTGCTCCCAGGTTGCCTGGGGGTATCTGGGGACTCAGGGTGGCTGTTGCTGCCCCTTAGAATCACTTCTCCTCAGTCCAGAGGGGCCTTCCGTGAAAGGGGCGCCTGGAAGCCCAGCTGCACAGAGGGCTCTGGGTCGTGGCAGCCTGTGGCTGGTGGGGGCCGGGGTGACCGTGTGCCTCCCATTGCAGCTGTACTCGCTCAGCCAGGACGGAGCTCTGTGTGTGTGGCAGTGCGACACTCCCCCCGAGGGCCTGCGGCTGAAAGCTCCCTCGGGCTGGAAGGCGGACCTGCTGCGGCGGGAGGAGGAGGAGGAGGAGGAGGAGGAGGACGGGGACAGAGAGACCACCGTCCAGGGGAAAGCCACGCCCGCCGAGGAGGAGAAGAAAGGGAAAGTGAAGTACTCGCGGCTGGCCAAGTAGGTCTCCTTCCGGAGGGCATGGTGCTCCTGTGTGGGTCTTTTGCCCTCAGAGGGTCCTGGTCGGGGTCCCCGGGGGCGAGGACCAGGAGCTACAGAGAACAGGCCCGTGTCTGCGGGCCCAGATTTGAGAACCCTGGGGTGTTACTCCAGCGCATAACCCAGAGGAGCCCCTGCAGGTGCCTGGCTGTCCGAGTTGTCTGCCCAGCAGCATGGGAGGGGGGAGGCGTTCAGGTACTCGGCCACAGGAATGGGGTGGCCCGGCAGGGGACATCTGTGGCCCCGCCAGCTCCTGTGGTGTTCTGTGTGGGTGAGTCCCTTGGCCTCATGGAGGACGCACAGTGGGCACTAACTAGTGACCTCTCAGCGAGAGCCGTGGGGGCCAAGGTGGTGGAGGGAGACGCTGAGAAAGGAACGTTCAGGGAAGGTGGAGAAGGGCCGGGTGAGGGCAGAGAGGAGGGGGCTCTGCCTCTTGCTGCCTGGGGCTCCAGGTCTCCTTAGGGGGCCCACTGGCTGGTGGCTTTGTGCTTTGTCAGGTGCTGTGCTGGGTGGTGCAGCCTGAGGCCCTGGGTAGGACGGCCTCGACCCCACAGACTAGGCCCCGTTGAGCCCCAGCCTAAGCGAGGCACCTTCTAGCTGCAGCTGTCACCCTGGCTGACAAGCCATCCTCGAGTTGGGGCACGGGCGTCTGCTCCTGTTCTAGGGCCTGTGGGGAACTGGTTGTGGTCACGTGAAGGCAGAGATGACACAGCCATGGGGCGGCCACGGCATCACCCACAGCCTGTCCTGTTGAGTGGGTGTCCAGCCTGGACGCCGCCATTCTGCAGTTGTCTGGCACATGTTGTTTGGTGCACGTTGTGTGCTGAGTTCTGTCCTTGGTGTTGAGAACACACCCTGCTCCCTCGCCGGCTTCCTCGGTTGGGTGGAGGAGGCATGGGGTGATGGAGCGGCCAGGCTCCAGGCAGGGCAGTGAGGAGTCCACAGCGGGTCTGCTTCCAGGGGACCCAGGCCCTGGGCGAGGGCTGGATATAGGGAGGGAGCCCAGGCAGCTGGAGGGGGTTGGATTTGGGGTGGGGCGGGGCCAGCAGGCACGCGGGAGGCAGGCTTGGCGGGGGTCAAGGCCCAGTCTGAGGAGCAGGAAGGTTCGGCTGGGTCTGGCGGGAGGAGGGTGCCCTCCGCGCTCCGCAGGACCCAGCCGGAGTCAGGGTCTAGGGGGACTGGGGGGCAGCCGGCGAGGTTCCAGGAAGAGGGCGTGCTCGCTGGCAGGGCTGCCGTCCCTCAGCGGGAAGGGAGGGCCCTCATCTGTCATCTGCCAGCCACTTGCTCAAGAGGACAGGGGCATGAGGAAGAAGGAAGGGCCAGGGCGAAGCTTTGCTCAGAAGGAGGCTGGGGGAGGGACAGTCTGGCGGGTTTTAAAGGTGGAGGTGCTGTCAGGGTCATTACCACCTGCTCGTGGGGACCCAGGGCCCATTGGAGGTGGAGGACGCAGGGAGCCAAGGGATCCGGCGGGGCCCTGGTGCACCTGGCTGTGCCGCTGTCACGCTGTCACAGCTGAGGCTGCCCTGTCCCCGAGGGCCCCGCTCCCTCCCGACGCTCCGACAGCCTCTGGCCAGGGGTCAGCTGTGAGGGTGGAGCCCCTCTGAGAGTCCGCTTGGGGGCCTGAGCCACGGGCGTTAGGCAGGTGCCCTCTGGGGAGCCCGGGTCCCGGCCGGGGCGAGCGCGGGAGGGGCCGGCCCGGCTCTGCTTCCGAGCCTTGGTCTTCCCTGGCGCAGGTACTTCTTCAACAAGGAAGGGGATTTTAACAGCCTCACGGCCGCGGCCTATCACAAGAAGATTCGCCTCTTGGTCACCGGCTTTGCTTCTGGAATCTTCCATCTTCACGAGCTCCCAGAGTTCAACCTCATCCACTCGCTGAGGTGAGCCTCTGCGGAGGGGGATGGTGGTCACTCACTCACCCCAGGTCCCTCGGCCCAGGAGCAGGCGGGTGGGGGGACCGGCCGTGCCTGCCCTCGGGGCCACCGCGGAGCCAGGCCAGCAGGACGCTGGTTCTGGGCGGTGCCGCCGGTGCTGCTGCCCTCCTGGGGGTCACCTTGACTCTGGGTCTCAGGTGGATCAGGCCCTTGACTGTTGTCGTTCTTACTTCCATTCTGCATCTTTGGGAGACAGAGAACTAAAACACTGGCTTCATAAAATCTTGAAGCTTCAAGTTTTTGAGCATAGGACTCGAGGGGGCTACCCGAGGGCTGGGGTGTCCTGGGCTGTCCTGGCGGCCGGGCGGGGTGGCCGTTCCCCACTCACGGTCTGGCCTCGCCACTCAGCATCTCGGATCAGAGCATCTCCTCGGTCGCCGTCAACAGCTCCGGGGACTGGATCGCCTTTGGCTGCTCAGGTTCGTGGTGGCGCCTGCGTTAGAGACAGAATCCTGGAGAAAGCCTGCCTGAGGTCGCACCTCGGGGCGGTGACCCCTGTGGCCCGCGGGTATGGGGAGGGTCAGTGTGGCTTCCAGGACAGCCGCTCCTCTGAGCCCCGCGTCCTGTAGCTGCTTGAGCTTCGGCCCTGTCCATTCCTTGGGCGAGCACTTGGCCTGGGCCCTGGCAGGGCTGCGGCGGCTGCTCCTGTGTCCTCAGGACCTGGGCCTGTGCTGCAGCCGCCTGCCGGGCTGGGGGCCGCCCTCCCCGCCCAGGTCCTCAGGCGGGTGGCATCGCCGCCCTCAGCCCCTCTCTCAGGAGTTCCAGGTCACAGTGCCTGTCTCAGCTGTGACCGGTGGGGGGGTCCTCTTGTCCATGTGGGCGGGACCCAGAACAGGCTGGCAGAGTCACCCCATTAACCTGTGACTCCCAGTTCTCTGCACAGGGCTTCCTCCTGCCTCTTCCCAGCCCTCCCAGGAGGCTCTCTCCTCAGGCCCAGACCAGGTTGGGGGTGGCCGGGCCCTGGTTCCATGGGGTGGGGTGTTGTGAACAGGGCCCCCCAGTCCCCCACATGTGCCTGCAGGCCTGGGCCAGCTGCTGGTGTGGGAGTGGCAGAGCGAGTCCTATGTGCTCAAGCAGCAGGGACACTTCAACAGCCTGGTGTCTCTGGCCTACTCCCCCGACGGGCAGTACATCGTGACCGGCGGGGACGACGGCAAGGTAGGCGCCCGTCCTGTGGGCCTCGGCGCACGGGGGCTCTGACGGCGCAGTGGCTGTTCTCGGCTGCCCCGAAGTGGGGCTCAGCCTAGAGCTCGTGGGTTCCCTTGGTCCCTTGTGGGCTCCTGAGAAGACGTTTAAAAATGTCCTGGGATTTGAACAGGGAGGCTTTGGGTATCGACATGTCCCCGTTTCCAGCCTGATCATCTGCTCGCTGGCAGGCGTGTGGCTGAGCGGGTCTGTGGTGCCAGCAGCCACCTGCGCCTTAGGCCCCTTTGCACTGTCCACCGCCCTTGCTCTGTCTTCCTGCATCTGGAGGTGACAGGAAGAGGCAGGGGGCAGATGGCCCCTCCAGGCCTCCGTGTCTGGGTGGCATGGTCCCCGGGCCTGTGGGTGAGGCTGAGTATGCCAGGGTGGCCGTGGGCACTGGGTCGGCACCTGCCTGCCCACCCCTCATAGGCTCTTGCCACAGGTCAAGGTGTGGAACACTCTCAGTGGCTTCTGCTTTGTCACTTTCACGGAGCACTCGAGTGGGGTCACCGGCGTGACCTTCACTGCCACTGGCTACGTCATTGTTACTTCATCCATGGATGGGACCGTGCGCGCCTTTGACCTTCACAGGTGACGTCCCTGCTCTGAGTTGCCCAGAGCAGGCCCCTCCCGCCCCCCCCCCCCCAGCTGGGTGGAGGTGAAGCTGCCCAGGCCCGGGAGGGCGCCGGAAATGGGCGCGCGCGATGCCGACCGTGACTCTGTTTTCTCGGCAGGTACCGGAACTTCCGCACCTTCACGTCTCCGCGCCCCACCCAGTTCTCCTGCGTGGCCGTGGACTCGAGCGGGGAGATCGTCTCTGCTGGGGCCCAGGACTCCTTCGAGATCTTTGTGTGGTCCATGCAGACAGGCAGGCTCCTTGACGTAAGAGCCGCACGTCCCTTGGGGGTGCTGGGCTGGGGGAAGGGCCCTGCGTCGCTCGGGGCTGCCGTGCTATCTTGAGAACAGGGCCCTCCTGCCGCCCGTGAGAGGCGAGCAGGGAGCCGAAATTCCGCGGGAACAGGCGGCCCCTTCACGTGAGGTTCCTGCTTGGCCTCCCCTCACCAAGACGGTGACAGCCGCTCAGCCCACAGCCATGGGCTGCTCCCAGGGCCACAGCCGCTGTGCACTGGAGTCGCGCGTGCCGGCTGCTTCTCACGCCTCACCCCTCAAACCTCTGCTCGGCTGCAGGTTTTGTCTGGCCACGAGGGCCCTGTCAGTGGCCTGTGCTTTAACCCAATGAAGTCAATCCTGGCCAGCGCCTCCTGGGACAAGACGGTGCGCCTGTGGGACATGTTCGACAGCTGGAGGACCAAGGAGACGCTGGCCCTGACCTCTGACGGTGAGCTGCACGGGGCTCCGCAGCGAGGAACGGCGACCCCGGCACCAGCGTCGTGCTGCTGGGCCTTGTTCACCTCTGGTCTTCTCTTGTTGTGTTCCTTTCCCTGTTGCGGGCTTGGTGTGAACCCAGGGGGCAGGAAGAGATAGGCAGGAGCCAGGGCAGATTGGTGGTTCAGCCCAGGGTCAAGGCCCATTGGGCTGGGAGCCCTGGAAAGGACGGTCCACGAGTCCTCGCTGGGCTCCCACCCCGGCAGAGAATGAGCCTGGCGGGGCCAGGACAGCTGCCACTGGTTTCCCGCTGTTTCCTGGAGTTGCCTTGGCGTTCGCCCCTCGTTCCTCGGACCCCTGGGAGGACAAGGTGGTGTTGGGGGCCCAGACCCACTTTCCTGAGGCTGGGCTTTAGGCTGTGCCTCCCCCCTGCCCCTAGTCTCCCCCCTGCCCCTAGTCTCCCCACTGCCGCTAGTCTAGGAGCCAGCAAGCTGCGGCCCTCGGCACCGCCCGTCTTGTGGTGAAGTTCTGCTGGGAGGTGGCCTGTGCGGTGCCGGCTGTGGCTGCCGAGACGCTGCACCGGCAGAGCCAACGGCCGTGTGGCTCACAAAGCCTGCGCAGAGTGTGTGCCCACCTGGGAGCTGCTGGTTCTTTGCAACATGCCTGGCTTCCTGCTGTTGCCATTGCAACTGCGGTTCAGGTGTTCAGCACTGGCATCCTGCGTCTTTGCAGGGCTCTATATTCCAGTCTGTCCTGCGTCTAATCTCAGGATAGCCCTCACCGTGATGTGCCCGTCAAGCTGGCCTCCCTCAGCTGAGCCTTTGAGCCAGTCCTGCCGCCCGCCTGGACCGCGCAGTGCCTTCTGAGCCACCTCGTCCCCGGAGGTGGCCGTCGGTGCTGGGTTGCTCCCAGCGGGGACAGGCAGTGGCGTTGCCTGCCTGGGTCAGAGCGTCTCCTAATAGGAGCTTCTCATGTGCCTGGACCTGACTGGGGCTGGTCCCTTAGGGGTGCTGGGGCACGGCCTGGCTTGCTGGCGGGGGGCTGCCGGGGCCCGGGTCTTCCTCCAGCCTGCTCTCTCGTCTCCGCTTAGCGCTGGCTGTGAGTTTTCGCCCTGACGGTGCGGAGCTGGCTGTGGCCACGCTGAACTCACAGATCACCTTCTGGGACCCCGAGAACGCCGTGCAGACGGGCTCCATCGAGGGCAGGCACGACCTCAAGACAGGCAGGAAGGAGCTGGACAAGGTCACGGCCAAACACTCGGCCAAGGGGAAGTGAGTGAGCTCCTGGGCTGGCAGGGGACGAACACACCAGGGCCCCTGTCTGTCGGCCTGCGGGGGGTGGCAGCTCTGGGCCCTTCCCTGGATCCGAGACTCCAACCAGTGGCCAGGTGCTTGCAGCCTCCTCTTCTGTGGCTTTTTCCTCTGTTCCTGAGACGGCTGAGTCCCTGTGGGTGGAGGCAGGTGGTCCTGAGCTCCCATAGCCCCCAGCACGGGAGGCCATTTGGATTTGCTGGCCATCAATCAGCTCATCCAGCTGAAAGGCCGAATCCGATTCCAAACCTCAGTCACACCAGTGGTGCCCTCAGCCTGGTGTTTAAAGCTGAAAGCAGCTCCTGGAACCCTCGACCGTAAGAGTAAAACCTATGTCTCAGTCACGCCAGCCACCTCCCAAGTGCCCCACCCTGTCACGTGGCCAGTGAGTACCACGTTGGACAGCAAAGGCAGAGTGCCCCCTTGTTGCAGGGAGTCATGGGACAGCGCTGACCAGGCCCTCCTGCGCTGAGCCCGGAGGCGCGTCCTGGGCAGCGGCCCTGCCTGGGAGGAGGGGCGGGACCTGTGGGGCTGGCTGGGCCTGTCCCCTGGGAGCTGGAGCCATTCAGCAGAGGAGGGTCTTCCTGCAGAAGGAAACCTGGAACTCATCCTGCAGGTGTTTGTATGAACACCCGTTTTCAGTTCTGTGTTTGAACTTTTTGAGGAACCACCTGCTGTTTTCCATGGCGGCTGCACCATTTTCCATGCCACGTGCAGTGCCTGAGGGCTCCAGTTTCTCCACATTTCTCTAAGACTTGTTCTTTTACTTTTTAATTAGATCCATTCTGGTGGATAGGAATTGGTATCTTGAGGTTTTTGTTTTAATTTTCCTAATGACATTGAACATCTTTTCATCTGCTTGGTTATTTGTGCATCTTGGAAGAAATGTCTGTTCAAGTTTCTTGCCCATTTTTGAATTGGGTTGTTTGGTTTGTTGATTTTTTAGGAGTTCTTTATATATTCAGAATGTATCAGATATTTGATTTGCAAATATTTGTTCCATTCTCTTAGTGTCTTTTCACTTTTTTGATGGAATTCCTTGACACGTGGAAGTTTTCAGTTGTGGCAAAGTCTGGTTTGTCCATTTTTTTCTTCTGTCAGTTGTTCTTTTTTATTTTTTTTTGAGACAGAGTCTCACTCTGTTGCCCGGGCTAGAGTGAGTGCTGTGGCGTCAGCCTAGCTCACAGCAACCTCAAACTCCTGGGCTTAAGCAATCCTCCTGCCTCAGCCTCCCGAGTAGCTGGGACTACAGGCATGCGCCACCATGCCTGGCTAATTTTTTTTTCTATATGTATTTTTAGTTGGCCAGATAATTTCTTTCTATTTTTAGTAGAGACGGGGTCTCACTCTTGCTCAGGCTGGTCTCGAACTCCTGACCTCGAGCGATCCACCCACCTCGGCCTCCCAGAGTGCTGGGATTACAGGCGTGAGCCACCGCGCCCAGCCTGTTCTTTTGTTGTCCTTAGTAAACTGTTGCCCATCCCACAGCCACTGTCCTGTGTCTTTTTAGCAGCAGGGGTTAAGGGCCTGGTTTGTGGTTTCTACGGGATTAAGTGGAGGTTTCTGAGAGGAGGCTGTGTAGGCTGGAGGCGGCCTGGCGCTGTTCTGTGCCGATGCCAGGCGGGGCACTGAGCCAGCGGGTCCTTCTGTGAAGATGAGGTTGCCCCTCGGGAGCTGAAGCATCTCTGAGGGGCGGTGCTGTTTCAGGCTGCACCATTGGGATTTTTTGTTTTGTTTTCTTCACCACTATACAAATGAGGAACACCGTTGGGTTTTAAAAGTCTCCTGTGTGAGCTTAGGCAGCGAGCCTTGGAGAAAGCTGGTGAAAGGTGGTGTTTGCCTTCTACATTTGGGTAGGGCCTTCCCTGTTTCCTAAAGTTGTTTTTCACAGATCCCATACACTGAAAGCCCGCTGGCAGCCACTCTGAGTCCGTGTCTCCTCCACCCAGGGCCTTCACCACCCTGTGCTACTCTGCGGACGGCCAGAGCATCCTGGCAGGAGGCATGTCCAAGTTCGTGTGCATTTATCACATCAGGGAGCAGATTCTCATGAAGAGGTTTGAGATCTCTTGCAACCTCTCTCTGGATGCCATGGAGGTGAGCCAGTGGTGCTGGGCCGCGTGCAGCTTCAAGTGCAAGGTCAACACGTTGGGCTCCTAAGTGTGGCGTTGTGAGTTTGTAACGTAAGCGTGCGAGGCTGTTGCTCTGGGTGCGTGGGGGCCTGGGCTGCCCTGACTGGCCCAGCATAGCCCAGGCCGTGGAGCCTGCACCATCCTCACCTACCAGGTGGATGAGCCACCTGGGCAGGCTGCTCTGAGGCTGGGCTGCCGGCGGGGGTCTCTAGCACAAGCCAGCTCGGGGGTGGACAAGCGCAGAGGGTGCAGGTGGGCCTGGCAGGGTGTGGCTTGCTGTCTGCCCTGTGCCACCTGTCCCGGCTCTAGCATGGAGGCTCTGCCCTCCCTACTCCTCACCCTCTGGCTCCCATGGGACCTCAGGGTGACAGTGAAGGAGCCTGGGAAGGCTCTGAGCAGGTATGTGGCTGCCTGGGTCCACTACTCAGGCCCCATCATAGGGCGAGGGGTCCTATGCGTGTCCAGAAGCTCCTCCCACCCCCGGCTTTCTGGGGGAAGTGTCCTTGGCATTTCTGGAGGGGGCAGCCACCCCGGGTCCCCGCAGGCTTCCCCGCTAAGAGTGAGTGTCTGCTCCCACGGCCTCCACACGGCCCCGTCTGCAGCAGGCTCTGCAGGAAGTTTCTGTGGGTGCTGTACAATCCGTCCCTGCATTTTGGGGGTCCATGTGTGCTTCCTCATTCAGACAGGGCTGGGGGCTTGTCCATTGTTGGTGGCACACAAGTGAGGGAGGGACAGGAGAGCGAGGTAGCTGGGCCACCTCTCGGAGGCAAGGTGTCCATGGTTTTTGCTATTCTAGGAATTTTTGAACCGAAGGAAAATGACAGAGTTTGGCAACCTGGCACTGATTGATCAAGATGCCGGGCAGGAGGACGGAACCGCGATACCACTGCCAGGTGTCAAGAAAGGTGAGTCTGGATGAGACAATAGCAGAAGTCTGCCCGCTGCCCACTGTTCCTGTGTGACAGTGACCTTGCTTCCTCGGGGCGGCAGCGTAAGAAGTCAGTAACTGTCACTGCGTTGTGACGTTTGCTGGGTTGGGGGTGCTGTCTGGAGAACACCCGGTGGGTCAGGTGCGGTGCCACCAGACCCCGTGGCAGGAGAGGGTGCCTGTGAGTTGCTGCAGGCGGCCTCCCTGCCCTGGCCGGGGCCCTTGCTGTGCCACGTGGGGCTCAAGGAGCATTTTGGGGCGAGACCTGCTATTGAGCTGTCTTGGCCAAGAGGTCAAGGGGGGATGCGTGTGCCTTGGGGAGACGGGGCGGAGAGCCAGGTGTTCTGGAGGACTCAGGGACCACCCGGGTACTGGCTAGACTGGCTCATTGGACACCCGCCAGCCAGAAGTCCCGAGCGCCTCCGTGTGCCCGCCCAGGGCGCCGTGTGGGACGGCTGGTAAAGCAGCGTCTGAGGCCCCGGCGCAGGGCGTGCCGCTGGCCTGCTGACGGGACGGGAAGGGCCTGAGCAGGCAGAAGCTGCTGCTCTTGGTGGGCCCCGCATCCGTCCCCAGCGGGGAGGACCTGCGGGCGGCCTTCCTCTGCCAGGTGGGCAGCCTGCGTGTGCTGCCTGATGACTGTTGGTGTGATTGGTTCTTCTATTCCCAGGTGACATGAGTTCTCGGCACTTCAAACCTGAAATCAGGGTGACTTCCCTCCGCTTCTCTCCCACCGGTGAGCACCGAGCTAGGGGTTGTTGGTCCTGATGGATGTTGGGCCTCTGCTCCCAGGGAAGAGGTTGGTCACGGAGCAGGCTCTGTGCATGCTGTCCCCCATGGGCAAGAACCCTGCTGACCATGCAGTTGCCCTCGTCCCTGAGGACAATGGCTGTGACAGCGCTGACCTCAGACACAGGCTTCGGTACAGGCCGGCTCAGCACTGCCACTGGTGCAGCAGCTGCCTGAGCACCCTTCATGCGTGGCCGAACTGTCCAGGCTGCCTCCCTGTGGCTCTGCCACGTTCAGGGCCTTCCTCCCCCACTCTGCCCCCATCCTGTGGCTGCAGGGGGAAGTCTGTGTCCCGGCCGTGGGTCTCGTTGGGTACACGTGGTCCCACACGGGAGCAGGCAGTGGGGTCACCAGCAGACCCTCTTGAGCAGTGTAGACTGAGTGAACGGAACAAGGTACACAGCAGCCCGTGTGTTGGTGTCATGTGACCCAGGGGTCTGCACAGCATGGCCTGAGGGCCAGATCCTGCCACCACCTGTTCTTGTCCCTGAAGCTTTCCTGGGACACAGCAGCACTGGCTCCCTGGCATAGCTTCTCTGTGGCTGCTTCCCAGGTGCTGCGGCAGCACCAAGTGGTCGCAGCAGAGACTGTGGGGCTTGCAAAGCTGAGAATCGCTGCTCTTTATGGAGGAGCTGGCTGGCTCCTGGCGTCAGGAGCAGAGAAGACGTGCATATACTCATTTGCTCACGTGTGTAAAATAGCTCTGGGAGAACATCTACAAGGACCCTCCCGTCGGTTCCTTTCAGAGGGTGTGGTCAGGGGAGAAAGGATGGCGTCCTAGCTTCCCTCTTGTACTTTTACATTTTGGACGACGGGAACGGATGTAATACCTTTTTAAAAAAAATGTGGGGTTGGGGGATGAACTTAAATTTTTAGGACACTACTGCTTAACTTCCCAGGGCGCTGCTGGGCAGCCACCACCACGGAGGGGCTCCTCATCTACTCCCTGGACACCCAGATGCTCTTCGACCCCTTTGAGCTGGACACCAGCATCACCCCCGGGCGGGTGCGCGAGGCGCTGCGCCAGCAGGAGTTCACCAGGGCCATCCTCATGGCCCTCCGGCTCAACGAGGACAAGCTGGTGCAGGAGGCCCTGGAGTCAGTGCCCAGGGCAGAGAGTGAGCATCGGGCCCTGCGGGGTCCAGGGCCACCGGTCGGGCTTCTGGGGTTCTTTGCAAAGGCAGAAGGGCACAAGGTGTCACCCGCTCCTCTTCTCCTAATTTGCATTCTTTGCAGAATAAACATGGGTTTTTTTTCCACTGTTTTACAGTTGAAGTCGTCAGTTCCTCCCTTCCTGAATTGTATGTAGAGAAGGTGCTTGAATTTTTAGCTTCCTCCTTCGAAGTGTCTCACCACGTGGAATTCTACCTTACGTGGACTCAGAAGTTGCTCATGTTGCATGGACAGAAGCTGAAGTCCAGGTAAGCCTGTTTCACCACTGTTCATCTGATTCTTGTCACCGGAGCAGCTGGTCTTGGGAGACAGAGGTAAACTTCACCTGCAGATACAGCGTGAAGTGAGCCGCGTGTAACATCCTGGTCTCCGTTGCAGAGCGGGGCAGTTGCTGCCCGTGGTGCAGTTCCTGCAGAAGAGCATCCAGCAGCACTTGGACGGCCTCTCCAAACTGTACGTGCCGCTGGCCTGGTTGCGGGCAGGGTGGGGATTGCTTTGTGCTCTGCTGGTTCTACTCGGGGGATGCTGCGCCCAGAGGTTCTCGTGTTGAGGTGCTTGTTCTCTCACCTGCCGTGTTGAACTGGATCCACCTGGCCACCCACACGTTGGCCAGCTTTGGATGTGCCCTGGTGCTAAGGGGTGAGAAACGAGGACTGGCGCAGTTGGATGAGCCAGAGGTGGGACATGTCCTAGGTGTAGCTAGAATTCTCGAGCCTCTCAGGAGGGATGGGTCGTGTTCTTAGAACCAGGCAATCTTTCCTAGATTTGCATGTCACCTGCATGGGCAGTGGGGGCTAGGAAAGGGGACCTTGGGCCAGGTAGCCTGGATTCGTGGGGTGTGGCTGCTTTGAGCCTCAGTTTCTCCAGCAGGAAGATGGGGGTGGTAATGAAAACAGACACTATCTAAGGGCCTAGGACAGTGCCTGCTCACCCTGGCTGCTCTGCGAGGTGGCCCTCCTCCAGTCCTTTCTCTGTGGTTCCCGTACTTGCTGTCTTCGGCAAATCTCCCTCCCTTAAGGTCCAGCAGAGCCCAGACTGTAAAAGCCTTATAATGGCCTTTCAAAGATGACTTCTCTCCCTCTGTCACCACTTGTCAGGTGTCCCAGCTTCACTGCTGACAGGTCTGTTCTCTGCTTGGTATGTTGCTCATCCAGGGTCCACGGGCTGAGGCCTGAGCCTGTCTGTCCTTGTACTGGTCCCTTGGTCTTTATAATGAGTCTGAGTCTAAAGTGAGCTGTTCCTCCTCACGCCTTTTCTTCCCACGTTCTGGCTGCAGGAAGGCTGGGGCTGCAGAGGTGGTGGTACTGATCTGTTACCTGCTGCCGCCGAGCCTTCTCGGCTGAGACTCCAGCTCCCGTTAGGTTTATTCCTTGCTACCTCATGTTTTCTAGAGTTAACATAAATGCATCGCCCTTTGCACTTTGGAGTTGCTGGTGTGCAGGGAAGCAGGGGCTGTTGCGCGTGACTTGGGAGGCGGGGTGGGCACGGGCACCCCCACCACCTGCAGACACAGTGCACGCCGCTCTCGCACCCTTCTAATCCTGGCACTTTTTACTGCACTTCTTCACTGGGTGGTGGTCCATGTAAAATGGTGTCTTTTCTCCTTTATTCTATTAATGTGGGCAGTTGCCTTGCTCCAAGAGTGCCCCTCTGCTCTCTAAAACAACCCTGAGCTCCGCAGAGGTCTCTCTTTAAGTGTTTGGTGAAACTTGCTGCTGAAGCCACCTGGGTCGGCCCAGCGGAGAGGCTGGGGTGGGAGGATGGACCAGAGGGATGGGGTTTTACATTTCGGTCCTTGAAGGCTGTTGCTGCTCCAGGGCCAGGTGGGCCAGGAAGGGAGGCAGCAGCAAACAGTTGGGGCGGTGGGAGGCGTGCGCAGTCCCTGCTGGACTTTCTTGGGGTCACAGAGAAGGCAGTTGGGTGTGAGGTGGGCTGGGGTTCTTGGCCTAGAAAACAGCTGTTGCTTGTACCGACCTGATCTCCATGTGTTAACAGCTGTGACTGGAACCGCTACAACATTCAGTACACTCTGGCAGTTTCCAAGCAACGGGGCATGAAACGCTCCTTGGAACTGCCAGGAAGTGAGGAGGAAGCAGAAGCATCTGAGGACGACAGTCTGTATCTGCTCGGAGCAGGAGACCGGGACGGACATGAAGGAGAAGGGATGCTGGGGTAGAGCCGGCCACGGCGGGTTATTTCAGTGAAGCCCCGCGGAAGAGATGGAACCATTGTGCCACCTAGGACAGGAAATGGGAGGGGATCCAGAGAACAGCTGACATACCATCGCTGGTGCTGTGCTTTTCCTGTAAGAACCAAACAGGCAGCCCGTCGGGACTGCGAGCTGACAGTTGAGGCCCCGGGGCCCAGGAGCTGGGCCGCGTGAATAGTGACCAGTGTTGCACCATCTGCGGTTGAAAACGGCTCTCGGTAAATAGGTTCACATAAACTTTGTAATAAGAGTTATTTATATTTTTAATAAAAAGTTTTGATGAAGAACTTAGGAATAAAAAAGACAGTGTTTTCTAAAATGTTAGGGAGAAACCTAAACTCTGAATTAAAAATGCTTATGTATCCTGGTGTCCTACAGGGGATTGGGACCTGCCTACCATCCCACCAGTGCTTCCACCTGGGGGGACAGGTGAGCAGGCAAGGGTGGTCCTGGGGTGCGGTGGGGGCCCTGCCCTCGTAACCTGTGTGTATTCTCAGGGTGGGGACGGGGACACCTGCTTCACTCTCACCTCTGGTGGGATGCTGGGCCCGCCCTGTCCTGGTGCCCTCAGACCTGCTGCGCCAGCTCAGTGGGGGCCACGCGGAGGACTGGACAGCCCCTTCTCCCTGTGGTGCCCTCGGAAGGGTGCCTGGTCCCCACGGCTCGATGACAGTGGCCTCTGGAGTGGGGACACAGCAGACCCGTGCAGTGCTTCACTGACACCATGTGCGAGTGTTGTCTGTCAGGCCAGCCTGGTGTGACTACGCGTCCCTGTGTGGCAGTGACTTTCCCTTACTCATTCGGGCAGTGGAGCTGACACCTGCCCCCCTGCCTCCCAGGCTGGTGTGAGGCCAAATGGGCCAGGGTGGGGGTGGTACCTGTGACACGTGGGGTACTGTCAGCACTGGCATGACTTATTAGACATGTGGGCACCCTGTAACCTGTGAGCCCTCCGGTCACCCATGGTGCATGTGCTCAGAGGTCTGTAGAAAGGAAGAGCTCAGGCCCCTGGGACCACCAGGTGTTTTGCTCCTACACAATGTCCCCTGTGGATCTCAGACTGGAAAACGGAATCTGAGCTATTGTCCCAAACAGAAAGTCCAGTGCTGCCCCCTCCTCACTTCAGCCTTCTGGTAAGCCTCACACCTGCACAGGGACAGACAGCTGAGTGGGTGCCCCCGGGGTGCTGGGAGGAGGTGGAGCTCTGCCTAGAGCTTCAGGCCAGTGGCCGCAGCAGTCGGGTGCTTGGTAGCGGCAGGCTCCTGGCCCTGACCATCTGCGTCTAGCATTTCCTTTCCCCGAGGGAAGCTTTTAGCGCCATCCCAGGACCCACCACTCCCACCACCTGGCGTCCCCAGATGCGCTGCGGGAGAGCAGGATGGAGCCGCGGGTCCCCGCGAGCTGAGAAGCCGGGACGCCTTGGAGAGTTCGCGCCAGCAAGGAGGACGGACGTTCAGGGCGGCTCTCGGTCCACCCGTGGGACGGAGGAGGCCAGGGACGGGGACGGGCGTCCGGGAATGAGGACGAACGTTCCGGGCGCTCCTTTGGGTACAGCTTCTGCAACACCCGCTCCGTTACTCCGGTTCCCACCGTCTTGGTCTTGCGGAGGTTGACGGGAAAGTCAGTGAGGGGCAGTGTCAGCGTCGTCAGGGCAGCGACAGCCTTGGCCAAAACGCCAACGTGCCCGCGGAGTCCTCGGCAGTGACGACCGCAAAGGGCCGCGCGGGGCTGGCAACTGGAGAGTCCAGGAAGGAGGCACGTGCCCGCGTTCCGTGTGCGCCGCCCGCCCGGGTCTGTCGCTCGGGCAGGACGGCGGCCGGAGGGCAGGGACAGGAGTGGGACACGCACAGACCGGCCCTCAGCCTCGGGGCTGCGTTCCCGGACAGGACGGGGCGGGCCCCGCACGACACGACCGCAGAGGGGCGTGGACAGGGCGGGCGTCTGGCTGCCGGCGACCGGCGACCGGCCACCGGGCGGACCAGCTCTGGAAACGGCCGCTCAGGAGGACTCAGAGCAGGAACTCCGGACGGGGCGGGCGCCGCTGAGCCACGTCACGGGGGCGGCATTACATCAAGGGCGGTGGTATCACGTCAAGGGTCGACATCACAACACAGGGGTAGTATCACGTCACGGGGCGCCATTAAGTCAAGGGCGGTGGTATGACGACAAGAGTGACCATGCGGAGGCGTCGTCTCCAGGGCCGCGGTTCAGCGCGGGACACCGGGCAGCGTCGGGCTGCTGGCCGCCTCCATGGCGGGGATGCTCTGGGGCCCACCGCAGCGACCAGGCGCGGCGCGCGGGGACGCCCCGGCCTCGGGTCTGGAGCGAGACGCCGCTCCACGCGGGCCAGGGACGTAGGTACTGGCAGCTCCCGGCGCTCCGATGGGGACTGCGCAAGCGCGGCCCCGCCCACCGCCTCCCGGGCGAGGGGTGGGGCGTGTCCCGGGGCCCCATTAGCGACTGCGCAGGCGGGCGGTGCGCAGGCTCGGCCGCGGCCTGACCCTGCGACCCCGCTGTCCTTACCAACATGGCGGCCGCCAGGGCCCTGATGGTGTCGAGACTGGCCGCGGCCTCCGCGTTTGCGCCGCTCCCCAGCCGCCTCCGGCCTCCTGCCCCCGTGGGTCGGACGCCCTTCCCGCGCGCCGCCCTTCACGGCTCCGCGCCGCGACCCGCAGCCAGGGTCGCGCTGGTGAGTGGACAGCGGTGCGGCGGGCCGGCTCCTGCCGCCAGCGGTCGGCCCTCTCCCTCTCCCTGGGTCAGTTCCCGCCGC
>CM052436.1:1302711-1325086 GCA_028533085.1 Varecia variegata | reverse complement strand
CCCCCCCCCCCCCCCCCCGTGCCTGCCCAGCACACTGGCCCCCCAGCACTCGCCCCCCCGAGACAGGAGGGCCACGCTGCCCCAGCTCCCCCCTTCAGGCTCCCAACCGAAGGCCAAGCCCCCCAAGAAGCCGGAGAGCAACGTGGAGCAGCAGCGCCTCCCACCGGGGAACGGTGAGCCGGGCGCCCGCCTTGGCCGGGTGAGGGTCAGGGTCAGGGGCGGAGGAGGGCCTGCCCTGGGAGCCAGGACCGCACAGGCCTGGCAGCTCATCCCACTAGCCTCAGCTGCACGGCCAGACCCAGGAAAGAGGCACCTGTGTCCAAAGGGGATCTTGCCAGTCCCCCCCGCCCTGCCCACACCACAGCCTGGTCTGTAGCCCTCTAGGCACCCACCTCTGCCCGTTCAAGCGCTCCCACCCTTCAGGACCAGCCCAGACACTGCTTCCTCCAGAAAATCATCCTCGGCCCCTCACCTGGGTGCAGCCTGGGCTCTGTCCCCTCTCCCTTCCCAGGGCCCTGGACCCCAGAGGCCTCCTGCACTCACTGGTGGCTGCGCTGTGGGCAGGGCCTGGGGACTGTGTGTCCTCCCAGCACAACCCAGGGCCCATGTCCTGGGGGGCCCTGGTCATCCCTACCCACTGTGTCAGCTCTGCTGACACTACCCCCCCCACATGCACACACACACCGAGTGTGCACACGCGCAGGGCTGCCTGTGTGTGGTGGAGCTAGGTCCCCCACACCGCCTGCCCTGGCTGGAGGGAAAGGACCCCACGGCCCAGGCACTGCTTGCTCCCTGTGGGTGACCTTGATGATGGCTGACCTCTGTCCCTTTCCCAGGGATTCAGACCATGTCAGCTTCGGTCCAGAGAGCTGTGGCTGTGTCCTCTGGGGAGGTGCCAGGGGCCCGAGGGGCCGTGGAGGGGATCCTCATCCAGCAGGTGTTCGAGTCAGGTGACCGCTGGGGGGGAGGGGAGGGCTGCCGGGAGGAAGGAGGACCCTGCCCCAGCGTCTCTGCATGGGGTTCTGCCTGCTTCAGAGAGGAGGGCCAGGTGCTGGGGGTCCCCTGCAGAGGGGCCTTCCGCGAGGCCTGTGGTCCAGTTCCACATCCCAGCACGGGACGCCCAGTGCTGCCAGATCCCCTCATCCACCTGGGTGGGCCCTACTGGGTCACGGGGTCATCCTTAGAAAGTTCTGCTTTTCTGCCTGGCCCCTGGGGTGCCTGCACTCTCCGACCAGGACAGCCTGCAGCGTCCCCACCTCTTCCCCCCCTCCCCTGCACCTCCTTCCAGGTGCCCCCTGTGATGGGGTCCAGTCCCCTCCCACCCTGGCCAGGGAGAGCCCCGGGAGCCTACAGGGTGGGCCAGCCGCTGACCGCACGCAGCCACCCTGTGCCACCTCACCCTGCCTTGCCGTTGCGTCATTTGCTCCACAGTCCCTGCCATGGTGTCCCCTCTGTGCTGGATGCTGGCTGGGGACACTGAGGACAGCCAGGGCCAGCCTTGGAGCTGATGTGGACCTGGGTCTCATCCCTTCGGGGATGGTCCCAAGTCCCCTGTGTTAGTTTCCAGGGTTCTTATAACAAATTGGCACAGACTAGGTGACTTAAAACAACAGAAATTGCAAACTCGAGGAGTCGGAATTGCTGGCTCACAGTCCTTCCTGCCTCCTGCGGCCTCTGGTGGCTGCCGGCAACCCAGTCCTTGGACTTGGGATCCAACATGACCCCATCTTAACTAACTACATCTACAAAGACACTACTTCCAAACAAGTTCCCATCCTGAGGTTCTGGGTGGATGTCGACTGGGACACGACTCCCCAGTGCAGCCCCCCGGCAGAGGACCCCTCACTGTGCCGGGCACCCTGGCCCAGGCCTACGGGCAGGTGGGGCGGAGGAATGGCGCAGGGGAGACTGAGACCGTGGGGGCAGGGCCGGGCCCAGCTGGGCGTGAGTGGGACCAGCGGCCTCTCCCCCCAGGGGCCTCCAAGAAGTGCATCCAGGTGGGTGGCGAGTTCTACACTCCCAGCAAGTTTGAGGAGGCTGGCGGCGGGAAGAGCAAGACCCGCAGTGGTGGCCTGAAGCCTCTGGTCCGAGCCAAGGGAGCCCAGGGCACTGTCCCTGTAAGCACTGCCGGCTGTCCCTGGGGAGACCCAGTAATGACAGCCTTGCCTCAGGGTCAGCAGCTCTGCTGGGGGCCTGGGGCGGTTCCCTAAGGGGAACCTGGCCCCGGCAGGCACATGGGCCCCTCCCTGCCCAGGCTGCCCCCACACTGGTGACCCTCTTCCCCACAGGGTGGAGGTGACCCGAGGGTAGGCCAGCAGGGCAGGGTCCCCGCCCCTCCGGCCCTCCCCAGCGAGCCCCAGCTGCAGCAGGTAACACCCAGACCCCAAGAGGACCCCCACCCCACACAGTCCCCCGGTGGGTCCGTCTGCTGCCTTTGCCTGGTCCTGGGCACCCACCCGGGCAGCTGTGGCACCGAGGCCTGAGCTCCTGCTCGCGGGGAGCTCTTCCTCCTCTTCTCCTTTTCTTTCATGGACAGTTTTCTCTTCCGATACTACACAGTTCGGAGGTCAGAGAATGAGGTCCTCCAGGCTCCAGGTCCAGGCTGTACCGAGCACCCCAGCTGGGCCGGGGTGGGCTGGGCCTGCTCTGAGCTGGGACATCAGGGTCCACCAGGCACGTCGAGCTAGACCTGGGTCCCCAGCACCGTTTCTTAGTGAGGTAGAAGCGCTGTGAGATGGTCCGCCACCGTCACACAGATCCCAACCCCTCGCACGGGCGCCCTGCTGGGCTCTGGGCACAGGGGAGACAGGGTCCGGGCCTGCCCTGCAGGCACAGCCGGGCTGCTGGGTCCAGGCGGTCGTTACAATGAAGGTGATGGTGGCTGTGTGGGGCAGCCCAGCCTGGCAGCCTGGGGGCGTCTGCGGGAGGTGGCACGCGGGACCCCTGAGGGTGCAGCAGGACCCCTGAGGGTGCAGCAGGCAGCATCCAGCAACGGCCAAGGTGGAGGCCCCGGGGTGGATGGACGACACCACTGGGCCAGTCTCCCCGTCGCCCCGTGAGGAAGGGCCACCTGCGGGGCGTGTGCAGCCTAGGGGGGCTGGGACACAGCAGCCCGCAAGAGACTGGGCTTTCTGAAGGCCGCTCTTCCCTGGAGGGAAGCCCGCGGGAGGTATGACGTGGGGACCAGAGTCTTAGAGGGACCCGAGGGCAGGCAGTCAGGGCAGGACGGCAGGCACCGGCCAGCAGGGACGTGGAGTCCAGGTCCCTGGAGCTGCTGCTGGTAGAGCAGCTTCGGGAAGGAGGGGCTCTCGGGAAGGAGGGGCTCTCGGGAAGTCTGCAAGGGCATCTCTTGCCTGTGTCAGAAGAACGAGGACGAGTGTGCCGTGTGCCGGGACGGTGGGGAGCTCATCTGTTGTGACGGCTGTCCCCGGGCCTTCCACCTGGCCTGCCTGTCCCCACCGCTCCGGGAGATCCCCAGGTGAGCCTACACATGGCCCTTCCACTGTGGAGCCCCCACCCCCACCCCGGATTCATGGCCGCCTCCACCCACTGAGCCTGAATGGGAAACCGCCGGAAGTCTCTTCCATCCACGGATGGGGCCGAGAGGCCACCGAGGGGGCTTTGGTGCAGGTCACTGGGCGGGGGTGGGGCCTGGGGCTCTCCCACCTGCCGCCTGCCACCCAGCCTGGCCAGCAGGGCCCATGAGGGCGGCACAGCAGAACAGAGGTCCAAAGACGCTGCCCTGTCCCAGCTCACTCCGGGTTCCAGCCCAAACTCCCACAGGCAGCTGCCCCCATCCCAAGCCCCACGCAGAGACCTGCCCCCAGATGGGGCGGGGAGCGTGGAGACCATGGGCTGCACCCCAAGGGCCGGTGGATGTCTGTCCACCAACGTGCGGGGCCCCCTCTGAGGCTGTCCTGGTGCCTGTCCCCAGATCCTGCAGGGCAGTCTGTGGGGGGAAGACCCCAGGTGGACCCCAGAGCTCCAGGGTCAGGTCTGGGCTACGCCCCAGCTCCCTGCGTGACCCTGGCCAGGTCCCGCCTCACTCAGATGCCTCATGGCTGTGCAGGTCACTGCTCACTCCTGCCAGTGACTGCCTTCCTTCTGTCCCCTCTCGTCCTGCCTTCATGGTCTCTGGCTCCCGTGGAGACACGGCTGGGTCGGGGATACACAGTCCAGCTCAGGGGGCCCCAACAGGCCACTGTGGGTTAGTGGGCATGGGGCATTCTTAGGGCTCATTAGAGAAGTGCAGCGAGGGGACACTGATGGCACAGGCACGGGTCCCCCGGAGTATGTACCCCACATCCTGGCTCCCCCTTCACTGTGTCTCTGCCCACTTCCCTGTCTGGGCCTCAGTTTCTCTGTCCTTGGGCCCCTGCCTGTGGGTTGGGAGCCTGTCATACCCTCTGTCCTGTCCTGCATGCCTCTGACGGCTGACGACATGACCAGTGGGACCTGGAGGTGTTCCAGCTGCCTCCAGGGAGGAGCCCAGCAGGGCCTGCCCCGCCCACAGGAGCCCCAGCCCCTGGGACCGCCGGTGGAGACCCCGGTATGCCCTGCCCGCCTCAGCCCAGCCGTCCTTCCCACCCCTCTGACCCTGGAGTCCTGTGAGACGGGCCAGCCCCAGCCGTACAGCTGCGCCCCACACCCAAGCCTGGCGGGCCGGGCTTTCTGCAGACCTGGGAAGTTGCCCTTATGTGACCCCAGCTCTCGGCCCTGACTGGGGCCCCCTTAGTTCTGTGGGCACAGGGGACGAGTTGTGACCACTGATAATATTCTCCAAAAACGTTTTGAGCTTTCTGCTGCAGCAGAAACGTGAGGGATGCTATTCACAGCCTGGGACACACCCGGTGTCTCCCTGACAGCCCAGGGCCCGGCACCGCTCTGGCCGGGAAGGGTAAAGGCCTGGCAGGGCGGCAGAGCCGGGCGCTGCTCGGGCCCTGCAGGATTCCTTGCACGACACCCCCGCCCCACTGCCCCGAGTGCCAGGGTCCTGGCAGTCACTGACCCCCAGGTGGTGCTGGGCAGGGCCCCGGTGGTCCCCTGAGTGCTCACCCTGGGGTTCCAGGTCCCCCTGGGGCTGAGGCCGGCAGGAGAGGAGGCACAGGGCCTGCCCAGGGAGCCCCCGGCTGGCGTGGACGCTGGTCTCACCTACAAGCACCCGCTGGCCCCACCACTCACAGCGCCCCTGCTGGCGCCGGAGCCCTCGGCTCTGCGCCCCCTGCCGTGTGTGGGCCCCGAGAGGCAGCAGGTGAGTGGGGCGCTGGGGGTCAGGACCTACAGGGCTGGTGGATGAACCACAAACAGGAGGAGAGGAGGGCAGGTGGGGAAGGCTGCTGGGAGGACCCTGCTGGGGGTTGGGGGGAGAAGACCCCAGCTCTGGACCTTGGGCAGGGCCACTGGCCTCCCCCTAACAGCAGCAGGACAGGGGGTGGGGATGGCATGTCCTTCAGTGCCCCCACCATCCCCATCTCATTCCTCCCAGACCCTCCCTCTTCCTCCGGGGTGGCCCCAAAGGGGATTCAGCCCACCTAGGGGGAGCAAGCGAGGTCCCAACACCTGGTTTTTGCGGGTGGCCCCTGCCCTCCCGGGCCGGAACTCTGGAACCACGGGACCCACCGTCCCACCCGCCCACGGTCTCTGTGCGCCCGGACCCGCCGTCCAGCCGTGGGTGGTTCGGGGAGAGTGGGAGGGTGCGGGTTCAGTAACGCCTGCCCGCACGCCGCGTCACCCGGCTGTCCTCCCCGCAGGGCCCGGCTCCCGCGCGGTGCGGCGTGTGCGGGGATGGTGCGGATGCGCTGCGGTGTGCGCACTGCGCCGCCGCCTTCCACTGGCGCTGCCACTTTCCGGCGGGCACCGGCCGGCCCGGGTGAGCGAGGGGTGGGCGAGAAGGCCAGGCGGGAGGGGGCGGCCGGTGCCCAGCTTCCGACCAGACGGGGGTTCCTCGTCCCAGGACCAGCCTGCTCTGCAGATCCTGCGCCGGAGACACGGCCCCTGCCTCTGGGGAGGACGCGCCCGCACCCAGCCCCGCCCGCCCGGCCCCTGGGCCGGCCAAGGTCAGTGGTCCGCAGCGCAGTCACCCTGCAGCCGGAACCCCGCGGGCTGGGGGCGGGGTCGGGAGCGGGGGTGGGGCACGTCTCAGGGGAGACTCAGGCTGCGTGTGCACCGTGCCCCCTGACCATGTGCACATGGCTTTTATAGAATATTTAACCTTTAAACTGACTCTTTTGTGATAACTTTATTTAAAAAGGAAGCTCATCCTAAACCATAGTCTGAAATTGCTGGCTGGGTGCCAGCTGTCCCACGAGTAATGAGGCTGCAGTGCGGGGGGCGCAGGCTCCCCTGGGCGGGGTGGGGGCAAGAGCAAACCCGGTGACCTCGACTGGCCAACCCCTCCCGAGTAACCGCACCCCAGAGCCTCCCTGCTGCAGCCGAGGGGCCCTCTCAGAGAGGTGGAGTGACCCCAGGTCCCCGCAGCAGCTCCTTGCATCCCAGCATGCTCTGGTCAGGGAGACGCGCACCTGAGCCCTGTCACAGCAGCTGGGCGTGTCAGGCTTGTCCTGGAACAGAACCCTCCGCCCAGGGCTCACCGTGCAGGAGGCTGGACGGGTGCTGGGCTCTTGCCCTGACTGCCCGCAGCAGCACCGGCCTTCCCGACCACATCCCTGCCCCCCAAGAATGTCTAGGGACCCCAGGGGTGGCAGTAAGTGCCCCCCACTGGCTCTTCCTGCTTCCCAGAGGTGCCCCATGCTCCCGGTGCACACTGCGTGGGTGACAGACCCCGTGTGCAGGCTCTGGCCAGGCACCCAGACAAGCCTTGGACCCAGCCCCATCCACGGGCCTCGTGTGGAACAGTGGGGTGGCCCACACCTGCCACAGTCCCTTCCTTCTAGAAGCCTCTCCTCATCCCGCCCATCTGCACTGAAGGTTTGGAGTAAAAAGGTGCAGCCCCGCTTTGCCCTTTGCCCCTCCCCCACGTCCCCCGTCCCCAGGGGTGGTGGCCTGTGGCCCCCAGACCCTGTCCTGAGGGGTGTCCCTCACACCCTCACAGCATCTAGACCTCGGGGACGGCCTCTCCTTCGACCACCCGGGGCCGCTGTGCCCTGCGGGGTCTGTGTTTAGCAGACCGGTGTGTGGAGCAGCTGAGGTTTGGCTGTTTGGAGCTACAAACTAGCGATTTCATGTGGTTCAACTCACTGTGGTCTTCTCTCCCCGATAGCCTGGAGCCTGGGGCTGTCACTCCCTGCCCTGGCCCGTCACTCTGGGGAATGGCTGGCCTCAACCAGGCACTTTCCTCTCTGGGCTCGGGTCTCCGTCCAGGAAGGCCCCTCCTTGCTGGTTCCCTGAGTCCTGGGCTTCCCCACAAGGCCACGTGTGCGGTGGCGGCACCTGGGGGCCTTGGGCAGCCAGCTCCTGGGGTTGGCAGAGCCCTGGGCAGGCAGCCCCCAGCTCACACAGGCCCACCCTGCCCCATGCCGGCCACTACCAGAGGCAGCTGGTGTCAGAATTCCGTTCTCAGTGAGGGAGGGTGCCCCCGGGCCCTGTCGCTCTGCGGGGGTCCTGCTTCCCTGTCCCCACTGGGGCTGGAGGAATGGGGTTGACTTCTTCCCTTTCCCCGGTTCCAGGACGACTCTGCGGGTCCAGAGCCCATTCTGCACAGGGAGGACCTGGAGTCCCTCCTGAGCGAGGTGAGGCATGCCCCGCAGGGGCGCACCTGCTCCTCCACCCCCCAGCCCCCACGAGGCTGCTGCTCCTGAGTGACCCTGGGCCCCCCACACCCATGCAGGGGCCCCTGAGAGCTGCTGCACCCACAACGAGCCCTTCCCCGGGGGCCCGGGCCCTGGGTGCAGGCGCTGACACTGGGCAGGAGCATGAGGCCGCGCCAGCATCTGCTGTCCCGGGCAGCAGGGTGGGTGTGGGGGGGGGTGAGTCCCAGAACCTCTGTCCCTGGAGCATCTTGAAGGCCCCCCCAACTCAGGCCTCGCCACCCTGAGATGAACGGGCAGAGTGGATGGGAAGATGCGGTTTTAGGGGCTGTGTCTTCTTCGGACACGAGGACGGATTCCTCCAGCCCTTCCCAGATGCCAGGTGGCCAACACCAGTCCTCCTCAGTGTCTGGCCTGGCACCTTGGGGGTCCCGACTGACCCCGGGACAGGGCCCTGCCCTGTGCGGAGGGCTTGTGTGGCACATCCTGACAGTGGAGGTGTCTAGAGAGACCCCGGTCCTGAGAGAGGCAGAGGGGACCCGAGTGCTGGATAAGGGTGTCTTGGCTCTGGGGGAGCAGGTCCCTGGGTACAGTGGGATGAACGAGGGGCCGATTCACAAGCCCCTTGGGGCAGGTGACCTCACGCTGCTGGCATCTTGGCCTCGTACCTCCCGAGTCCTGCTGGAGGGTCAGAGCCCTGGGCAGATGAGAAGCATCTGTCTCTGCCTCACCCCTGGGGAGAGGACACCCAAGGAGGCAGAGCAGCGCGGTGGCTGTGCCCTGGGCTTGCGGGATGCCGTGAGGGAGCACGGGACAGTCCCTCCTGACTGGCATGCCCGGAAGCTGGCCTCGGGCCTCAGTTTCCCCACCTTTGAATTAGAGGGTCAGGTTGGGTGGTGTCCTCGTGGCCACCTGTGGACGTGGGCGGGATGGGGCCCACCTGTCTCTCCGCCCTGTCCCACAGCACTCCTTCGACGGCATCCTGCAGTGGGCCATCCAGAGCATGTCCCGCCCGCTGGCCGAGGCGCCCCCGTTCCTCTCCTGAGGCAGGACACGCTTCCTCACCCCTGGACGCTGGGCCGGTTGGGACCAAGGAGAAGGGAAAAGTTCAAGTGTTGTCAGTACTCGCTTTGTACGCCACTCTGCCTTCCGGGGCCATCGTGCGCCCTGAAATTAAATCGCTTCTGTGAGCTTGTGTGATGCTCGACAGTAGGGTGCGCTTTTTGGGGGGAGTCTGAGCGGGCAGGCGATGCTGGCTGGGCAGGAGCTCACCGAGCTGGGAAGGGAAATGCCTGTGAGTGGGCACCGGGAGGGGACAGAGCTCCATCCCCTGCTTCCACTGCCCGGAGTGAGGTCCAAGTCCTTACCGTGGCCCCCGAGGCCCTGTGCGGTCTGCCCCCACCCCAGCTTCAGCCCCCTCACTGTGCACCCACCCTCCGTCTGCTCCCCAGACAGCCCAGCTCATTCCTGCCCCAGGGCCTTTGCACGGCTGTTCCCTCTGCTCGAGATTCCCTTCCCTTGGTGCTTCACGAGTCTGGCTTCTCATCGTGGAGATCTTGGCTCCAGTGTCGCATCCATGTTCATTCATTCATTCATTCCACAAACCTTTATTGTGCGTCTATATGCTGAGCATTTTTCCAGGCTTTAGGAGGAGGTCCCAAAGGGACACCCCTGTGGGAGGGACAGGTCTCATAAACAGGACCTCAAACTGGGTAACTGCAAGAAACAGGGTGGGGCAGGGTGTGCTGGGCTTGCCGGGGACCCCCTTGGAGGAGGAAAGGCACTGGGGGGAGGGTCGGAGCAAGTGGGAAGGCTGGAGCCTTGGGGAGCTAGCTCAGCGTGTCTGCAGGGCAGATGCAAGGTCGCGGGACTGGGGTGCCATGGCCACGGTGGGGGTGATGGGACGGCACCCACCCCAGCCAGATGACGGCCTGTGCACGGGCTTCCTTCCCAGGTGTGCCTGTCTTCCTGCGAGCAGCAGACCACAGAGCTGGCCGGTCGGTGTCTGGAAGCAGATGGCAGGGTGCTCGTTCGTCCCCACCCACGGGGACCCCGGGGTAGAACCACAGATTGGGGTCAGGGGCCTTGGGAGGGAGGGGGCGCCACAGGCCTCACCATGCACGGGCAGAGCGGGGACACGGGTCCTGTCTGGAAGGGCTAGGCAGGTTGATAACCAGGAGGAACAACAAGGACTCACTGTCCTGGGCCTCTCGGGGGTCTGGCCGTCTCATGTAACCCTCTCCGGAGACCCCTGGTGCCTCTTTGTGGGACACGCAGGCTTCTCAGGCACTGAGCACTGGGTCAGCGTGGAGGCTGCCCTTGCGAGGGACGGGGCAGGCCCACCCTGCACAGCTGGGCTCCAGAGCGCCCCTCGCAGGGACATGCCCCGTGCCTCCTCGCTGAGTTGTTTGAAGAAACAGGATGGCCAGTGTGGACGCTGATGCTGCTCGGACGAGCGGGCAGCCGTCCTGGGCTGGGCTGTGGCCGTGTGCAGACAGGATGGAGTGGGGTGCACCCGGGCACCCCAGCTGGAGGCCGTCCCACGTCCCTGGATGGCGGGGAGAGAAAGTGCACTCAGAAACATGGTATCTTAGTCCATTTTCTGTAGCTTATAACAGAATACCTGAAACTGGGTAATTTATCAGAAAAGGGATTTATTTCTTACAGTTCTGGAAGCTGAGAAGTCCAGGGTTGAGGGGCCCCATCTGGTGAGAGCCTTCCTCCTGGTGGGGACTCTGCAGAGTCCCGAGGGGGCGCAGGGCATCCCCGGTGAGACGGCGGAGCGGGCTGACTTCCCGTAATGCCACCAGCCCCACCCCACGGTAGCCCCTTAATCCAGGAACCCGCTAACCCTGATGCCCAGGCCCCTCTTACCTGGGATTCGGGCCTGCCCGCCGGCCGGGCGCTGGGGGCCCTGTCCCCACTGGCCGAGTTTCCCCGTGGGGTGTGGGGTGGTTACTGACGGGATGTAGGGGCTGGAGCTTGCAGAAGCCACCACTCTTCAGAAGCCACTGGGGGTGACATGGTGGGGACAGTGGCATCAGGGTGTGTTGGGAGCTTTGCAGGGTGAGTGCAGATGCCACGGACATCCTGCCCATCAGTGTCCCCTCCTCCCCCATGGCCTTCTCCCTCCCCAAATACACCTAGCCAGGAGCTCCTCTGGCAGGGCCCGGCCTTCCTCAGCCCAGTGCGGTGCTGGCACCGTGGGGTCTCACTGTGGGGCCTGGGGGACCCGGCTTTGTCAGAGTCCCTCTACAGACAGGTCCACACGGAGCCGTCCCCCTCAGCGCTCTGCTCACGGGGGCCTGGCGGATCCTACTGCACTCACACCTTTGTCCTCAAACTCAGAGCCACTCCTCTGGGGGACTTGAGCCCTGCCCTCCCGGTAACCCAGCCGCCCAGGGGCCCCTCCGCCAGGCGCAGCTCAGTTGGGAACAGCAGGACTCTGCCCTGGGTGTGGGGGTGGGAGGCGCAGAGGGCGGCCCGAGACCACGGGCCCTCTGTGGGCTTCACGCGTGCACTGCAACCTTCCCCTGCAGCAGCAAGTGTCATTCCTTCTGCAACTGTGCTCCTTTGGCCTCTAAACAATGAACAATAAAGGGCGGAAGACCGACAGGCCCTAAGGCGGGCCGGCCCCGCACCCGCGGTCCGCGCTCCCACGCGCTGTGTTCCTCCAGACGCCGGCTTTGCCTGCGCGTGGCTGCCTTTCCACGGCAGTGCAAGTTTGTCTAGTGCCTCCCGCACCTACGACGAGGTCTGCCCACGCAACAGAGCCCGGCGTTTGCCGACTGCGTGCTGAGCACACACAGGGACGGCCACTGTTCCCTGCAGCGCTGCCGGGCCACAGGGTGGGCTAGGAAACCGGGGCTGCCTGACGAGGGGCTGCAGACCGGGCGGCTGAACAACAGACATTTATGTTGTCCCAGTTCCAGAGGCTGGAAGGCCAAGGTCAGGCTGTGACAGGGCTGGTTCCTCTGAGGCCTCTGTCCTTGGCGTGTAGACGGCGTGTTCTCCCTGTGTCCTCGCAGGGTCGTCCCCCTGTGCCTGTCTGTGTCCTCAGCCCCTCTAAGGACACCAGTCAGACTGGGTCAGGGCCACCCTGACGCTGCCATTTTATCTTAATCACCTCTTTACAGACCGGTCTCCAAATCCAGTCGCATCCGAGCCACTGGGGTCGGGGATTCGGCTCGTGCGCCCCAGGGAGGACAGAGGCTCTGGACCCCGCTCGAGTCAGGCTCCGGGTCCTCCTCTGGCCTTGGCCCGCCGAGTCCAGTCCTGCCGGGTCAGGCTGGAGAGGAGCCCGCACCTGGCGTCCCACGGCCGTGGAGAGCCGATCAGAGTCCTGGTGCCCCACCTGGGGAGCCCGCACCGGGGCCTGCCCTCGGCGACAGTCTGTCAAGTGGGTTTAGCCAGAATCTCCCACCACGCCTCGTCTCCGGAGGTCTGCACCCGCCGGGCCCACCCTGCTCCCAGGGTTCATCCCGCTGTGCGTGGTGCCTTCAGGCGGGGCCGTCTGTCCCCTCCGCTGCGGAGCCCCTGGCAGTGGGCCCTCCAGAATCTTCCTGGCCGTCTTCACCGAGTGTGGAAATGGCTTCTGTCCAGCACCCATGACACCCATGTGACTCTGGATCTGTGCGAGGCCGGCCGCGGCCTGGTTATGTGCTCGGCCGGAATTCATGAACAGAGACCCGGATTTCACCGCGTGCCGGGCCCACAGCCGTGCCCGGAAGTGCCTGTGAGCGGGGGAGCCCCGCCGGGTCCAGGTCAGGTCACTCTGCATGAGGAACTAGCAGGAGAGGCATCCGGTAGGCACAGAAACAGTGTTTCTGAAATGATCGGCCCGAGACAGCAAGTCAGGCTGGGGCTCTCGGCCGGGATCGCGACTACCCGGAAAGCGGAGCTCAGAAGCCCCACCTGTGACTGGAGCGCTCGACTCCGCCAACTCGGCTGCTCTGAGGACGGCTGGAAAGACGCCTCAGCTCTGTCCTGTGCATTCCTGGGGACCCCGGGGCTTGCAGAGGCCCTGCCCGCTTCTCGGGAGGGCCGGGCTGGCACCTGCAGTCAGGGGCCGTCCTTGAGGGTCCCAGGGACTCAGTTGCAGGGACCAGGCCCCCGGGAGGCTCAGACGGCCACTCCCTGGCCACCTGCAGCTTGTCCTACAACGTCCCCTCGCCCCTGGCTGTAAGCTGGCATTGGAAGGTATTAACAGAACCAACTTTTCCAAAATGGAAGTTGGGGAAAAGGGCCTTCCCCAGCCTGGGGAAGGCCCGCCCTAGCCCCATCCTAAAGAAACACCTGACAGAGGAAAACCCATCCTCGTGTGGAACGACGGCCACCAACCCACCCTCGGGTGAGCCGCCCTGGGCTTTGCTCACACGCCCCGCATGCCCCCACCCCGTGCACAAGCCCCACGGCTACCTGCTGTCTTCTCCTGGCTCCTTGCCCTCCCCCTCAGGCCCGGCCACCCAGCGCCAGGCGCACGGGCGCGGTTGGCAAATATCTGCAGAATTAGTGAATAAGACTTTGAAAATAAACTAAGTGTTCAATATTAAGGGAATACTTAGAGAAATAATGTTATCGCCACAGACAATAAAAATAAATTTAGCACAAGCATGGTGGGTTAACATAGATAAGCAGTCCATTTTTTAAAAGTGTAAGTTTGAATATATAGGTAGAGAGTATACATACATAGACACTGCAGTGTGAGTGTACATAGAATGTATATAACAGAGAATATGTGTATACACACGCACATACAATGATAGAGAAAATGGGAAAAAACCGAAGACAGTTGTTATAGTAGGAATTACAGTTGATATTTCCTTTGCAAACTTTTATTAATTTTTAAATAACTTCGAAATCGTGATTTCTGAGGAGTAACCCTACCCCAAAGCGCGAGTCTGTCTCCAGCCCGAGCGCAGGAAGGCGGGCAGCGCCCTCAGCCGGGCACAGGCACGGCCCAGCCTCAGCCGGTCCCCCGGTGGGCAAGTGGCAGCAGGAGTGTGGGCTCCGCTGTCTCCACGGTGGCAAAGTGCAGGAGGTGGGCACGCATGTCACCACTCTAGACCCACTGCTGTGGTGTGAAGTGTCCCCCAAAGTTCACGTGTTGGCAACTTTGTCCCCAGTGCAGCAGTGTTGAGCAGCGGGACCTTTAAGAGGTGGCTCAGTGCCAGGCATTCCATTACCGCAGCGCAGGGCAGTGCAGGGCGGACCGAGACGCCAGCCATCACCGCCCCTGGCCCCGCAGTGACCGCACCCCCAGCCCCCACCTCCAGACACAGCCCTCCCTCCACCCTCCCCAGAGGGGTCTTCCTGCACGTGGCACACTGTCCCGCACGGAGCCCCTCAAAAGTGCTGGGCCAGGGGGACATGGGGCCATTTCACTGCTCGCTCTGCTTAAGTTCTTGCCTGGAATTCTCCACAGCAAAGGGAAAAGCAGCCCAAACAGCACACCTTCAGGGCTTCCCCATGTCTCGGGGAAGCTCCGATGCCTGGTGCCATGCACAGCCACGTCTAGCCCTGCCCACCTTCCCAGAGGGGGCCGAGCACCGGCAGCGCCCTCTCCTTCTCCTCTGTCCGACTCCGTACCTCCTTGCAGCACCTGTGTCTCCAGATGACCCCAAGCAGACCACCAGCCAGGAGTAGGAGACAAGACGTAGGGTGAGAGCCCAGGAAAGGGGACTTCCTTGTTGATGACATGCAGGCATCTGGGGGGCTTCCCCAGCTGGTGCAGACAGCCAGACTGCTCCAGGGCATTCAGCCGAGGGTCTCCCAGATGTCTGCAACCTCAGAGACCCCCCAAGCTCCAGTTGTCAGAGAACCCTAGGATTCAGCACGGGCCCTTCCTCCCAGCACCGAGTAGCTCTGAGGCCGTGGCAGATGGGCCTGGTGGGGACCCTGCCTTGGTGGTGGAGGCTTCGGGGACTTGGAGGAGAGGTGGCAGCTAGAAGGAAGGTTGTGTGCGAGTGGAGCCCCAGATTCCTCCCTTCCGCAGCAGAAGTCAGGAGTTTCCTCTCTGGAGGGGCAAAGCAGAGTTTCCGGACCTCAAATGCCACAGACGGTCGCGGGCAGGGGCCTCACAAGGGAAAGTCACCACAGGCAAACAGGACGCTGAGTGCAGGGACACACCCGAGTCATCATTCAACTCCCACAATGTTGGGGGCACGAGACGGGAAGATCCTGCTCTTGAATCTGACTAGCCCAAAGGACAACAGCCACAGGGGGTTCCCCAGCAATGAACCACCGGCAAGCTCATCCTACACTGAGACTCAAGGACCGTGTGCCCCCGTCCCATCAAGGGGTCTGTCTCTCAATCACAGACAGCAGAAAACTCCTACACATTAACGAAGGCCTCTAACATGGCAGAGACTAAGACAAACAGAAAGAAAGAAAGCAATGCTAGTAAAAAAGAGACTTGGAGGGGAGGAAGAAACGTTAAAAAATGAAATAATACTCGCAATAGCCTTAGATAGATCCTGTATTCATGAAACAAGAACAGGGCACTATTAAAGGAGCATTCAGAAGAGAACAACAGTAACAACAACAACAGCTGTTGGACATCAAAAGCATGACAAGCAGAAGCGAAAAACTTTACACAAGGTTGGAATATCAAGTTAAGGAAATCTCTCTGAAGGTAGAGCAAAAATGAGTTAGAAAATAAGAAAGAAAAGCTAAGAAATATAGAATATCAGTCCAGGAAGTCCAAGGTGTAAATTCTAAGAGTTCCAGAAAGGGCAAAGGGAAGATCAGGGAGGAAGAAGTTATCGTAAGTCAAGGACCTGTCCCATGAAAGACTACCTAGGCCTACAGGGAAAAAAAAAAAACAAACAACTTGTCCCAGGCAGAAAACATGAACGGCTTGGCAGGAAGGACCCGGCATGAGCCCCGTGCAGTGGTGGGAAGGTGGGAGGTAAACCCACCCACACAAGGACTTCAGGGTGGGATTTCACAACACCTGGGGAAAGACAATTCTTTTTTTTTTTTTTGACAGAGTCTCACTCTGTTGCCCGGGCTAGAGTGAGTGCCGTGGTGTCAGCCCTAGCTCACAGCAACCTCAAACTCCTGGGCTCAACCGATCCTCCTGTCTCAGCCTCCTGAGTAGCTGGGACTACAGGCATGCACCACCATGCCCGGCTAATTTTTTCTATATATATTTTTAGTTTGCCAGGTAATTTCTTTCTATTTTTAGTAGAGACGGGGTCTCGCTCTTGCTCAGGCTGGTCTCGAACTCCTGACCTCGAGCGATCCACCCACCTCGGCCTCCCAGAGTGCTAGGATTGCAGGCGTGAGCCACCGCGCCTGGCCTGGAAAGACAATTCTACAACCTCTAGAAAGAGAACCTCAGGTCGTTGTGTACAAAAGACCAGGAGTCAGAGTGACCTTGACTTCTCGACGCAGCGCTGGAAACAAGGAGCAATGGAATAGGCCCGGTTTTCTATCCAGTGTCGGGGAGAGCCACGCCGGGTCTCATGAGCACGCCCTCCCCTGGCCCTTTCCCAGGATGCGCCCACCCAAGCCATGAGGAGCCGGGCCCATGAGATCCACGGGGGAAACGGAGGGTGGGTGGGATCCCAGGGTGCCAGCTGTGCCACACGGGCAGCACCTCAAGGCACAATGGCCCCAGGGCTGTCTCCCCAGGACCCCTGGCCCGGCTCCGTCTTCTTGGTCAGCAAGTGGCCCAGACTCTCATCTGTGTCTGACTGTCCAACCACTGGCGGATGAAGTTCCGCTCTCCCCTCCTTGCCCTGCTGTGGGACGAGGACACGAGGACGTGCTCCGTAGCCCGGAGGCTGGCTCTGACCTCCTGGCAGCTGGAGGTGGTCTCAGTGTGTGCAGAAGCAGGAAACATGGAATGACCCACTCCCCAGCCACATGCCGCCTGACGTGCGGGACCTGCCCACACCACAGCCCTGCCGGGCGCCTCAGCCACGATGTCCTTCCCCCAAAGGGCTGGTGGTGGCTTTAAAACATCCACCACTGCTTTGATACGCGTCTCTTCAAGAGGTGGAGCTTCACTCCTCTCTCCTCGAGTGTGGGCTGAACTTAGCAACCTGCTTCTAACGTCAGGGCAGGTTTGCTCGTTCCCGATCCCAAGGGAGGACTCCCACCGTGTGGGGGATGGCACGGTTGTCACTATGCCAACCACCGGAACAGGCGTCCGACACTTCTGCCCACCCCACGGTGGGCTGCAGTTCCGCCAACTGCGGAGCCAGTGAGACAGAACACACCCACGGCAACAAGTCACATGCAGTGGCTCATGCCTCTGACGGGTGCAGGGGACGGAGGCAGCCCAGGATCCACACCGCCCCGGCACCCAGGGCTGCCGGAAGCTGCCGGGTGGAGTCCCCACTGCGTGTGCCCACTTGCGCTGTGGCTGAGGACCCGGCATGCTGCCGTTTAGGCCCCTGAGTGTTGGGGTGACTGGCTACCCACCAGCGCTGTCTCCTACTGTCAGCCCGCAGGGACATGGGTCACATCACCGTCAGAAACGGTCCCACTTCTCTGCTTTGGGAGCTACCACCCACAGTGGCTGTGGTGGCCTTTTCAAGGCCTGGTGACCGTGGTGTCTCCCACTCAGCTTTTCATGGCTGAACCTTTTTTTGTTTGGTCAACTTTTTGTTTTATTATTGTCAGTGACATACACGTAACATAAATGTATCATCTCAACCGTTTTTATTTAAGTGCACTGCTCAGCGGCACTAAGCACATTCGCACTGTTGTGCAGCCATCAGCACCGTCACCTCCAGAACCTTCTCCTCTTGCCCAGCTGAAGCTCCGTCCCCACTAAACACCGACTCCCCGTCCCCCGCCCCCCGCCCCCGGCCCCTGGCGCCCACTGTTCTACCTTCTGTCTCTGTGATTTCTGCTACGCTACGAAACTGACACAGCTGGGATCACATGGCATTTGTCCTTTGGTGTCTGACTCGCTTCCTTGAGCACAATGTCTGCCAGGGTCACTCACGTGGGAGTACGTGTCAGAGTCTGAGTAACGTTCCACAGTGTGGCCACCCCACTTTCTGTCCGATCTGCGCGTCCACTGGCGGGCGCTGGGCTGCTCCTGCCTTTGGCCCCTGTGAGCGACACTGCTGTGAATACGGGGGGTGCAGGTGTCGGTGGGAGTCTCCGCTTTCAATTCTCTGGGTGCACTGCTGGAGCATATAGTGATCCTATTTTTGATTTTTCTGAGGCCCTGCCATGCCGCTGTCCACAGTAGCTGCGTCATTTTACAGTCCCGCCAACAGTGCTCGAGTGTTCCAATTTTCCCAGCCTAGCCAACACTTATTATTTTCTGATTTTTACATGGTAGCCATCCTGATGGATACGATGTGGTATCTCATTGTGGTTAAACCATATATTTTTAAGAGCACATGTCGGTACATACATATACACGCATGTGACAAAACTCTAAGAAAAGCAAGAGAATAATGACCCAAAATGTCAGCACGTTGTGGTGACACACGGGTGTCTCATTACTGCTCTTAGCCTGTGCATGTGCTTATGTGTTTTCTGACATTTCACAAGTAAATGAAGAGTCGGCTCTGTTCACGCCACCGTCTCCTCGACCCACCTCGCCCTGGCCAGTCCCACGCCTGCTCTCTTTCCATGTGTTTCTCACACTTTTGTGCAAATGTTTTTAGCAGAATGTAGCATACGGAGAGAACAGTGCACAAAGCACAGGTGATCAGCTGGCTTCTCACAAAGTGAACGGTCCTCAGATAGCAGCGCCGCCCCCGTTCCAATTCTCCTGGCGGAGTCCGGCCCGCCCGCCCAGGCAGGGGCTCCCGCGGGGGAGGGGGCCTTTCCCCAGAGCCCCTGACCCGGCTGGCGCTCCCCACCGGCCCCTCAGGGCAGGGGCCCTGTCTGTGACCATCCCAGTTGGAGGCCACTGTCCTCACTGTTAACTTAAAAGTCACACAATCTCTACCTGTAGGAAAGGAGAGGAGAGCTCCATTTCTTCTCAGGGCGGCAGCCTGCCAGGCGGCCATTCCGGCAGGCGGGGAAGCCCAGAGAGGCCCTTCCCGGGGGGGAGGGCGAGGCAGGAAGTGAAGCTGAGCAGGTGGGCCAAGTGCACGTACTCAGCAGGTTACAGGAGGAGCTACGAGCATTCCCGAAGGTGGTCCTGACGCGTGTGCACTGCACGAACACCATGCTCCATTCGGGGTGGAGACTCAGCATTTAACTGTATTATAGTCAGGCCCTCAACATCAAGGGGAAGCAGGGACACGAAGGCACTCAGGGGTGCAGCCTCTGTGAATCCGGCCTGAGCCAGTCCACGGTTGGTGGTCTCTGATCAGGAGAAAGTTATGAAACCGTGTCTTGTCCCATCGAAGCTGCAGTTATGGCTGCTGGAACGGGGGGTGGGGGGAGCGGGCAGCACCTGGGGGCAGGTGAGCTGCACTTGCCCTAAGGTTGCTCATCTCAAGGTGGGTGCCTATCTAGCTGCTAGAGAGAAAGGAGCACCTCGTGGCAGTAAGAACACAGTTTATTCTTTTTTTGGTTTTTTGGAGACAGGGTCTCGCTCTGTAGCGTGGGCTAGAGTGCAGTGACACAGTCATAGCTCACTGCAACCTCGAACTCCTGGCTCAAGCAATCTTCCCGCCTCAGCCTCTTGAGTAGCTGGGACTACAGGCATGAGCCACCACGCCCGGCTAATTTTCTGAAATCTTTATAGAGATGGGGTCTTGCTATTTTGCCCAGGCTGGTCTCAAACTCCTGGCCTCAAGCAATCCGCCTGCCTTGGCCGACCAGAGCACTGGGATTACAGGTATGAGCCATTGCGCCTGCCACAGTTTATTATTTAAGTGTTTAAGTGTAGGGGAACGTGACTTAACCCTCGCCTGGCGTGGCCTCAGGCCCTGTTTATAATTGACTATGTCATTGCCATAGAGACTGTTCTGTCAGTCTTGTGAGCTCTACTCTAACATTCACGCTGGCCTGTGTGTCTAAACCCTAGAAGGGAGGGGGCATAATGAGGTACGTCTGACCTCCCCCCAACTCATGGCTGGGAACTCAATTTTTCAGGTTTCTCTGGGGTCCCCGTGGCCAAGAGGGGGTCTGTTCAGTCAGTAGGGGGCTTAGGATTTTATTTTTCGTTTACATGCTAGAACTCCTCCCCTGCACATGCTGCCTGTTGGGCAAGAGTTTTCCAAGGGTCTTGCAAATTCACTGAAGGAATAAATAAGTGAATGCGGCTGGTGTCCGCCAGCAATGCCACTTCAGCCCTGGCATCAGCCAGCGCAGAAAGGCCGGCACCGAGTCGCTGAATGGGAAGGAGGAGCAATCTCCGCTGACTGCAAAGAACTTCTTCAAAAACAATGTTAATTAGACCTGGGTCTATAATTGCAAGTTCCGCGCAGTCGCTTTTAGCTAGCAGGCATGTTACTGACTTCCGGGTTCTTGATCCCTGAGTCAACAGGAATTGGCACGAGAGGGGAAAAAAGAATTTATACAGGCAAGGCTTTGGGGGACAGTTTGCTTGAACAAAAGGGAGACAGTGCGGGCTAAGGGGCGACCAGGTTGTCTCTCCCAACTAAGGGCTGGGGAGCTTTTAAAGGGTAGAGAGAGCAAGTTGGATGCCAGCGTTGAAAGCACAGCACGCAGAGCCCGCGTGTTGGCGGCTGCCCATCCCAGATCACGCTTCCTCATGCACCGCGTGTCTCCACCCTTGGCCTGATCTTTAGACTTGAAATGAGACAAAAGGTCTCCGTCAACTTGGGGCTTCGTTTGGCAGTAGCCAGTCTGTGTGGGCTTTGGGCGGCCCCGTCCCAGGGGCTGTCACCTGCGGTTGGAGGAGGCAGAGCTGCCTTAAGGCCTTGCGTTTCCAGCGTGCGCTGGCTCGCGCTGAAAGCCGACCTGAGCCGGCTCAAGGCTCGGGCAGCAGGCCCGGGGCAGGCAGAGCTGACAGGGCCTGGCCCAGGGACGCGTGTGCGGTCACGCCTTGGCCGGCCTCGCTTAGCTCCAGTCACCGCAAGGCCACGTCGTTTTAAAATTTCGCGGAAGGTCTGGCCACAGGTTTCACTTAACAGACCTGGGCAGTGACGAAATGCACCTCCACAAACCTGGCGCATTTGATAAACTGAACAGGTTTAGAAACTTAAGCGAAAAAGACGACCACGGTGGGGCCAAGGTGGCAGATTCCCCACGAGCGGGAGACGGTGACCCCGCTGGTGGCGGGGTCGGAGCCTCGGCGCGCACTTCCGAAAGAGACGCGCCCGGCCCCTCCGCGTGTCCCCGCGGCCCCTCCCCCGCGACTGTCGGCCAAGCTGGGGGCCGGGCCGGGGCGGAGCCGGACGGGCCGGGGCGGGGCGGGCGCGGTGGCGCTGACGGCGCGGGGCGGGGACCGGCGACAGCGGCGGGCGCGGAGCGGCGGCAGGAGAGCGCGCGGCCCCGTCCCGACCTCGCCATGGCCACCGTGGACCTGGAGAAGCTGCGGGTGGCGGCGGCCGGCAAGGCCATCGGCGTGCTCACCAGCGGCGGCGACGCGCAAGGTGGGCGACACGCGGGCGGGGGGCGCGGGCGGGGGTGGTCTGCCCGGCCGACCCCTCTGGGCGCCGCCAGCCTTCGCCTGGGGTAGGGTCGCGGGGCCCCCACTCCCCTACCCCGGCGCTGCGCCTCCGGTCCCGTCCCGGACTCCGCCCCCGCGCCCGGGTCGCCGGCGTACGTGCGGCCCGCCACGGCCTCGCCCCGCCCGGCCCGGCCCGGCCCGCGGGGGTGTGTCTGCGCAGCGGCGCGGTGGGGACAGGGCGCGCATGGCGGCCCCGCTGCCTGCTCTCTGCAGCCCCGGGCTCTCGGGTGACACGTGTCAGGGCCCCTGTTTCCTGCAGGCCATGCTGAGCGGAGGTCGCCAAGAGCGCGCTGGGCAGGTCCCGCCGGCTGGAGCCCTGTCCTTCCCGGTGCTGAGCCCTCCTGGGGACCCCGAGCCTCCCCAACCTCCGCCCGGAGGGCCCGCCCCTGCCCGCCTGCTTCCGGGACCCCGTCCCTGCTGGGGCGGGCTTAGCAGCACAGCTCCGACACCTCGGCCCTCCCATTGCTCTAGCTTTGAGGTCTGGGTGGAGAGGGGAGGGAAGACAAGCCCTCTGGGAAGGCTTTTTCTAGCAAAGTCCCATTCTCACCGGCCTTGTGCAGGCGAGGCCCCGGATGGTGGTGGCCTGCCCAGAGGGTTTTGCTGCTGAGACCTAGGCAGAGCTGGGTGGGTGTCCCGCCTGGGGCTCCATCCTCCCCGCAGCCCCGCTCCTGGTGGCCTGGTCCTGCCCTGACTGCTGGTCTCCAGACCCTCTGGCTGGAGGTGGCCAGTGTGGCACCTGTTGCACATGACACCACCCACCCAGACCCTGGGGAGGAGAGAGGAGAGGCCTTAAGGAGACCAGAAAACTGGGTGGCCTAAGAGGGGGCCCAGCTGGCACCCTCAGGCTGTGCGGCTGGTCCTAGTCTATTTTCTTCTAGAGAGTTCAGAAAACAGCTAAGAAAATGCAGACACACACCTGCCCCCAGCCTCAGGCACCTGGCTGTCCTCTACCTGCCCAGCAGTGGGGAGAGGGAGGAGGAAATGGCTTTTACCAGGGTGCAGGCCCAGGAGGGCAGGAGACGCTGGCAGCCTGCAGGGAGGCCTCCTTCAGGCCCGGCCGCGCCCGCTGGGCCTGGCCTGTGCTGGTGCCCAGAGCTGTGGCCTG
>CM052436.1:1286901-1302211 GCA_028533085.1 Varecia variegata | reverse complement strand
GGAGCACCGGGCCCTGCTTGCTCCCACGCAGCAGCGGCTCCGGCCACCGCGCCCACCCGGGGCTGTCAGGACACAGGTGCTCCACGGCGCCAGACACACGCTGCTCGCCGGGCCCTCTTCCCACAGGGGGCTCCTGGCCCTCCGAAAGAGCTCTGTATCCGCAGACTCAACCCACCGCGGGTCAAATGTATTCAGGAAAAAACAATAAAAAATAACGGTGCAACAATAAAAATAATAGAAAATTTCTTACTGCAGCGCAGCAGCTGTTATTTGCACAGCAGCCACACTGCATAGTGTTAGGTGTTGCAGGTGACCCGCAGGTGACGGGCAGCACGTGTAGGTCACATGCAAAGACTGCACCACTCACAGCAGGGACTTGAGCGTCTGCGGGTTTGGGTCTCGGTGAGGTCCTGGGACCCACTCCCCACGGACGCCGAGGGACAAGGGTGTGTTGTCAGAATTGGTGCGGTGAGCCTGCAACTCCGGTTACGTGCCAAGTACGCTGAGGGGACCGGCCACAGAGCTGTCTGCTGGAGCCTGGTGGCAGCTTTGTCCACCCAGGGTCTGCCCTGTCACTGCCCATGAGAAACGAGGCTCTACCTGGAGAGGAGCCAGGCCAGAGCGTGAAGCCAAAACACCCACAGGGCACTTCAGTGACAGCGCCCTGGCAGGTCTCGGGACCCCAGAAGGGACATCATCTTTTCTGAGCATTCACATCTGATTTCATATCACAATCCTCTTCGTTCCCCGCACACAGGACCCACCTCCTTCCCCATACCACTAGGCAAACGTGAGCCGGATGCCAACCATCTGCCAGCACGGGAAGTAATAAAACTACTCTGCCTTGGTCCCAGCCCTGAACCAGCTCAGCCAATAGCGAGAAAGATGCACAAAACCACACAAGTACAGCACAACAGACACCGGGACAAAAGAGAACTATGGTGTGGTGGAGGGGAGGTCACTTTCTGGGGTGTGGTCAGGGAGGGCTCCCTGGCAGAGGCAGCACCTGCAATAGGCCTTGAAGGATGAGTAGGAGTTCACCAGGAGGTGAAGAGGGCATAAAAGAAGAAAGCGTGTGGCCCATTTGTGGAACGGCACGAAACGGGTGTGGCCGAGGAGAGAGCGCGAACATGAACCCACGCTCTGTTCGTGCCCAAAGGACACTGACTGCCGCAAGCACGGCAGGGAGGCTCCATGGGAACGTGGACAGACTGGCATCCAAGCGTCGCCACGTGGCAGCCACATGATGACTGGACCTGTCTCTGTACCTGTCTCTGGTAAAGCAGGGTGAGGGTCAACCTGTTCCCCATAAGAGGCTCGGGGTAAAACGAAAGCGCTTTAAGGACGCAGGATGCTCTGTGCGGACACAGGATGTTTCTCACGGACCCCCTGCTGGCCTGGTCAGATCAGCCACCCACGCGGCGTGGGAAGAAAGAAGTTAGTCCCGTAACACAACTCCCCTTGCTTACCCAGCATCGGACAGTTTGGAGCTTTCCACGAAATACACACATTCTTTCTTCTTGATGTTTTCGGGAATCCACGAACTCAGATTTTCGTGCTGAGGGGAGAGAGGGCACTTTGAGACGCCCAGGCTGTCCCGTGGGCGGCACTCAGACGAGCCCACCCCGCCCTCTCCGGACACACCTGTGCTCCCGCCGAGCCTCAGCCACACTCTGGAGAAGGGAGTCCTGACCGAGCTCGCACGACGCCCAAGGGCAGGAGCACCCTTGCGAACGGCCTCAGGGGCAGACCCCAGAGGGAGGAATGCATCTATGAAATCATTTCCTCTCGGGCCCAACTTGCGTGTGCACAGCACTTTACAGTTATGTGTCGGCGCCACCGTCCTCGGGAAGAACGTGGTGTGGTGGAAACACGGGCGCTGAGCAGCTGGACCTGGCTTTTGCACCATCGAGGGAAGGGCAGACGCCACCCTGCCCGCCTGGCAAGGGGACTGCAGAATTCAACGTGCTTCCCACGTGTTTGTGCAGAGGGCCTTGGGGGAAGCCAGCCCAGGGCGCCCCAGTCAGATAAAGGACACAAATCGCTGTGCAAGGGACCATGGGGGGTGACAGCTCTCCACACACCTCACACAGGACTGCGGTGTCCACCCAGCGACTTCCAGTCGGACCAAGCTTGGGAAATGGTCGTGCAACCCCAGAGGGCCAGCAAACCAGCCACGCGGCACTCTCCCGGGTCACCTCTCCCAAACGGCCACAGACCCTCGGCCCACGCCAGGGGTCGCCGCCTGTGCCCCACAAGGGCTCAGCTGACCTGGCCAATGGTGACCTCTATTACCAGGGGCCCGGCTGCAGGCTGGCCAGTCAAACCTACCTTTTCACTGCTACCAAAGGGACCCTGCAGCCTGTGGCTCTTGCCGAGGCTGCTGTTGCTTCGCCGGAGATTGGAGACCGTCCCCAGATCAGCCGTCCTCCTGGGCTGCACCCCGAAGCCCTCCTCCTGCTCGGAGCCCACTTTCCTCAGGGGGTGGGGCTCCATCCCAGCTGCCCCACGCCAGCTTCAGCCGGGCCTCCCCTTGCTGGGTGAGGGTCTGGGAACAGGGGGCAGCTGCTGAAACAGAAAGGAAAATGAGACTGATGTTCTGAGAGGCCCCAGTCATGTGCTTCCTCTTGCGGAGCCCCCTTCTGTTCCTCATTTGTCCGTCTGCACAATTTCCTGGCTGCCGGAGCTCTGTCCCCCATGGGGCCCCTGGGCGGACTGGAAGCACATACACATTGAGGCCCCGGCACCCATTCATAAGGGTGACAAGCTCAGGCCCTTGTGCAGGGCCAGAGGGAGAGCCCCACGCCGCCCGGCGACGCCCAGAGCGCCAGGGCCACGGCAGGAGAGAAATCACCGCGGCGCTTCACATGCTGCCGTGCGTGTCTGTGGTCTCGCAACCGTGCGGCTCCGCGCATCTCCTCTTTCCAAACATTTGTTTGTTTCTGTCATTTTCCAGAAAGGAAAAAGAGCCCCCATTGCCCACATAGGAAGTTTGGGGGAGTGTCACATCTCTCCTCTCCAAGAGACAAGGCCGCTAATCAGGACAAATCTCATTTTCTCAAACCCTCCGTGGTTCTGCAGTGGTCTTCGTCACCGAAGCCACAGAAAGCCACTGACAGATGAGAAAAATAAACGTATGTGAGTCCTGCAGGGCTTCCCGAGCCCAGGGCTCCCGCGACGCACACAGGCGGCAAAGGGCTCCGCCTGTCTCGGGAGCGCCGGAGTCCTGGCTCACGTTCCCCTTGCCCAGACACACCCCCCCCCCCCACCCCCGTCACAGCACAGCCAGTTATGCAGTTTGCTCAAATCCCAGCTGCAAAGAGGTCCCTGGGAGCTCGTCAAACCCACCCCGCTCCCCGCTGCACCCCAGGCCTCCCAGGATAGAGCCGGAGCCCCTGTGTGGGGGACACTGGCTCAACCCTCCCTCTCCTCCCCTGCCCAACAGGAGGGGCCGCCTCAGTCTAGGCCGGGGTGGGGGCTGACAATGACCTGACAAAGGGCCCAGCCCACCTCCGCTGGGGTCCCTCCAGCCAGAGTTACACGCTCCACCCCTTTCTTCACAGCTCACCTAAAAGCAGTTTGGGCCACCCTGATTTGCAGCTAATATGCTCCAAAGCAACTGGCACAGCTGTGTGTGTTGAGAACATTCTGGAAGTCAACGAACTTCCAAGAAGACAGGTGGGTTACACCGACCAGAACAGCAGCAAGGCCAGGTACAGGTGAGTTTCTGAATCTGAGCTCTGCACTAGGGGTTCTGGCAGGACAGGGGTGCTCTGGGAACCACGGACGCCAGGAGGGGCATCCGCCCCCTTCCCTGCCAGCCACAGGGCAGTGCTCCCCGCCCCCTCCCGGTTGCAGGGCTGGCGGCTGAAAAGACCCCCGCCCAGGAAGAGATGCCAAGGCCAAACAGAGTAGGTCTCCTAGGCACGGCTTTGTACAGCTGCCACAGGGGCCCAGGACCCAGGTGTGCTGGCCGGCGCCCCACCACGCCAGCCGCGAAGATTCACCAGGAGACGGAGTGGACTTCATATGTGGGGCCAGCCCGGCGCACACTGGCCCCCAGGGCGCCCCTCTCTACTTCCCTGGGGAAACCGCTGCCGCCCCCACCCCTCCCTAGGTTGCAGGGCACCCTCTGCAGACCCAGCAGCCAGAGGCAGGTGAGGGGACCCAAGGAAGTAAGGGGCAGAGCCAGAGACGGAGAATGGCTGAGTCCCTCATCTGACCCCCTCGCCCCTGCCCGACCGGGTCGCCCAAACCGCAGGGCGCCCGCACCCCAGCCCATGCCGCACCCCACGCTCCTGCACACGCTGGCCGGTGCCCTGCACCCTGCCGTGCTCCTGCACACAGCTAAGCCCACCCGCACCCGCCCGCACCGGCGCCCCTCCACACCGCTGCGCCCGCCCCCGCCCGCGCTCCCGCACCAGCGCCTGGGCAGGCCGCCTAGGTCCCCACACCCGCGCTAGGGCTCGCGTCCCCCGGCCTGCGCCCCGAACCTGCTCGGAGCCGCCCCGCGTCCCGGAGTCACTCGCGCCGCCGCGCAGCACCGCCGCCCGCAGGTCTGGCAGCGCGTGTGCCGCGTGCCCGGCGCAGCCCGAGTCCCGCAGCGCGCCCTGCGTCACCGACAGAGAGCGACTCCCGCCCAGCGCGTCCCGCGCCAACACGCAGCAGCCAAGGACGGGCAGGGCAGGGCAGGAGCGGGGAGGGAGCCGGGCGGTGATGCTCTTCACAGGGTCTGGCGGTCCCCAGAGACCTGGGACCGGTCGCTGAGGGGGATGTTTGCGTTCCCCAAGGTTGGTAGCAAGTGTCAAACCCTGAACCGCCTCAGCGAGGGGGCAGGCAGGGTGGGAGTCCAGGGTGGACCAGGGCCTGGGTGAGTCCCTCCCCTATGGGACTTGGGACCACCCCTGCTCAAAGACCCCTGCCCTGCGGCCACCCTCACCCAGCACTCTGGAGGTGACCCAGAGCCAGAGACCATTCCCGGTGAGTGAGGCAGGACCCTGCCGGCAGGCTCAGGCTGCTCTCCTGACCTGTCACACCAGAGAGGGACAGGAAGAGCGGGAAAGATCAAACCCAGGGGCACCCACCACACAGGTCCTGGCCACGGACCCACAGATGTCTCAACCCCACCCTGGTGGCACTGCCCATTCTCTGGCTTGGGGCATGACAGCAACTGCATTCTGACTCCTGAGAAAGTGACCGCAACTTTCCCAAACCGTCCAGACCGCCAGCCACCATTCTTTCTCTCCACAAAGCCACTCTGCCCTCTCCTTCCTGCTGCCAGCCAGCAGTGCCGTCCTGGGCCCGGCTGCCCTCAGTGTGCTGGGAAATGAAGGGGTCCTGTGGCCTGGATCCCAGGGTGTGGAGCTGCCCCCGACTCCCGCCCCAACGGCCACCCCCTCCGCTCCCCTCTGGCTGCGCTGGCCTGTCCAGTCCCCTGCCCGAGCTTGCACTTCTGGGAGGCCCCTGCAGATGAGCCAGCAGCAGTGCGGGGGCCACCGGCAGGAGGACGCCCCCCATCTCCCAGCCCGCTGTGGGGGGGTCGGGCCCCCTGCGCAGGGCAGCACTTCATTGTTTTTTCGAGACACTTGTATGTACATGAATGTGAGCAGTCAGCACGTGGCCTCACAGGCCGGCAGCCATGCCAGGGACGGTCTATGCAGCTGCTCTGCCCTGTTGGATGCACCCTGCAGGGGGTGGCATGGCCCCCTGGCCAGGCCACTGCGGCATCCTCAGACCCTGGCAGCTAGGGAGCACCCGGGGAGCACCCGCTGCAGGAGTTACGTTCTACACAACCTGCTGCATCCCCAGAGAGCTGTCTCAGACCCTTGGTGACAGGCAGGGAAGCAGAGAGACACCCCCACACACGTCAGCAGAGACCCGTCTGGTGTTCCTCCCCTGGGTGCCTTCTGGCCCAAGAGCCTCTCGTTAACCAAAAACATACCGCAGCGCAGTTAATATTTCATAAGAGTGAAAATGCAGAGCCGTCCAGGGCGGGCTGGTGTTTGTTTCCAAGTACCCCAGGACCGCAGGGGTATGTCATTTAAGGCGAAGCAGTTACTGCGCTGACCATCTCTGACGACACATCTGAGCCCACGTTGCCCCCGAGCGGCTCCTGCCTTCCTAGAGAAGAACCACACGCTTCGCCGCAAGAAGGCCGCGTCCCGTCTGCCAGGACGCCGCTGCAGGAGCAATTATGAAATATCCTTCCCGTGAAAACAGAGGGGCACTTGGCTGTAAAACATGCACAGACCTTGGCTGAGAGTCGTTTCAAGTTGAGACAAGGGAAATGTGTAGCACAAAGAGTTTTTCACGGCACGGGCATCGTGCCCCAGATAAAAAGCCCCTGCTCTGGCAGCAGGGAGGAAACCGCAGCGGGAGAGAAGGACCGTGATCCGACCGCTGTGCGCGGGCACGCTAAGTCCAGGAGCGGAGGGAGGAGGCAGGTCTGAGGACGCAGCAGGGGCCAGCGACCTTTCTGCACGGGCCAGTGGTATCTGCCGTAGGCTCTGCCACCACGTGGTCCGGGTCCCACTGCCCACTCTGCTGTCGCAGCGGGAAAGCAGCCACGGGCAATGGGTTTGAGCCACACGGGTCCATTTCCATGCGATTTCCTTCGGCCTCTGCCACCCCTGAGACAGCACGACCAGGCCCTCCTCTTCCTCCTCCTTTTTAGTGTGCTTGATGTGAATACGAGGAAGATGAAGACCTTTCTGATGATCCACTTCCACTTCATGAATAATAAATATATTCTCTCTTCCTTATGATTTTCTTTTTTTTTTTTTTTTTTTTGAGTCAGGGTCTTGCTCTGTCACCCAGGCTGGAGTACAGTGGCATCATCACAGCTCACTGCAGCCTTGAACTCCCGGCTCAAGCGATCCTCCTGCCTCAGCCTCCTGAGTAGCTGGGGCTACAGGCTACAACACCACACTTAGCTAATTTTTCTGTTTTTTGTAGAGACAGGAGCTTGCTCTTGCTCAGGGTGGTCTCGAACTCCTGGCCTCAAGAAATCCTCCTGCCTTGGCCTCCCAGAGTGCTAGGATTACAGGCGTGAGCCACCGCGCCCAGTATTCCTTGATAATACCTTCTTTTCTCTAGCTTACTTTATTATAAGAATACAGTGTATAATAGACATACAAAATATGTGTTTATACTACTGGTAAGGCTTCGATCAACAGTAGGCTATTAGTAGTTAAGTTTTGGGAAAGCCAAAAGTTATACTTAGATTTTCAACTGCACAGGGAGTAGGCACCCCTAACCCCTGCTTTGTTTAAGGGTCAACTGTACATATATGGAGGGATGTGGCTGTGTGCCAACAAAACTTTATTTACAAAAACAGCAGCGGGCCAGATTTGTCCAGTGGGCTGTAGTTTGCTGACCCCCGGTCTAGAGAAGTGGCTTTGGTCCAGGGTGACATCCTTGTTTTCCTTCATCTCTGGAGACAACAGATCATCTGCCACAGCAACGGCCAGCCCGGGGACAGCCTGTGGCTCGGACCTGAGTGATTGCGAGGAGGCATTCTTCCTGCCCACCCGAAGCAGTTCACCCGGGAGAGAACACGGGTGGGCGCGGAGGCGAGGAGAGGGCTGGGCAGGGCCCAGGCCCCGCTGACCGCGCCCGAGCCCCGCCCTGGGCTCCTTGGTAATGTGAGCCAATGTCGCTGGTTTGAGCAAGTTTGGGTTGCGGTTGCATTTCTGCCTGTGTTAGGGTTCATTCGGGGAAGCAAACCCCTGAGGAGCGCTAGGAAATGAGGAGTTTATTACAGGAATTCAATTTACACAACTGCGAGGGGATGAGGGAAGCAGAAATCCAGGACGGGTTGGAGATGGGGGCAGGTCCCTCAGCAGCCCTCCCAGGCGGGGAGACGGAGACCCCTGACACATCCAGCTCTGGACACAGGCCCACTGCGGCCCATGAGGGCGGCTGCGGAACACTCCTGCCTCTGCGGGTTCCCAGCGGGGGGGGGGGGGGGGGCTGGCAGCACAGCCAGGAAGACCTTGCGCGCGTCTGCGCCCCCTCCCCATCTCTGACCGCTCCTCATCCACCCTCCAGATCTCACGCCAGTTTCTCCCAGCTCAAGTCTAGCCTGGAGCCACGTGGGCAGGGAGCTCTGGGAAACACAGCTTGGCCACGGCAACAACCCCCCCAACCACCACACCTCTACTTACCACTAGAAGCATCCTTGCTTTACAACATCCTTGAAGTTGCCGGGACCTTCAACCAGCCCACACCCTAAGCACCCTCTCGAGCAGCCGCCGAGGCGTGCAGGGCTCCAGAAGCACCCACGGGCGGGAACACCACGTGGCCACGTGCTCCTGCCTCCCACCAGTCGGTCCCGGGCTGCCGGCCTCAGGACTGGTCACTGCTCCGAAGTGATTCCTCAGAGCAGCAAGACCCACATGCCCCGACGTGCCAGGGCCTCCACCTGCTCCGGTCAGACTTTTGGGGGCTCTTTCCTCAGCCCCATCACCTACAAACCCTCCAGGTACAGCCCTCCTGCAGGCAGCTTCACCCCACAGGGCCCTGTCACAGGCAAGGGCCAGACACCACCTGGCATGGCTCACCCTCCACCTGGACCGGCCCTTCACCTAGGCCACACGGTCCAGGCAGAAGCAGGAGGGGCCCCCGAGGCCAGCTGGGTCAAACCCAGGAGGAACAGGGCCGGCAACTCCAAAGCCCTCTCCCCGGCAGCCCTGCTGGCGTCTCTCACAACCCACGACGCCCGCCACAGGCTCGCCCAGTCTCCCCAGAACAAAAAGGGGGAGCTCCCTTCCATCCACCCAAGGTGGCCTTACCCACCCTTGTGCAGTCTCTCTGTGGGGACTTCAGCACCCTCTCTTGGCTCTCACGGCCAGCTGCCAGCCACAGCCTGCTCTATGGTTCCTAGCAGCTCCCGACATGGCCCCCAACTGGGATGGCCAGAGGTCCCCTGCGAGCTTGGGCAGTCTGAGCCTGCTGGAGCTTCCTACCACTCTTGCTGGGGCCAAGCTCCGGTGTCTGCATTTCTCTTAGCTCAAGCCTCGTTAGTACCGACTGTTCTCTGCCTGCTTGGTGGCAAAGATGTCAGAGTGTGCCTCTCTGAGGCCTCTATTCTCCCAAGTCTTACACTAACCCAACAACCACCACGCCAGCCTGAGCACAGCACCTGGGCCACACTCTGCTCCTGGAATGTTTCCTCCATGTGACTGACCCAGAATGCACCTGCAGGCCACCACCAAACCCCTGCTTTCAGTGAACATGGGCTTCAGCATGAGAGCCATCCTCTTCTGCCCTAAAACCCAGGACCCTAATAGGTACCGAGGCAGCTGCAACTAAAGCCAGCGTCTGCTTGAGAGCCCTGACCAGTTCTACCACACGCTTGTGAGCTGACCTCCCTTCTCCAAAAGCAACATGAAATCTCTCTGTTGCCTAGGGAGGGTCATTTCTTCAGGGCTACCTCACCCAGGTGTCAATGACAGGCTCAGGCCAAGAATCTGACTGATAAACGCCCACAGCAGCCCACAGCCCAGCAAAGTAAAAGTGGGACAAAACACAGCAGTGGCTGTTAAACAACCATGAGAATGTTTTACTTCCCTGAGAACTCCCTGGATTGTCCATAATTCCACTGTGAGGAGGTGAAGCTGTGCTCTGCCACTGGATCACAACCCCTATCATGCTACAGGTCCCTCGTCCAGGCAGGTCCTCCACTGGTCTCAGGGACACTGGCCTTCAGATGTTGCTGTGACATCCACGGAGAGCAACCTTGGACCTACGTTAAAGAAAAAAATTATTCAGACACTTGTGATGTAAGGCAGACTTTATTCAAGACTGTCGTGATGGGGGAGAAAGATTGGGCTCAACTCCAGCTACACCCAGGACAGGTGGGGATTTATAGCCAAGGAGCAGCGTGAGCGGGTCAGTGGATAGAAAATTATTAAGAAGAGACACCAAGGATAGGGAGATTCCTTCTAAACTACCTTAAGAGGTGTTAAATAAAAATTATGGGAGGCCACTTTTTTGGACTAAACTCCTACACTAGGATATTCAGACCAGACTGAAAAACAAGAGGAAGTCACTCATGCTAAAGATCTGGCCTTTCCAGAAATCAGGAGAGAAACAGCCAAATTTCCCAAACAGGTCAGTTTCAATTGGCATGATGATGAAGTTCCCCTGCCTTTAATCCCTACAACAAAAAGTAACCTGTGTTTCCGTGTTCCCACCTTACAAGTAACTCTGAAAGGACCAGTTCACTTTTGGTTCTTTTTGAAGCCATTTTCTATCCATAAAACCAACCTGCTGTGCTCAGCTCATTGGAACACTTACTCTGTATTACAGAATGCAGTGCTGCCTGATGCTAGAATCACAAATAAAGCCTACTATGATCTTCAAAGTATGAACGTTGCAGATACCAGGATGAAATCGCTTTTGTCAGACACAGACAAAACAGAGCTGGGAAGGCCTGAAGGAGAGGAGGCTCATGCTTATATGTCTAAGAATTGTTTTCAAGAACTTTCTAAAACCCCCCACAAGAAACCCTTTCACATGCTCACGCATCTCCTGCTTTGACAAGGATTGTCACTAGTCATCCTTCAGGACTGCAGTAACTGAGATAAGACGCTCTTGGAAGAACATTTGCCCAGTAATGGCATCTCCACCAATAAACTCACAACTCTGACTTTGAGCCTCTGGAACTAATTAACTGTTTCCAAGCAGCTTATGTGAACTTCTCCCTTTTGGCTAACAAATGCATCGCTTTACCCTTCCCTCGCCGGATGCACTGGTGGTTTGCCATTCCATGCTTTCCATATTATAATCCATACTTCTTACTCCCAAGTAAACTCAACATATTTGGAGATAATTTAGTGTCTTTCTTTAGGTTGGCAAAACTTAATGTGGGGGGATTCTTGGTAAAGTCAGGCCAAGATGGTCAGAAACCAAGGGTAGGCAATGAGAACTTCATCAGCGTGGGGGGTGATCAGGTATCCAGTATCCAGGGTGGGGGATGACTTAGCAGGAGTCTTTGCTGAGACTGGGCTGGGCAGGCCAAGTGGAAAAGGGCTTAGAGGAGCCTGGGGTGGGGGGTGTCTCCGTCCCCTGTAGGTTTGCGGTCCCCACCGCCTGCCTCAGTGCAGCTTAGGCCAAGTAATGATATTTACGCGGTCATCTCTGAGTCCTAAAAGGCTGAGACACTTGTGAGGTCTCTGCTGGGCCTGCCCATGCTCTGGGCACCTGCGGCTCTTCCGTACACTCTGGGAGGGAGGCAGAGGGCGGCGACCTCACTGCCCAGGGCTGCCCTGCACCTTCCTCCCAGAGCGAATCGCTGTGAGGCGGCAGAGACGCACCCCTCCCCGTCCACGTTTGGCCCGGGTTCACACAGGCCCGGGCGCTCGGCCGCGGACGCGCGTGGGGCCGACACCTGGAGCGCAGCCCCGCCGGCGCCCACGCCCCCACCCCACCAGCTGCAGCTCGCCGGGCGCATTCCGGGTCGCGTCAGAATCGCGTCAAAGCCGGGCGCCCAAGCCGCGCAAGCGCAGTACCATGTCCGGGGGGCTGGGCGGGAGGGGCGGTGCCCAGACAGCCCCAGCGCGCTCGCGCAACCCGCCTCCTCATCCGGGGCCAATGGGCTCGCAGGATCCGCCCCTAACGACGAAGGCCCCGCCCCCTAGAGACGCGCGCGGCGCAGCGGTCCCCGGCGAGGGGAGTAGGGGGACTGGGGCCCGGCCGGGGGTCCGCGCGGCGCGGCCGCCATGAAGTTGACGCGGAAGATGGTCCTGGCCCGGGCCAAGGCCTCGGAGCTGCACAGAGTGCGCAAGCTCAACTGCTGGTGAGCACCGGGCCCGGGGGAGCGGGGCTGGAGGGCGGGGCGCCGGGGGAGCCGGGCGCCGGGGCCGGGATCGGGGGGTTCTGGGGGGCCCGGGGAGAACGGGGTGCCGGAGCCGGGGTGCTCGGGGGGCTCAGGGGATAACGGGGCGCCGGGGTCGGGTTGGGGGGAACCCCGGGGGACGGGGCCGCCTCAGGCCAGCCTCTGAGAGTGTCGCCGCGGGCGCAGGGCCTCTGTCGCGGTCACTGCGGTGCTTGCCCCCGACGGCGGCGCTCCGGACACGGGCCCCTGTGCGCGAGCCCAGTACAGCTGCGGTTTCCCGGAGACTCGCGGGGCGTTGCGCTGGCGCCGGCGGTGGGAGGCCCGGGAAAGGCGGCTGAGACCCCGGGGCCGCGGGGCAGTGGTGCGGGACTCCCTGCCGGCAGGCGACGGGAAGGGCCTGGGTGCTGCGCTCCGCCCCAGCGGGCTCGCGGGCGGCTGGGCGGGTCGCGCTGAGCCGAGGAAGACAGAGCTTCCAGAGGCGGCGGCGTGGAGTCCAGGTGCTTCCTGGGGGTCCGGGGCCGAGGGGCTGAGGCGTCCTGTGAACTGGCCGCGGTGTCAGCGCCAGACAGGAGGGTGTCGCTCTGTGTTGATTAAAGTCTTTCTCTCTGCCCTGGCACGTCTGGTGTTTTGGCCACAATTTCCCTGACTCATTTGCTTTCAGTAATGTATGTCTTTGTTTGGCATGGATGGCCAACACTTCTCTAGGCAGAGAGAAACAACAGGGCTATTGCAGGCTTTTAAAGTTTGCTTCATAAGTTGCATGTTTAGCCTTTGAACTTGACCTTCTATAAAGACTCCCTTGTTTACATCCGTGGGGGAAATTAACCTTCTGCCAAGAATGAGTAAATCATTTTGTGTCCTACAAATGGAGCAACCCCTACTGCTCCTTAGTGTGAAAAGTACCCTCCAAGCATCAAACATGTAGTTTTGTTGAAAATCAACCAAAACACAGTTTTTGACATTTTTGCCAGTTATCTAGGTAACCTTCCTTTCTGACTGTGTCATTAAAATCATAGAATCGTAAGGTTTGTAGATAGTCATAATTAGTGTTTGGAATTTTTGTCTTTAATGTACAAAATTAAAGTATGTGTGTCTTTTCTTCCTGCAGGGGTAGCCGTCTCACAGACGTAAGTACCGCATTGATCTTCTCCAAATGGCCCCAGTCCCAAAAGTTGTAACTTCTTCCCCCGGAGGACTGTAAAACCCACAAAGCTGCACCCATCAGTTCCGTCCCTGCCTTAGCAGTTTTTGTAATGCAAAACCACTCATGAAACAATTCTGTGGTGCCCAAGAGTATTTTGAAGTTCCTGTAAACATTCCTGTGAATGAATCGCTGTTTGTCACTTGCTGGTCTCCCTCACAGAGGACAGAAGAGTCAAAGTTCTTTCTTTAAGGAGAAGAAGGTCTCCCTAGAGCGTCCTCACTTCACCTCACTTCTCGGTCAGATCCAGCCCCCCGGCCCCTGCCCCCTCCAAGGCAGGCAGAGACTGATCCTCCTGGGGTCAGGGACTTACGCATGTGGGTCTGTAAAGAGATTTTCCTTTTTCTCTTTCTTTCTCAATCCTGGAATGAATATCCCCAACTTACACAGGGATTTTGTGCCAATCTTTCACTTTTTAATATACTTTTGTTTTATAACTCAAACTCTACCTCTCCTTACAACAAAACTAAACGTGGCTGAGTCAGTACTAGGCTAGTCCAGAAAAGCCTGGACCTGGAGCACCTGGACATACTCTACCTCGTGCTGTGGCTGAAATGTTGCATATTTAGCAGCAAAAACACAAAAGCACATGTGAAGCCTTCTGACCATCCTGTGAGCGTGGTGAGGTCAGGGGCCTTGCTTGGCACGTGGCAGGCTCTCACATAGTCAGGGAATGTGCCATTCAGCAAGCTTACGGGTCACCGAGGCTTTCTGGACCAACCCGAGCACCCAGCTGCTCAGTCCCACTGAGTTAATAGGACGGACGTGGTCTGAGGTCCAGTTTTAAGCTGTCTCTCTTTTGGCCCAGCTCTGTTGGCAAAAAGGGAACTTCTGTCTTTTCCTTATACCTCAGGGACAGCAAGAAGAAAGGCTGTCCCAGCACAGGGGCGTTGAGGTCCCCTGCCTGGTGTCCTTTGAGGGCACCTGAAGTGGTGAGTGCTCTGTCACAGCTGGCACTGGGTAGCAATGGTGCTGTTTAAATTTTACATGGTGTGCGAGCCACGGTGAGCACACATGCTTCTCCTTCAGTCTGAGGGACCGCCTGGCTGCGGAGTGGCGTGTGGCGCAGAGCCCAGCACTCTCACAGATGTCCACCTGAGCCCTGGCTGAGCAGGGCCACTCCCCTTGGCCCCTGGCACGGAGTTGACCGTGGCTCAGACACAGTTCTGTGCTGGCCTGACAGAAGTGTCATCGCGACACCAGTGCTGAGCGGTGTTCCAGTCACGTTTTCTTCCCTCCTAGATTTCCATATGCCGGGAGATGCCCAGCCTGGAGGTGGTCACCCTCAGGTACCCAGCTCACATCCCTCCCTGGGGGCCCAGTGCTGTGTGATGACCTGCAGACCCCCGCACAGTCTGGGAGAGAGAGAGAGCCTGGCCGCCATGGCCCCTGCGCTCCGCCCTCCTCCTCAGGGTCCCACTGGGCGTCCCTGACCGTCCTCGGTCCTCTCTGCAGTGGGCAGGGCTCTCTTAAGGCTGAGCAGAGACTGGCCCTGGGACGGAGAAGGCCCCGGAGAACTGCCGCGTAAGGCCGGGTGGCAGTCCTCCGTGATGACATCAGGGGCTTTGGTCCTAGTGTCCGTGGGCAGGAGCAGTCGAGGCGCAGGGCTCGGGCGGGCCCTAGTGGAAAGGAACCTTAGTTTTGCCCTCGGCCTCATCCTGAGATGCTGAGTGAAATAACTCCTGTGAAATGCTGAGCTCAGCACGTGGCACCAAGAACCTTGTTAACAAGTGAGTGTTGAGCGTGGTGGTGCGTCCCCAAGGGGAGAACGAGGACCCTTCAAGGTGCGTGGCAGACAGCGCAGCGCTCCCGAGGGACGCTGCAGGTGGACGGGCACAGCACAGGGTCCCTGGCCCTTGGGAGCCACCTTTGAGCCTTGCCGTGAGTGGCTCCGCCTGCTTGTGGAGGGGACGGGTCCCCACAGCCTGCTGGTTTGCGCCTTAGGGCTCTGCCGTGTGCTTCCTTGCGCTTTGCTGTTTCTTTGATGTGTGTACATTTCTGCAGCATGGAAATTAAACCCATATCCTTTGTCTCTATGTAATGTGGGATTTTGGAAGTTCAGCGCTCGGTCCTGTGTGACGTGGAGCTTGCTTATATTTTTTGCTGTGTGTTCTGGCCTCTGCCTGCTTCAGGGCAAAGTGTCCCTTGGGAGGCCCTGGTTTCCTCACCTGTGAAAGACAGGCAGGTGGGCAGAGGCCCCGAGAGGCCTTTTTCTGGCATTTATGATTGGGAGGAGACCTTGGACGCCCAAGCCCCGCCAGCCGCCAACC
>CM052436.1:1269567-1286401 GCA_028533085.1 Varecia variegata | reverse complement strand
TGATGGTGATGGTGATGATGGTGATGGTGGTGGTGGTGATGGTGATGGTGATGATGATGGTGTTGATGGTGATGGTGATGATGGTGATGGTGATGATGGTGGTGATGGTGATGATGATGGTGAAGGTGATAGTGGTGATGGTGATGGTGGTGATGGTGACAATAGTGATAACATTAATGATAGTGATATAATGAACATGATCATGATGATGGTGACATGCTAATGGTAATAGTAGCGATAGTGTTAACGATAACGATGGTCATAATGACATCAGTGACAGTGACAATGGCAGTGACAGCGAGAGCAGTAATGGATACAATGACGATGATGGGTGTCTGCCTCCCCATGTGCCCTCTTCCCAGTAGCTCTTCTACGACCCTGACGAGTGTGGGCTGATGAAGAAGGCAGCCTTGTACTTTAGCGACTTCTGGAACAAGCTGGACGTTGGCGCCATCCTGCTCTTCATAGCAGGGCTGACCTGCAGGTGGGTGAACGTCCCCTGGCCTCAGCCTGGGCGAGACTCTGCTCCTTGCTGGACCCCAGAGTGTCGGCCACCCAGCAGCCTGCCCTTGGGTTGCTGGAGGAGAGGGGAGCACGGCAGAGCTCCCTGCACACGGATTGCTGCACACACACGGGGCTGTCGGTAGCCGTCGCTGGAACTATCGCAGCTCTGCAGACACATGGCTGCCACTTCTCTCCCTCTGCCTCCCTCCTGCGGGTCAGACACTGCCCATTAGGGCCTCACGTATCTGCGAGGCCATGGCCCCTTCCTCTGCGAGGCAAGAGGGACCTGGCCAAGCCTGCGTGTTTCCCAGGTGTCCCACAGCCTGGCCACCCTGCGGGGCTGGCCTTGTGGGCCTTTCTGGAGAGAAGCCGGGGGCTCTGCCCCTCGACCTCACACCCAGCTTTCTGCACGTGGAGCCTGGGCTCCTCCAGAGCCCTTTCCTGCAAGGGCCATGCCTGGGCTGGGGCGGGCAGCTGGGGACGGCTCTGGGGCCACTGTGACCACCGGGGCAGAGAGCTGAGGCGGGGCTGCTTCCACCGCCTGTAGGCTCATCCCAGCAACGCTGTACGCTGGGCGCGTCGTCCTGTCTCTGGATTTCATCATGTTCTGCCTCCAGCTGATGCACATCTTCACCGTCAGTAAGACGCTGGGGCCCAAGATAATCATCGTGAAGCGCATGGTAAGGGGCTGCAGCCGGGGAGGGCGCCACCATGCCACGAACCAGCGACCAGCACGCATGAGCTTGCTCCTGCGTTCTTAGTTCTGTCCCGTGGATCTGTATTTCTGTCCTTGTGCCATTGCAAAGGAGGCTGGCCAGTGCTTCAGCACACATAGGTCCCCATGTGCCCACTTTGCCCCTGGGCTCCCAACCCCAGATGCCTTTCTCGCACCTTTGCCGGTGCGTCGCCTCTTCCAGGAAGCCCTCCCTGGTTGCCCTCTCTGATCTCCACAGCTCATTTCTGATCTCTGATTCCACCCCCGGGTGCCCAGCACAAAGGTGTGAGTCCCCCCAGGGGGTCATAGCGGCAGCCCCAGGGCTGCTCCCAAGGAGCCTCACGGCTTCCTGCGTGGCGGTGGCTTCTCCGTCATTGCCAGGTGTGGCAGGCAGAGCCCACCTCTGCTCAGGGAGAGCGTTGGGGGCGGGGAGGGTGCAGCCCTGGTGCCTCACTGTCTCTGCAGATGAAGGACGTCTTCTTCTTCCTCTTCCTGTTGGCGGTGTGGGTGGTGTCCTTCGGGGTGGCCAAGCAGGCCATCCTCATCCACAACGAGCGCCGAGTGGACTGGATCTTCCGCGGGGTCGTCTACCACTCCTACCTCACCATCTTCGGGCAGATCCCGGCCTACATCGACGGTAGGAGCCAGGGCAGGCGGGAGCTGGGGTGCTGAGGCGGCAGCAGGAGAGCGGGAAGGGGGAAGCGACGCAGGGGTGTGCGACTGGGGTCGCTGCGGCTCGGGGTTCCGCCAGCTCACACACGGCGGTGGGGCCGGAGCAGTTCCCGCTGCTCAGCAGCCCCCGGGGGCACTGGCGCCCGAGTGCCCGCGGCAGAGAGCGGAGGTGCCTTGCCCAGCTGGGGTCGGAGGGTGTCGGCCAGGGTGGGGCTGGGCAGTGCCACGCGGAGGTCAGAGGTGGGCCGAGGGGTGGTCTGGGGCACGGGGGCATCGGCTGACAGCCCCCCAACCTTAAATGCCACCCCATTTCCCCTCTCCCCTCCCCGGTCAGAAATAACTTGCTCCTCCTTTGGATGAACCCTTGTTATAGACTGTTTTTAAAAATAGCTCCATTGAGATATAATTCACATGCCATAAAGTTCACTGGGTAAAGTGTGCACTTCAGTGGCGTTTAGCGCATCTACAGAATGTAATTTTATAACATTTACACCACCCTAAAAAGACACTCTGTACCCATTAGTTGTCCCTCCGCACCCCACGGACAAACGCTAATCCACTTTCTGTTGTAGATTTGCCTTTTCTGGGCTTCTCATATAAAGTGGATGATGTAATTCAGAGTGTTCTGTGTCTGGCTTCCTTCGCGTGACATCGTGCTTTGAAGGTTCCTCGTGCTGTCGCGTGTCGGCATCTGATCCACTTGCGTGGCAGAGCGGTGTCTGCTGTGTGGGCGCAGCACATTCTGTGCTCCGCTCCTCCGCTGGAGCACGGGTAGTCTCCTCCGAGTGCCGGGAGCCCGCCGCACGGACAGCTGTCTGAGTTTCCGTGGGGTTTGCGGTCTCACTTCTCTCTGATACACCCCGAGGAGTGGAATTGCTGGGTGGTGTGATAGTGGTTATTCAGTATGAAATGTCCAATTTCCTTAAGTGCTAAGTTAGTTGATATCTCTGACATTTCACTGTGACACTTCTTGTTTTATTCTTTTTGTGAAGGTACATCCTCATTCTTCCAAACACACAGTTTGGCTTGTGATTATCTTTCAATTTTTTTTTTTTAGAGCCATTTTTGTGAAACCATGGTTAAGTCAAAAATTCGTGTTATTTTCCAGTATGAGTTCTGTCGTGGAACCAATGAAATATCAACCAAGTGTTTGGGAAGGATGTGAGTAATGACCACACAGTGCGTCAGTGGTTTGAGAAGTTCCATTCTCATGATTTTAATCTTAAAAATGAGCTATGTGGGCGACCTGAAACTAAAGTGGATAATGATGAGCTGAAAGCTGTAGTGGAAGCGAATCCATCTCAACCTACTCGTGAATTAGCAGCAAGGTCTGACGTTACTATTCCAGCAATATTGGACCATTAGAAGCAAGTGGGCAAGGTAAAGAAGCTGGGTAGATGGTTCTGCATGAAATAAATGAGCATCAGAAGAGAAACCGTCTCGAAGCTTGCCTTTCTTTGCTGTCACAACATAAAGGTGAACCGTTTCTACACCGTATTGTTATGTGTGATGAAAAATGGTTTCTTTTTGATAATCACAAGTGTTTGGCACAATGGATGGATAAAGATGAAGTGCTGAAATATAGTCCAAAACCAAATATTCATCAAAAAAGCTAATGCTGTCTGTTTGGTGGTCCAGGGCTGTTATCATGCACTACAGCTTCATGAAACCTGGTCAGTCGATTACAGCAGATGTCTACTGCAACCAATTGGATGAAATGATGAGGATGCTGGCGACTAAGCAGCCGAGATTGGTCAACAGAGACAGGCCAGTCCTCTTGCAAGACCACACTCAACCACATGTTGCACAAACAGCGATGCTGAAACAATAGAGGCTGGGCTTAGCAATTCTCTGTCATCCACCAGACCTTGCACCAACTGACTACCACTTCCTCCAGGCTTTGGACCACTTCTTGCAAGGAAAAATATTCAGTTCTCAATAAGCTGTGGAAAACACCTTTCGCAATTTCATCACCACTCGCTCTCCAGGCTTCTTTGCTGCTGGCATGAACAAGCTACCGTTAAGATTTTGATTATGTAGCACTACATTATTCATTGTTATTAGTGACAATCACTTTAACTAGTAAAAACGTAGATTGTTTATAGCTTTAAAAAAAAATAAGATGGCAAAACTGTGTCAGTAGTTTAGGCGCACACTTTGATTAATTGCACTGCTTCTTGTTTGAGATTTAATAAACTACACTTTTGATTTGAAATTGGACATTTCATATTTAATGACCTAATAACTCTAGGTTTCAATTTTTGAGGAACTGCCAAACTGTTTCCCGAAGAGCAGGGAGCATTCCCACCAGCAACGTATGAGGTTTCTCTCAATAATGTTTTGTAGTTTTCAGTGTATAAGTCTTATGCTTCTGTTAAATTTATTCCTAAGGATTTTATTCTTTTTTAAACTACTTGAAATAGAATTATTTCATTAATTTCATTTTTGAATTTTTAATTACTAGTGTATAGAAATACACTATATCTTGTATACTGATCTTGTATCCTGAAATCTTGCTAAATGTCTTTATGAGTTCTAATAGTTGTTTAGAGCTCTAGTCCCCAACCCCCGGGCTGCATACTGGTGCTGGTCTGTGGCCTGTTAGGGACCAGGCTGCAGGGCTCTGCCACCCACCCCCATGCCCTGGTCTGGGGAAAAATTGTCTTCCATGAAACCTGGGAACTGGGGCGGGGGGCACGCAGCAGGAGGGGCACAGCGAGTGCGCGAGTGAAGCTTCATCAGTACAGCTGCCCCCATCGCCCCCATCGCTCGCATGGCTCCACCTCCCACCCCTGCCCACCCCGGTCCATGAAAAAGCTGTCTTCCATGAAACCAGTCCCTGGTGCCAAAAATATTGGGGACCGCCGGTTTAGAGGATTTGTTGGGATTTGTTACATGCAAGATGATGTCATCTACAAGTAGAGACTGTTTTACTTGTTCCTTTCCAATCTCAATGGCGTTTCTTTCTTTTCCTTGCCCACCAGCCCTGGCTAGAACCTCCAGTTCCACGTTGAATAGAAGTATTAATAGCGAGTGTGGACATCTTTACCCTGCTCCTGAGTGTAGGGAGGGTCAGTCTTTCGCCACTGGGTGTGATGTCAGCTGGGTGTTTGTAAACGTCCTTTATCAGGTTGGAACGATTGATTTCCTTCTCTTCCTGGTCCTGTGTGTTCTAATACGAAAGGTAGTAGATTTCGCCAAGTGCTTTTCCTGGCTCTGTCGAAGTGCGTGTGGTTTTTGTTCTCTGTGCTGTTTGTGGTGTGTACCTTAATCGACTTCCAGATGTTGAAACAGCTGTGCATTCCTGGGATGCATGCCACTTGGTCATGGTTTTATAATCCTTTTTATGTGTTCCTGGATTCAGCTTGCCAGCATTTTTCCAGGATTTTTGCATCTATATTTATAAAGGGTATTGGTTTGTAGTTTTCTTGTAGTGAGTTTGCCTGGTTTTGGTATCAGGGTAATACTGGCTGCACCGAATGACTTAGGAAGTGTTCCCTCTTCTTTTATGTTGTGGCAGAGTTTGTGAATGACTGGCTTTAATTCTTCCTTAAACATTTGCTAGAACTCACCAGTGAACCCCTCTGAGCTTGGACTTGCCTTTGTGCGATGTTTTTAGCTTCCTGACTCAATCTCTTCCCTTACTGCAGGTCTGTTTATATTTTCTGTCTCTTCCTCAGTCAATTCTGGTATTGTGTCTTTCTAGGAATTTGTCCATTTATCTAATTTCTTAGCATATAATTGTTAGGGTGTGAAGTCCGTATGTGGGAGAGAAAGAGTTCTCAGTGATTAGGATATACAGAAGTAAAACTTTATGCATATCTCCAAGAAAGAAAGAAAGAAAGAAAAAGAGATAGAGAGAGAGTGAGTGAATGAGTGGCCACGACACACAGAGAAAGACAGGAAGTGTCGGGCGACTGAGGAAAAGCGGCTGGTGTTTTAAAGCGTGAAACTGTTTTCTTTCCCTCTGCTTCAGCAGCCCGACAGCAGGGGCAGCTGCAGAGGGGTGGTGTTTGCTTTCTTCGTTTTTTTCCTTTTCTCTGTGAAGCTGGCTTACCTGAGTCTTTGGAATCTGTGCGCAGGAGTTGAGGCAGAGCTGGAGCGGAGAGCTCGCACCCCTGCTGTCCGCGGTGGGCTCCTCAGGGCTGAGAGGAGTTGACTCTCAAGATGAGTTGGGCCACAGGGGTTTTCTAATTAAACAAAACAAAGGGGGTAGCTGTGTTGTGAGTTTTCTCTGCAAAAGGGACAACTATATGTTGGGAGTTTATTTCCCTTGCTTTCTGCTTGATAGTTTATTTTTTTCTGTTAGATAGGTTATTAAGACCACTTGTCAATAATTTTCTCTAGTATTTCCTTTTTATTATTATTCTTTTTATTTGTGTAAGGTTGGTGGAATGTCCTCTCTTCCATTTCTGACTGGATTAATTTGAGCCATCTCTCTTTTTTCTGGATCAGTCTAACTGAAAGGTTGCAATTTTCATTGATATTTTCCAAGAACCGGACCTTGGTATTGTTCATATTCTTTGTTGCTTTCATTTTCTGTGTCTCATTTGTTTACATCCAACTCTATCATTTCCTCCTTTCAGTTTTGGGTCTAGTTCCCCGTTCTTTTTCTAGTTTACTAATGTGGAAAGTTGCGTTAATGGTTTCAGATATTTCTTCTTTTTTAATACAGGGATTTATAGCCATCAGAGTGAGTTTCTATCTTAGAAAGTCAGTGACATTTTCAAAAAATGTATTAGATTACCTGATAGTGCATGCTCATTGTTGAAAGTTTTAAAATTCAAGGTAAATATGAAGAAAAATGTTATCCATAACCCACCTCCCAGAGCTGACCACTGCTAACAACTTGGCATGTTTCCCTGGAGATTTTTAAATGCAAAAGTTGACGATATATTTAAGTTATGTTGTATTATTTCCTTTTCTACGAATGCAGGGTGACGTTTTGTTCCACACTCCCCTCTTGCACCCTCAGCATGGTGCCCTGCAGCACTCTTCCCTCCGTGTGCCTGCCTTCTCGCCGTGACCGCGGTTCATGGTTTTCCTTTGAAATTCTTTCCCCGCACGTTGAACTCCCCAAGGTTGGGATCTGTGTCCGCTGGTGACGGCAGCCCCAGCCCCAGCCGCTGCTGGCCCCGGCTGGGGTCCCGGCTGTGCCTCGGTGGGTGGCTGGGTCCTGGGCTGCCGCTCTGCCCCTGGGCTTCCCTTGCAGCCAGACCTCCTGCTGCAGGGCGTGTTGGCTGGAGCACCTGCCGCCTTCTCGATTTTGTCTGGGCCCAGGGCTGAGCTGAGCTCACCCCGAGGTGCAGGCATGCAGGCCTGTGGGGATCCTCGCAGTGACCCAAGGCCCTGGGAGTCCCTTGCGGCCAGGCACCCTGGTGACTCTGTGCTGTCTTCCTGCCTACCCACCCGCTCCCGATGACAGGTGTGAACTTCAACCCGGACCAGTGCAGCCCCAACGGCACAGACCCCTACAAGCCCAAGTGCCCCGAGAGCGACATGGCGCGGCACGAGCCTGCCTTCCCCGAGTGGCTGACGGTCCTCCTGCTCTGCCTCTACCTGCTCTTCGCCAACATCCTGCTGCTCAACCTCCTCATCGCCATGTTCAAGTGAGCGCTCGTGGCATGGGCTGGCGGGAGGGTGGGTGGCTGTCCCAGTGTCCTCCCGGGGTCCTGGGGACAGAGTGGACAGTGCTGGCATGTGGAGGCGTCTCACTAGCATCCTGTGGAGCGTGCGTGTCCACTCTCCCCGGTCACTGCCTGCCTCTTGAGCCGGCGGCTGGTCTGTCCTTGTCGCGGCCGCTGGGGACCTGCAGCACGCGGGCTCGGGTGGGCTCTGCTCGTGGCATCCGCGGTGCTGTGCTGCCGGGGACGCACGGTGCAACCTGAGGTCCCGTTCTTCCCTGCAAGGAAGGGCCGTTAGGATCAACCAAAATGAGGGCTGTCGAGGCAGAAATAATTTAATAAAAGTTTGTTGAAAGTCAAATGTGAAGATGGACCCGGGAAGACACACATATATATAAACATGAAGATTTTACAGCTTTTGTTTTAGAATTTTAGTCATAAGATAGTAAAACAAACTCTTTGGTTTATAAAAGACAGTTGGATCCAAATTATTTTTGACAAAATGGGGCCATTCACATGGCTAAACTTTCTTTGCCCCAATGGGTAATCTACTCAAGGCTGTGGACCAAAATTTTGGGCAGTTTTAATGGTGCTGTCATTTAAAAATCTCTTTTGCCTTTTTTTCCAGTTTTAAATGAGTTTAGGATTACATTTTTAATGTTTAGCTAGAACTGTCTGAATTGTATAAGAAAAATAAAATCTCCAAGTACCTAGGAATTAGTGATACCATAACCAGGGAGTTTTATTTTAATGCCAGTAGAAAAGTGAGCAGATTTAAGGTAGTAAGTAGAGAAACAGGCAGCACACTTGGAAGACTGCATGTTAATTCTGTAGTCATAGGGTTTTCAAATAATGATAATTTGAGCTCTGGATTTTTTCACATATAATTTGCCAATGGTTTAACACGTGCACAAGAACGTGCCGCGACTCGTGGCTGGCACAGCCCACAGCCTGTGGGCCTCACGCTGTGGGAACCTGTTTGTTTCCTATTCACCTCCCAGTTTCTGAAAGACGTGCTGGATCTGGGTTTTATCTCAGTCGTTTTATTTTCATTCTGCACTTGCTCCTTTGCTCCTCTTGTTCTAAATTTAAATATATTTCCCCCTTTCGAGAGAAGGACAAGCACGCTGTGAAGTTGCAAAGTCCTCTGCCGCAGAGAAGGTGGGGCAGGGGAGGAGCTGGCGCCACGGGGAGGAGGGAGCGAGGGAAGCTTTTCCAACCCAGAGTCGTTTCAAACATCCTTGCGTTTACCTCGTGGACGGAGGCTGTTTTCCTCTCATAACTTCTTTTTAGAAGTTTCTCAGTTCTAAACGAAACCGAAACACTAAATGGAGAAGCACTCTGTTGTGGCCAGGGCTGCTCACAGCCATCCCGGGCTAGGTGGGCCTGCTTATGTACGCGTGTCACCAGCCGGTGGGTGTCCCTCCAGCCTGGGGGACCCGTTCCTGCCCTGGGTGCATAGGGTGGCAGCGGCTATGCGGCGGAGCAGGGTGCCCTCCCGTGATTAAACCGGAGAAGCTAAGGGAACAGCTCGCTCCAGACCTCTGGGGAAACAGTCGACAGAGCTCCCGTTTATCCTGCCCTGGAATTTAACAGAAACCTTTTCCTTGCCCTGGTAGCCATAGCTCTCGCTCTGAGCGTCAGGGCGCCTGCTAGCCGAGGAGGACCCAGCGTTAATGCACCAGAGCTTTGACGGGGCAGGGAGCGTGCCGATTCCAGGGGGAGCCTGCCGGCAGCTCCCAACAGGGGCACCAAGCTCGGGAGCACGATGGCTTCGTTGCTGGTACCTGCTCCGAGGCTGGAAGCTGGCTGGGGGGTCAGGGAGGTCACTTAGCAACCCTGCCTACTGCACCACTTTTTTTTTTTTTTACTGCGATGAGGCTGTTGAGGTAGAGAGAATTTGATAAAGGTTTATTGGAGGCCAAATGCGAGGCATGGCCTGGGAAGACACCCAGGGAAGCAGGCGTGTTGCAGAGTCTGCTCCGTGGGATGCTGTCGTGGGCGAGGGACGGGGACGGCCCTCCGCTGGGGGGCGCAGCACAGCCATGGCCGCAGTGTCCACCTGCAGGACAGTCAGTAAACCTTGCGATTCAGAAACAAATCCGTGTCTGCTCAGTGTCGTGGGCCGTGCAGTCATCGTGTGTTGACCAACAGAGTGAAGGACTCCCGGTCCGACCCTGTGCGCGGGTGCGGGATGCGGGCCAGGAACACAGGCCCTCCCAGGCTGCTCACCTGGAAGCCAGACTGACCCGTAGTGACACCGACCTCGACCTTGAGCAGCTGCAGGAGGCAGCACTGTGCGACCAGGTGCCCCCTGCTCCTCCTGGGGGACGTGCTGTGGCCGCCGGCTGCTGCGGCTCTGCCCCTCAGCACCCTGGGCGCTAGGCTGTGTCCCCCAGGATGTGTTCCTGCTGCCCCTGCTGTGCGCCCCCGACGTGCTGGCCGGGCTCTCGGGCTTGTCTCTGGAGTTCTGTGCCACTGTGGGCAGCTCTGTCTGGCTCTCCCACACCGTTAGGGGCTTGTTTGTCTGCAGTCTTCACGGGTTACGTTTTGCGGGATTTGTGCTGTGTGCGCCACCCTGAGCCACTGCCCAGTGTCTGCGCGGCACCCACAGCAGAGCCATGGGCCTCGCCCCCCATAGGTGTCCGAGGCACCTGGGTGAGGCCCCCAAAGACACCCACCTTCTGACCCACAGCACTGTAGATACGGTGCCTCACGTGGCCAGAGGGACTGCACGGGTGGGCGTAGGGGGCTTGAGACGGGTGACCATCCCGGATTGCCTGGGTCCGCGTCAGCGGGAGGCAGGTCTCTGAGTCACGGAAGGAGCGTAGCGATGGAAGCGGAGGTGGGAGCGATGTGAGGCCAGGCGGCTGGAACCGGGCAGCCTCGGGAAGGTGTGAGGCGGGAACGCAGCTGCCTCGGGCCTCCAGGAGGGCTCAGCCCTGCCCACGCCCTGGGCTTAGCCCAGTGCGACTTCTGACCTCTGGAACTATTAAGGAATCAGCCTGATTGTTTTAAGCCACTAAGTTTATGGTGATTTGCTGTAGCAGCAATAGGAAGCTATCTCTAATATGGTAGCTATTTCTTCTCTCCAGAAATGTCTAGGGTTTTCCTTAAATCCTTGGTGTTTCGAAACATTCAATCTTATCATAGAACTTTTAGAATATTTGCCATTTTGTTTGTGATCCACCCTCCTGGCCCCAGCTGGAGGTCGTCATCTCGGGCCTTGGGACAGTCCCTCTAGTGTCATGTCACTGTCATGGATTCGCCGTAGCAGCCAGTGGGCCCCAGGCTTTGTGGGCCCTGTTATGCTCCTGCAGGCTTTAAACTTGGAACAAAGACAGTGCCAAGGACCTCACAGCGGAGGCAGCCTGGAAAGGAGCGGGACAGGGGACAGGAGACCATGCAGAACGAAAACCCCAGGGTTTGGGCCGGGTCCCAGCTGGGCCCTGGGCTGGTTCTGGGGGCTCCGTGGCCCACTCCTGGCCCTGGGAGTGGCACTCAGGAGACTGAGGGCCTGGCCACGGCTGCAGGGATGTCATGGCCCAGGGAAGGCTCAGTGTCCCCAACCTGCCTCCGTAACTCAGAAAGCCCTGCCGGCCCTCAGAGCCCCCAGCCTCCACAGACAGGCCCTGCGCTGCCTGGGACCCTTGGAAAACGCTTTTCTTCCTGGTGTCGTCTGCACCGTCCTCTGCCTCTTTCATCAGCTAGATTGCTGGAGTTGCCGCTTTGTTCCAGCATGTGCTCTGAACCTCGAGGGGGCCTGAGCACGCGCTAGCACTGTCGCCTAGAGGCCGAGAGCGCGTGCCGGCATAGCGCCTGCACCTCGTGTAGGGCCCGCGTCTCTGCCTGGCTCGCACCATGGGAACTCACCCGCGAGACACGGCCCTGTGCTCGCAGAATCGCGGATAAACTCCCCTTAGAGTTCAACGCCGAACAACGTCTGTCTCTCGGCAAACATGCACTTTGTGTTATTCGTTAGCGAGGTTTATAAAGTCTAAAATCCACGTGCTTTTCTTTTTTCTCCCCTTGGCTCCCGGAGCTCGGCGTTCTGAGGCCGGCTGGGCCGTGTTCCGCCTGCAGCCCCCCCGCGCCTCGCTGAGCTGCGGCTCTGCTCCCCGTCACCCTCCCTCTGGCAAACACCGACCGCGTGGCGTCCTTCTCTCCTCCCCGACAGCTACACCTTCCAGCAGGTCCAGGAGCACACGGACCAGATCTGGAAGTTCCAGCGCCATGACCTGATCGAGGAGTACCACGGCCGCCCCCCGGCCCCACCGCCCTTCATCCTGCTCAGCCACCTGCAGCTCTTCATCCGGAGGGTGGTCCTGAAGATCCCGGCCAGGCGGCACCGGCAGCTCAGTACGCGCCTCCCGTCACCTGGGCGTCACCTGAGTGTCACCTGAGCGTGCTCCCGGGGGTGCTGGGGCAGGCGGGGGTGGGGCAGCTCCTTCTAGAGCCCTGGCCGCGCAGAGGGCAGGCAGAGCTCTCAAGCTGCTGGTCTCCTCGGCCTGGATCAGATGCCGAGGACTGAGCCCGGTGCCCCCTCAGAGCAGGTGTTGGGGGCCCCTCCGTCAGGGACCCAGTAGGTCAGGCCCTCAGCTGCCCTCCCACGAGGTTTCAGGTCCCCTGTGTCTGTCCCCTGTCCCGACAGAGAACAAGCTTGAGAAGAACGAGGAGGCGGCTCTGCTGTCCTGGGAGATCTACCTGAAAGAGAACTACCTGCAGAGCCAGCAGTTCCAGCAGCGGCAGCGGCCGGAGCAGAAGATCGACGACATCAGCGATAAGTACGGGAGGCCGGGGCGGACGCTCTGGGCAGCCCCCGCCATTCTGCAGGCGTGGGGCACACTCTGCCCAGGCAGAGAAGCCCCCTGCACTTCCACAGGTACCTGAGCCTGTGCCAGCCGCTGGCCCATGGCCCTCCAGGTCCTAGGGAAGGCTGGGCCCCCAGGGCGAGGGTCCGAGGCAGGGAGGGTAAGCCCTGCTGGGCTGGAGGAGGGCGGGGCGGCTGCAGAGGGCCAGCGGGAGGCCTGGGAGGATGCCCACGTGGGAATTCAGGACTGTGTAGGGATGATTTGCCCTGCGTGCTTGTTGGTGCACGGCCTCGTGGCAGCTTCTGCAGGGCCTCAGGAGCACAGCGCTCAGCACCGCCCCCCTCGCAACCTCCTGCCGGCTGCAGGGTCAGTGCTGGGGAAAGGTCTTTCTGCTTCCTCCATCACTTCACCCCTCACCCCTGGCAGGCACCAGCATGGCCTGACTGCCCAGCAGCAGACAGCTGGGAGGGCCTGGCCCAGGGTCCTGCCGCCAGTATGTGTCCTACTGTGTCCAGGCCCTGCCCCTGCCCGGCCCCAGGCTCCTCATCACCTGAGAGGAGGAGAAGGAGAACGGACGTGGTGCCACGCTGCAGGGAGATGCCTGCAGGCCATGAAGAGGGTGTCCTGGAGCTGCAGGGAGTGGCCAAGAGCATGGGCTCCAGATAGACCAGGCCGAGTGGCCCCTTCTTAGTGATGCGCATGTGCCTCTGTCTGTCTGCGCCTCCCTCGCCTCCTCTGTAAGGTGGAGACCATGATAGCACCTGTCACCTGGAGTTGTTTCCAGAATGCAGTGGGATCATGGCTGTAAAGCCTTGAGCATGTATATGCTTGAGCCGTAACCAGTGCTCTGCTAGCATGGGGTGTTGCAGGTGCATGAGTGATGATGATGGTGGTGGTGGTGGTGGTGATGTTGTTGGTGGTGATGGTGATGATGTGGTGGTGGTGGTGGTGGTGTTGGTGGTGGTGATGGTGATGATGGTGATGGTGGTGGTGGTAGTCGTGGTGTGATGATGATGGTAGTGGTGATGGTGGTGGTGGTGGTGATGGTGATGGTGGTGGTGATGATGGTGGCGGTGGTGGTGGTGATGGTGATGATGGCGGTGATGGTGGTGGTGATGGTGATGGTGGTGATGGTGGTGATGATGGTGATGGTGGTGGTGGTAGTCGTGGTGTGATGATGATGGTGGTGGTGATGGTGGTGGTGATGGTGATGGTGGTGATGGTGGTGATGATAGTGATGGTGGTGGTGGTAGTCGTGGTGTGATGATGATGGTGGTGGTGATGGTGGTGGTGGTGGTGTTGGTGGTGGTGATGGTGATGATGGTGATGGTGGTGGTGGTAGTCGTGGTGTGATGATGATGATGGTGGTGGTGATGGTGATGGTGGTGGTGATGATGCTGATGGTGGTGGTGATGGTGGTGGTGGTGGTGATGGTCATGGTGATGATAGTGATGACAATGAATGGTGGTGACAATGGTGAGTACCTCAATGGGTTATCTATTGCTCAATGCCTCTTCTAGCTTCCATGCTAGATGCCCTGTTTGTTTGAGTCTTGGCGCAGTGACTTCCAGTTGAGCCCTTGGCAAGCCCTCTGCTTGGGAGAGTCTTCTCCCGGAGATAGGCAGGACTTGCTGTGTCACTTCATTTGGGTGTCACTTCACTGGAAGGCCTTCCCTACCCTCCACCCACTCTGTCCCCATTCTGTCTTTAATATTCTGAATGTTGGTTAGTGGTCTTGTGGGTGGATTGGTTGGTGGATTGTGTTAATGTCCACCTGCCCCCTTTATGGAGATGTAAGCTCCCTGAGGACAGGGACAGAGTCCCTCATGTCCCCACAGTATTCTGGGACCTAGAGCAGCCTTGGTGCTTGGCAGGTACTGAACAAATCCTGTGTGATCTGGAGCTGCTGTTGGTCCAGCAGGATTGCAGGAGGCTGGGTGGTCTCCAGGCCTGCTCCACACTGACGTTCCACTCTGATCCTCCAGCTAAACAAGAGGCACCTCGTGGGGTCCATGCAGGGCCCCGAGCACCTTCTATGTGCTCTGGCCAGGAATGGCTTCAACTGATGGCCCTGTCTGGTGACATTTGACTCTGGACAGTGGCTATGCCCAGGGCCCAGACACTGGGGGAGGGTGCTCGGGAGCACTCGGGGATATCCTGCAGCCTCCACACGCCAGGACGCTCCACACATGCCCCGAAGCTGGAAGGCCATGGCAGCGCTGACAGGCAATACAGTCGGGGCTGGATACCAACGGCCATGCATGTCAGGGCTCCCTGTGGGTCAGGGCTTCCCCTGGGTCCCCTCACTCCATCCTCCTGCAGAGGGAGGTGTTGTTTATTCCACTTTTACCAGCGGGGAAGAGGAAACGGATGCGCAGGAAAGTCAGGAAGTCGGGCAGCCCGGTGTCCACCGCTGGGGACTGCTGCAGCCGAGATCGAGTGTAGCCCAGCAACCCGCAGCGTCCTGCCCTCAGGAGCCAGGCTGGGCCCACCGCGGTCAGCCCAGACTCTGACAGCAGCGGGGGCCTCAGAGGCGCCCGACTCCCAGCCTGGGGACTCGGAGGAAGTCGGGCTCCTGCTGTTACTTCCTGAGGTTGAAAGAGCTTAATTAAATATAAACTTTCCGAGCAGAGCCCGACAGAGACAGAACGTGTTTCAGCTGCGGCGGTGGCCGGTGTGCTGAGCTATCGCTCGCACTGGTCAGAGCTCTGGTTTGTCACAAAAATCAGTGTACGTCCACAGACAGAGTCTTGCAGACCACGGGCACCAGGGAGAGTGAGGAAAGAGCCCTTGGCCCTTACCAAGGCCCCCTGGCTGGGCCACCTTCTCTTCAAGGGTCTGTGGCCTGTGGTGTGCCGCGACCTCAGCACCGAGGCTGAGCCGACCCGGCACCTCCCCACACGGCAGTGCTGGAGGGCGGGGGTCTCTGACACGCTCGGCTGCAAATCTAGACAGTTCCTGCGCCGCACAGTGGCTGGGTCACGGGATCCAAAGATGCCCTAAACGTCCTGGCCCCCACGCCTGGCCATGTTGGACTCAGCTGTGTCCTCTTCCAGGGTGGACACCATGGTGGACCTGCTGGACAGGGACCGTCTGAAGAGGTCGGGCTCCGTGGAGCAGAGACTGGCCTCCCTGGAGGAGCAGGTGGGTTTGAGTCAGGGCCTGTGTCCATGGGGCGCACAGCCTGCAGGGTCCCTCCGCGGGGTGGTAGCATTGGGCATAAGCATCCTGGGAAATGACGCTGAGGAGGTGGTCGGAATGTCGGGAAATCGTCCCCAACTGGCAGAGGCGCCTTCTCTGTCCTCCGGAAAACTCCACCCAGACGCACGTGCGGTGGAGCCCCGTCTGCCTGCTGCCCTCCCCGCCTGGCCAGGTGGCTGCGGACCCTGTGCCTGCACCTGGGCGAGGGCTGCAGCCGAGCACGGGAGGGAGGGACAGCCACGGTGACCAAGGACAGTTGCTTCTGAACTTCCGTGTGCTCGGTGGCTCAGAAGCAGTGTCAGTGGCTGGCCTCCGGCTTCAGTGACGAGTAGGGACCCTTAGCCTGGCCCTGCTGGGCCGTGAGAGTGTCCTGGGGCTGCCCCTACAAGTGACCACACAGGGGCTTGTACAACAGGACTCCGTCCTCACAGTCCAGGGCCAGAGGTCCGACCCAAGGCGTGGGGAGGCCCCAGGGGAATCCACCCTGCGTCCTCTGGCCTCTGGTGGCCCCAGGCGCGGTCCCATGGCTGTCCTCCCAGTGTGCCTCACCTGTGTCCTCTCCTGTCCTTATGGGGACACGGCTCACTGTAATGGGGCCACCCCAGTGGCACGCCGTGTCCCTCACCAGTTACACTGCAGAGGCCGTGTTTCCAAGCCAGGGCGTGTTCTGAGGCTCCGGGCGGCGAGCGTATTTGGGGCTGCTGTTCCACACGTGCTTTGGGAGCATGGCCTGGACAGGGCCCGGCCGGGAGGGAACACGGGCTGCGCGGAAGGGTGGCTGGGGGGTGAGAGGGAGGCCGTGCCAGGGTCACGCTGGCCAGGCAGCGCCAGGCGTCCCAGACGGAGGGTGGCACAGCCGCAGGCCCCGAGGGGCGGGCTGGGGGGTGGCGGAGCCTTGGCTGCCACTGCCCAGGACGGGCCCTGTCCTCGTTCGGGCACTGGGGGACTCAGCAGGGCAGCTCTGCAGGCCGCACCGCCGGGTGCCAGGACTGCCGTCAGCAGCGCCCCGGGCTGAGTTCGTGTCCTGACCGAGGGCGGCAGGTCCGGCCCCGGCCTCTGAGCGTCCTTCCGCCTCCGCCCCCTTCCATGCCCACTGGCCAGGCCCCTGCTGCCCACGGCGGCCCCGGCAGCCAGCGCTGAGCCCCTGGCGGCAGCTCCATAGCTGTTCCCGCATTGCTCTGGCACCTGTGGGTCTCTGCCTTACTGACACCCTGGCGTGGGGGCAGCAGCGCCACGTGTCCCCTGGGCTGCGTTGGTCACAGCCTCCCACCGCCCCTGTGGTCGAGCACACCGGCGCGCTGCCCTCT
>CM052436.1:1253924-1269067 GCA_028533085.1 Varecia variegata | reverse complement strand
CCCCTGCGTGCTCGGAGCACGGAGAGGACAGCTGCGGCTTTTGGCGCTTGGCACCAGTGTGGGCGTGAGGGGGTCTGTGGACAGCGCGAGTGCCCGCGGGCTGAGCTGGCCGTGCCGCCCCCAGCGCAGGGCCAGCCCTGACCCCGGCGCGGGGCTGAGAGCCGCTCCCTTGGCAGGTGGAGGCGGAATGAGGACGGCGCCATCTGCAGGAAGAGCATAAAGAAGATGCTGGAAGTGCTGGTGGTGAAGGTGCCACACTCGGAGCTCTGGGCCCTGCCGGGGGTGAGCACCGCGGCCCGAGCACTCCCACTCACGCGCCGTCCGTCCCCACAGAGGACGCCAGCCCCGCCGCCCTGGGCAGCCATGGCTCTGGGCTGCAGCCCGTGAATGGCAGTTAATGCTGGGACTTCGCTTTTTAGAAGTTCTGCCTCCTGTTTCCTGATTTTGCAGTTGTGAAAACTGAGATTCACGTTCTCTTTGGTGCATAAACACTAATTGAGCACCACTGTGTCCCGGGCATGGGGCGCAGGGCCAGGGCTGCCTTGGAGCCCGACCGGGGTCCCCTTGGGCCAGAGTCCCCTTGCAGAGCTCAGGGTGTGGGGGGCAGAGACGGCCTCACAGGAGCCCCAGACACGATCCTGCCCCTCACCGCCTGGGCCGGGCTGAGCCCTAATGGCAGGACAGCGTCGTCCGGGGAGGGGGGTGGAGGTGTGCCCAGGCCCTCAGCTTAGGGGCAGCAGCGTCACGAGAGACCAAGGCCTGCACAGGCTTCACGGGAAACCCGTGAGTGTCTCAGTGGCCTTGGAATGACACGCGGCACTGGAGAGGTTGGTGCCGGGGGAGGAGGAGGTGCGGGTCCAGGTCCACGAGGCGGGTGGCGCTGGGGGCGGTGAGAGCCCCATGTGCTGCAGCACAGGCGGGAGCCGGGCCGGGAGAGACGGGATTGCAGACGCCAGGACACGGCCGCCAGGGCGGGGGAGGGTGATGAAGGGGTGCCCGTCACCCCACAGAGAGGCTGAGGCAAGGCCAGTGCTTGGGATCTCGGGCTGTCCCTGCCCCTCGGAGGTCGTGCCTTTGGCCCGCTACCCCTGCCCAGGCAGTGCTGGGTCCTGCGTGCTGCCATGGGCAGCGGGTCCTGGGCAGTGTCACTCCAGCCCTGAGGCAGGCAGCGCGGATGCCAGACGCTCGCCTGCTCTGGCTGCCGGGGCCTGGCTGGCTGCCCGCGCCGGGCGTGTGGCCAGTGCAGACGGCGCCAGGGCGGCCTGTGGTCTGGCGTGGCTGCCTCGCTGACCTGCCCGCACCCCTCTGCCCAGGGCTCCCCGGAGCCAGGAGAGATGCTGCCCCGGAAGCTGAAGCAGATCCTCCGAGAAGAGTCCTGGCCGTGTTTTGAGAACTTGCTAAAGCACAGCACGGAGGTAGGTAGCCCCTCGCTCTGCTCCCGCCTGTGCCCCGAGGGCTGTGGGATGAGCACATGTGACGCTGGGGACCAGCCCCAACCCCGCCGATGACAGCTGTCCCACTCAACTTCACTGGGTGACACTGTCCCTGCCCCCCCCATGACAGCAGTCCCACTCAGCCCCGCTGGGTGACAGCAGTCCTGGGTTGCATCCCCAGCCCCCCAGTGACAACTGTCCCACTCAACTTCACTGGGCGACACCGTCCCTGCCCCGTCCCCTCCTCTCTCAGCTCCTAGAGGAATGAGGAAAGAGCTAGGACGGGAGACATGGCCACAGCTCTGGGCACCGCGGGCGCCTCACCCTCCCTCTCTGCCCTGACTTTTCTTCTAAGTCTCGGGGGTCGGGCAGAGGTCCCTTACCACCTTCCGGAGGCAGCCCAGCTCCTCTAGCAGGCTGAGGGGGCCCCGGGACAGGCCCTCGCGCCTTTGTCAGGCCTGTTTTCTTTACTGACTTTTCTTAATTATGAAGGCTGCGCACGTCTAAAGTGCGAGGCGTGAATTAGAAAGTGACGCCCCCCCCCCACACCCCCACACAGGGACAGCCAGCCAGGCTGCAACGTTTACTTGGTTGGAAACCTCGCCCTTCCCCCAGGGGACCCCGCCCTGGCCTTCTCCTGCGACAGTCACAGATATGCTCTTAACAAACATGGGCCCACGGCCCACCTTCCTGGCGTTGCTTCTCCCGGCCAGCGTGGTCCTGTAGGTCACCTGCACACTGACCTCGGGCTGTTGCTGGACTCCCTGCCCGCACGGCCCAGGGGTTGTCTGAACTGCGCTCGGGGTGGGCAGCTGGTTGTTACCAGGCCTGCGGTCCGTCTCAGGTGGGCTCGGGTGCACCTGCCAGCAGCCTGACCGCCCCCCCAGCGGCTTCCTAGGCTTAGCCGGCACAGCCCTCGGGGTACCAGGCCGCCTCTGTGTTTACCGTCTCAAGCATTTATTTTTCCCTGAGATAAAGTCACCGAACACTCTCTGTTCCAAAGTGAGTGATTCCATGGCCTTCGGCACGTCCACGCTGCAGCGCGGCCCACCCGTCTGGCCGCATTGCCTCTCCCCTGCACGCGGCGCCCCCGCCCTCCCCCTGCGCCAGCTCCCGGCCCCTGGATCTCGTTCTGGGCGTTCATGACGAGTGGCCCCTAAGGCAGGCGGCTCTGTGTCTGCCTGGTGCCATGAGCCATGTCCTGGAGGCCCTCTGCCACCCCTCGTGAGCCCCGCCCAGGTCCAGGGTCGTGTCCGAGGGCCGCGGGGCCAGGCCAAGGCTGCTGTGAGCCCTTGAGACGTGTCGTCCAGGCTGAAGCCCGTGGAGCAGCCCCGGGTGGCTGGACGGGGCGGGCAGCGGAAGCCGTGTTCAGGGCTGGGACGGAGGCGGGGCCTGCTGGGCGTGTCCGTCTGATGCGGGGGTCTCCGTGGGCCCCTCGCTGGAAGAAGCCCCTGGGTGGCGGGGGGCCGGCTCAGCCTGCTCTCCCTCCAGGTGTACAAAGGGTACATGGACGACCCGAGGAACACGGACAACGCCTGGATCGAGACGGTGGCCGTCAGCATCCACTTCCAGGACCAGAACGACGTGGAGCTAAAGCGGCTGAACTCTGTATGGGGCCCGGGCTCCGAGGAGGGGGCGGGACACGGGGTACGGGGTGCTCTGGACATGCCCGGGGCTCCCAGGGCCCCAGGGCCAGGGAGTCAGAGCCTTGCCCAGAGGGTGCCAAGGGGGCACCTGGGAGAGGCCAGAGGGCCACAGCGGGTGGCCGGACAGGTGACCACGAGGGTCCTGTGCAGCCCTGGGACCCGGGTCCTCTGGGGAGGCCGCTAGGGGCTGTCCGGGGTGAGGCTGCCGGGGCCCCCCTGCTGCTGTGCAGCCTTTCACAGGGACGTGGCCCCTGTTCTTAGAGCAAGTCTGCGTGTCCCTAAGCCAGAGCTTTGTCCTTCCAGAACCTGCACGCCCATGACCGGGGCGTGTCCACCCAGTGGCAGGTGGTGGACAAGCGCATCCCCGTGTACGCGAACCACAAGACCCTCCTCCAGAAGGTGGCCGCACTGTTCGGGGCTCACTACTGACCGCGGCTCTGGGCCTCGCAGGGCCAGCCGTGGTCGCGGAGACGCGGGCTTCTCTCTCCTGCGCCCACACGGGACGTGGGCTGACACTGGGCACCACCCGCCCTCGTGGCCACCTCCAGTCGGCTGGGCAGACGAGCTCTTGAACTGGACAGTGTCAGGTGCCCCGAGGGGAGAGCTCAAGGCAGGGGACAGGCCACCCAGCGGTGAGGGGCCTGCGCTGCCAGCCGGGAGCCTGGTCTCAGCCGGGGCCCGTTCCCTCCTTGGTCACGTCTGCCACAGTGCGCGGGACCCAGGCTGAGTTTCCTGGGGTCAGGGTCCCTGGTGGCCTCCTCGGGCCCATCCTGTGCGGATTTGGGGTGGGCGACCTGCCGTGCCCCCCAGATGGCCTCTGCGTGCCGATGTGACCTAACTCAACCTTTGCCTGGCCTGGACCAGGCCACAGGCTGCGGAGGCACAGGGGACCCAGCTCTCCCTCCGGCCCTCCCTGGGAGCCACGCACCAGCCATGCCCAGGAAGGAGGAGGGGCCGGCAGGGGGCTGGGGACACCAGGGACCTCCTGGTTTGGTGTCACGACTCACGGAAGCATAAGCTAACGGGAACCATCAAGACGGGGGACACCGTGAAAAGCCAAGACGTCAAATCTGCTGTCTCAGGCCGGCCTGGCCGCCCTGGCTCCGCTCTCCACAAATAAAGTTACTGATGTGCAGGGGTCAGGGCGCTGTGTCTGGGCGGCCGGAGCTCCCTCCGACCCACGGGCAAGCTTCCTGCGGCCGTGGGCGCCTCCCCTGCTGTCTCCTGTGGGCACCCACAGGCCCCTCGGGCCCAAGCTCAGGTTTCTGCTGTGCCCGGCGGCTCCCTCTCCATCTCCCCAAACCCAGGCCCCAGCATCGCCCTGAACCAAGCTGGGACTCGGGCACCACGCACCCTCCCCCTTGGCGTCCCCTGCACGGTGGCACTGACACGCCCCTGCAGGAGCCCAAGGACCGCTTGGTCACAGAGCAGGGGCCCCGGGTGATGTCCACCCTCCCTGGGCAGGCCTCTGCACCTGAACCAAGCTCCCTGGCCACCTTCGTGTCCCCAGGCCCCCCTCGCCCAGCAGTGCTGACCCCTTGCCCTGTGCAGAAGCTCTCCCTCTGCCAGCTTTCGGGGACAGTCACGCTGGGAGCTGGTGCTGGGCTCTGGGCAGCTGCTGGGTGGCCCCGGACCTGCCCCGTCACCAGCACCTCGGCCCAGGGGGCTCCAAAGCAACGAGTTTGAAACCAGCAGTGCAGCCACTGGACCAGGCTCACGTCACCATCCCCCATCCACACCCTCCACGTGTTCCCGCCCACGCATGTCCCTCCACTGGCAGGAAAGTCCACTGGTTTGTCCCTAACTCAGCCAGGCCTGTGCCTGGCGCTGGCCTGCTCTTGCTCCCGGCTGCAGCTCCGGCTGAACTCCCCCATCCAGGGCGGTGTTGTCCCCCGTCTACGGTTCCAGAGACATCTGCGCTGACGGCGGCATCCAGGGAAGGGGCGGCAGCTGCACCCGGGGGGTCAGACCAGAGCGGCAGCCGCCAAGAGGACGTCCACTCCCTTAAAACACGCACGACATGAACGTCCCCATCCTCACCACTTCTAAGTGCATGGTTCAGTGGCCACCGGTGCGTGCACGGTTCTCCCCACGGCTGTGCTCACCCCAGGGCTGCCGCCTAGCAGGGGGGCGGCAGTCGGGGCTGTTCCAGCAGCAGCGCCCGGGGGGCCCAGCTGAGACCGTCTGTGGGCGCCAGCAGCAGCCCGTGTCGGGGGGGTTTTGCCCCTTTGTAGACGCGGGACCTGGAGCCCAGCGAGGGCGGTGCCTCGCTAAGGCCCTCGGCCGTCGCTGGCGAGGCCAGGACTGGACCCGCCGTCCGTGGCTGCACCAGGCTGTGGCCACAGAAGCCAGCTGCCGTCAGAACCCAATGGGTGGGCGTGAAGCGGATCACTGACCACTTATTTTTTGAGACAGGCAGGCATGACGCCTTCTGATCACTCACTCACTCATTCATTCATTCATTTGTGCCTGGCTGCTGAGCACTGTCTGTGCCCTGGGGCCCTGGCTTGAGGGGCACAGTTCTGAGTGAGACCCCGTCCTGCCCGAGGGCCTCGAGGTCCGGAAGCGAGACGAGAAGGACGCTCAAGGTGGCAGATGTGCTGAGCCCATGGCTGGGGTCAGGTGGCAGAGGAGTGAGCGTTCTGTGGAGGAATTGGGGGGGTCTTGGAGGAGGTGGCACGAGAGCTGAGACTCACAGGGCAGAGGAAATAGCAACTGGGAGCCCAGCAGGTTGCAGGGGCACAGACGCGGGCAAGGTGGCCTCATCCAGGCTTGTGGCACCAGGGACATGAGACAGCTGTAAGGGGTGGTCTCGGGCCACTTTCCACCGGGGAAGGACTCAGAGAGCAGGCTCCGGCTGGGGCTGGCGGGAGGGTGGATGCAGACGAGATGGCTGGAGCGCCAGGAGCTATCTGGGGCCACGAAGATGAGGGCCACACTGGGTGTGGCAGAGGTAGGAGGCTCCCCATGGGGCTGCCGTGGGACACCCTGCGTCCTTACCGTGGGGCTTTTCCTTGTGTGACAGAGGAACACACTGTTATGTTAGAGCCACTGTCATTCTGGATGCCAACCGATGTTACCCTCAAGGTGGCTAAACGTGCAGCCGACCAGTTCTGACTGAGACAGCCTAGGACCAGTGATTGTTTGAGGAAAACCGATAACTACCAAAAAGAGGCATCAAAGTGTCAAGGAAGCGGCACAAACCGGACCTCTAGGAAAGTGGAATAAACGTCATACGTGCTGGAGGAGACACAGCCGTCCCCAACTAAATAGGAAATACAAAGATGAAAAAATGTGAACATCCAAAAAAAGTTAAAAAGTGACGGGTGAGTATCGAGGGTGAGGCTGGGGGACGGACCTATGACCGGAAGAGCTGCCGGGTCTCCCCTTGGGCGCTGGCTTTCCCCGCGCCGTCCACTGTTCACGTCGGAGAGACCCCGCCGCTCTGTGCACAGCAGAGAAAGATAAAGAGGGAAAACGAGAGAGAAAACCGACACTCGGGACAAATCCAGACGTCCCTCCACCAAGAGCCGCGGAGAACAGGGCTGACGGGAGGAGACAGTGACACAGGGGCCGCGAGCGCCCCGGGGGCAGCCGGTGTCCCCGTGCCCAGAGTGGCAGCTGCCACAGGACAGACTCCGTGAATGGAGCGCGTGAGGGAACTGCAGAAGGAACACGTCCCATCTGACGAAGTTCAGTGAAAACAAAATCTGGCTGGGCGCGGTGGCTCACGGCTGTCATCCTAGCACTCTGGGAGGCCGAGGCAGGCGGATTGTTTGAGCTCAGGAGTTCGAGACCAGCCTGAGCAAGAGTGAGACCCTGTCTCTACTAAAAATAGAAAGAAATTAGCTGGACAACTAAAAATATATATAGAAAAATTAGCTGGGCATGGTGGCGCATGCCTGTAGTCCCAGCTACTCGGGAGGCTGAGGCAGGAGGAACGCTTGAGCCCAGGAGTGTGAGGTTGCTGTGAGCTAGGCTGACACCACGGCACTCTGGCCAGGGCGACAGAGCAAGACTCTGTCTCAAAAAACAAAAAAAATCCCACATGTGTCTTCATAACATTTTAGGCCCATGAGGAAAAAGAGAATCTTAAAAACCAACATGATTTAAAAAAAAAAAGCAAACCGAAAAGCTGGCTCCAGGCTTCCCGCCGCGATGACGGAGACACGGGAACGGTGAGAGCTCCTGACTTCCGCCCGCTCAGCAAGCTTCAGGCGAGCGACACGGCTGTTAGCAGCACGTCGGCCAAAGGCACTAAGTGGCTGGTACCGGATTTTGCTGTTACGTTGTGCCTGGACAGTGGTAAGACTTGGCCACACGTGTGGGCGCGGTGTTTGCTGCCCGCAGAGTTCTCGCCGCACAAAGGGGACAGAAAGAAGAGAGAGTGCGTCACTGGGGGAGGTGCTCCCTGGACGCTGCGTGGTCGCTCGCGGTGCTCGCCTGCGTGGACACGCCGTGCACCTCGAATACAGACGGTTCCTGTTTGTGATTATACCTCAGTGAAGTCAGAAAATATTCTTAAAAATCCAACAGTAGCCTAGAATTAAAATCCCGGACGGCTTCCCCCGAGGGAGGCAGAGGGGGCTGAGGGGCAGCTGGAGCAGGGCCAGGTTCTCTCTCGCTCGGGAGGAGGCAGCAGCCGCGGACCAGGTGTGAGCGCCGGGAGGAAAACGCAGCCTTAGAAATGCGGAAGCAAAACTTTAGGGTCCCACTGGCAGGGTGGAAATAGAGGAAGAACTTCGACCACGAGGGGAACTAAATGGAACAACAAAAAAATCAAGGATAGAAAAATATCAATAAAGAATAATTAATATGAAATAAAGTAGGGAAGAGTCTAAACGTATCAGCAATCACAGCACATTTAAGTGCAGATTCTCATATTGGGGTTAGAAAAATAACACAACAAATTCTTGCTATTTTGCATATACAAAGACTCACCCAAAACAAAGTGACATTTAATGCCCCCAAACGGGGGGGAGTCTGTGCTGGGCGGGAGCCTCAAAGAGCAGCGCGGAGACGGAGACTCGTCTCAGACAGCAGAGCTCGGGGCCAGACACTCGTCCCTTTAGGGACCAAGAGGACATTTCACTGGAAAAGGCACAGCCCCCTGAGAAGACGTCGTCATCAGGACTCCTGCCTAACGCCCGAGCTTCTAAATAAATAAGGCAAAACTGGCAGGAATTTGGGGAGGAATTGGCGAATTCACAGTAATAGTCGAGATCTCAGGTTCCGCTCAGAAATCAGGACCCAGGAAGCAAAAGGTGACAGGGCCGGGTTTGAGTAACAGTGCACAGGCCCGGGGCCGGTCTGTGGGTGCGCACGTGTGTGCAGATGTCTACATACATGTGTGTATCTTTATATAGCATCACATATTACACATGTGAGTCAAGCACAATATATGTGGACACACATACATAAACATGCATATTGCACATGTGAAGGACATACGAGCAAACATTCCATAGCGTGTCCGTGTGACTCTGAACCTACACCAGCACAGCCACCGGCCACAGGGAAGTGCGGAGGAGGCGCTGCACGTCCAGACACACACGGACATTCAGAGGAACCGAGCAGGCGCCACGCCAGAGAGCGGATCCGGCGGGTTTCCGAGGGCACCTCCGCCCTGTCGGCCACGGCACCAGGACAGTGATGTGTGCGGTGAGAGGACAGAGGTGCATGTGGAGGGTCAGTTGCGTGTGTCCTCTCGGCAGGCCTTGCCTAGACGGTGAGCGGCGCACCCCGGCCAGCTCGGGGAGGACGCTGCTGCCCAGCGTCTGGGCTCCCTGTGCCCGGGGGCTGCCATCCTCCCCAGGGCAGCCTCGTGTACGGGCGGCGTCACTGCTGTTCCCCGGCAGGGAGATCACGGGCCGTGCAGGCCTCTACCGGGAGAGCAGACGCTGCCCCGGCGCGGGTGGCAGGGACGGGGGCAGCAGGCGAGGACGCTGAGCCGGGCACCGTCCTCCCTCACACCGCCCGGCCTGCGCCCAGCGGGGAGAACTGGGCGTGAAAGACGATTTGCGGAGCAGGTTTTCAGAGGAACTTTTATAACCTTAAATGCACTTGTTCGAAAGTAAAAATATGGCAATAGATGGTCTAAGTTTATGACTCAAGCTCAAAAAATAGCTACAAAATGAATCCAGAGGTGAAGGCTGGGACGACATCAGAATTTAATGAAATAGGAAAAATAAAGAATTGGCATGATAAATATATTCAAAAAGCAGTTCTTGGAAAATGTCAACAAAATAGACCAAACTTGGACAACTTGGAGCAGGAGGAAGCCTGAGAGGCCTGGGGTGGGGGTGGGGAGAGGGCTGAACACGAGGTTCCCTGCGGCGGCTGAGCTGCGGCCCCCGAAGGCTGGGGGGGCGGCTGCTGGGGTGCTCTGTGGAAGATCGGGCCGGCCACACAGGCCCCGCTCGGAGGCCCAGGAGGTGTCAACAGGAAAGAACCCAAACTCTGTAAAACAATGTAAAGAGGTTTATTCTGAGCTGAATACGTGCGTCTGTGGCCCCGGGAGCCACGCCCGAGAAGCCTTGAGCAGGTGGACTCGCCGTGGCTGGGTCACATCTTGGTTTTATGCATTCAGGGAGACGGGGTTACACGTAAAGTCATAAATCAATACGTGGAAGGTACACGCTGGCCCGAAAATGTGGGCTGTCTCGAAGGCAGGGAGCTCACAGGTTATAGGTGGTTTAAACAGTCTTTGATTTGCAATTGGTTAAAGAAATGAACTTTGTCTAAAGGCTTGGACTGTTTTCAGTTAGACAAGGAAGTCTGCTCCTCGGAGACGAGCCGCCAGACACACGCTGGACTCGCGTGGTCGGCTAAGCACGCCGATGGCCGCGGGTGCACTTTAACCTTTGCCCTGCACGGCCTGGGCCTGTTAATGCTTTCGTGTCTTATCATTGCAAAGAGTGACTCCAAGCGGGAGGGCATGAGCAGGCGTGTGGGACCTCCCTGCTCCGCATGGCCGGCAACTCAGTTTTTCTGGGGTCCATTCAGTGGGCTGGTGGAGGGGCTTAGATTTTATTTCAGTTCACAGAGGGAACCATCGTCCGGCCTGCTTTCTGGTTTTCCAGTCCCGGTTTTCAAAATTAGGCAGAGAAATCCAGGAATCCAGGGAGATCCAGGAATTCGGGGAGCAGCTGCCCAAAGCTGCCGGGGACCAATTTGCTGAGAGGGGGCGGCCCTGGCGGCTGGCCCTCGTTGTGCGCCCCCTGCCGGCCTGCAGCCTGGGGTCTGTGTGAGCGTCCCCAGGCTGGGTGAGGGGCAGGGGCCGGGCGTGGGACCACGTGGAGGCGGGTGGCAGAGGGCCCGGAGGGCGGCAGGGCAGCCAGCACACTCCCGGATGGCCCCTGTGGCCCCGGCTTCCCTGGGGAAGGCAGAGTCTTAGTCATTTCCCTGATCCCATCCGGCTCCGCCACGCTGATCCCCAGAGAGCCCGACAGACTCAGACCTCGCGGCCACACAGCCTTCCTGGCGGGGACCCAGTGACCAGCCGGAGCCGCTGTGTTTTACCCAGACCACGTGGCCCGGGTCCCAGGAGGATAGTGAGGGAGATGATTAGCCCTAGCTGGTGACAGCCAGAAGGGAGGCCACAGTGGTCAGACCGCGGGGCCAGGGGGGCACGAGAAGGTTTCTGGTGTTTCTGGGAGCGCAGGCTGAGTCCCAGAGTGGGCAGCGAGCCAGGCTTCCCCTGGGAGACCCCGGCAGCATCCGGAGAGGGGCGGGCCCGCGAGCAGAGCTAAGGGGACCCAAAATCAACGCTCACCAAGTGACTTTACACAAGTGTGCCACACAACTGATGCACACGCTGTTAACCCCTGTAATCTGAATCCGTCTGTGACTCGCAAACATGCTGCACGTCACTGTTTTCATTACTGAGGCGTAACCGGCACTTACTCACGTGCACAGGACTTCAGCGTAAGCAGCGAGGATGTTTCACTTACGTTGACAGCCAGCTCCCGGACCACGCACAGAACACGCCCAACCCCACGGCCCGTCCCCCACCTCGGACCCCTCCCTGTCCGCGAGTCCCGCCTGCTCTAGAGCTTCCTAAAATGGGGCTGCCAGCCTGTGCTCTGAGAGTCTGGCCTCTGTCACGGCGCAATGTCGGTGACTTCATCCATGTCTGCCTTGTAGTTTTAGGTGGTAACTGCATTCATTTGTTTGATTTAAATATTAAAAATATTCCCTAATGTTTGGGCTGGGCTTTGCCATCTCTTCAATTTTTAACATACCAGCTTCCCAGTTCGTATTATTTTAATGTTTTTAAAAGATACTTGAATGTTTAAAGCAAAAGTAATGATACCATGTTGTGGGGTTTACTACACACGTATGAGTACGAGGTATGACAGCGACACGTGAGGTCAGGAGGGGGGTCGGGTCCCACTGCGGGGTGCTGGTGCCACACCTGCCGTGCCGTGCTGGGGGAAAGGAATGAAGGGCCAGATGGGATGAAAGGGAAGAAATTGCAAGAGGACACACTCGAGCCCGAGCGGAGCAATCACCACTTCCAGCGTGAGCGGTCAAAGCCAGGAAGTCACCGTCGGTCACACGACCTCAACTGCCCACCTGAATCAGGCTCACCAGTCCCCACTAACGTTCTGCGTTCCAGCGTCACAAGGTGCACTGAGCTGCTATTTCTCCCGGTCTCTTCCAGTCTGTAGCAGTCACGCAGCCCTGTCTCGCGTTTCATGCTCTGTTTGCTTTGGTAAGCACGGCCCAGTCGCTGTGGGAACTTCCAGTTCGGGGTGTCTGTGTGCACAAACGAGGTGAGGCACGCTTGTGGGAATGGCAGAGGGGACGTGTCCTTCCCAGTGTCCCATGTCACGGGTACACAATGTCGATCAGTCTAATCACGGATGATCCTAACCCTGTCACATAGACGGGTGGTTTCTCCGCGGAAAAGCCATCCTCTCTCCCTTGGGAGCTGATACACACGTCGAGGGCGACTTTGACACCGTGGAATCCTGGAGGGAACCGCTTTAGGTAGTTTTAACACACTAGGTTGAAAGTGAAAGGATGGCAGAGGATGTTGATGCTGACCTCATCAGCACAAAGCTGCAGTGGCTATGTTCATGTCAGATACCACAGACTTCAAGTCACAGCATCTCGGGAAAAAGAGGGTCATTTGCTGATGATAAACGAGCCAGTTAGCCAAGAACGCCTGGTAATCTGGATGCAGGGTCTCAACATGCAGGAAGCAAAAACTGATAGAGCTGCGGGCACAGACAAGTCCACAGCTGCAGCCAGAGATTGCAACACTCCCTCTCAATAATTAACAGAGCAAGTAGACAAAGTCCATAATAACACAGTAGACAAATAACACGATCGGCCACCTTGACCTCACTGACATTTATAGCACACTCCTCTGAGAGACAGAACACACATTCAAGTTCATATGCAGCAACCATCAACCCTATTCTGGGCCAGAAAATGACTATCTATAAATGTTAAAGGATCTAAAACATATAGAATATGTCATCTGACAACAATGGGTTTAGATTAATAACCAAAACCAGAAAAACCTCTGGAAAAATCTCCAAATATCTTCAAATGAAATAACATACTTCGGAACTCAGGAGTCAAAAAAGAAATCAAAAGGGAAATTATAAATTATTTTAAACTTAATGAAAACAAAATTATAACATGTCAAAATTTCTGGGATGCAGTTAAAGCTGCACTGAGAGGGAAATTAAAGTACTAAGATGCCTGTACTAACAAGAAAAAGGTTGCAAATCAGTGGCCCAGCTTTCACTTTAAGAAACCAAAAGAAAGAAAGTTAAACCCAATCTAAGCAAAAGAAAGAATAAAAATCAGAGTGGAACTTATCAATTAAAAAAAAGTGAAACAATGAAACCAAAAACTGTTTCTTTCAGAAAGTCAATAAAACTAATAACCTTCTAACCTGACTGATCAGTGAAAGAAAAGAAAAAGACATTACCAATATCAGGAACGAGAGACGCGATATCACTTCATGCTCTATAGACATTAAAAGGATAAGGGAATATTATGAACTTTATGCTGATAAATTCAACAAGTTGGATGAAATGGACATTTCCTTGAATGATACAAACTGATCAACATTCAGTAAAAAACATAACCTCAGCAGTTGAACATTAATTAAATAATTCACCACTTATAAAAATGATAATACATCATGACCAAGTGGGATTTAGCCCAAGAACACAGGCTGATTTAACACTTGAAAGTCAATCAATATAATCTATCATGTTAACAGACAAAAAAAAAAAAAAAGAGATTCTCAATAGATGTGGAGAAAACAAAATCCAACTTACATTCCTGATAAAAACTCCTGGCAAACTGGAGAAAGGACTTTCAATGAACAGCTATAAAAAACTGATTATCCAAATACAAAGAAGTAAACTGACTCATACCTCACCCCACACACCCAAATTACTCAAAATGGATAATGGACCCAAATGTAAACCTGTGACTTTGGGTTAGGCAAAGATTTCTTACATTTAACACCGAAAACACAATCCATCAAAGAAAAAATTAATAAATTGGACTTCCTCAAAATTAAAAACTTCTGCTCTTTGAAAAACTGTTAAGAGAATGAAAAGATGGCCAGGCGCAGTGGCTCATGCCTGTAATCCTAACACTCTGGGAGGCCGAGGTGGGCGGATCGCTTGAGGTCAGCCTGAGCAAGAGCGAGACCCCCATCTCCACTAAAAATAGAAAGAAATTATCTGGACAACTAAAAATACATATAGAAAAAATTAGCCGGGCATGGTGGCACATGCCTGTAGTCCCAGCTACTCGGGAGGCTGAGGCAGTAGGATCGCTTGAGCCCAGGAGTTCGAGGTTGCTGTGAGCTAGGCTGACGCCACGGCACTCACTCTAGCCCGGGCAACAAAGCAAGACTCTGTCTCAAAAAAAAAAAAAAAGAGAATGAAAAGACAACTCACAGACTCAGAGAAAATACTTACAAATCACGTATCTGATAAAGGAAGCGTATCTAGAATACACAAAGAACTCTCAAAACTCAACAGTAAGAAAACAACCCAGTTAAAAGTGGGTAAAAGATTTTGACAGAACACTGCCTTCCGGAAGATGGCAAGTAAACAAATGAAAGATGCACAACATAATTAGCTACCAGGGAAATGCAAATCACAACCACAATTCCATCTAACACTACCACTTACAGAACATCTAAAATTAAAAAGACGGACCACACCAAGTGTTGGTGAGGATATGGAGCGTACGCTATTGGTGGAATGTAAAATGGTACGATCACTTTGTCAGTTTCTGAACAGCTTAACTACAGCTACCATATGGTCCAGCCACTCCACTCCTAGGGGTTTACCCAAGAGAAATAGAAGCGGTTGTCCAAAGACTTGTGCACATGTTCACACCAGCTTTATTTCTACGAGCCCCAAACTGGAAACAACCCAAACGCGGATAAACAGGAGAATGATGTACAGACTGTGGTGTTTTTGTGCAATCAGCACTATGCAGCACTAAAAGGAATACCTACTGGTAAACCCATCAACACGGGCGAGCCCCAATATATTAACTAATTATGCTGAAAGAAGTAGACCAGAAGGTACATACTGTATAATCCCATTTGTTTATATAAAACAGGAAATGCACACTAATCTGTAGTGACAGAAAGCAGATCAGTGCTTGCCTGGTGAGGGGAGGGAGGGCAGGGAGGACAAGAGGGAAACTTGGGGGCATTTACTGTCCTGACTGCAGCCATGGTTTCACAGGTGTATGCAAATGTGCAAACGTATCAAATTTAAATATGTGGTTCATTGTCTATCAATTAACCCACGTGAGGCCACTTTAAAGGACCCTGAAGAGGCTCAAGTTCAGCTCAAATGCCCCCACCTGGCATTCCCTGCCCTCCTCAGGATGCCCACACGCACCGACCTCCTACACGGCTGCGGGGCGTGGCCGTGGGCGGGAAGGGGCCCCCGGGAACCCAGGAACCCAGGAACCCAGATGGGTGGCCCGCCCCGCCTGCAGCCCCGCCCCTCCTGCAGCTCCGCCCACGGCCCCGCCCCGCCCGCAGCCCCGCCCCCCGCCCCCC
>CM052436.1:1222683-1253824 GCA_028533085.1 Varecia variegata | reverse complement strand
GAGCAGCGTCGGCCGCGCAGGTACAGCCCCTCCCGCCCCCGGAGCGCGGATCCTACCCCTGTCCCCCCACCCCCCAGTGCGGTCCCGGTCCGGGTCCGGGTCCGGGTCCGAGTCCGAGCCCCGCCGGCCCCGCGCGCGGCCCCGCCACTCCACGCCCAGTGCGGCCGCGCGCACAGGGCTGGGTCTCCCGTTCTCCTCGCTGCTCAGACAGCTGGGGTGAAAGGCGGGCCGGTGCGCGGCTGTCCTTTTAGGGACCGGAGCAGAGCTTGATCTGTCGTGATGGCCAAGGGTTGGGGAGCAGACGGGCACAGTGGCCCCCGGCGCCGCGCCCACCCGACCCAGCACCCAGGGTCTCCAGCCCTGAGGAGCTGGGGGTCCCGGCCGCCCAGCCTTGGCCCCGCCCCTGCAAGGGGTCCTCTGGCCACTGAGCGCCTGTCCTCCGGCAGTGGGCAGCTGTCCTCAGCGTGAGATGCTCCCGTGGCTGCAGGGGCGTCTCCAGAAATAGGTTCCAGGGCAGGTGTGTTTAGAAGGTGTGATCCCCGCCCCAGGCCCTTCCGTGTGCATGCGAGGTCCCCCACGGTCGCAGCGTGCGGGTGGTAGCTGGACACGCCCGGTGAACAATACTGACCCCTCCTCCCCTGTCCACTCCTTCCTGCTCCCTTTCAGAGCCCAGAGCAGAGACAGCTTCTCCCGGGCGGAGGGAAGGGGAGTGCCCTCTGTGCCCAGGCCGCGTCGGGATGGCCACGGCGGGCAAGCAGAGCCCCTCGCCCCTGCTGGTCTCCACCCGAGGGTCTTGCCTCTTCCTCCTCTTCTGCCTGCGCTTGGGCGCCTCCTGCCCGCAGCCCTGCCGGTGTCCTGACCACGCTGGGGCTGTGGCTGTCCTCTGCAGCGCTAGGGGCCTCCAGGAGGTCCCCAAGGACGTCCCCACGGAGGCTGTGCTCCTGAAACTGGACGCCAACAAAATCTCCCACGTCCCCAATGGAGCCTTCCAGCACCTGACCCAGCTGAGAGAGCTGGACTTGTCGCAGAACCTCATCGAGACCATCGGGCCCGCTGCCTTCTCGGGCCTGGCCGGGGCTCTGCGGCTGCTGGACCTGTCCCACAATCGCATCCGGAGGATTCCGAAGGACGCCCTGGGCAAGCTCAGTGCCAAGATACGCCTGTCCCACAACCCGCTGCACTGCGAGTGCGCCCTGCAGGAGGCCCTGTGGGAGCTGAAGCTGGACCCCGACTCGGTGGACGAGATCGCCTGCCACACCGCCGTGCAGGAGGAGTTCGTGGGGAAGCCTCTGGTGCAGGCGCTGGACTCGGGCGTCAGCTTCTGCAGCGTCCACCACAAGACCACCGACGTGGCCATGCTGGTCACCATGTTTGGCTGGTTCGCCATGGTCATTGCCTACGTGGTGTACTACGTGCGCCACAACCAGGAGGATGCCAGGCGGCACCTGGAGTACCTCAAGTCCCTGCCCAGCGCCCCCGTCCCCAAGGACCCCGTGAGCCCGGTGCCCTAGCGCCTGCTCCAGGCGGACCCCGGCCCGTGGCCGCCGTGGCTTTGGGAGCAGGTGGAGTCTGACTGAGGCTTCCACTCTCCCTGGAGGCGCGTGGTCGCGGCCACTTTGTACAGCGTGTTGCGTTTCCTCACGGCAGCGTCCTCAAGCCAGGTAGCTTCACCACCGGACCCTGGGTGGGCAAGGAGACCGAAGCTTGGAGAAATGGACGGACCTGCCCACAACAGCACAGTCGGGACAGGATCCCACTGGGGCTGCAACCCTGTGGGCCCATCATGGCATTCCGTGTTCCTTCCGCGGTGTGGCCTGCCCCACGTGGAGCCCGTGGGATGTGGATGCAGTCAGAGAGGAGGGCGTGCGCTCCAAGAGTGAGAGCCCACGCGGAGGCTTGGACACGGATTCACCTGCCAAAGGCGCCAAGTCCCTGCCGGGGCACTGGCTTCCTTCGTTTGCCTTGTACTTCCCGAGAGCATCTGAACACAAGCCCTTTTCCCGGAGCAAAGCCACAGAGAGCAGGTTTTCTAGAGAGCTAAGTGGAATGTACGGCTCAAACTGACAGTTCAACATCTCGTCTGTTCTCAGATTGTTTGTTTAGAGTAACTCTCGTGCCAAAATTTCAGTCTAGAGAGAGGGGAAAAAACCTGGAAGGAAACCTGGGAAAAGTCCAGTGTAGACCCCCGAGGGGCAGGGTCTGCAGCCAGACAGACGTGGTCCCACCCGCTTCCTGCCTCCCCTGCTGATCCTGTCTCGGAAGGCCATCCCCTGGGGTCGCCACTGTGCCTTGCTTTTCTACTCTCTGATACCTAAAGCGGCTCCTTTTCTAAGGATGGGAGGAGTGATGTTCGATGTTTCAAGGCCAACCAATGGGATGCTTCCTCTGCTTCAGCACCAGAAACTCTCTCTTTTCACCTTTGCTGCCAGGAATCTCAGAGAAAATTTAGTGCTCGATTTTCTTACCCATATTACTTCACACTCTGGGTGGACATCTCCTCCACCTGTATGATTCTGATTTCTAATTTCATTTCTTACTGCCTTTTTGTATGAGTGTTTATTTTTAAATTTCTTTAAATATATTTTGGGGGGCAAATAAGTGATAAGGGTAAATTGTTTATGGACTTAAAATGTAAGGTATAGATGCTTCATTGAGCAGATGCTTAAAAATGATTACAAATCAAGGGTGATCTGTGTTTGGGAAGTGTCATGTGTCTTGAAGCCGGAATGTGAGCTTGTGCCTGGGGCACACGTGTCCCGTCCTCGTGGCCTGCTGTGTCCTGACAGCTCAGCCACACGCTGGTTCAGAGATGTATCGCACACGGGGTCTGACCTGTCAGCTGTGCTGCAGCAGAGACTGGAAAAGCTCATCAGAACAAAGTCCTCATTTTTCAGTCATGGTACATTAAAAAGAAACAGCCAACAGGCTGGGCGCGGTGGCTCATGCCTGTAATCCTGGCACTTGGGAGGCCGAGGCGGGCAGATTGTTTGAGCTCAGGAGTTCGAGACCAGCCTGAGCAAGAGCGAGACCCCGTCTCTACTAAAAAATAGAAAGAAATTATCTGGCCAACTAAAAAAAATATATATAGAAAAAATTAGCCGGGCATGGTGGCGCATGCCTGTAGTCCCAGCTACATGGGAGGCTGAGGCAGCAGGATCGCTTGAGGACCGGAGTTTGAGGTTGCTGTGAGCTAGGCTGACGCCACGGCACTCACTCTAGCTCGGGCAACAGAGTGAGACTCTGTCTCAAAAAAAAAAAAAAAAAGAAAGAAACAGCCAACAGATTCTAAGTACCGTCCCACGCCGCGCCGCGCCTCTGTCCACAGGAGGTGGCATGTGCGGGCAGCTGTCCAGGGCCAACACGTGCAGCGCGCGTTGAGGGGCATGTGTGGCATAGAGCGTTTGGTGGGCATCGCTCTGCCCACCGTCCAGACGAGGAGCCGGCCTGGGTGACGCGGTGCTTGGAGGACGCTGACCCGTACAGAAACCGGTGGGAACGACTGCACTTCCAGTGAGAACTGGAACCCAGTGGCACCCTGGGGTGTGGGAACGACTGCACTTCCAGTGAGAACTGGAACCCAGTGGCACCCTGGGGTGTGGGAACGACTGCACTTCCAGTGAGAACTGGAACCCAGTGGCACCCTAGGGTGCGGGGGTGCTGCCATGGCACCAGTGTGGCCCATGTGGCACAGATGGGGCCAGCACGTGGGGGGTGTCCAGGTCCAATGTTCAGAGGAAACAGGAGCCGACAGTGGATGCCCTGGCTGGGGGGTTTCTGCAAAGAGCCCAGAAAGCTCACGCTGAGGATGTGTGGGTCGGGGGCAGGCGCGTCACTCGCTCTCTGTGGGGCACAAAGGGACCCGGACTCCTTTGATAAACGCAGGAGCTCGCTGCCTGGCGCGTCTGGCTGGCAGACACGACCCTAGGTCTGGGGGAGAGTGTGGACCAAGGCCGGCCGTGGAGGGCAGGGTTCTGCCTCTGCCCTGTGTTCTGGGGGTGCCGCCAGGCTCGCCTGGCACTTTGGGGGCCCCTCCCCTGCTGCCAGGGACTCTTCATTTGCTCCTTCCGCAGAATCAGCCTGGATCCCACCCTGACAGGGCTCTTCAGGGGGGGCCCAGGCAGTGTAGGGGGCTCCGTCCCTGCCCCGCCGGACTCCCACTCAGCTCCTGCTGCCAGGAGGTGGGGGAGGACCCAGATGACGCCAGAAGGCTCCTCTCCCTCTCCCCAGCCAGGTCCCCAAGCTGCTGCCTTCCTGGCCTTTCTGGGTCCCCCCAGGACCCAGGGGAAAGTACCTCCCCTCTAAGGAGGACCACAGAGCCCTCAACACTCTGGGACCCCGCAGCTCCTTCCTGCTCATTGGTGCCCCTCTCTGGTGTCTGGAATCCTCAGGGATACCCTCCTGGCTGCCTCTGTCCCCTCACTGCCCCCACCTCTCCCCCACAAGACTTGCTGAGGAGGGAGTGGAGCCCCCCTTCCTCGCAGCCCACAGGGGAGCAGGGACGCCCTGGCACGCCGCCCCCGTGGGCCCTCGGGCTGACTCGGCCCCTGCTCCCCACCCTGCACTGCCTGACGGGGGCTTCTAGATCTTCCGCAGCCACTGGGACAGCCCCTCCCCAGCTTGGCATGCAGTGACGGTGACGAGCACGTGACAAAGGGGCTGTCTCAGTGGATGTCCCAGCCTCATGGGACGTGGGTGACCCTGGGCTCGTTGCCATTCAGGTAAGGGGCCCTCATAGGAGCTGCAGGAGCACGGAGGGTCAGCGCACAATCAGGCTGACCCCATCTGCAAAGGCCCTTTGCCATGGAGGGCCGCGAGTCACAGGTCTGGGATGGGGGTGGGATGCCCGGGGGCCCTCACGGGAGGAGGAGGGGGAGCCTGCAGACGGACCCTGGGGCAGCCCCCACTCAGGGTCTGTGGCTGGGTCCCCCCCACTTCCCACGAGTGGAGATAGGGAGGGGTCATGTTTCTGGGGAGGCTTCAGGCAATTTCAAGGCCAGAGGGAGGTGAGGGGCAGTGAGAGGCTCCTGGTACCCTCTGGGCCACTGGGCAGCCAACATCTCCCTGCCCCTTTGGCCGGGCCCAGGCTCAGCTTCCTGCTGCACAAGTTCTGCAGCCTCATCTCTGGGTGTTCCACAAGCATCAGGGGACCCACAGCCTCAACCCAACCCTAACGCCAACCCTAACCCCAGCCCCAACCCTAACCACAACCCCACACTGAACCCCAATGCCAAACATAACCCTAACCCCAACCGCAACACCAGGACTGTCCGGATGTCAGGGGCTGTCCCTGGGCCGGGAGACCATGGAGGGCAGGGAGGACAAGGAGGCTCCCAGCTCTCTCCCTGGGGGAGCACCAGGAGCCCCCCTGCAGGTCCCCGAGCCGGCTGGCAGTGGGAGGGGCACAGGCTGGAGGCTGCCAGGGCCGTTGCGTGGAGGGGCTGGGGAGCGGTGTGCTGGCAGCATCGGGGGGTTAAGTGGCTCCTCTCAGGGAGGGGTCCTGGTGGCGGGAATCTGGCCCTAAGGCACCGCCAGCCTCCTCTGCAGGGGCGTGGGCAGGAGGGAAGCGAGGACCCCCTCCCGCCACAGAGCCGGAGCCCACAGTGGGCCTGCGGGGAGGGCGGGCGACAGTTCTCACTGGACGTGAGAGTGGGCAGGAGCCCGGGTGTGTTTTCCTTCCCTGAAGGCACCAGGAGGCTCTGGCTCCACCCAGGTCACCGGGCGGGAGATGGGACGGGTCTGGGCTGAAGGCAGGAGGGCCTGGCCGGCACCGGCCTCTCCAGTCCAGCTCCGAGTCTGGCTCCCTTCACACTGGGGGCTGGGAAACGTGCGGTACATGTGGGGACGGCCACCTTGGACAGCTCCCGGCAGTCCGCCAGGGTCTGGGGCCCCCACAGCCCGGGCAGGAAGTGCGAGGAGGCCGCCTTAGGCGTGCGGAGCAGGAGGCGTCGCCGGGTGCTAAGACGCAGGTGGCTTCGCTGCACACTGAGCGCAGCGGGGCCGGGGCCTGGGCACTCGCAGCCCACCCTTGTGGTGGGCACAGGGGGTGGCGCTGCCCCATCGGGCTCCCGTCCTGTTCGCGGGGCTCCGGGCTCAGCACCTGTTCCGTGCTCCTGTGCTGGTTCTCATGTGATTTCTGCCCACAGCCAGGCTTCTTGGCACGAGACTTGGCTCTGAACCGAGTTACCCGGGGAGTGAGGCAGCTGTGCCGCTGGCCCAGACTGTGGCAGAGGCGGAATATTCCGGACTCGTGGCAGCTCCCCAGCCGGTGTCTGGTGTTGTCTCTCCTGGAAGCTCCGTCTAAAGTCCTATCCTGTTGTCCTCTCGGCCATTCTGTGAACACCGAATAAATCTCTCGCTCCGCTCAGCCGGGGCGATTCTGTTGTCTGCAGCTCGTCCCAAACCTCGAACCTTCCCGGTCCCTGCAGACCTCGCGGCGCGGCAGACGGCCCTGCGAGTCCTCAGCCGCTGCAGCCCCCGAGAGCTGCAGGGACCCATCCTGAGCAACCCCGCAGGGGCACAGAGCCGGCTTGTACTGGCTCCAGCCGGCTCACGACAACTGACTGTTAAATTTTTAGGAATTTTTGAGCCAGTTGACACCATGATGGTAGCTTGAAGTTGACCATGGCAGGAGTCTTCACACCAAGGACGTTGGCAAATGCTGCCAACCGGGACTCCCACCCACCCTCCTGCACCCCGGAGGCCGTTGGTGTTCACCCCCCACCACTGCGGGGGGCTCTCCGTGTGGCCGCCTCCCCGTCCCGGGCGAGGGTCTCCTGAGACCAGCACTGTGCAGGCTCTTGGTCGGTCGCAGAGTGTGCGCCCACGTGGGGGGGACGCATCCTCCGTGTGATCCGCTGCCCGGCCAGGATGGGATCTGCTCCTCCAGGGCTGCGGCTCACTAGACCCCCCTCCCTCCGTGCCTGGTGCCCCCACAATCCGGCCCCCCCACCGGCCCCCACGCCCCTCCCCCTCTCCCTGCTGTCCTCCTGACCCCTGCTGCCCCCGGCTGCCCCGCCTGGCCACCTGTGTCCTCGGGAAGGCCTGGGTGCTCCCACCTGCCGGCCCCACCCGCTCCTGGGGGGGCAGGGGAGAGCTCACCTCTACCTGCAGCGACTCCCGCCTGCCGTGGAGCTCCCGTGGCGTTGCCAGGCCCTGCCGTTTCCCGAGTGGACAGAGCGCCGTGGAGAGCCTGGCCGGCCTCGCGGGAAGGGCCTCGCTCCCCTCTTGCCAGCCCAGGGGTCCTCTCTGCGCGGGGGGGGGGGGGGGCAGCTTTATCTCAGGAGAACGCCGTGGTTCAGTCTTACCTGCTTCTGGAAAATCCACAGCGCCTGTTGTCTTATGGGGGTGACACCCCGTTGCACGGGGGCACCAGCTTGTTTGCTGGTGACCTTCTACCAGTGTCTGCATCGTAACGTGATGGCAGAAGGTTCCGCACGTTCCGAGGAGGAGGAGGGGCTGCTGGGCCCACTGCACCCACCCCAGTGTCCAGCTCTGCGCAGCCGCGTCCGGTCCCCGACACAGGACGCTGTCTCCCTGCAGATAGCTTCGGGCAAATCCTGGACCTCACAAAATCTCATCTGTAAATGTATCAACGGGAACCTTTAACATACAGGGACTTTTACATATGTATGCATGAAATATAAACACCAAACCAAACCATTGTCGCGCCTGAGACCCCGCCCGGCGGCTCCCCAGCATCGTCCGTTTGGTGCCCCTGCCCCCCGCGTGTCCCACCACGTTTCAGCTCACTGGTTCAAATCGCACCCTCGCTGGAGCTCGGACGACACCATCGGTCGCTGCGTCTCTCAAACCCCTACGTCACGGGCTCCCCGAGGGCTGCCGGCCCCCTTGCCGTGTTCTGTTGAAGAAACCTGCGGTTGCTCCTGGTTTCTGCCCCTGCGGGGCAGGGCCGGGGGCAGGTAGGGTCCTCTGGAAGCGGGAAAGGCAGGGACCGATGGCCCCTGAGCACCCAGCGGGCACCGGCCCTGCCAGCACCTCGGGTTTAGCCCCGTGAGGCCCATGTCTGGCTTCTGGACCTCAGAATTCTGAACTAATCAGCGTGTGTTGTCTAGGCCACCAAGTGTGTGACAGTTTGTTACAGCAACCACAGGACACTGACACGTCTCCCCCTGTGAGAGCCGCAGTGGTCAGAGCAGGCGGCCCTCGCGCTCTGGGGTGCCCTCGACACCGTCACTGCGTCCCCGTTCTTGGGGCCGGGTGACCTGGGGGCTCACATTGCCTCTGCGGCCTCTCTCCCTTTCCTGCGGGGCGGGAGTATCCCCCCTAGAGGACTCTCGGAAGGGCGGCCTGGGCAGGCAGGGGCCGAGGTGCGGGGCGTGCGGTGCCACTGGCCTCTGGGACCCTCGCTGGCACTCAGGTACGTGTCAGGCACACGCACACACGCATGCACATGCACACACACACGTGTCCACTCTCACTGCACACACGCCAGGTGCATGTCACCCCACTTGTGCCTGCTGAGGAAGCTCTAAGTGGGCGAGACTCGGACTCAGCCGGCAAAACCCGCAGCCTCGTTGGCACCGGGAGTGGGAATCGCAGCAGTGACCCGCGGGGGCCGGGGCGGGGCTGCCCACCCGAGAGTCAGCGTGGCGGTGGCGCGTGGCCAGCCTTGCTCTCGAGGGCACCTAGTTCAGATGAGACGCCCGAGACTCCGAGTATGGGGGGAGCGGGCAGCTCAGAGGGGGCTGGTCTGGGGCAGGGCTGGGCGGGGTCCCGGCTCCAACCCAGGCCGGGGGAGCCTCGCTCTGAGCCTGAGCCCTGGAGGCTGTCGCAGCAAAGAGCCGCGTCCCCGTTTGAGCGCCAGATGGAGGAACGGCCTGTGCGTGTGGCAGAGCAGGGCTCTGCGTCTGTGACCATGGCAACGACACTGCCCGGAGGGAGCAGGCGCCAGGCGCCCAGGACACCATCAGAAGTGCCACGTGTGGCTTTGGGTCCGGCTGCAGGTCAGCAGGGCCAACCCCCAGTTCCCGGGGGTTCGGTGCGGCACAGCGCCCCCAGGTGGGCCTTCCCGAGGGGCCGGCTGCTCCTGGACAGGAGGGGTGTTGGAGGGAGGCCACACACAGGGCAGGGGAACTGCCCGGGACGAGACAGACAGTGGCCATGGTGTCCACGCGCAGCCAGGTCAGGAGGCTGATTCCAGGGACAACGTTGGCAGCCAGCCCTTGTGGAGGGGACTGGGCCTGGGGCGGTTAGGGCACTTCCCAGGTCACATGATCGGGGAGGAGCCCAGCCAGGGTCGGGACCAGAGGAGGCAGACGGGGTTGGCTACCCAGGAGCCTCACAGCCAGGGCCACAGCGTCAGAGAGGACAAGCCAGGAAGGTCCCCAAGGAGAAGAGCCGCTGTTTAGTGACGTGTGACTGTACGTTCACCCAAGCTGTGCTGTGGCGGACGCTGACTGAGACGTCCTGCTGGCAGTCCTAACGCGGCGCCAGGCCACCGGGACTCCGAGCGCCAGCCTGGCCTCGGCCTGCCCCTCCCCCTTCGCCCGCCTCCCCCACCACATACACCTGCAGCCTTTCAGGTCACCGACAGTCCCTGCAGGCCTCTGTGCAGCGTCACCGTGCTCGGGACTGGCCCCGGGCCCTCGGGTTCAGGGCTCTGGGTGCCGCGTGCGCCCAGGGGTGGGCTCCCAGCACAGCTGCCGGCACTGCCCTGCCCAGGCCCCGCAGGGAGCCCGTCCTCGCAGGAGCAGCTGGCGTGCTGGGCGCCGGGCAGGGTGGCGGGATGAGGGCGGCACGGGGCGCGGGCGCTGCCAGCAGGCGGCTCTGCCTCGGTCAGCTGGACTCAGTCCCCACAGGCTCCGGCAGCTCCGGGCTTCGCTGTAGCCGCTGGCAGGGCTGACGGGATCAAAGGCTGGGGACGGAGCCTCCAATCTCCACACCTGCCGGGCCTGTGCACCTCCACCGAGGAGTCACTGTCATTCAGAGCCTGTCCCTCTGGAAGTCACGGCAAGTGGGACGAGGACTGAGGTTTTCTGAGCGAGTCATTCACCTTCCCGTCACCAGAGAGACATTCTGCTCTGTCTCAAGGCGCAGCAGCCCCAGGGACAAGGACCGGGGAGGGGACACTCCTGTTGCCAAGCGTGGCCCGGGGATGCAGCAGGACTCTGTCGCTGGTGTCACGTTCGCTCGATGGCCGTGGTGTCACTTCCTGAGGTTACATGTGTTTCCGACACCTGGGCTCCGCCGAGGGCTGTGTGCGGCGCCATGTGCTGCCATCAAGGGCTGCGCTGGCATCAGGGGCTGTGTGGCATTGGGGGGGCTGCGCCGGCATCAGGGGCTGTGTGGCATTGGGGGGGCTGTGCTGGTGTTGGGGGCTGTGTGGCATTGGGGGCTGCGCTGGCGTCAGGGGCTGTGCGGCATTGGGGGGGCTGTGCTGGCATCGGGGGGGCTGCACTGGCATCAGGGGCTGTGCGGCATTGGGGGGGCTGCGCTGGCATCAGGGGCTGTGTGGCATTGGGGGCGCTTCCGCGTGCCTGGAGTGCCGACCCCAGGAACAAATGAAGCCCTGGACGTGCCAGGAGCATCACCGATTTGTGCTGGTTTTTCAACTTTACTTACTTAATTTTTAATGACACGAGGCTGTATATTTCACAAAGATAGCCACTAAGTACCCTGCTTTTTCACTTATTTCCATGGTTTTTACCTTTAAAAAGTTTTTCCCCCAAAGAGGAAATTCTACTCTGGAATCTTATTTCCAGCATTGGTAACCTTAACTTTTCTAAAAATGATACCATCGCAGGCTGATTTGTTTGCTGAGCATTTCAGTAGGATTTAGCACCCAGAGGCCACGTGCTCCTTGTTTAGACAAAGTGGTTTCACCGGTTAACTCTCCCAGCGGCTCCTGCGAACCGCACTTACATTGGAAAGAGCTGCATCGAATTTCAACTGGAATCGCATAAAAGCTGTGTGTTAACGCGGGAAGTTCTGACACCGTTCGGATACCAGCTTAAAGACTTGCTTCAATCTGTGCCCTGCAGCCGACTCTGTGGTGTCCCAGAGTTGACTTCTGGGGAGCCAGGTGACTTTGACTGGGTGCCTTCCCCGCACGGCGACTGGCGAGCTCCGCAGACAGCACCGCGCAGCAGCACGGACAGCAAACGCCGAACACCGCGGTGCCGATGAGGGGGACACGGGACAGCAGGTGCCGAATGACAACTCGCCCAGGACAGAAATCAGGCGGGTGAGCTGGGAAGCGACTCGAATGGGGCACAAGGGAGTTTTCTGGGGGATGAAAGTGCTCCTCACTCACCCTGCGCGAGGGACAGCCACGGGGTGTGCACAGTTGGCACTGGGCTCACTGAAGACCTGTGCATTTCAATGTCTATAGAGTAAATCAAAATTAAGTTAAATAAGCAAAGATAAGGGCCCCAAATTAAAATAATACTTTAAAAGCACAAAATAATCGGCAGGCCTTGCTGAGCTGCCCTTGCTCTCGTTCCCAGTTTGGTAGGACCACGGCACGGGTGTAACAGATTTAGCCAAGGGCTCTCCTGATACTAGACCATCTCTCCATTAACGGAGCAACTCTCGCTGGGCATCGATAAAGACTGCCTTGTGTCCCCCAGCGTGATGTGTTGAACCCTGGAAACCCAGTGTGAGGGCGATGCCGTCCACCAGCCGGTAAGAGGCCTCCCCAGGAAACACATCGAGATCTGGGAGAAATGAGTGTCTGCTGCGTAAGCCCCCAGGTGGTGCTTGGTTGTTAACAGCTGGGCTGTTTCGTGCAGCAATTGTGTGTTGTTGACAGATCCGATTTGCTCCTGGGTGGGACCAGGTGCCCCATCAACACAAGGAAGACACAGGTGCACCTGGAACACGTGTTGTGTTGTTCGTGTCTGTGCATGTGTATACATGCATGTGTGCATATGTGTACACATATACATGTGTTTGTGTGTATACGTGCACACACGTGCATGTATGTGTGTGTATATGTGTATGTGCATGTATATGTGTACATATGAATCTGTGTGTGCATTTGTATATGTACACACATGCGTGTGTGCATGTGTGCGTGTATGTGTGCATATGTTTGTGTGTGCATGTGTACACACACGTGTGTGTTTGTGTATGCATGCATGCATGTGTGTATGTTTGTGTGTGCATGTTTACTAGTGAATGCGTGTGTGCATGTGTGCATGTGTGTGTGTGTGTGAGACTGGGGGCAAAGGTGTGTGCTGGCCGTGGGGAGCTTAAGGGAAAATGCAGCAGTCTCAGCACTGGTGAGCAATGACCTCAGTGAAATTAAATAAAATTATTTTGTCAGCAATTGTCCGCTTAGGGCCCTGGCAGGACGGTGACCAGGGAGGCGCAGGAGCAGGCGGGGCTGTGCCCGGGGTCTGCGCTCGCCAGGCTGCAGGAGGGAGGCCTGGGAGCAGGGACAGGGGCAGAAACAGAGGCCAGGGCAAGTCGAGTCCCGGAAGACGGCCTCAAAGGAGCAGGTCCACGGCGGCTGTGAGTGCGGGGTCCTCACGGTGCTCACTGTGGTGAAGACCCTGACAGGGCTTCCCAGGGACTCACAGAGGATGCCTGGCCCAGCGAACTCCGGAGCGTTCCGTGAGGAGGTCACCAGCAATCCTGAGCATGTGGCCATGGCGCCTTGCATGTAAACTGACAAGGAACAGCACGCCGCTTGTAAACGCGTGTCAACAGAGATACAAGCCAGAAGCGCGATCTTGGGAAGAGGTAAATATTTTGAAGTTCTCGACATTTCACCCTCTGGTTTGCATTCAGAATTTTAAAAAATCTCCATGACAGGTTTTGGATTCTCCTGTGTGTGTCCGGCCAGCAGCAGGGCGTCCTTCCATGGCGAACGGAGCCCAGAGGGTGAGCAGGGCGGGGCGCGGGTTCTCCCAGGCGCCCGCTGTCTCAGCTCCCCGGGCAACTGGACACCCGGCGACACCCCAGCACGTCGAGGTCACTCCACAGAGAGAAGCTGTGTAGGGTCAGGGCTCCAGGAGGGCGGGACACAGCGGGATTCCGGAAAGCTCCCAATTCACCCCTCCCCCGGGGGCGACAGAGGCTCAGAGGCGGGGACTTGCAGGTGGGACTGATCCCAAGGCCCCCGGACTCCTGCGCGAGGCCCTGGGCCTGCTTGGGGGTGTCCCTTAGGGCCCTCCAGGAAGCACAGTGTGTAGAGGGAGGACTCACCGTGCGGACCGGCCCGCGGGATGGTGGAGGCTGGGGGGGGCCGAAGCCCACGGTGTGGGAGGTTCACAGCCCAGGAGCACAGGTGAAGGCCACAGGCCACCTGTGGGACTCCCTCTTGCCCAGACGGGCCGGGCTCTTTGTTCTCTTCAGGCCTTGGATGGATTGGACGAGGCCCACCCTCAGCGTTACCTGGAGTCCACAGGCGTAAAAACTAATCTCATCCAAACACGCCCTCCTGACTGACACATGCAGGTTGGGCACTTGGGGAGCCCCACCGTGCTCCCAGCCTGGGTGGCCTTCCCTTACCTGGTGTGGCGTCCCTGCCCCCGAGGGCACTTCTGGGTGTCCCACCAGTCGAGTGACCCCCAAGATGACCAGCCACTGCCCCCTGGGGCTGCCACCCCAACGGGCCACTCTGGGCCCGACTCTCCCACTTTCCTCCCCAGGCCCTGTGCTGCCGGCCGCACGGGCCCTCCTACGCCCCAGTAAAGCCCGGAACCCCAAGCGGACCCCAAGAGACGGGGCTTGTCCTCCACACCCCTCAGGTAAGGTGGGGACACTGAGCTGACAAAAACCCAGGCCAGCCAGCTGCCTCTGAGCTTCAGAGAGTGACACTCTGCCAGTCTAAGTACGTCCCGTGTAACGTTGGGGATACAGTGACACTAAGGAGTAGCACTCACTGGTTTTCTGAAATTCGAATCTAAGTGGGCACCTTGTATTTTTACCTGGTATCCTGGGCCCACCCTCCTGGGGCAGCAGACCCAGCGCTGTCACCATAATCCACCGGCCCGGAGACACCGGGACAGCGAGGCTGGGGGGCAGGATCCAGGCGGGGATGTCAGAAAGCCCTGGAGTAGTCAGGGGCCTTCTGAGACGCGGCCTGGACTCCCTGAGCTGAGTGTGCAGCGTGCGCCCGGGGGTCCCCGAGATGTGCTGTCCTCTGTCTCACACCGCAGGTTTCCCAGTGGACCACGCTGGTCTAGGCCACTCCGGGGCCCAGAGTTGGAAGCCAGTGTCAGCCTGCCCCACCCCCAGTGCTGCCGATGACATTGAGGTAGGATGAGGGCTGGAGGGACAAGTGTCGGTAAGGACAGGTACATCCCAGGACAGCAGGGACAGGCCCTCATGGACAGCAGGGACAGCTGCTCTACCACAAACCCCACCCTAGCCCAGCCCAGCCTCCCTCTCAAGGGCCAACCCGGCTCCCAAGTCTCTTTCCCCACTGCGATGCCGACTTCCCCGCACCTCGGGGTCACCCAGCCCTGCTCATGGGACGTCTCCCCACCCTCCTGGCACCGCCCTGGCCTCCCGCACGAGCCCCACTGCGCGCTGCGACTCTCGTTGTTATGAAGGATCCTGTTCGGTATTGTTTTCATTTCGGGTTTTTGCTTTTATGTGTTTGAATGAATTTGGCTTTTAAACTTCTTCCCTCGCGTTAAGTTTTCAGATTTTGGAGTCAGATTATCTTATAAGGTGAAGTAGGAAGTTTCCCATCATTTCTTGCTATGGAGAGTTTATCAAGAAAACGATCAGGTTTTCAAAGTGTTGAAAATGTCTAAATACTCATCCAAGCATTGACATGTTTATCGGAGGTGATCTGACAATTAAGTTTTCATTCTCCCTGCACGGTGGCCTGTCTGGGTTTTCTAACTTCTGCTTCAGACACTTTGGATCACTGGTCTTTCCTAGAAACTGTCCCTTCGTTCACATTTCTGAACTCTCCAGTACTCCTGCGCAGTACCATTTTCTGACATGTGTTTAATCTCATGACTATTAGTGTCTCGGGCTCTCAGCGTTTGTGTTTGAGTAGCCTATTAAGTCGGTTATCTAGAGCTGTGCGGATTGGTCACCTGTAACATTTTTCCAATTTATCAAATGTGCTCTTCTTTCAAATTTCTTGATTAATAGACTGCGAAGGCATCAATTCGCAAAAGAGTGTTTAGTTTGTTAAGAGTTTACAGAATAGCAAAGTGCACACCCATGTACCCGCCGTGCGGTCTGAGGTGTGGAATGCTACGGGCCTCGGTCACGGACCACTGAGAGTTTCATTACTAACGTGGAAACAGCCGAGCGCGCAACCGTGTGTGGGCCCCGAGGTCGCAGCATGTGAAGCCTGTCCTGCCTCTGACCGCGTCCCTAGACGTGCCATGAACTCGGCCTCACCTGGCTGCCCCGCGGCTTCTCGCTGAGCGGGACGGGGCAGAGGGCGCTCTCCCGTCCCCTGGCTGTGTGCACCCACAGGGCCTTCCCAGCCCGGCTTCCGGCACGGACACTCCCCTCTGCCCTGGAGCCTGCCACCCTCCTCCTCCTCCAGGTCTGGGGTGGTCCCATCAGGCCAGGGGGCCACCCAGCCAGGCAGGAGTCCTCGCACCTGGTGCAGGGTCGGACGTTAGACACGGGAAGGGGCCGGCGAGTGCTTGCCCAAGAGGGCGTTCTGAGTGCCAGCGGTCACCCATGAGGCCAGCTGCAGGGACCAGCAGGTGGCCGCCTGGAGCGTGGCCAGGGAGGCAGGCCTGGGCCCAAGGACAGAGGTCCCCGTGGGTGGGGCCGTGGGGAGGGACACATGCCATGCCCAGGCTTGCGATTCCTGACCTGACCCGCCCCTAGTGCATTGATGGGTAAACTGAGGCTGGGGGGGAAGAGACCCCTGTGGGGAGGTGGGGGGCGGGGAGGTGGGCTCGCTGCCTGGCTGGTGACCAGGGCTGCGCTCACAAGTCACTGCTGAGTCCCCACAAGAAACAGGAAGGAGCCGTGGGCTTTTGCAAAGAGCATATAAATATTTCCGTGTAGATACAGCACAATAAATAGGTGGCAGTGGGCGCGGCAGCGCACCTGCTCGCGCACCTGGAGCCACAGCAGGAGCGGCTGGGCGAGGCTGGCGCCACGGGGACGAGTGCCCGAGCTCCGTTGTTTCTGAGGTAAAACTTTATGGAAACTCTTCCCTTAGGGCGAGATCCCTGCTGGGCGCCGGGCTGGCCGGGCTGGCGGGCTCTGACTTCAGCCTGAAGGATGCAGAGCCACCGAGTGCGGCAGCCGGGCGGTCACCGGGCCTGTGGCTCGGCACAGCCACCTGCCAGGGCGGGAAACCCGACTTGGAGAGGGCGCCATCCCGGCCGGAGCAGGGGCCACAGACGGCCCTGCCTGGACCCCGCCTGCTGCCCACCGGCTGCCCCAGGCTCGGCCCGCCCGGAGGTCCAAGGCCGCCCGGGTAGGGAGTACTGGGGTCCTGCCGGCCTTGCTGCTCCGTTCCCGGCAGCCCGCGGCCCCTCAGCGCGTCCTCAGCCGCAGGACCCTGGACAGGGGCTCCTTGGCGCTGGAGTAGATGAGGTAGGAGCCGGCCGAGGTGGTGAAGGCCTCCCAGTCCCTGCAGCCGAAGGTGGGGAGGCTGTGCACCGCCACGAAGCCCTCGTAGCCCTGCCACCTGCGGGACACAGCACCCACGGCCTTCAGTGCCACTTGCACACCTGCTCATTTTTGGCAAAACTCATGCCCCTTATTACATGCTGGCCAGGCCCTCCTTCGCCCAGGCCTCCTTTTCAAACATTTCTTGGCCATCTTTGAAAATGTATCCTTTCACATGCATTTTGAAATTATTTTGTCATGTTGAAAAGTCTACAGCAATAAATGTCAAAGTCTAAAAGACAATTGATGATTTTTCTAGTAAAATTTAGGTGATCAACACTGCCCCCAAAGAGGTGGAAACCTGCATCTCCCGTAGCCATGGGAGAGACTGGAAACACCGTGCACGAGATGCTGGAACCAGCCCCGGCCGGGCGTGGCGGAGCCTGCGGTCCCAGCACTCTGGGAGGCCGAGGTGGGAGGATCGCTTGAGGCCAGGAGTTTGAGGTCACAGTGGGCTGTGATGATGCCACTGCACTCCAGCCAGGGTGACAGAGTGAGTCTGTCTCAAAAACTATATAAAAATAAAAATAAAATAAGTAAATAAAATAAGGTACCAGGCCCAGATGGTTTTATAATGGTTTCTCATCAAAAAAGAGAAAGAGAGAGAAGCCTGTTATTCAGCCTGTGCCGGTCCTCGGGTGCAGTTAGGAAGCTGAGCCGCGTTTGTGAAGTCAGGCTTCATCTCACACTGGATAAGGCAGCTCCCCGAAAGAAAACCACGGGGCAATTTCATTTCCTGGTACGGGGGTGAAAATGTTAAAGATAAGCAGCTGGGAGCCAGTGGCATATTAAATGTTCACACATTGTCGCCAAGTGGCATCGGTTCCAAGAATGCAAGGAAATCTCTCATTGTAAATCACTACGTGGACAGAGTCATGGAGGAGCCACACATGTGCCAGCAAGTGCCAGCAGAGGCCGTCACCTGGCACAGGATGCGCTCGTGCGGCCCAGGCAGCGTCATGTCAACAGCGAGGCTCAGACACTCCCATGAAGTCTCAGCACGGCAGAGCGCCGGCCGCTACTGCTGCTATCCACGGCTGTTCTGGGATTTCTAGCCAGTTAAGCAAACCAAATTAGCAATGAGAGCATAAAAATTAAGGCGCAGAGTTGCCTTTATTCTCAGATGTGATTATGCTCCTAAATCCATGAGACTCTTCTCAAGAAAAACGATTAGGATTGATAGGATAATTTAGTTAGGTGGCCACACAGAGAAATTGTCGTGCTAAGCCACCGCAAATGAAAACTTAAAACCCTATTCATTATACTTACAACACTTGAACAACTAGAAATAGATGTACCAAGGATGCCACAGTGTCTATAGGAGGAGAGTTAAGCGTCAATAACTCGCAAGTCACTGTGTCCACATAACCGCATCTGCCCCAGAACCCGCGGTTGCCAGTCAGCGCCAGGACTCCGGTGGCTCAGCCCAGGGCGTGGCCGCGGGAAACTACCTTGGCCCAGCGGCCTGCGACTCACTCTGAGCCTGTGGTCACCCGCAAGGGAGGGGGAGCCCCAAAGGGGCCCAGGTGGTGAGGGGGGTGCCGGCCCTCGCCGCCCTTTACCTGTAAATAATACTGTTCACCAAGAAGGTATTTCCGTCGAAGGAGTTCGCAACCACCAGGAAGTAATCTTCTCCCACCGAGAAAAACTCCCAGTCCAGCGCGCTGTGGGAACAAGCGAGGGGATGTCAGGGCACAGAGCTGGGGCGTCGCCGGGGACGGGGGCTGCGCTGGAGCCTACCCTGCTGGGTCTGGAGTCGGGGCCGGGCCCCCCTCCGAGACTCACAGAGCAGGAGCTGGGCCTGGGGCGGGAGGGTTTTCTCAGTTACGCAGCGAGCGGTCTATTCCGGACAATGCAGATTGGCTGTTGGCTTAAAAATACTTTTTAAAAAATTTTGATCATGGTAAAACACACATAAAATTTAGCATGTCAATCATTTTACGTGCATACTTCTGTGGCACTAAGTACATTTACATTGTTGTGCAGCCATCACCGCCGTCCACCTCCAGAACTCGACATCTTGCAAAAGCGAAACCCTGTCCCCGTCAAACATTAACTCCCCTCCCCAGCCCCGCACCCGCCGCGCCACTCTGTCTCTGTGAATCTGGCCACTCAGGGGCCTCAGACACGCGGATCCACATAGTGTTTGTCCTTTTGTCACTGGCTCTTTCCCCGAGTCCCCTCCATGTTGTAGAAGGTGCAGAATTTCTGTCCTTTTTCAGGCTGGACAATACCCCGCCGTGTGCACGTTTTGCTGATCTGTTCGTCCAGGGATGACACTTGGGCTGTTCCTGCCGCTTGGCCGGGTGCACGGCCCTGCTGACTACTAGGCTGCAAAGTCCACTTTTAAGAGGTTGAAATAATCAGAGAACAAGTTCTGGGCTCACAGCCCCCTCTGAAGGCAAGAGCTTGAGGTCACAGCCACGAGGTCACCGACCTGGAACCCTGACCGCCCCCAGGATCAGGGGCCCGAGGCCCTGCCGACACGCAGGTGCTCTCCTGCACCTGGAAGCTGTTTCTTGCCGCAAGCCGACGTGCTGTGCTCTGTGTTGGGCAAGAGCACTTTAGAATGATGTGGCAAATCCACACAGAATACCTGTCCTTCAACTTTAGCGTGTTACGAACTGACAACGCCGTGTTACGAACTGACAACGCCGTGTTGCGTTTGCACGAATATAGTTAGCAATGCTTACAACTTGTTGCAAAGTGTCACTTAAAATAGTAGCTTTAGCACAGAGATTTTGCTGATGCAAGATACAATGAAAAGAAATGAGAGCACCTGGATCTGTTAAACTTGAAAGCTGTTGAAGGTATCTATTCCCCGTGTTCTGTTCACAAGAGTGCCCAAAGCAAGTAACTCTTCTTAGCAAGGAAAGCTTCTATTATGACCCGAATGAAGTATAAGAACCATTCAGAGTCAGTAGTATTGGTTGATTCATCCAAAGCAATTGAATAGTATATATTTTCCTTTTGAAGTACTGCATGAAGTTGTTCTGTTAAGTTGAAGGCTAATTCATGCTGCAGATCAGTTATGGTTCTCCTTGAAAGAGGCAGTTGTTTGTACTTTGAAACATTATCGGGCTCTAAGCATCCTGTAACTTTGACAATGCATTCTTTCACAGTTTCTACATCACTGAATGGCTTCCTTTTTTCCCCAAGTATATAAGCTACTTTATAAGTTGCTCCAGTGGCATTATTTCCAAGTCCTGTGGTGGCTTGAAAGAATTGTCTTTGCTTTTGCTTTTCATCTTTTAATTTCTGCAATACAACCTTTCGCACCTCTCTCTCTAATTTAAAATATTTGGTCCTTATGAGTGTGTTATAATGCTGACGAGCATTGGATTTCTTTAATGTTGATATTGCAGCAAAAGCAAGCAAATCATCTTATTTTTAGCAGAAACTAGATAATATTGCAACTCCCAATCCTCATTTAAAAAATATTTTCTTCCTTCAGCATTCTCTTGGTTTTCTTTGACATGATGGGCTGTTAAGCAGACAGAATTAAAAAATATTGTCGAGCTGTGCAACTATTCACAAAATCCACTTAACACAGAAACGCAGTGCACCGTTGTCAAAAGCTGACAACAGACTGGCGAACTCGACCCCCATAAACTCTCACCAGCCAGCCCCAAAAGCCAGACACAAAAGGCCACCTGGTGCATGATGTCACTTACACGCAATGTCCAGGACGAGGAGGACATGCGCAGGGACGGAAAGTGGCTGCTGGCTGCAGGGGCTGGAGACAGGTGGTAGGGAGGGCAGGAAGGGCGTGGGGTTGGGAACATTCTAGAATGTCCAGAACATCTGTGGATTTACTAAAACCACTGAATTGTAACAAACACACAAACACATCGCACCGTGTGAGGGCAGCTAGAGCCAGGATGACACATGGCCACGACATCACCCGACCGCCCCGAGAAGGTTTTTGTGGTGTCGCAGGGTGAGGCTGCGTCACAGCTCCCGGACGGAGGAGGGAGGAGGACACGTCCCCGTGAGGCAGAGGTGCTGGGGACTGTGCTTCCGCACAGTGTCCCACTTTGGAGCCTTCTGATGTGACCACAGCACGAGTTTGACGGTGATTATTAAACACGGCTTTACTGTCTGCGAACGTCATCAGTGAATTGTTCCCGCCGTCGGCCGGCGCCCCGTGGCTGCAGATGGCACAGGTGCGTCCGCATTTCCGCAGAGCTGGCCCCACCTGGCACATATGACCCAGCCTCCCTCCTCCCTGCACACGCGTCTGCGTCCTGGCCTCGGGAGGAGGCCGACTCGGGGGAAAGGGAGTAACCGTGTCTGGAGGTGACCAGAGCGGGCAGGCTGTGGACACACGGTCAGGACACCTGTCTGAGGCCCTGGACCTCACACTTGGCCGTGACACGCAGACACGCAGACAGCCGCAGCTCCTTGAGCCTTGGTTGCCCCCTCTGGCCTGCCCTGCCGGACGAAAGGAAGCAGGTGTGCGACATACTAAGCTCTGCGCACGGCGCCCGGCTCTGGGAACTGGACACGACGAGGCTCAGCGCAGCGCCACCTGCTCTGGGCTGGTCTGTGCACGGGGACAGTGGGGAGCAGGGTCCCCGACAGGGCGGTCCCTGCGCGGGGACGGTGGGGAGCAGGGTCCCCGACAGGGCGGTCTGTGCGCGGGGACGGTGGGGAGCAGGGTCCCCGACAGGGCGGGCTGTGCGCGGGGACGGTGGGGAGCAGGGTCCCCGACAGGGCGAGCGACAGGGTGGGGCCCCGGACCAGCTCCGCCCCTCCCGTCAGCCCAGCGGCCACCAGTACCTGCAGGTGGGGATGTCCTGGAACTTGACGAAGGTCTGTGCGGTCACGTTCAGCTCGTAGATGACAGAGTTGATGACGTAGGAGTCATTCTGCACTTGCACTTCCGCGTCATAGCTGTGGCTGTTGGCGACGGCCAGAAAGATCCTCTCCCCGATGTGGAAGACCTCCCAGTCCGCGGCGCCGAACGTCTGCACAGAAGGAGCACGGGGAGTTCTGAGCTCACGGAGCTCCTCACACGCGCCCGGGAAGACGCGGGTCCCCAGCACGGCCGAGCGCCCGCCAAGCTCCAGGCACCAGACTCGCTGCCCCCGCCGGCAGCATCTGGGCCACCATTCCCTTCACGAGCGTTAGTGCCAACTGTGCCAAGTGGTTCTTAGCACTCCGTGCCCACCCCGCCCAGTGGCCCAGTGCTACAGCCCTGTCTGCTCTGCCACCTCCTCCAGGGAGCCCATCCTGATGTCTTCAATCCCAGCTACAAACACAGAAGCACCGTCGAGGCCGCTCTGTGTTTCCTACCACACGTTTTCCCCGGCTTTGACCCCACAGACAGAGCGCCCTCCCTGGGCTCCTGTTCTTCCATAGACCACTCATCACCCGAGGGGCTCAGGGCTGCACTGTCACCCCAGTGGTGACCTGCGGTGAAAGTGTTGTCACCTCCCGGGGGCTGCACGGCTCATGTGCACGTGGGGCCACGAGGGGGAGGTTGTGTCCAGCACCTCGGGGACGAGGGTGGCGGGGATTCAGCCCCGGGCTGAGCACGGAAGAGAGAGGCCCCGGGGCAGGAAGGCAGAAACGCGGGCAGCGGGGAGAGGCCTGGCAGGCTGTGCGGTGGCCAGCGCTCTCGGGGAGCCCCCGTGCCGGGGCTCAGCCCCCCTCAGCAGAAGGGCCAGCGCCGTCTGCTCCCGCCGCTGGTGGGGCCACGGGCTCAGGGCACACTCGCCTGCTTCCCTTTCAGCTTCTGTCACTGGGGGAGAAACTTATCCTCGACCGACCTTCCTGCTGATGACAGCTCTAAACTCCGGGGGCAACCCTCAGAAAATACACTCAACTGCCTCAGGGCCAAGCAGGCAAAAGGGAGGGTTGCGGCCCCCAAGGAAGAGAACCACGCTGCGTGACACCCACGTTTTCTCCCTTCCCCTCTCAGGACGCTCCCAGCCACACGGCACTCGGGCACCGCGGTGGTTGGCTCGGCCACAGGACTCAGAGCAGAGTCTGGACCTCAGGAGTGGCCATAAATTTTTTTTTTTTTCTTTTGAGACAGAGTCTTGCTCTGTTGCCCGGGTTAGAGTGCCCCGTGGCATCAGCCTAGCTCACAGCAACCTCAAACTCCCGTCCTCAAGCGATCCTCCTGCCTCAGCCTCCCGAGTAGCTGGGACTACAGGCGTGCGCCACCATGCCCAGCTAATTTTTTCTGTTTTTAGTTGTTTGGCTAATTTCTTTCTATTTTTGGTAGAGACGGGGTCTCACTCTTGCTCAGGCTGGTCTTGAACTCCTGGCCTCAAGCAATCCTCCCACCTCGGCCTCCCAGAGTGCTAGGATTACAGGCGTGAGCCACCGCACCCGGCCAGGAGTGGCCATAAATTGAAGGGGAACATCCTATAAAGGAACCACAAGAGGGAATTCCTAACCTCCCATATTAACGCCTCTCAAATGCTTGTCTGACTCTTGAATTATATACACCGTTACGACTCCAAGGAACCAAAGACAAACAACAGCTGAGAGGCTCAAAGAACTGACCCGAGGTTCAAACAGCTGCCCAGTGCTGGGGACACAGAGTTGGAGTTTGGGTCACACCAAGGTAGAGGGATTTGGAAAACACTATGGGATGTCCACTGAAACCACAGCAGGGCTACACCCTAGGATTAGGGACCATGGCCCAGAACTGAGGGTTATTTCATAGAACTAAAAGCAAAACTAAATTAGACACATCACGACAAAATCTAAAACCAAGCTTTCAGAAGTTAAGGTGAGGCAGCAATAACTTAAACTTTTTCTAGAACAATACTCAACACTCCTCAGAGGAAGAGAGCAGGCTACATGGGCTCCACAGTGCATAACCATAACGTCCAGCACACAACAGAAAACCACTAACACGGAGTAAAGCAGGCAAATGTGACCCACAATCAGAGAGAAAACAGTCAATGGAAATAGACTGACAGAGCAGACAGTGGAATTAGCAGAAACTTTACCGTGACCATGACAAGAATCCACAGACATATATGACGAGCGATGAGATGGGAAGTAGGGAGCTAAGAAAACTCTGAAAAGAACCAAATGGAAATCCTATAACTGAAAAGTGCAATATCTACATTCATAAATTCAGTGCATGGAATTTAGAACTGCTTGGACAATCCAGAAGAAAGGATCAGTTTCAAGAGAAATGATCTACACCGAAACACATAAAGAAGAAAAAGCAGATTATAATAAAAATGAACAGAGCCCCGGCGACCTGTGGGACAATATTATGCAGCCTAATATACATGTCACTGGAGTCACAGAAGGAAAAGAAAAGTGAATGAGGCAGAAAACACCATTTAAATAAATTATGGCTAAAATTTTTTCCAAATTTGATTAAAAGGTTCAAACCACAGATCCGAGAAGATTCAAGACCCTAAGGAGAATAAATACAAAAGAGTCAAACCCAGACACGTCACGTTCAAATAGCTGAAAATAAAGAGAAAATCTTAGAAGCAGCCAGAGGAAAAAAGACACATTTGATATAGAGAAACAATAATGCAAATGACAATTGATTTTTCATCAGAAATAAGGAAGGTCAAAGTCAACAGAAAAACATCTTTAAAGTTACTGAAAGAAAAAAAAAATGTGAACCTATCATACCATAGCCAGTGAAAATATCCTTTTAAAATGAAGGTAAAATAAAGTCCTTTTCAGATAAAAGTGATGGAATTAATTGCCATCAGATCTGCTTTATAAGCAACACTGAAAGGAGGTACTGCCGTTGAAGGACAATCGTACCGGCTGGGAATTCGGATCTGTAGCAAAGATCGAAGGACTCTAGATGGTAAGTACGCAGGTGTAGGGACACCTGGCTGTTTAAAGTGACGATGGTGGCGCCTGTGACCTAAGTAGAGATATGATTTTACATACGTACCTGACAGCACGGTGGATGGGTGGAGATAAATGAAATCATATGATTGTAAGGTTAGACCACCTGAAGTAGCATAACATTAATTCAGTACAGACTTTACTAAGTTAAACATGGACTTTGTCACTCCTGGAGCAACACGTTATATTATCAATAATACAGAAAAGAGGAGCTAGAATGGAAGACTGTGTACGTGACAAAGGACTTTGATCCGGAACGCAGAAAGGACTCCTGCACACCAACAAGGAAACGGCAACAAACAAACAAAAATCCTTAAAGTGTGGGCACAAAAGACTCGAATAGGCATTTCACAAATGAAAACACACAAAGCCGATAAGCACATGAAAAGGTCTCAAAATCACGAGTCATCGGGGAATTGAAACTTAAAAACCACATGGCGACGTCACTTCACCCCGGGTTCTAAAGCGAAAACCACTGACGAGACCAAATGCCCAGGGAACGTGTGGCGACCCGACGCTCACACAGCGCGGTGCGCGGGAAACGCTGCGACCGCTTTGACAAACGATTTGGCGATTTATTCAAAAGTTAAACATGCCCCAGAAGTCCACTCAGAGGTTTTTACCCAAGAGAAATAACAATGGATGTCCACAAAAAGCCGGTGTGAGAATGGACTTGACAGCTTTACCCATAATCGTCAAAATCTGGAAATAGCTTAGGCGTCCATCAGCAGGAGAAAGAAAAGAAACAAGTACATACATTCAAAAATGTACGGCACATACCGTATGATTCTGTTTATTAGGGTGTTATGATAGGGAAAACTGTCAGCGGCAGCTGCCTGGTGGGGCCAGGGAGGAGGAGCCGTGGCCTGCCAAGGGGCACAAGGAACTTCCGGAGTGAGGACGATCTCCAGGGTTTGGTGTTGGCTCCATGGGTATGCACACTTGCTAGGATAACAAAACTGTACCATCTTAGATCTGAACATCTCACTGTGCACGCACACAAAAGAGTTCTAGAAAAACACTGAGCCCCCTGCCCAGTAGAAAATGAGCCCTTGGGGACAGGGGCTGTTTCTCCTTGTCTTACACCCTCCGAGCTGGCCGGGCTGTGCCTGGAGTAGGTGCTCGACGTATTCACGTTGGAAGAAGGGACGGACTCGCTCGTTGGAGGCTCCAGGGCCTGCAGCAGGCAGATTGTGGGATTTCTCAGCCCCGCACCCGTGTGCACCAGCCCTATGACAGGTCTCCTCGTGTGCATCTGTGTACCCCAAGCAATGCAAATGCTGACTTTCAGGCTGCTCGGCTGCTGGGAACATTGGGAGCAGGTGACCAGGTCTGAGAGCCGTGCTCCACAGCCACTTCCCAGCAACAAAACTGCGTGTTTTCGGCATTTTAGGTCAGCACTGTGGGGCACGGCCCCTGGCTCTGTGGGGAGCCGAGGGCAGCAATCGGCCCCCTCTCTGTGCAAGGGCATCCACCCAGGCCACCGTGCCCCTGCGGGAACAGGGTTAGGTGGTGCCTCCCCCACCTGCCTGTCTCGGGACAATGCTCGGGGCTGGGTTCCACCCAGGTCCCCGTGGTGTGGACAGGGACTGAGCCTCCGGGTGCAGGGACGCCCAAAGCCACACGGCAGAGCCCCTCGGGATCCGGCTGCGTCCCGCAGAGGCCAGAGGCAGGCCATGCCTGCACCGTCCCCGGTCATCCTGGCTGAGGACAGAGCAGGTCATGCTGTGGGGTCGCGGCTGGGATGGGCCAATTGTGACTTTTGCTGGTTTCACCCCATGCCTGGAGACAGCCTCCTGCTCGAGGGGCACCTGGCATCACCGACGACGTGGGAAGCGGCTCCGAGAGCCATGTGTGGCAGCAACCACAGGGGATGTTTTCTGTGTGCACAGAGGCAAAGGCCGGGCTCAGACACCCTGGGACTGCTGTGACCTGCCCTTCCGAGGTAGGTCGGTTAACCTTCCTCCCTTGTAAATTTGGGGCGGGGCTGCCCAGGCGTCCTTGGCCTCCCTGCCTGTCAGGGTGCCGGGCTGGTGGCCCGTGGGTGCTCAGTGAATGAGAACAAGGCTCTGGGCCAAACGGAAAGCGTTTTCTCCACGTCCAGCAGAGGGCGCTGTTGCCTGCCTGAGCCCAGAGCACCTGGGCCGCAGGTGAGGACGCGGCTCTGCGGTCACTGAGCAAGGTCCCAGGCCACGGTAGTCCCAGGGAGCGCACATAGGTGGGCTTAAGGCAAACGAATAAGACCCACCAGGACAAGGACAAGGGGACCAGGACACCCGGCGGTCACTGGACCCCCAGCGGGGATCGCTGGATTAGCACATCCCTCCTCACGCAGCCGACAGGTGCGACTTTGTCTCCTGGGGAACAGCACCCAGGGCCACCCCACGTCCTCCAAGGGGCCTGTGGGACCTTCCACACCCTCCCCACGTGGCGGCTGCGCAGTGCGATTGTTACACACCCACACAGATGTGCGCGTTACACACGTGCCAGTTCCCTGACTCAGCAGGAAAGGAAGAGGAGCCATCAAACGGTTCGATCATGGCTCTTCCCACGTGCCGAGGAAACCCCCAAGTAGGCAATCACGCATGTGCACCCCCCGTACACATGCCTGCACACACATACACACACAAACACAAACGTGCACTGTGTACACTGTGTATGCACACACACGTATATACACACGTACACACGTGCATCTGCACATACACACACACTCACATACCTGCACACATGTGAATACACATGCCCACACCTGCGAGCACATGCACACACATGCACACCTTCACACTGCACATGTGTACGTGTATACACACATGCATACATGCATGTACACAGGCACACACATGCCCCCACCTGCATGACCACGCCGCACAGCACGTCCCCCCCAGATGGCCAGGGCTTCCTTCCCGCTGCGAGCTGCTTGTGCCTCAGTTACTCGCTTACCACTCACGGTGCTCATGCAGGCCCGGGGTGGCTCTCAGAGCCTGCAGCTCGCTCTCCAGGCAAAGCCCGCGTGTGCCTGCCCTGTTGCCGGCTCGCCTGGCTCTGGGCCATGAGGGCCGACTGCGTGTGGCGTCCAGCCAGGCGCTGTGCCTTGGCGATGGGTGAGGTGCCCTTCCTGCCCCAAGGGAATCCAGAGTGGAAGGCCCTGCAGAGGGGGCCATGGAGGGGCTGTGTGGAACTTGGGGAGCACAGGAGGAGAGGATGCCTGGAGGAGGGGTGAGGCGGGGAGGGCATCCAGGCACAAGGAGCCACAGCGCAAACGCAGAGGGTGGAGGGAGTAAGGAGAAGGGCAGGTGGGCAGGGCCTGGGGGGCTACAGGAGGCTTCTGAGCAGGGGCACGAGGTGGTCAGATGTACCTGGATGGCTCCGAAACCCACAGGAGCTGGAAGGTGTCAGGAGAGAGGTGAGCAAGTGCCACGTGGGGTGGCGTGTCCCAACCCCAAGGGGGAAGGGGCCAGGTGCCCGGAGACAGGGGCTCCAGGGGCCTCTCAGAGGACCTGGCACTTCCCAAGGGCGTGGGAGGCTCAGTCTCTGTGAGCCGGGGGGATGGGGAGCTCCCCTGGAACAGAGATTCCAGGCCCTGAGTCTCGTGCGGCCTGCAGCTCCGCAGAACTCCAGGGCAGGGGTCTGGGTCCACTCTCGGGGCCAGCGGGAGGCAGACGTCAGCTGCATTTCGACTGTACCCGAGGTTGCCCCGTCCGCTCTGTGAGGACCGCGAGTCGGCTGCAGCTGCAGCAGGGTGGGGGGCGGGGCCTGCCCAGGGCAGGTTGGCAGGTTCGGGCTGGAGGGAGTGGGTGGCACAGGTCTGGGGGGCCTGGCCAGTGGCCGGAGCTGGCTGGCAGGCGGCTCACATCCCTCTTCTGTTCCCAGATTTAGCAAATACAGGGTGCCCGTGCAATCTGAATTTCTGCTAACAATGAATGGTTTCTCAGTCTGTGTGAATCCATGTGATGCTTGAGACACACTTTTATAAAACAACTGCTCCCTACTTACTGAAGCTGGCTGGAGGCTGGCAGAGACCCACGTGGGCGACACCAGCTCATGGTCCCAGCTCCTACCTGGCCAGGTCCACGGCTGGCCGGTCGCAGGCTGCAAGGATCCCCCTCCCCACGCCAGGCTGTCAGAAGCCCGTCACAGGGTGGGCAGACCCTTGCCGAGGCCACTAGGGCTGCACCGGCCCAGGCAGCAGGTGTGTGGCCTGAGCCGCCGTCAGGCCACTCCTGGACTCTTGGTGCGTTGGGGACTCATGCAGGAGGGAAAAGCACACGCCCTGCCAAGCCTGCCTGCACCGGAGCTGAGGCGGCAGGCACCTGCTGGGCCGGGCAGGTCCCTCCCTCCGACGGAGTTCCCCTGGAGCCCTGCCCTGCTGCCCCTGGCGCGGCGCCCGGCAGGCTCTCGAGCACCCACTGGGGCAATGGCACGTCAGGGACTTGGCAGCCCTGACAGCTCCCTGGAGGATGGGTGGGCGCCCGGTAATCGGCGGATTAGCTGCTGGGCAGAGTGGCCCCTGGGTTCCGGCTTGATTGGGCGAGGAAGGAGGCGCCTCTGCAGTCGGGGCCGCCTGGGGGAGGCGGGGGGTGGGAGGCACCAGCAGGGGAAGGCAGGCAGCCCCGAAGGGCCCTCACCGCGGGCAGTCCCAGGGGCTCAGCGCACCGCCCAGCAGACCCTCCACACCTGGCACCTCGCCAGCTGTCTGGGCCACTGCCAGCTCCAAGTCACGGAGCACAGAGTGGCCTTTACGGGGCCCCTGCCCAGGCTCCGTCCTGCCCCTTCCGACCCCCAAGGGATGCTCTCGCGCCACACCCACGTCACAGCTCTGGAGACTGAGACTCAGAGGCACATGCGGCCAGGTCTCATGGCAGCGGTGGGCTCCCGCCTGACCCCCTGGCCTGTCCCCAAGACTGCACCCACCGTGGCTCTGCCCAGGGCCCCTCTACCCCTGCCACTGCCACGAAAAGCAAGTGTGCACACGCATGTGTGCGTGTGTATTTGTGTGTACGTGTGCATGTGCTGGGGAAGCATGTGGCACTGTGTTGGGGGCATGGCTGTGAGAAGCGGGCCCTGCTCGTGCAGCTGCTACTGTCCTTGTCACCACCCCACAAGCCCTCAGCCACAATTGCACAACCTCAAAGATTTGAGAGCTACGAGACTTTCCGAAGTTTGCAGCAAACTCACTCAGAAGCAAAATCCATTTTGAAACTGCCATTTCACAACCATGAACATCCCCACACCCATCAGGGGACAGGGATCTGGGCTGGGTTTCCAGGGGGACAGAGCTCGATCCTCCCTTGGACCAAGCTGGGGAGGCCCAGTCATTGGAGACTCGGTCTCTCCCCTGGAGGAAGGTTCTAAGATTCCTGGTGGGATGGGCGGAAGCTTCGGGGGCGAGGCAGAAGAATGGGCGCTGACACTGCCTCCCAGGGTGGGCGGCCAGACCCACTCACACAGGCCCCAGGCTGCCGAATCCCGGCAAGCCCGCTCAGTCAGTGCTCCTGGGAGCAAGGGAGGCCTGTGTGCACAGCCACGCAGCCGCCGGCCCCCATCCCCACAGCCCTTCCAGAAGGGCCTCTCCACGGCGCACACGCGTGTTCAAAGCATCTCGGGTTTGCCTGCTTCAAAGCTCATGCTCGTGAAAGATCTTGCAAAACTCAAAGCAAACAGTAAACAAATTAAGACATCCCCAGGCCCTAAAAGGATTTAAACACAATGTGAAAAATGTTGGCAAAACATTAAAGTGGACTTTTGTGGGTTTTGGGGAATTACTGAAAAGAAGGCAGCCGCTGTCGCAGGTTCGGGGGGAGCCCAGTGCTGCGTGCAAGGTCCCAGCCGCTGGCCGGGTCCTGCTGCAGGTCCTCCCAGGACACAGGTGACAGCGGTGCTCTCTGTCCTCCGTGTCCTGCTCCGACCCCGATCTACTAGATGTCTCTTTCAGGCGGCATCACCCACCCCATGGGCCTGCTCCCCTCGGGCTGCACAGACTAGACCTCCCCTTTCTGCCCCTTTGCTGCCAGCCCCCTTCTGAGGACCCCGAGCGTGTCCAGGACCTGAGCCCAGGGCCAGGCACAGACCGGAGCCGCCCGTCTCCACCAATGTCACCCAGGACAGAAGCCCTGTTTATCCAGCAACTGTGTTCCCCACACGTGTCCCGGCCGCCTTCCAGAACACACTAAGATCAGCAGAGCTCAGTGGCTTGTCCCCATGTCACTTCAGGAGAGCAGCAGTCTGCTGAGGGGCCACATCAGCGGGTATGGGACACCTCCCTGGAAATTCAGGCTCCACCCCACAGTGCAGGCAGGCGATGGGCGCTCCTGTGGACACAAGGACACCCAGGGACAAGCTGGCTCTGCACTTCCCACCGTGCCCTCGGCCAGGACCCTCCACTTCTGAGCCTCAGTTTTCGCATCTGCGAAATGGGTCTGAGGGGGAATCACCAACCATCTGGGATCGTGTGGCCACAGACCTCCCAGAAACCTCTGAAAGGCTTTTCAAACAGGAAGACCAGAAAGGTGCCATCGGAAATTCCAGGGGTTCTGGAAGGAGGCTGTCGGGGACGGAGAAAGCCCTGCCCCAAGCACAAGGCAGGGCCGGGGCTGCCGGGCCTTGCTCGCTGGGAGCCCCGGCCTGCCTGCACCCGGCCCGGTGGGAGCCGAGGGCGACTGTCCCCGCAGGGAGTGCTGCCGAAGGCGCCCTAACCCCTGGCGGGCTGTCCGAGCCTCTC